>VMKM01000044.1:0-600000 GCA_008360985.2 Macquaria ambigua
GTCCTAGGAGTCAGAGGTTGTGTAATTTTCACTTTTGGCCAACAGATGGCACTTGAAAATAAAGGTATAAACAATGACCTTGTCTCTTACAGATTTGTATCTCTATATGGTGGATCTGTTATTTCTGTGCCTGATTCCTCTCTGGGTGGTCATCGCCTCCAAACATCCAGCCAGTCACATCCTGCTCCGCTCAGGCTGGGAACCAATCATTACAGCAATGGTCATCAGCAGGTACTCACCTCAGTCTTGTGACTGACTGTTTGAAAAGCTTGGACATTTATTCAGACTGCTTGAATTTTGTACATTTAGGTGTGGTGTGGATTTTGGAGTTTATAAATTCAGTAAATTATTCATTTTTAACGTTTTACTTGGCATCATTGAGTTGTAAAATAAAACACTAATAATCTGTATTTTAAATATATAATTAAAAATATTTATATATAAAAATTTATAAATATTTTTGCTTAAAGAACAAGAATTAAACTCCATTGTCATTCATATACTGAGCTATACACAGATATATATTCCATACTGTATTAAGTAAGCCGTGCACTCTAAAATTGCATTAAATGTCAATAAGATCTATGTACAGGAGCTTTTTTATCAACAAACTAGAAAGACAAACAAACAGCTTCAAAAAAAGACGTTGCTCAGAACTGATTAAAACTATTTAAATACGATGTGACAGAGAATACAAGATGATCAGCAAATAGCAGCTAGTTTAGCAAAAGTACAAACAAAAGGGCTGCATACTTATTCAAAATGTGTGTATTCCTTTTAATAAAAGTTTTTACATACAATGTACAGTAAAAAATGAAAAAAAAATCATTTTCAACCTCTTTTCATTTAGGCTTCCTCTTTGTTTACACCCTCAGTGCAGAATCACACTTATTTCAAAATGTTCTCCTGCACAGATCCCAGATTGTTTTGTTGAGCCTGTTAATGTGCTGTAGTGCCAGCACAATACATAGAGCAAAACATCTAAAAACATGTTTTTGATTTTCTTCCTTTCAGTATTGGAGGACTTATTCTGGACAAGACTGCGTCAGATCCAAACCTGGGAGGAATAGTTTATGCTCCACTCATAAATGGTGAGTCATCCTTTTTTGAAAGTGCACGTATGGGCAACTTTTTGTGAAGATGCAGATCTAAAAAAAAATTAAAGAATAGATAGATGAATCCTTAAGCTACAGTATATCTCAGAGTATGTTGCTATTTTTCTAGCATGTGTTGATATACAAATCACCATCCTTTCAATTCCCAGCTGACGTGTGTAAATTCCTATTAGGGCCCTAAAAATGTTAATTGTACTGCAAGTCTACTGGAGATGGCCAGGAGATCACACCTGTGGTACCGTTTTCTAAGAATGGCCTTTAAATCACTAAATCACACATCTACATTCTGGAGATGTCCTGTCCATTTACGGGAAGCTCATCAAATGTCTGTGGCTTAGGTCATAGAAAAGGAAGACAAAGCACGTGCATGTTTATGTTCAGAGGTCAAGATGACTTAAAGGGGAACCCCACTAATTTTACACATCAGAGTCTCAGGGAGTATTACTGCATATGTGAAAGAAATCTGGGGGGGTGGAGTTACAAAAAAGTGAGCTTACCAGACCCCTGTAACCCACTCCTCATCTCTGCTAGTGGCTCGAGACTACATTAGTCACTACTAGCATAACATAACCGAATGTCCGACTGTCGGCTGTCGAGTTGCGTTGTGGGTAATGTAGGCACCAGGTTTTGAGAAGGAAGAAGAATGTGTGGAATAAAAAAGACTATATCTCTGGTTCTGCTGCATCGATTTTGATACTTTTTGTTTTAAACTGTCCTTCGTGAGTCCAACAATGTTATATAAGTTCATTACTCAACTGGTGGAGTACTCTTTGGGAACTACGCTCCCACGATTGGCATACTCTCCTTTCTTACTTTGCATATTTAGGACTGGGTTTACTTTCACACTCTCACAAGTCTTACATAGTTGCATGTTATGTTTGGCTTCTACTTGGTGCCAAGGAAAATAAATACAGCTGCACCATGGTTGTCAGTCGATGATGGTGACACAGTCTTTCTCCTTTCTATGTGGATTAGGCCGGAGGTGAGGTTGAGCCTCAGTCATGATACTACATATAATAGATCTGATCACCATTTAATAATCAGTTTTTTTTTTATTCGTATGCTACTTTCATTGTTTATACCACATGTCAAACAGCAGGCTAAATCACACATTACATGCAAGTATGACCTTACTGTTGACCCTGCTCCCACCTTTTCTTTCCTAATCAGGTATTGGAGGAAACCTCGTCTCCATACAGTCTAGTCGTATTTCTACCAATTTGCATTTGAATTACTCACCTGGAGAGGTTCCTGAAGACCGTAAGAGGTGCTACAGCCCTTGCCGCATTTTCTGTGGTTCAGGTAAAGATCAGATGGTCCAAACATTTACATAAAGGCAGTTTGTTGCCCCTTCACCTAACACACACACACACACACACACACACACACGCTGATGTTCAGCTTTGTCATGGCAGGAGCGAACCATCGATCTGCTCAGGTCCTGCTTCTTTTGGTCATCCCTGGTCAGCTCGTCTTCTTACACGCTATTCACCTGATGAAAGGAGGCCACACTTTGCCCAGCCCTCTCTTGACTGTCTTCTTCTTGTCTGCTTCCCTGATTCAGGTGAGTCAACTGTGTGGTTATTTTCCCTCCACATACTTCATAACTGTTTTATAATATCACTCGTGTCTGTCTCTTAGGTCTTCTCCCTGCTGTGTACGGCCGACTATATGGTCCACTGTCTATGGCGGAAGGGTAAAGACCCCGACAGTTACTCAATACCCTACCTCACAGCCCTCGGAGACCTGCTAGGGACTGCTCTCCTTTCTCTTGCCTTTCTCATGTTGTGGTGCATTGGTGACTCAGGCAGTGTGTCGGTGTAAAGCAAGAAAGGGTTCAACAAAACATCACTTGCAGTCATAAAATAATAAATACAAGGACAAAGAAACTGAGTATGTTTCATCGAAGGCACTCACCCATTTATTCTTCATGTTTCACCGTTGTCATAATTATCCAGCTAACAGTGGCACATTTACCAGATGTTTATTTTTTCCACATCGACTTTGGAGAGTGAGTGCATTCAGTTGTGTAAAAAACCTGTTCCCATTATGTCACACACACGACCTGTGTAACCTGCTGTAGCTTGTGTAGTTTAAAGTATTGGGTATAAATGACATAAGAATTGTCTTGCTCATGAATGTTTTTGACATTGTCCTTTAACTGTTTACATTTTGGGAAATCATTCTGACCAGTAATTAGGCCAAGCTCCCCCATATTAATACCGGTACTTACACTATCCTGAAAGATAGTAATTTACAGTCACAGTACACCTGCCACCACTGAGAGAGCTACATTTACATTGATTCATTTGACAGATGCTTTCGTCGAAAATGACGTACAAATGATCCATGCCACAGTAGATCAAGGAGAAGCCTTCAAGAATCAGTAGCCTACCTGCCTCCCAGTGACGGCAGGACTAGTCGTTGTTCACATGCAGATCGTAGTGAACGAGAAGGCTCATAAACCTATAATAATGAAGCTTAAACCAGCAATTTGTCATTTTTACACGTTTTTTGTACAGATTAAACAAATGAGATATAACGTGTTAATTAGTGAGCTTTAGAGGTGCTGGTAGGCAGGTACCTTTGGACGGAGCCAGGCTGGCCGTTTCCCCATGTTTCCAGTCTATATGCTAAGCTAAGTGTTGTCCAGGGCGCTGTGCCGCAGCAGTGACTGACTAATGGGCAACAAGAATTGTTTTGTGTCACTGACTCTTCTCCTCACATCTCTATTGCTGCCTCGGCTGTGGGATATTTTATTCAGCAAATGTTGATTTAATGTTGAATCAGTATTGAATCAGTATTAAAATATCATGCATAAGTCAGTCATATTGGTAATGGTTAGGTTGTCAGGTAAAGTCAGGTCCAGTCATAGTCATGTCATAATCACATGTTATAGATGTATGTACAATCTTTAAAGTCTTATTTCTTTTTACAGTACAGCTGACATTGAGAAATAATAGTGTATCAGATAGAAAGCAGTGGGAAGGAGTCCTTGAGTGATTACACACAGACCTTTAGTTGACACAATTATTTACTGACCAAGGAGAAATGTGCCATAAAAAGAAACAATTGTGTCTAGCCTAAACGAGGGGGAAAAACATCACAGAAATCAGTCAAGGTCAGCAGGTGGTACCGAACTTTGGGCCCACAGAAGGAGTGAAGATGGGTATAAAAATGAAGATGTGTGCATTTAAATGTTAGTTACTCCATGAACAGACTTGTGTTTGCTGTATTTGTTGATTCTTCAGTAAACTCTATTCACACTTGAACTCTTTTGACTCGACTGAATTATTTTTAGTATTGAAGTGTACTTATAGTGTGGTGAAGATCCTGAGGACATCTGGCCCATCTTTGGGATTGTCCTTCCTACCCGGCCACTTTTCAACCATGTGATGTTCGGCCTATGGTGAAGAAATTGTGACTGCTATGACACACACACACACACACACACACACACACACACACACACACAGTATAACCGCCTATAACTATAACCATTGCAACCATTACTGCTCCTCCAGGTTGTTTACATATTCTGAGGGGTTGCTTGTTTTGCCTGCATCAGATCCACTTCAGACTTCGCTTGAACAATATACACCAGCTCCAAAACCACGGCATTTACCAGTGGCAGTTTCCAGTGTCGTTATGCACAAAAATCATGTTGGTTTGGTGACTCCTCCACAGAGTGACTTTAAAACCAAATGCACTGTTGCCACGAATAAAACAATTATGTTTATTACAGGAAGCGGTTAAAGGCATAAACAAGATAATATGATCAAACGTTTGCCTTCTACTACCGATGAACGTGAGGGCGATGTGAAGAAGTGGCCTCGGATAGCAGTATCAAGCTAAGTTAGTGTGGGAGAAAAATCCCAAAGCTAGGCCAGATGTCCTTAGGATCTTCACCACACTATGAGTACACTTCAATATTAAAAATAATTCAACTGAGTCAAAAGGGTTCAAATGTAAATAGAGTTTACTGAAGAATCAAAAAGCACAGCAAACACAAGTCAGTCCATGGAGTAACTAACAATACACAGCACACATCTTCATTTTTATACCCATCTTCACTCCTTCTGTGGGCCTAAAGTTTGGTACCACCTGCTGACCTTGACCTGATTTCTATGCTGTTTTCCACTTATCTTAGTCTAGCCCTTTCATGCATGAATTATGACAACGTGAATCAGGATTTCTTTCCTGGATTTTTATTCCTCTTTAGGCATGGAAAAAAAAAAAGTGAACTTCATTTTTTTTAAACATGCATTTTTCAAGGAGTTTTTCAAACGTCCACTCAGGTGGACAGCATGCGTTTGAGGTTTCAACTGAATAAGTACGTATCTAACAAACCAATTAATAAAATCATATATTATGTGAAAACTATAAAATATATATCATAATTTAATACTGTTAAACTAATGTGTTCCCATATTTTAACATATTCTATACTGTTCAATTCAATGCAAAAACGTTGAACCTTGCTCCCGTCTCCTCCCTCCCTCATTCAGCTCCTATCTCAACTCCTCAGCCCCCCTGCATACCTTGTTGAACTGTATATGAACATTTTATACAAAAATAACAAAAATATTGTTCATGGCTCCCCAAATAGCTCTCTTTCAGATATAATTCAGTAGTATTTTCTCTTAAGTTTTACTGACTTGTATATCAGTTCACCAGCTAATCCTTTTTTGGGCAGCCATTCATCATCACTGCCACTAGCATCATCCTCACTTGACTCAGATGGTATTTGCTCCACTATGCTGTAGGTTTTTCTATTATGCACTGCACTTGAGCTCTACAAAATATAAATACGCTACTCACAATGGTACTAATCTGTGCAAAATATTTTTTATTATTGTTTGTTTCTTACCTGTTACTTGTTGATAGATATTTATTTACCTGCAAGGGTCTCCTATTATAGAAGAACTGGCAAGATATTACTGAGCTGCTCAGCATTTCTTGTCTTCCGTCAGCCATCTTGGTTTTGAGAAATTTGTGTTGCACTTACAATGGCTGGCCAGAGGGTGGCAGTGTATGGGATGATGCACTAGCATCCACTGTGGTGGCTGATGTGCAACTATAGCATCAAAACCCATGCATATACAAGGAAATATAGTGTACGGATCTTCACTTCTATACCTGTTATGGCCACCACCAGAAAACAAACATTTGGCTCACCTCTGCGGCCAGCAACACATACAAAGGACACCAATCCTGAAGAACAGTATCAACCAAAAGATATTTTATTAAGAAACCAAATACTACACCTTAACCAAAACTATGGGAGTCTGGAGGCCTGGCCAAACATAACAAAAGATGGGGGAAGTCTGGGGATCAGCCACATAGCAGGCTGTCGGACCCAGAACTTGCCCCCCCTAACCTACCAAAAACAGTGCACAAACTAAACTATCAACAAAAGCCACAAAAACTAGACTACCAGACCTCCATCCTCAAAAGAAAGAAACACAAAACAAGAAACCAGAAAAACAGAACACTAGATGTTAGAAGGCTGCTTGTCTGACAGAGAGAGATCTCCTCCCCCAGCCTTTCTTAAACAGGGCCCAGCCACCGCCTAATTCCCCAATCAGGAACACCTGAGAAAGGGATAGAGAGAGCAAGGAAGAGGGAGAAGAACACAAGAGGGGGGAGTGTGCAACACCTCCACCCTAAATTAGTGATTCTTTTATACAAAAAATAAAAATAAAAACAATCACAAACAATACCAATCTACAATCGCGACAATGCATCTGCCACCACATTATCCCTGCCACGGATATGTTTTACATCAACATTGAAGGCTTGCATAAAAATGCTCCAACGCATCTTTGATTTGTGTTACGCATCCTCTGCAGAAACACAAGCGGATTGTGGTCAGTATAGATCGTGACGGGAGCATTAGATGACCCAACGTACACCTCAAAATGGTTCAAAGCCAGGACCATAGCGGGAGCCTCTTTTTCCAATCGTAGAGGACCTGCGTTGACAACAATTGAACTTTTTGGAGAAGTAGGACGTAGTGGGTGTTCTACTCCGTCAGCACCATCCTGAAGCAGAACAGCTTCCGCCCCCAACTCACGTGCATCAATTGCCAGTTTAAATGGCCGATCAAAGTCACACACTGCAAGCACAGGAGTATTAGTCAACAGAACTTTGATCTGTTCAAAAGCATGTTGACAACTGTCAGACCACACAAACCGAACCTTTGGGCTTAAAAAGGTCAGTTAACGGTGCTGCAACAGCAGAAAGGTTTTTGCAGAACCCCCTGTAATAGCCAGCCATCCCCAGGAAACCGCGCAGGTCTCGCCTGGAACCAGGAACAGAATGCCAAGATCGCCTCTACCTTGGTAGACCACGGTGGCCTGACCAAAATCACACTTCGCCAAGTTAAGCGTCAGATTTGCTTTGCTTAGCCGCTCAAACACCTCTCTTATCTGCTGGATCTGACCCTGCCAGGAGTAGATTACCAAGTCATCTAAATAGGCTTCACATCCAGAAAGACCAGACAGCACAATATTAACCAGCCTTCGAAGTGTAGCAGGTGCATTGCGCATTCCAAAAGCCATCACTGTATATTGTAAGAAGTCACCAGGTGTCACAAAGGCGGAAATCTCCTTAGCACGGTCAGTTAATGGGACTTTCCAGTATCCTTTAAGCAGGTCCAGCTTAGTCACATAGGAGGCACCGTCAATACGGTCAACACAATCCTCCATCCTGGGCAAAGGGTAACAGTCAGGTTTTGTCACACTGTTCACTTTTCGAAAGTCAGTACAAAACCCATCAGATTTATCAGACTTGTCAACCAAGAGACAGGGAGAACTCCACGAACTTGGCTCAGCAATCCCATGCTCAAGCATGTACTCAACCTCCCTCTTAAAACGACGATGCTTGTCAGGATTAACACGATATGCATGTTGCTTAATGGGGAGTCACCTACATCAATATCATGTTGCAAGACGGTCGTGCATGAAGGTACACAAAAACAACGGCTTGTGCGACCAAATCAACTCCATCACATCCGCCCGCTGAGCATCAGGCAAGTGAGCCAAATGAGAATCAAGCTTAGCTAACATTTCTGAATTCTGTAATCTCCCCTGTACCACTGCCTAGACGGAACGACAACATCCTCCTCCCCCACAGTGTTCAGCGCCACAGAGAATACAGCGCCACCACACAGGCAGAGACAGACTTGCCGGGATCAACACTAGGCAACTCCTCAGTGGGCATGACAGAACTGACAGCTGCAGGGCTGGCTGCCATCCAGTCTGTGGCAGGCCCAGCCTCACGTCCATGGTAAGGCTTTAACATGTTAACGTGACACAACCTACTCCTGCGATTTCGGTCCGGAGTAGCAATGAGATAATCACGGTCACTTACTTTCTTTTGGACAAGATACGGGCCATTAAAGCGAGCTTGCAGGCTGGAACCAGGGATTGGCAACAAAACCAGCACTTTGTCACCTGGGATGAAAACTCTGCTCTCAGCTTTCCTATCGTACCAGCCCCTCATCCTCTTTTGGGTAGCACTCAAATGATCTCTTGTCAATTCACAGGCACGGCGCAGTTTGAGACGAAAGCCACACACATAGTCCAACAAATTCTGGGGTTCAGCTTCACCCAGCCATTTTTCTTTTAACAGTTTCAACGGACCACGCACAGAATGAGCAAATACCAGTTCAGAGGGACTGAATCCCAAGGATTCCTGCACAACCTCTCTCACTACAAACAACATCAAATTAACTCCATCATCCCAGTCTTTTTCAAACTCTAAGCGGTATGCCTATAACATGGACTTTAGTGTCTGGTAAAATTACTCAGCCCTGCGACTCAGGATGGTATGCACTTGAGTAAACGTGACTTATTGCAAGCTGCTTGAGGACCTGAGCAAAGATCCGTGACATGAAGTTTGACCCTTGGTCTGTTTGAATAACCCTTTGCAACCCAAACACATCTGAGTGTCCGCAAGACTGCACAGGAAACACCTGCTAGGTCTGCAGAGCTAAGCTACAAAAGAAAAATCTCAGAATGTTCTCGCCTGCACAGGAATCACCTTCACAGGAAACAGGCGTTCCTTATATGGTCACAACGATAAGAGTCATCGTTGGTCAGCCATTTTAAGCCACCGCTATGTCACATACATCAGCCATTTCGTCTGAACATGTCTTAACATGTCTGAACATCTCTAAACCAAGCCTGGCACAAAAAGGAAACTTGCCATATAATAACGCTTGTAAAACAAAATGATAACAAAGGTAATATAGAACACATTAAATGGTTATATGGTTAAATGTTCAAAAACAATGAGTAAATTAAAAATTAAAAAGGACAACAAGGAATGCATTCGCTGACATTTCCAACAAGTTTGAAACCATCTTATTTAACCTTCTGATGGAACCCCATATCATACTGGAGTACAAGAACAAATAAAAATGAATGGATAAAAATAAACTCATGCAAGTTGACCTTGCTGCTTATATCTGACAATGTTGTTTGTCCTCACTTCTTGTATGGAGGACTCCTCCTTATATATTTTTGTTTTTGGTCTTTTCTTTGTCATTGTTTTCTATGGACGGCACATACCACCGTCCATCCCCCCAGATATGAGAGGACCATAATAACTAAAAAGACAAATAGTAACAACAATTGCATAAACTCCTTTCTTTCAACACCCTCTCCTGCAATTCGTTGATTATTCGTCTATAATATCTGGACCATTGCATATCCTCAACACAAGTATCTTCACCATCCCAACTAATCCCTAAAATTATTCATTAGATTTGGAGTTAAGATGGTTCAATAATGTATTTCATATATACTCATCAGTTTAAGCATATAATCATTTTTATATTTTACATTGTGCTTTCTGCAGCACCTTAAAACATTGTACTGAAGAAACCTAAGGAGACCTCGGGGCTTTTTGGTACTTTCCAGAAGGTTGTGTAAACAGAATGTGGTGTACGAGGCAGTATAGCTCTTTACCAAAGAAGGAGTAGAAAACGGAAACAGGATGTGCTATTAATTGAGCAACAGGAGGAGTTAAACAGGGAGGGGTTTCTGTATAAAAGGCAGACACAACTCAAAATTAGGGCTTTTCTGGGAGCTTTATCCTGAGGCTTTTTGTTACGTGATTTTCTTGAGGCATTATTGCCTGTTTTTGATTATACCTGTTTGGTTTTTGGTTTCTTTTTTATATCTGTTTTTGAAATGTTGTGTATTTCATTCTTTGACTCTGTACCACTCAGAGGAAATTATTCTTAATTCTTAAATAAAGAAAGTAAATGTTTTCTGAAGAAGATATTTTCTTTTCTTCCGTTCTTCACGACCCTCCGGCCCAGCTTGGTCCTCCCCACCACCTTCAGGTAAGGCCCCCTCCCCATGATGGCTAGAGATTAACCCCAATTAGGTCTAGATTTGGAACACTAGACGCTAGTGGGCCTATAGGCATTCCTTAGGGTTTTGTTACGAACAAGGCTGGGGTACACAAGGAACCGTTATAGTATCTTATATCAGGGTGACTAACCATCGCGCTGTCCCTGACAGTGACGCCGCTCACTGGCATATTCAGAAAACAAAAAGGGTACGAGAGGGAAGTCTCAACCATTTGGTTACGTGCCTGCCTAATGTTTAGGTAAGGGAGGGAAGGAAACTGTGGTAGAAAAATCTCGAGGATGGGCCAGATGTCCTTCAGATCTTCTCCACACGTTAAAAATCAAGCAACACTTGCAAAGAAAACAACTGAGTCAAAATGAGTTCAGATGTGAGCAGAGTTTACTGTTGAATCAAGCAATGCAGCAAACACGAGTTCTTCCATGGAACAACTGAACATGCAATGCACAAATCCTTCCTTTTATACTCTTCTTGTTACCCCTCCTTCTGTGCTCCCAACAGTATGGTACCACCTCTTGACCTTGAACTGCTATTCCTTACATCTCATGCCAGACACCATTATTTTCCTTTTAACCAATTTCTCTTTATTCAAAACTTAATGCTGTCATCTTTCTAGATGATTCTGGCTCCAACAAGCCTGACCTCATCGGATCATAATAAATGATCGTGTCAAAGTCCAGGTGAATCCCACATCCCAAAGGCCTGACCTCATTGATTCATTAGCTAATGGTGTCTATTCATGACTTTGCTTTTCATAACATAATTTCCCTGCTATTCGTGCTTATTAGTTCTGTTTCATGTTTCCTCCCTTTTATCTAGTTTTGTACATTCTTTAAAGGTCATTGTGCTCCTTAGCATCGTCTGTGTGCACACAGCTCGCCTGGCTCTGATGTTTTCACCTGGCTATGCACTCTCAGACTTCCAGTGATTCACCATACAGTTATATTCTTATAGATCATGCTACATTGTTAGGCCACACTATATTTTATTCCCCACAAAACCCCATAGCAGATTTATCTCCAGCGCTGCTTACACTTAGAAGGGACCGTTTCCTTTGGGATCGAGCCCACTGCGTCATCAAGGTCTGACACTTCCGCTGCAGAAAGCTGCCCTGAGAGCCCTGCCACCTGAAAAAAAGTCTCAGTTAAAGACAGCTAAGAAAGGTCTTCCTCACGAAGGGGCATCTCTCTCGGCCACACCTGCGCGTCCTTTTCAGTCTTGGTCTTTTGGTTTATGAGAGCAATAGGCACGCAAATTGTTAACTGTTATGAGAACCAAGACTGATATAATATAGGAGCTTAACGTAATGTCTAGCTATGACAGGGGCTCCTTATTGCAAGCAAACTCATTTGTTAGGTAAATGCATATTCACATTTCCCATTAATAAATGAATGGTTTCAAAAAAAAAATCAAAACTTCATGGTTTTCCATATTATTCATTAAACATAACATATGAATTCAGGTACATTATTTCAATTCTGCATTACAAAGGCAGTTTCTTTGTCCTTTGTTCCTTGAGTCCCTGATCCATTTTAGGATGTGCGGGTATTGGTCTTTGAAAGGGTCGGTGCGATGCCATAAATTGGCCAGATGTCACTTAACTTTCCATTAGTGTCATCCTTGAGTCCTGGCAGGGCCTTTTTCGTGACCCAGAGGTCATGTGAAAAGCAAAATCCGTAAAGGTTCACTCCTTTCTCAATGAAAGAGGTTAAATTGTTCATCATCATCACGCTACAGCGTACAACTCTTGTTGAGCAGAAGTTCCAGGAGGCAATGTATGCGCCTCCACTACACCTGTTTCAGTGGTGACAGCATAACCTGAAAGAAAGTGTTTATCTGATGTTCACATAGCTGAACCATCACAACAGAAAATCAAGTCTGAATTTGGAACAGGAGTTTAACAGCCCATAACAGTGGGGCTTACTTCTCAATTTAGATCACTGTAGCAGCAACAGCTCGCAAACTGATATACCCTGCAGTACAGGGGGCAGCTCAGAAGAATAGAAAGCCACAGGACAGCAATGTTTTTAAACCAGAATGCCTGGGATGAAGCTGTCCTTCTCATGCACATACAGGTGAAAAGGCAAATTGTAGTCTAATGAGCCCAAGGCTGGTGCAGATGTGAGAGCATCCCATTAAGTCTCTGAATGCAGCTGTCAGTCCATTGCAGTGTAGTTTGAATCCAATGTCTGCATTAATTAGTCATGCCTATGTAGGAACGCATCCCTGCCTTTGTGTGGAGGAGACCTTGCTAATAACAGTTCTACTATGTCTGGTGAGAGGAGACAATGTTGATCCTCCAAAATATATCCCCAAACAAGAAGCTTTAGGATGACAAAATTGCACCTTGGCAAGTGATGCTCTATGATCTTGTTCAGCCAAACGTCTCAACAGGAGAATGGAGTCCATTTAAATGTGCTTCCACCAGATCAGTAAGGTCAACGTGGTCTCTCTTTACCACTGCGGCGTAAAGAAAGCTGAACACAAATCCACCACAATATAGAATTTAGAACTGGGTGGGAAAGAGGCCAGAATAATTAACCTCAGACACAAAGGGTGTGATTGGAACAATAATGGCAATATTTGCTTTTAGATAAGAGTATGAAGTGCCATTCTCCAGGTCTGTTAGCTTTCAGAATAGGAATATAGGTGTATTAATAGCTAGAAGCAGGTGTCAGAATAACTTGTTCTAAGAATATCAATACAAGGCTTAACGCCTTTAACAGCTTATTGTGGCCAATTATATTGTTTTATTCGTGGCAACACTGCATTAGGGTTTAAAGTCACATAATGTGAAACAGTTAAAGTCACCAAACCAAGATTATTAGCGACACTGGAACTTCTGCTGACTTTAAAGGAGGTTAAAAAAAAATGTTTTTGGTGTGTGTAGGTCAAGTGAAGTCTGAAATGGGTCAGAGGAGGAAAGAGTCTAGATCCATTCTGTCAGACAAAGAATGTAAATCAACCTAGAGGAGTAGGCTGTTTGTGTGTGTGATTTGCTGATAAGAGTGTGTTGGTCTTTGCAGACTGAGGAAAAATGTGGCTGCGCGGGGCAAAGTAGAGAGAGACAACATATAGTAACGGAGCAACTTGCTGCTGATACTGGTGCTGAATTAGTCAAAGTTAGAAACTTCTGCATTCAACAAGGAAAATAAACAATCAGCAGCTTGAAACACTAGCTCTGAATAAATAATGAATTAATATCAGCACAAGCAGAATCCAAGGTATTTTCACCTTTGTACAAAGTTAATAACTACAACCAACAAATGCCAAACTAGCATTTGCAGCTTACACAGACATTAAGTGGTTTAGACAACTGTGTGAAGCCTGCAACTAAAGGTTAGCATGTCTTCAGTCCTTAAAGGTTGAGTAGGCAGTTTTCTTTTGGCGACATTGGGCAAAAATGCCATATTAACCGTGCAGCTTATTGTAATTCAAGTGGTCTGAGAGCAGACCTCTACATCGGATCACGATAAATGATCGTGTCAAATGCCAAGTGATTTCCAAATCCCAGGGGCCTGACCTCATCGGCTCATTAACTAATGGTGTCTGCTCATAGCTTTGTCATGCTACATGGTTATGTCATACTACATGGATTTTATTCCCCACAAGTGTTATGCATTAAGAGGCAATGGAAAGGACAGGCGATCAAGACACTTGATTGTGAACAAATAGGAGTCAAACTGATCTGGTAGTCAGTTAGAGTTTAATGATACATCCACATAGAGAACCACAGAATGACAGAGACGCGCAGTTTTATTTCTAAAAATGGAAAAAGAGAGCCATTACAGTTCTTCTAGCAAAGATAAAATGACTCCAGGCTCCGAACAACTTGTCCTTCAAAGTTTTACGGCTCAAAAGAGCATGTGACTGTCACATTCTGCCTCTTTGTCCGTCCCTCCAGCCACATTCCCACTTCCCCAGGTCCCTTCATTGCCATCCTCTACCTGTCCACCAGATTCCCTCATGCTTTTCCATCTGTCCAAGTCACCCGACGGCCTTGCCCACCTGCTCCCACTTCCCTCATCAGCCTTGCAGCTTATATACCAGCCCATTTCTACTCATTTCATGCCAGATTGCCTATGTTTCTTATACCTTTGCTTTCCAGCCACCTGAATCTGTATCTGAAGCCTTAACCCCAGAACCTGTACCTGTACTTGCCTCCTCTTAATCCTGTACCCTGTACCTGGAACCTCCCAGCTAGAAATTATTTGTTCTAAGAATGTTCTGAGAATATTACCATGCAATGTTCTAGTAATGTTTTCAGCGGGAAGTTTTTATTTTGTTCCTAAAATGTTCTTCTTAAAGGTAGGATAACATTCTCTAAAAACATTCTAAAAATGTTTTGTGGTAACATTCTTAAATGTTCTTGATAACATTGTCAGAACTTTATGCCCTAACATTCTTAAAACGTTCGCCCAGCTATAAATCTTTTGTTCTAAGAACATTCTGAGAATATTACCATGCAATGTTCTAATGTTTAAGGAAGTTTTTATTTTGTTCCTAGAATGTTCTTCTTACATACCTGCAAACTAGTCGCTTTTCGGCGATATTCGCCGTTTTTAATCAAAATATATCATTCACGTGAATCGTGTAGATCCGAAGAGTTTTCTTTTAGGGGGGGGGTTAAGTGGCCAGTGCAATTTCCCATAGACAGACGTTTCAGAAAGCTGTTGTCACGTCGCGATCTTCTCAAAACATCTTTGAGACGTTTCGAGTCCTTTGGCCAGTCAGAATCAAGATAACTACATTGTCTTCTTTTCTATGGCTGTATAAAGACTTGTCGCGTACTACTACAATGGACACTAGTTTTGAGGTTAGTCTCATTTGCTGCAAACAACCTAATATGCTGTTTAACTAACTTAACGTTGTCATGAACTCAGACACAAAAACTGGTGGACTCAATTGCACGACTCTCCAGACAATATTATGGGTATAACAAAATCTTTACTGAGGCAAAAGCAAACATAAGGCGTTCTCAGGGAGGATATACAAAAGTATAAAGCAAAAACGCTCACAAGGAGGATAAAGTACAAACAAAAAACGCTCACTTGGAGGATCAAATAACATGGACTTCAACAAAACCTGGTAACATGAATACTTGCTGGAACGCTTGACTCGACTCATCTGACAGACTGAACAAGACGAACTGGCACAGGACAAAGGGAGACAAGGACTATTTATATATGAGGTAGGGGAAAACGGGTGAGACCAATCAGGGGCGGGGTAGACAATCACACCAGCGGGAGAATCACACAAAGGGAGGAAGTCAGGGTCTGAAACGAGAGGGAAAGGTGAGTACAAAATAAAACAGGAAGTGCAAGATGAGACTAGACGTGAGTGACTTTAACTTAACATAAAACTAAAACTAAGGCATGACATAATACAACATGAAACACTAAGCATGAACAGGAAATACATTAACAAATCTGGCGAGACACAACAAACGTTAGGTAACTAGTTGCTAAAGTAACGTTAACTTGCCAAATCAAGTTGATAATTTTTTCCTAACGTTACCCCATCAAATCTTTCCCAACCTGTTTATAATGGAAAGCTTGCCAGCTTGTTAGCACGTCAGCTAACGTTAACTTCAGTAAATTGTGTATTACAACCATACAGTCTATGATTACAACGTTACAGTTCAGAATCAAAAGTTTGTTGAGGCTAACTCCCACTGCATCCGTATTGTTATCCGATTTTAATGTCCGTCATTGTCGAAAGTTACGAGGGAAATAAAAACGAAAACGTAAGGAAACGCCGGCTCTGGCGGATCATTTAACCTTGACGGATGCAATTGGGGTTAGTCTTAACAAACTTTTATGATAATGAAAAAGGAGGCCATGAAGCCAGCTCATAATATCTAGACAATTATTTTTCAGAATGAGAGAGTTTAAAGAGAAAGATGCTATTCATGTAGTACAGCTTGACTCAGGGGAGAGGTGCAGGGGAAAGCTGGGTCTGGATCAAGGTTGCAGCAAAAACAGAGGTGAAGGGAGTACAGCACAGTTTCCCGCTGTCACAGTATTTTTTAAAAAATTGATAAAGTGGGGTATGCAAAATGCAGCCTCTGCACAAAAGAAATCAATTACAGCAACAAGGGCTCTCTTGTTGCCCTCTTAGAAAATGTTGTCTTTACCCTTTATTTTCTTCTCAGAGTGCACCAGAATGCTTTGTTTATATGTTAAAATCACAAAAAAATTCTTCTGGGGGAGGATGCCTACCTTTGTTAACATATCACATTACAGGAATGTTTTATAAAAAAACATTCTGTCATCTCAGGCCTCAATAACATTTTCAGAATGTTGCTTTGAAAGTGTTTTCCCCTTGTTATCATGAAATATTGTGGGAATGTTTTATAAAAGAACATTCTATAATCTGCTACCTCAATAACGTCCCCAAAACATCCTTAGAATGTTGCAGTTAGAACGTTATGTCTCAGTTAACATTTAGGAACATTATTTGAAATTATAAACATCCTTAAAACATTCTGTGAGCATCAGATCAAAACGTTTTCTTTAAAACATTATTAGAACTTGTAGGTAACGTTAGGGGGAACATTTCCTGCTAGCTGGGCTGTACCTTCCAGCCTGGACTGTCTGCATTTGTGTGCTTCCCACATCACCTGCGTGACAGCGACTATACCCTACAGCCATCGGGCACCTTGATACAACAAACTGAGCAAACAATACTGTTTTATTTTAATATATATTCATGAACGTGGCGTCTCCACATGTGAAGCTTCATCATTATGACAAACCAGACACACAGGTTTTTAACACATTTCCAGTTAAACCTAATTAAAAAATGTTGTTCTTTCAGTCTGTTCACAGTATCCATTCTCGTTCATTTTACACATTTTGAAAATCATCTATCTGACGATTTACACACACTCTACCACCCACCCATACAAACCAAAAGCTCCTCAACACTCATTCTCCTCTTTTCCATATGTGATTGCAGCACAACGTGGTGGCCTGTAGCTGTAGCAAATGTAACCAGACTGTTGATTTCACCAATCCTCCAAGAGATTCCATGGTGGTGAGAAGTCCCCCTACTTGTAACTGAGAGAGAGAGTAGCACATCAGGGGCATTAGTGGGGATTCAGCCCTGTGTTAAAACAGTGCAGGGGGCTGTGTTGCTGGGGAAGTGTTGTTTCAGGTACCTCTAGACATGACATTAGAGAGATATATAGACACACTTTTGAATTTGTAGGAGCAAAATGTATCATTATCATTATCATGGGCATGTAATATCCTGCTGTTGAAAGAGTATTCTGCTATGTTTTTATCTGATCTGAAGTACACTGGTGTCCTTGGTACATTTAATTTGTAAGTAAGAAAGTAAGAAGCTTGCTTTGCTGCGTGGGGCGATAAGAAAGCATTCCTTTCTCATGATACTTGTGTATGACACCTGCCAGCTCAAGGCAGAGATGGCTTTGCTCAAGGTCAGCAGATGTTCCTCCCTTGCCCTCTGTATGCTTTGTTGTAACTATAATTATGTGACTGTATCTGTTCTTCCTGGTCAGACTCACCAAGTACACCCCGGTGAATGAGCGCATTCCTTTCAGCTGAAATAGATTGACTCTGTTTGCTCTGAATTGTTCTGCTTAATTACACAAAAGACAACTGTTTGTTGTATCATCATTTTATTTGTTCATTTCTCCACAAGGAAATACATAATTCCACCACAGAATTCAGTTTTGATCCTGGTCTCTTCTGAATGGTAACTCTTTGGAGTAACTGTCAAAAAAAAGTCAGAATTCATCTAAGAAATAGTGAACCAAATCTACAGCACAAACAAAGTAAACATTTGAGGCTTTTTTGCACCTACTTTTTAGATTTCACTGTTCTGTTTTGTATGCACTCCGGTTAGAAAATAAGTAGCTATCGTCAGAACTGAATTCAAAAGGGCTCAAGAGCAGAAACCATTTTATTATGGATTTGTCAGTTTCTGGCTTTTGCACAAATAAGAGAATGTTTGTTAAGGAGCTAACAGGAGGGACTCTCTTTCTCTTTTTTAAAACTACAAAACACACGTTGAGTTTTCTGCACATCACTGAGATGTAAAGTTAGTGACTATTGGAGCCTCTCTTTTTTTCACTATAACAAATAGAATTGGTAGTGTTTTCCAGGTTGGGTGTGAAAGACTAAGAACAAGGCTTTCGAACGAGTTATAATATAGTTTAGGTTTAGGTTTGATTAATAGGCTTGAGTTGAAGATGGCTGCAACTCCACCTCCTCGGCCTGAGCCTCAAGGAATGTGAGTATTAATGTGACTGGGGGGAGTGGATTCATTTAGGCTAACATATTCATCCTGACACAGCCAGGTTTCAGTAAGACAGAATAAATCAATATTATAATCAGATATTAGATCGTTTACTAGAACAGCTTTAGATGATAGAGATCTGATGTTTAAGAGTCCACATTTAATTCTCCTATTTTGTTGTACTGGCTAAAGGAGGCAGAGGAGTAACTAAACATTTGACGCACTGAGCAAGAGAGAGCAGGAGAGGGAGGGGGAGACGCCATCGCTAACTGAGCTAAAAGCTAAACTACAGTAGCAAGCAACTAACTAGCATGTAAACAACTTAGCAGATTAGCGGAAAGTCGCTAACAGGAGAGAACTAAGAGTGCTTAAACAGAACTAGTGTATACTCAAATGTATAGCGGGTAATTAACCGCTATACATTAAAGAAAATATCAGAATTAACTGGGTTTAGCTAGAGCAGCAAAATTTGCTACCAGTAACACAGAATCACTGGCAACCGGAAATGAGACAATACGTTCACCTCAGCACTTCAGCCTTTCTATTCTTTAAACCAAGGTATTGAAAAAAGTAAGTACAAAATTCAGGTATCATATTGGCATCAATATTGAAAAGGTTGATACACATCAGTGACAAACTCTTCAAACAAAATGCGACAAAATGTGGTTGTCTTGCCTGGATATTATGGATGGAATAAGGTTCACAAAGTCATGAATATTCTCAAATTGTGACTGATTAATTGAACACAATTCAGTCTGCAAGTCAAAACACACACAAATCAGATGTACTACAAAAGGTTGGTACATTAGGGATGTGATACAGGAGAAACCAACAAACTCTTTTTGTATATGTGGAAAAAAGTTACCAACAAAAATCTCAATGATTTAAAGTAATGGTATATAATATTGTATCTCTATCAAGCTGACATTATGGGGTTAAACATAAATGACTACTTATCTGAACTAATTTTGGCTCTATTAATGGATTAATGGTTGGCCTCATGACGATCAACACTACCTCACTGGTTAAAATCAGATTGCTCATGTCTGTCTCTAACACACACATTGTGCCACAGTACCCTTGCAAAACACACCATTTATCTTGACTTGAATTCCTACACCCTTCCAACCCTCAACCCCACCCTCCTCCACCTCGTTTTGTTTCTTAGGATTCCCCGTTTAACTTGATCGGTTACCCATCACCAGCACTTTTGCTCCCCGCACCCGTTAACCCTGCTGCCTTCTTGCATTTTTAGTTTTTAAGATGAACAGCCAAGCCAAGTGGAAAACAGAGTGAAGTGCACATTATGTTTGGGAAACATTCACCTAAAAGCCACAAGTCCTATAAGATCTCTCGCAAATATTATGTAATGTTAACCACCTGCCATGTGTGGTGCATCATAACAGTTTAAACCAGGCATTTTATACATGCAATACACCAGGTAAGACTAAAAGTGACAAGAGCTGACACTTAAACACATTTGTTTTTTTTCTTCTTCACTAAAACAAATGATCAAGAAGTCAAAGGGGCTGTAACAAAAATCACACCTTTTCCGTTCATTTTTCTATACAAGGTGTTTCAATACTGAACTGTATTAATACATATAGGCTATATATATAATAATAATAATAATCAGAAATTCTTGCTTTCAAAAAATCTCTGTAACGCTTCTGTTTAATCTACCACGTCCATCCTAGCGGGTCCCACATAAAAAATCTCCCCTTGTCCGAAAAAAATCAATTCGGATCGGGGAAACCTTCACATGTACATCACGGAATCCAGATGCTATATATTCTTAGTGACTTCTTATTGTTTTAGTTCACATAAATCCAACACTTCATGCGGAGAACGTCTTTCTCCTGTTCAGCAACTTGGCACTGGATTGACGTCCCTTTGCCAAACGCCTCCAGTGACGCTATGGTGCAGGCTATAACTTTAAAATTATAGTCTGTTTTTTGTTGTTGTTGTTGTTTTTTTAATTAAGGTGCTGACAAAAATCCAACGTTAAAAACATTCCCTTCAGGCGCACCTTCATTTCAGCTCCCACAAGCTTCATAATAAGCTTTGGTTTACATTCGCAAAATATACCATCAGCCTGAGGAGAAATGGAGAAATCGACAGGAAGATATACGTTCTTCAAAAAAAAAAAAGTGTGCATAAAAGTTGGCTAAACTTGTCTCCCAAGTCCCTTGTGTTGGTTCTCTTCCTCCTTTGCCTCTCCCTCTCAGACAGGATGTGTGCAGCAGAGAGTCGGAGGAGAGGAGCTGAGGCAGGTGAGGGATGTGCGCCAGGCTGCTGCCCGCACATAACCCCGGACAAAAAAAAGGTTAACGTGTCTGTAGCACTCAACAGTTGGTTAACAGTTACATTTAAATTACATTTTATTTTTTAACAATATTATTTTCCTCATATAAAGACCTCGTGTAAAGAGCTGCAGCGATATGTCATTGACTGAAAGAAAATGAATCGGCAACTATTTTAATAATCGATCGATCACTTCAGTCATTTTTCAAGCAATAATAGGGTACCAGAACTTTGCTGGTTCCTGCTTCTCATGTATGAGTTTTTGCTGTTTTTTTTCGTCATATAGGCTATGTTAGTAAATTAAATATCTTTGCGTTTTGGACTATTGAACGGACAAATCAAGCTATTTGAAGACATCACTTTGGGCTCTGGCAACTTTCTGACATTTCATAATATGATGAATTGAAAAAAATAATCAGCAATCCATAATATAATCCCATAATTAAAATAAATCTTGATATTTGAAATAAACATGTTTTTCCTGAAAATTTTAACAGGACAAATGTGTGATCATGCTCTAAAACAAAGCAGCTTTTTTGAAAACGTGAAATTTAGGCACAAATACACTTTTAGGGTACAAAATTTAAACAGACTCATTTCCTATTGTAATTTTACTACTTCAGTCTCTATATGACACCTACTGCAGGTCTTTCCGTCCTGGAAGAGGGATCCCTCCTCTGTTGCTCCTCCTGAGGTTTCTCTCTTGTTTTCTCTTAGGTTTTTGTATATTGGGTATTTTCTTATATCCTAATAGAGGCTCTAAACATAGAGGGTGATTGATTTGTGATAACACTTTAAGTTTATAAAAACAGCATGGAGTGAGGTCAGGCCAGAGGATGCCTTGGAAAAAAACATTCCAACACACTTGATCTAATGTCACTATGTGCTGTCAAGTTCAGTTTTAACCAGATTCACGCCCTAAAATAAATATTTTCCCTCCCCCTGATCTAGCAGTGTACAAACATTTGTGAAACTTTGATCTACAGTATGTTTTAGTGATTTAAAAGACTTCTGTGGGGCCTTTTTGAATTCCTCCAGCTTAAACAACCATACAGTAACAGGAGTGTTTTGTGTCAAGGCTTCCCAAGGGGAGGATTTGAGGGAATGATCCATTTCTCTAAACCTTATCAGCTGCATGGGACAATGAAACAGCTGGCTATGCTAAAGCAGTTCATTTCTATATTTCTTATCTCATATAGCTCTGTAACTGCATGTGCGTGGATGTGTGTGTGTGAGCGTGTAGCCCACTTTTAGATTTTGCATGTTGTGTGGATTTAAACCCTGTTAACAAAGTCACATTATGGGGTCTCACCTCCTATTTGGGACAAAAAGCAGGTCCTCACACATTTAAACATTCATTTTAGAATATAAATTAAAATATTTAAATATTTTAGGATTAAGGTTAGGGTTGGGTGTAGGTTAATGTTAAGGTTAGGCATGTAAAGTTAGAATGAGTCTCCGGGGAATAAAAAGTCAAGCAATGTCCTCCTAAGTGACAAAAATAAGTTTGTGTGTATAATGCTGAAATCATCATTTTAAAAATATGTTGCTTAAGCAACATGACAAGTTGTGTCCTAATATAAATTATGTTTTTGACGAGGGGGTTATTAGCCTCCACCTCATTACTTTCATGTACAGTGTATAGCGTGCTGTATTATTGCTTACTTACCGTGCTCCAATTGTCATCCATTATTTAAAGCTGCATTGATTGATTTTTTCGGCTGCTCGGGGGCAGCTGATCAAGCTGAAAAAAAGAAAATCAACATAATATCACTGTATAAAGTTGTTATAACAAACGTGTTAGCCTATTTCCAGCAGACATGAAGCAGCATTAGAATTCATTGTCATTTACCTGTTGAAATAAATATTTACTCTCCTCTGTGGGTTCATCACTACATGTGACCATTCACATTACTCATTTGATCCATTGTTAATATAAAAAAACACACTGATTAGTTAAGCTTAACAGTTTGTTGTCAGTTTAACCCATGTTTTACCAGTGACATTTAACAAAGGTTGTGTAAAATATAGTTAGCTGCAGTTATAAATACCTTGCGCACTGATTAAACAGTCACAATAACTGACAACCATTGATGGAGCTATGTTTGAGCAGTCCACCGAATTCAAACAGACACCTGCCAGCCAATCAGAAAAGAAACAGCGTTAATGGCCAGCACACAAAAAGTAATGCGGTTACCTATTGACAGATTACTGGTACTTTATACACTTAGAGAAGTCTGTGTAAGAGTATTTTATCCACTCAGTTCTTGGGTTGTAGTTCATTTTCCAGCCAGTAGGCAGAGACGTTCATCTTTGTAGTTAGAAGTGAACAAGCTGAGGAAAAACTCAAAATGGTGATGCCCGGACAATATTTATTTATTTATTTTTCCCAAGATGGCGAAGTCAAGTCATGAATAGTTAATAAGTGTCAAACATGATAAACATCAATCATAACCCAAACCCTAACCTTCCTTGTATGGTCGTTAAAGGGTGTGACGTAAAAAACATTTGTTCGCTATGATTGGATGAATAACCTTTGTTGACTTCGCCATCCTAGGAAAAAGACAGTGGTACAAGACAAGTAAAAGACAGGTTTATTGCATACTGTTGGTGGCTGGGTCATGTGGTAAAAAATGAATCAGTTTGTATTGTGCCTAATAGACCCTTTGCACAGCAAACATTTTGACTTGTCAAAGCAGGAAAAGCACAGGTGGAATTAATAACATTAATGATGGCTGCATTCCATTTAGGAGAGGCAGTATCAGGGCTCTGGTATTGTGCATGCTCACTCACTGTGCTCACATGGCTTACTGGGACACTTACTGGAATGGAGCCATCGCTAATGTTATTACTTACACCTGTGCTTTTCCTGCTTTGACAAGTCAAAAAGTCAAACTCAAATTCCACTAGAACCCTCTCTCCCAGCAAATTTAAAAAATGCAACGAGTGTGGGAGCAACGACTGTAGGAGGCGTGGGGTCGTGGCTACGTAGTGTGTGGGTCAAGTTAAGTGGTGGAGTACCTCTTTAATCTAAGGTTCAGACAACCTTATAGATGGACTGATTATGTTCAAGCTGCTCTACTATTACTGGCTGCTTTTTTCCTCCGAGTGTCTTCTCTCATGATGCTGTTGAAGTGTATGTATGAAATAGTTTGTATTTCACCTGCTGTACTCAAGTCTCTATAACAAAAGAAATCTTGATCTCAGTGACACCACGTGATTAAATAAAGGCTTATATAATATCTGTCCCTTTATCCAGTATTGCCACCATGTGGACACACACAGAAAATGTTGCCAAACTGAAAAGCACAACGGAAACATCTTTGGCCTTGATCAGTGCTCCTAATGTGCCATAAGAGGAATGATGAAGTTACTTGTAATAAAGATTAGTAATAATAATAATAATAAACTGATAATATATATATAATAAAATGTATTATCAATAGTAGTCTCACTAGATAGTTCTGTGAGTAATGGCTGTAGCTATGTGGTAAAAAGTGGTGGTTTATAGCAGTTAAAGAAATTAAGTAGAGATAAAAAGGATAAAGAAAAGAGAAAAGTCTCAAAGGGTGAGAGGTGTGGTGTATATATAACATTTTACTATATAGTATAGCAGTAGGAGTATAGCAGTGGTAATGGAAAAGTAACTAAAAAGTAACTAGTAACTATCTAAATTATACAACGAACGTCAATGAAACAAAAGTCAGTTACATGGAAAAAGTTAGCCTTTAGTAACTGTTGGGGCAATTTTAAACGGTTGCTAGGATGCACTCAGTGGTTGATAAAGGTGTTTCCGGTGGCCTTTTTAGCATAACATTGTTTTTAGTACAAGTAATTACACAGTTGCAGCTTATTGATTATTTTGATGTTTTATTATTATTTTTGCCAGAGGAGGACATACATTTGGGGTTATAAAAAACTATACTAACTGATTATCTATTAAGTGTGAACTAATACGCGTTATATTAGGCTACTTCGTTACTGCTAAAAGTAATGCATTACTGTAACGCATTACTTTTGTAACGCGTTGTTAATGCCTTGCAGTTTGCTTCAGTGATTTACAATCGTATAGGCTAGGCTACTAGTCATCTAGCCTATATTATTAGCTAGCATACACATATGTCGTGACAACGATTAAGCTAGAACGTTAAGCTGTAACATTTGCTATCACTCACCAACACCGCAGATCCCTGACTGAAAAAATAAAGCACGCTCTACAAACCGTTAAGGGTTTAATCTCCAAATTCATGTAGGACGTCCCAACAGCTGGCTAACGTTAGCTAAACAATGTGCAAATGCTAGTTTAGTTAGTTGACGAACAGAGTGACAAGTACAGGTGATAAAGAAAACAATCGGCGCCACAATATGCAACTAAAGGCTGAAACGCTAACAAAATGCCTGTAGCTAGCTAAAAACATTAGATTTCAGTATGACAAAGGATTATTTTAGCACCACATGTCTACCAGAGAGGAAAGGGTATATTGACAAACTCAATGTTGTCGGTCTATCGCAATGTCCCTTCTCAAGCTAGGAGTTACTGTAGTTAGCTAAGGCACTTGCAAACATAATACTGCATAGCTTTCTGATTTATCCACATTCCACTACCCAAGTTGCATACTGTCATTGCTGACATTTGGATATCTGACTTAGGCTACCAGTGACAAAATGCTTGCTGTACACGTAGGCAAACTGAGTGTCACGATGCCACAGTTTTCCCATTCTTCCTGCTAATGCCTCACTTCTGTATCCACTTTTGTCTTCTTAAAGACTCGGTTTTTGGGTTCGGCAACTTATAAACACTTAGTTCTGGGTTATTTTTCCTGTTGGCTCTGCATCCCACCACACAGCAGCAATTAGGAATGTTTCTCTTGTTTTCTAGCAGACCAAAGCGACAAGGAGGCACCTTCACGCAAAACGATAGCAATAGTTTTCCCCTCCGGTGTGGGCGGGACTTAATTGCGCTCTGTCTCTATGACGTAATAACCCCTTTGTTTTTAATCTTAAAGCTGAACGTTCTAAATGACGTCACGTCCCAAATTTCTTATAAATAGGACCAGTCAGTACTAGTATCAAAGGAGATTTGGAGAGGTAAATACCAGTTGCACTTGATATAATCATTTAACTTTTAGAAATGGCTTCAAAATATGCTGACAGAGCAGAAGGAGATTTTAAGATAAACAACATTCTGTCTGGTAAATCAAGCAGTTACCAGATAAAAAAGTTCCTGGGACAGGGGACTTATGGAAAAGTGGCCCAGTGCATAGAATTAGGCACTACGGAGAAGATGGCCGTGAAGATGTTCCAGAAAAACTTGACCTGGGCTGGTAAAGAGGAGTTGGCCATGTTTAAAAAAACTCAAACAGCTTGACGAAGACAAGAACAACTTGGTCAGGTTTATTGAGCATTTTATTCATCGGGGACATGTTTGTCTGGTATTTGAAATGCTGGACATAAGTCTTCATGACCTGATGAAAAGGTCTTCAAAGACACTGCATTTGTCTGAGATTAGAGTAATCTCACAACAGATGCTGGTGGCTCTGAACGCCCTCAAGAGCATATATTTGGTTCATGCAGACATCAAGCCAGACAATATAATGCTGGTTAATCATAAGTCGCAGCCCTTCAAAGTGAAACTGATTGATTTCGGTTTGGCCACTCCGGTTTCCAGATTGACACGTGGCACCACAATGCAAGCTCTTCCTTACAGAGCCCCAGAGGTCATTTTGGGCCTCCAATTAAATGAGGCCGTCGATATGTGGTCGCTTGGCTGCGTTTTGGCTTTCTTGTACCTGGGCAAACACCTGTATCCTACAGAGTGTGAATATGAGGTCATGAGAGCCATCGTGCTAATGCAGGGTCAGCCCGACGATCACCTGCTGAATTCTGGGATTCGTACCAGCCACCATTTCAATAAGGACCAAGGGTCTCCTAATGGTCCATGGACGCTGAGAGCACGAAAACAAGCACGGGCCATGTTTACCAGTCTCGATGACATGGCGAAGACCCGCCCAGAAGTGAAGGATGTCACTGATTGCAAGGACACACAGGCATTTTTAAGCCTCCTCAAATGCATACTGCATGTGGATCCTGAAAAAAGAATCACTCCCAGCAAAGCTTTAGAGCACCATTTTATCACAACGAAAGACCTTCATAGTAACACTAACAATGACAGTTATGTGAAATCAGCCGATTTGACCATTAAAGACTGCCAGCTGGAGCAGTCATCAGTTAAATTCAAGCACTTTGTAACGTCCAACAGAGGGATATATTGGAAATTAATGTCCATTACTAGCTTGGATGACCCACTTTCAGCTGATGAAGAAACCACTGTGGACACTAATAAAGGACCACCAGCCACAGCTGGCTTAGATGAAACCGCCACTGCTGGCCTAAATTACAGAACCATAGCCATAGCTGTACCACCAACCAAAGCTGGCTTAGATGACACCACCGCTGCTGGGACCGATAAGAAACCACCTGCAGCTTCACCTGCTTCTGTTAATCACGCCACAGGCTTCGTCGAAGTCAAAACCAGGAAGATCTGGTTCAAGAAGCTCTGTCGATTCTTCTCCAGGATGATCAAGTCTTGAAATTGCTGCAGAGCAGATGTTATTGAGTGAAGACGTATCATGGGCAGCACGGCGGTGCAGTGGTTAGCACTTTCACTGCACAGCAAGAAGGTTCTGGGTTCAAACCTGCTTTTCTGTGTAGAGTTTACATGTTCTCTCCGTGCCTGCGTGGGTTTACTCCGGGTGCTCCAGTTTCCTCCCGCAGTCCAAAGAGATGTAGGTTAGATTAACTGACAACTTTAAATTGCCCATAGGTGTTAATGTGAGTGTGAATGATGCCTCTCACCAGTGTAGTAGAAGAGAATGGCTTGATTATGGATGGAATAAAAGATTGAATTTAAATAAAATAAAAAATGAATAAAATTCAATTAAAAAAAAAATTTCTTCTGAGAGTCTCCGAATACAATTTGTGTATATTTGATTGCATTATTATACATTATTGCTTACCATCAATTTCTCAAAGTATATCATAGTTTTTTGGGTTGATGAATGCATTTTTTTTTACCTTCCAGGCAGTCATTATTTACATGTATGTCTTGACATACATGTAAATATTAATTTGCACCTTTCCATTTCAGTTTGGGGAAAAATTGAATATTTTAAACACATTTTTATGCTAATTGAAAAAAAAAAACGCTTGGAGATAGATAGAAGAAAAGAAGAAATTCTTGAGAAACTTCATTTATTAACCAATTAAACACATTATAGCTCCAACCTGGTCAGCTGCCTGCATTTAAAATAATGGAGACCTATAAAGATGGATTTGTATCACCTTATCAATCAACATTTTCCATCTTACATTGTTCTTCACAATGTTTTACAATTCGCTCTTACACCGTTATCTCAGTGGGGCTGATGATTTTCTGTGTTTTTCATATTGTCAACAAATCCCATCAAAAGACCAAACTAACAGCAATGGGACTAAGACTTATCAGGCTTTGGAGACATAGGCAATACTTGTTATTACAATACAAAATTCATTGTTGCTTTTGGTCTTTTCATGGGATTTGTCAACAATATGAAAACTATAGATATAGAGATATAGCCTTACCTTTCAACTGTAACAACCATCAGCTGAACTCACAAATGTTTAAAAACTCAAACCTTGAACTTGTAAATGGTTTACATATTATTAACACTTCCTATTAACTTCTACAGCTGTTATCTGCGAAAGCATTTCTCAACATCTCCAGCTTATTTTTATGTCCCAGTTTCTAAATAAAAATGTTGAAATGGTATTCTTCTGAATTCCATTTAAGAATACAAAAATTGATTAGACAGCAATTAAACTTAGGGGACCTGCACAAAGCCAACCCAGAGAAGCTTTCAAAAGGGCAGAATGAAAATGGCTGAAATCAGTATTTAAATATGAACTTGTTTTCAATTATTGAAAACTGTAAAACGAAGTCTAATAGGTTTAGTTTGTAAAATATAATTTGACTGGAACTTTTAATTGCACTTTTTGCAATGCAAATTAGCATAAACAAAAGAACCAGCTACATATAAAAGGGTGAACCAATGTTATATGCCAAATAGGAATTACTTCAAAATAAAATAAAGTAAACAAATTCCCCTTTTTTCTCCCTGCTACTTCAGCAGTGTAAAAAAATCCTACACTGTACAGAGTTTTGTTAAGTTGACAATACAAAATACAAATAGAAAAATTCCAGGAGTGCACCACATTTAGCTAGGAATGGACATTTTCAAAACAGTGCTACTTGTTTAAATCAACATGTCATGCTAAATATATCACAAACAGCATATTCAAATTTGCACATTAATTTGGTGCCTGTGACTCTTGCTCCGTGCTCTCACATACAATCGTTGTATGTCACTCATTTGGTTTTTCTCACCCTCATGTTCTTGCTACAACACTCAATACAGCTCTTAATGCCCTCTTATTCACGCCCATCTCTCTGTTGCTCTCCATTTCAAACTGTTGTTCTCCCCTTCTCTAACTGGCATAAAATGCAACCTCTCGTAGTTTGTAATTGTTAGTCTCATTCTCTCTCCCTTTTGTGAACATTTTCTGTTTCTGTTAAAACATATTCAGTCATCAATCATTTGAAACTAAGACCATTCCACCCTTAATTATAACAGTTCAACATGCGGATAGATTTCTTTTTCTTTAGACCAGGGTTATTCAACTAAAATTAAAGAAGGTCCAGTCAGGGAAAATGTATTAAAGCAAAGGTCCGGAACATCATAATGTCTAACTTGAGTTAGTGTGATATATGGTGATGTAGCCTAGTAGATGTATCAACGTCTGCATGTAATCAATAACTGACTATCAAATCAAATAAATTCAGTATTATTCAAAAACATTTTGACAATATTTATTGTCACTTAACATTTAATTAAACATAATACTGTAGATAGGTATAATGTTCTTGTCTGCATTTAGAAATAAGAGAAAATAAATAAAATAGCTTTTGAATAACTTAAAATAAAATTCATAACTTGAGAAAAATCAAGTTTAGCAGCAGCTTTTCCCCTTTTCTTTAACTGCTTATTTTCTGCATCCTCAGTTCAGACCTCAGTGGGTATGCTTGGTCAAAATCTTTGTGTTTTGTCTCATAGTGGCGTTTCACATTGCCACTTTTAATGAGCGCCACGGTCTCTGAGCATGTCAGACACAGTGGTTTTGTGCTCCCAGAGGGGGGATGAATGAACATGAACGAGTCTGTCCACTCTGGGTTGAAAGCTCTATTTTCGCTATCCACTTTTCTTTTCTTACACAGCGCCATTTGTGGTTGTTTGTCTCTCCCTTTCTCCGGCTCACTCGTCTCTTCGTCTTCTCTCTCTGTATCGCTTTCTTTATTTTTCTGTCTCTTTCTATCTTCCTTTCGTCTCTCCATCGCCTCTCGCCTGTTTGTGTATGCAGAGCGGCAAATTTTAGCGCCTGGAATGCAGAGACTTTGGCTGAGTAGCGTCACGTGGGATGGCTTAACTCGAATGCAATTGGTCTGTGCGTTTCCTGATCTGCTCAACCAATGCCGTAAACACTAGAAAAGCTGCGCCGGTTAAAATAGAAGCGTCCCGTCAAATTAAAAATCCCCTTATAATTGATTGGTAATAGGTCCGGGTCCGTATAGGATGGCGTCTGGGTCCAGACCCGGACCGCGGTCCGCCAGTTAGTGACCCCTGCTTTAGATGATTGGGATAATACCACTGCTCCAAGCTTTCCTCTGTGCTGCTTCTGAGTGTTCCAAAAAAAGGTCTTTGATGCTCCACACTCCACTTGCAATGTCTTGTCTAAACTGTTCCATCAAATAGTTTGTTTTTCAGCACTTGAGCCTTTGTTGAGAGGCGGTTGGCATCCAGTTCCATCACAAGTTTTTGTAGAACCCCAAATGTGCACTTAAGGATTGTTGGGTAGCTCCAATGAGTACAATGTTACCAAGGTTGTGAAGCACTTCTACACCTTCAATGATTATTCCAACATCTTCCGGGTCATCTGTGGGTTCTGCACCTTCGTTCTTTATGGTGAAGATTCCCAGGATCGTCTGCTCCATAGCCTCCTGGTTGTCCTCAACATCCTCAAAAACAGAACAAATGAACCTTTAGGAAAAATAGGCACACCAGAAAAAAACCAAAACATTTTCTCTTTTTCTAAGTGACATCTAACCCAGTCCCCACATTACCATCCCTCCAGACTACATTTGGTGTAGCTTTTCTAGATTTGGCATTATCAGCTGTTGGTATCTTGCTATGTGTTGTCAACCATGCATATCAAAAAGGCTTTACAAAAAGTTACAGTTGAGAAACTAAGCAGCACCATACATAAATTATACCTTCAAAAGCAGTCCACAAACTGCTGTTAATAATTTGAGTGAGAAGAAATCTTTACTATGCGAGCGTAGGCGTTATCTTTCTGTCTGCACTGAGGGAAGCATGGCTGTGTTAAAGGATATGTCTGGCGATATTTTATATTTTTCTTATTGTCAGCAGAAAGCAGAGGCCAAAATACTTACAAGGTACTCCCTTATGAGGTTTTCAGGGTCTTCAGTGAGGTAAACAATTAGTGCTTTCAGTATGCAGGCTCTTCTTGTTTCAATGGTGTCATTCTGCAGCAAACAAGAAAAATGTGTGAGAAGGATTATAATATTATTGTATTGTGCAGCAATTAGCACTAGAGATGAACCATTGCACAAGCAAACTGTTCAGGCTCCTAATATTTGGCATGCAACTTCATGCTTGCTTCTTCATGTCATTTTGTAAGTTTACAGGCAGTGTTTGGGTACATTTTATTTTGGCATGGTGGAATGCACATTCATTTTGGGTACTTGTTCTAATACTACAAAAGCACCTGTGATGTAAGCATTTTATAATTTCTAGTGGTAATTTGTTATATATGAATTATATATAATAATGCAAGATACAGTATATTAACCAGTGTTCATGGAAACCAAGCATAATGATAATCTAAGCAATATATTTACAGTATATGCATGTTTTCATTACATCCATATGCAGCACAATAAGCAACAATGACTGCAATCCAAAAAAAGCCAACCAGCTGTTTCAAAAAAAGTACCTATTGCAACATTTTGTTTTTGGGTGCGCTTTATCTTAGGATTGGCTAGTGATGTTAGAGTGAATTGGAGTAGTGGCTCAAATATTTTGCGATAGCCATAGGTCTTCACGTCTTCAGTTTTACATAAAAGAGCCAGGTATATTGAGGCCAAAGAGGAATGGCTGCCAGGAGGCAAATTTCCCAAAATCCAATAGACAGCACAGAGTTTGTGTGTTTTACGCGAAGTACCGAGGGGGTTACAAACTTCAAAGTCATCTACATATAGACAGACAGAGATTCTCAATTCCTCCCCTGACAGAAAATCATTATTCTTGAAGTACTGGCCATCTTCAAAAAATATATAGTGTACGTGGTCACTCTCTATCTGTTGCTGTCTTCTCTTTTCAACAACCTTGCTGAACACATCCTTTCATTAAGTAGCTGATGTAAAAACTTTAGCAAAGGAACATACTGAAAACTTCTTTTTGCCTTTGCATCAAGTATATACTGAACAGGATCGACTATATTGAAATTATCTTTGTAATATTGCTTCCGCTTAAAAGCAGTGGCTAATGGTCCATCCTTTCCTAAAGCTTTTAACAGAGGGTTAGATGAACCAAGTGCACCACCTAACTCTTTGATGAGCAATTGGTCAACTTGCAAGTTATGTTTATTGAAGAAATCAGCAAGAATGTTGTTAGATACAGGCACCAGGGCAGAACTAATCAAATACTGCAACTCGTTTAGCAGCTCATCAATAGCAGAGCTTGGCACATGGAAACAATTTCAGTTTTAATAAAACAAATGCCAATTTCTGTTCTATAACTTTTAGCAAGTCCTCTGGTTTTGGGACCAGTGCACCATCTTCAAGTTCGGCATCATCAAGCAACTCATCACTCTCTGTCAAACATGCATCTCCGAAAGTACAATTTAGTGAATCTGCAGTGGCATTTTTCACAATTCCAGCTTTGAAATCATTCAGTGAATATGTCTTGTGCTTTCTGTTCTTGTGAGTTTGATACGTTCCATAAATATTTGTTTGAAAAAAACAATTATCAAACATACAACAGATGGTTTCATGTCTTTTTAGATGGCTGTTAACATGAGTAAAAAAATCTCTCAATGAGGCAATGTCACTACATGAACAATGATGGCAGCTAAATATTGTGCAATCTACTGATCTTTGAGATATCTGATCAAAATGTGATCTAGATAAATGACTTCGAAGTGCATTCCAAGTTTTAAATGTGCATGGACAATCTGAATATGTGCATGGATAAGGGTGTCTGTGGCCAAAGTGGCCATGTTTTAATCTGTAGTGCTTCAATAACTGATATCTTGTAGTTTCTTCTGCAGCACATTCTTTACACTTCCACATTCATGGTACTGAAAATGAAAAACAAAACAACGAATCAAAAAAATGACTATCCCATATGTTAGTTGTATATTAGTTGCTACTTTAAAAGGTGCAATATGTAACTTTTGCTATCACTACATAGCCACCAATCACATTAACAGCTGTTTACTTGCTGGTCTGGAATAAACGAGTTCAGCATCAAACTTAGTCACCAAGAACTGTCTCCAGTGGTGGAAAGCAACGCCAATGTTAAATCTGGTTTTGCCTTGATTTTTCACTTCTTTTCTTCTACTGAAGTTAGCATGCTAACCAGCTAAATCTGACCCGAATCATCTTGTAAATCCACTTTGCCAGTCTGCCCTCAGTCCAACATGAGAGGACAGAGAAGTAGCGCTGCCCAGAGGGCGTATTCTAACCTCTGGTCTTGTAAACGTAACGAAGGCTGAAGGTCTTGGTAAGTAAACAGCTGTTAATGCTTATACTGGCTATGCAGCGATAACAAAAGTTACATATTGCACCTTTAACGCATCCCACATTAGTGTTAATCTTTAAGATAAACTTTGACCCTTCATTATAATGTTAAATACTTCTTGTCATTAAATTGTAAGATGGCCATTGTACTCACCACTACTAGAGAGACACAAATAAATGTGGACCGTCCTGCCGTCAAGCTCAGAAATGTTCTTTCAGCCAGAGATGTCCTGTAATAACACATTAATCAGACTTATGGTTAGACATTTGTTAGAACTAGAAAACATATACAACAAATACACTTTTAGTTTTACAGTTCTGATCATGCAATACATGCCAAAAAAGTGGCTACTGCCACTTTTGATACATTTTCAGGTACTACCAGCCCAACCATGCAGGTTTATTGAACACTGTTATCCATTCATGTGTGCCTTTGGTATGTAAATATTGAGATAATGATTCACAAGTGCAATTTCTATTCATAAAGATATACATACAGAAGAGAGTCACTGTTCTTCTATAATAACATTAACTGTGGGTACATTAGGAATATCACCCAAATTCCTACAGGGCTGGTCACTGATTCAGAGAAATATGGATAGATCTGTTGTATGAGCAATGCCATGATATCAGTAAGACCAAACTCAGTATTTCTCATGAATCAGAGCTAGCTACAAAGCATGTTTCATTTCTGACCATTACATAACATTGTGATGTTCTTTTGAAGTTGTGAAACCTGTTCAAAGCGCAATGTTAGATGTGAATGAAAATAATCAGCAATCAGCATTTCAGTTAAAATAACACTGACTGCAGACAAGAGCAGTTGAAAAAATGTTTCAAATGGAACACACTTGTAAAACTAATGTTACTGGTTCAAAACTCCCTTTGGATTTTGCTATTATTCAGGTTAGGGATAAATGGCTGTCCAAAACCTTTAACTTTCTTGCCAAAAAAAACATCAACAAACAAACAAAATAAATAAACACAGACACTCACTGATAGTCCTCTGCACACTCTCAATGCAGAGATATAGTTGCCACAGACATTAGCAGCAATAGTAATCATTTGAACTTTGTATTGACAAATACTCTGTATTAAAAAGTATTCTACCATCACAACAGGTCTACAGTTATCTTTGCACTTGTTTTTGCACTGAACAAATTCAAATTAAGGCACCTGTAAAATTTAACAGGATTTATTTGCCTTCAACCTGGCAACCTAAAGCCTATACAAGCACTATCATTTTAAGCCCAACTGAAATTAAATCCATACTTTTGTGTGTCTGCTCACATATGTTTCTGCTCTTTAAGTTATATTATGTGGGATCAAAAAGTTGTATGATGTACTGTATGACATATTCTGAAAACTGGAAACAAGAAATAATAATGATAATAATGGTCTCAGAAGCTGGTCTCACAGAAAGCCTGATAAGGTGCACAACATTATTAAAAACTGCAGTAAGCTGTAAATTACATTGGAGTCTTAAAATCTGCAATAACAAGCTAATAAATAATCGGTGAGAGATGTCACAGCAGCTACATGGGATACCGTTAGGTCATGGTCAGGTGCACTCAACCGTGAGTGAACTCTGAAGGGAAAAAACACCATTGCTTCTCAGGATTTATGGGGCCCCTAGCAGATGAAGTTGCTTCCGAAATTAAAGATACCATTGATTCTCAAAATCTATGAGGTCCCTAGTGGACGGTGTAATAAAGAAAATTAATGGTGTCTGAAAGAAGTAAAAAGATCAAAGCTAGAGGGAAGAACTTTGGGGCGGTGTTACCCCAGAAGGAGGGGTTTTGAGAGTATAAAATGGACGAACTTGTTTGCTGTACTGCTTGCTTGAACAGTAAACTCTGCTCACATCTGAACTCTTTTTGAGTTTTTCTTCATTGAGTGCCTGACTGTTTTTAACATGTGGAAGAGATCTTGAAGACATCTGGCCCATCTTCACGATTTTTGTCCACATCAATATCCTGTGCTCTCCCTTGAGAAAAAAAAGGAGTCTTATTCAAACAGTATACTACTTCATCCTCCATAGCTGGTTCAAAAGCTCTGAGACACCTTTACTCCTCCATGGCATAAATTGTTGCTCATTCCTGTCACTAAATTCAGAAACTCTGCTTTGCTCGAAGGACTGCATATTTTATTTTATCACAAAATGTGGCTCATAATATACATAAAGTTTATATTGCTTACTCAACTTTGTACTGATCAGCACATCTGTCTGTGCTAGTAGCAGCTACACCGCCTCTTCCTCACTCTCGCTCTCTAACTCTTTTCTGTTAGCCTGCACACTGCAGCTAAAACACTAGTGGCGTCTCAAATTGTAAAGACTGTTCTTAACACAAGTGCTAACACAACTCTCTATCCTTAACTTAAATGCTGTAGTTTATCAACACAAATTTGTGAAGACTGTCTTACCCCACCACAGACAGCTTTGCTGCCTAAGGCTGCCAGTCAAACACATCCCAATCCCCACAAGCTTCCCCTCTGTGCGTGTCCGCTTAAGCACGCCGCTCTAATTTCCTTCATCCCCCCCACCCCGATAACTAATTTCACATGAACTTATAACACTAAAATGCCACAAAACTCTGGACTGTGTGGTGATTCATTTCAGTCAAATAACGCTGCTTTCAGGGGCTTTTTAGTTGCTAGTCTAATGTATTTCCGCTAGCTAGCATTATGTTTATTGCCTAGCTGGCTAGCTAGCTAACCTTAACTACCATGTGTTCAGATATTGCCCATATTTCTGCGAACAATGTACACAGTAACACCGTCTATATCACTGTCTAACCACATGCTGACATGTCAACTTCACAGACTGCAGAAGAAAATTATACTTACCCAGGTAATCATTCGGATGTTGCTCAATTCTTGATTACACTGCACTTGAAAGTCCTACTGCCCACTCCGTTCGCGCCACATTCCCGTCATGCATGGATAAGATTCTCAGCATGCGTAACGTCTGTCCTACGGGAACTCATCTAGGACATTTTTAATGTACCGTTTTGATTGTGCGATTCACTCAACACTGTTATGCTGTACCAACTAAAGCGGCTTTCGTGGCTTCAACAAGTCGACATTTTAAGTTAAACCTGCTCAAGGTGACTATGTTTAAAAAGCTAACACAGATATATTAATTAAACGGGATATAGGTGCATTTATTTAATTCAACAACTCACAAAGTTCACTTTTTTGAGTGTACCAGCCAGTGACATTGAAACCTGGGCAGTGTTTTCATTCACCCTGTTGAATCAAACCAGTTTAGACCAGTCACTACTTCACTGCACAAAGTGAAACCTGTGGAAATGAAATGTTTCCACAACTGAAGAGCGTGCATATACATTTTTATTTAGGCCTATGTATTTGTAATTGCATTTGTAAATCATAAGCAGAACAGAAACAGAATTCTGTTTTTTATTGCCATAAAAATGTTGATAATGTCACCCAGAGCATCTCATATAAGGACTCCCTAGGGCACTTGTGCTTTACAGCAGTGGTCAGAGGTTCCCAAGATAAAGAAAAAAATCAATTATCTTACACAGAATTATATTTATTTTTCTGACTCTTCTGTAATCTTTGTTTTTGTTCTTGTGAAATACTAAAAATGTTTTTAAAAATCCTTCAAACCAAACTGTGTGAGAAGGAAAAACAATCACACTTTGATGTGGAGTCACAAGCAGATACAGCTTCATTTTAAAGGGTCACAAGTCAAAAAGATTAGGAACTGCTTTTTTCAATCGTAGATATTAAATCACACCACATCAAGCTGCTCAGTGTGGGTTGTTGTTGTTGTTGCTTTATGTAATGCAGGTTAATGAAACAGGTGAGTGAGTTGCATCACCAGCAGGCATCCAATCTCTCATCTTTCAAGAAGACTTGCAGCAAACTGAGTGAGAAAAACTTCACACCGAGCGACCCACCCCCGGTAAAGTGTTCGTGGAGCTCCTCCCCTGTCAGATTGAGTTACCTGCAGAGTCACCTATCAGTCACCTACAGCGTTGCCTCCTGGGCGACTGTGTTTCTGGGAACAAACGTCTCTGTTATTTGTTGGACGGCAACTGTACTGTTTACAGTCTTGGATTTCAATGGCTCTACTTACTTCAAAACAATCACTTACAAATATCGACCATTTCCCACGGAGTTTCTTGTCCTGATCGGCTGCGGGTTGTGATGGCAGGCTGATGCTTCAGGCGCTGTCTTGCCTACATTTGTCACCTTGAGCAACACCTATAAGGGGTAAAATATACTCTTTCTTTTATTTTCTTTCTTTCTTTCTTACTTAATATTTTTTCTGAGTCCTTTATTAACTTCATATTGGTTTCAAAGTTGAGATTGGTTGCACTTATTTGTTTATTGTGATGATTTATTATTAATTATTTATTGTGTTATTAGGAAATGTCTCCTGATAGATATGAATTGTCAGCACATTATTAATGTTTTGCGATCAAGGCTGCAGGTTTGGAGTGATATTGACACTTGCTGGAATAAATCTGAAATTGTACAGTGATTCATCTCCGGAGTAATTCACATACTGTAACATTTGGTATTGTGTCCTCATAGAGTAAAGTTCTGCTTGACTCAAGCTGCAAGAGAGCAGAAAACTATATGTTGCTACCATACATTTAAATCTGATGTCACCCACAACTTTAATTACAGCATTTAGCTCTGTGCTGAGAAGAATGTGCTTTCATTTGGGTTCAATGTGGTTATGAATAATCTCATGACATGCTACGCATTAGCAAGCAAAGGAGAAACACTGATTGCTAATTAGATTTTAAATTGATTTTTTACTTTTTGAGTTTTGTCCAGGCACAAGATTGTTGTGGAAGGTTATATGATTTTTTTTTTTTTTTTTTTTTTGTGAACAAATATTGATCATGCCTTTGAAATCTGACCTGATTTCGTCTTGTGCTGGTTCTCTGTGCCCTGATTCAGATAATGCACTCACCCTCCACACTGCACCTGTATACTCAGAATACACCTGTATCATCAGCAGCAGATATAGTAACAGTATAATGTGATTCAACCAGATGGCTGCATGGCTTGAAATACATAAAATTAGATAACTGTTGTCTCACAAAATGCTTACTCAAGAGCGTGGAGCAAGGTCCAGATTGCTCATATCAGAGCAGACTCATATTACATAAGCTATCACTGTCAATATTTTCTATAGAGCGAGTGGTACTATAGGTCTTTATTGGATTAGAGCAGTAACTGTTGTTGAGCTGTTTTAAGGGGGGGGGGGCAAAATGTCTAGTTGGGCTGCTTTGTACTAACAGAGTTATCATGTCGTGGCATCAAATGTGTTTCAGGCTTAAGCTGCTAGAAATCTGTTCTTTTGTTTACACTTGGTACGTAAAGTCAGATCGTTGTTCATGCAAAACAGCGCAGGACACTCTCTGAGCCTAAACTCTGATGCATGTCCATTAAGAAACATGCATGTTAAAATACTGATTTGTTTGCTAAGGGTTTCTAAACTTCTAGGTTGAAGGTTGCAGTACATCACCAAAGATGATACACTATTTATCAGACATGCATTATGGTATAGTTATTGATTAATGTTCAAAGACTGAGATTTTGCACCTGTTTATGAGGATTTCAGGGCTTCTTGTGTGTTTCTTTTAAACTGTTAGCATGTTAAATGACAATATGATGAGTTTCAATCGAAAATTAAATTTAACATAATGAAAAAAAGAAACAACACAGACCACATGCCTGAAGTTTCAAATACAAGACTGTATAAGGGAGGGCTCAGCTGAGCCAGGACTGAAGTAATCATTGTTACGCTCATTGCTCTCAAAAGATTTATTGTCACAGAAAGCAGTATGAATATGACAACACTTGTCTAACTTCATTCCAATATATATGAACATCAAAAGAGATATTATTAGTAATTTTAGAAAAGGGCAGCATTAAATATAAGACATACCTGCTTTTATGTAAGCCTAAGATAAGTGTCCTGCACACCCTGCACCTATGTGTTATTATTGTTCTAATAATGTGTAATTACCTCTGAATGAGGGGTTGTCATTACTGAACAATAAGCACCTTAGGCTGAGTGGACGAGAGGTGTGCAGAGGGCCTCTTGCCATAAGGTTGATAACACACGACACCCAGCCTGTCCTGCTCCGGCTTCACCTTCCTCCTGAAACCTAGCAGTGGGCCAGAGCTGAGAACAATAGAGATAAGGACAGAAAGAGGAAGTCTTACCTTTTGAGCAGACTTGACTTACTAAAGTAAATAGGACTAGTTTTCTTTGCCCATTTGCACCGCTCAGTAAGATTTTCTTGTGGATAATCATTTCATCCTTGCATGAGGTTGCGTGAGGATGCGGTTATGTGGCATACGCTGTAACCACTTGGCTACCAAGGCGCTCCACAAAATCACACTTTGTCTGCAGGAACATTATCTTTGGTCCAGGCTGTGGAGAGTTGTGGTTGTGATTTGGCCTTACTTTCCTTCAGAAGATATGAAGGGATTATCTGTTGAGGGCGATTATGATTATCATCTGCTGCGAGATAAACCTGAGTGACCCCACCTGTAATCTCCAACTATACACAGTATTTACCATGTGCATGTGTAGTTTTCCGCTGCTCGTTATGCAAAAACTGTTTTATAGTTCACAAAGGAGGTATGGTATGAGGAAATGGCTGTCTCATAACACTGTCATGGACAAGTGGTAATAGTCGAGGGAAGCATGCCCAGTGCCACAAAGTGACACGAGGTCAGTGTCTTACAGATTGGATTGTTCTTGCAGGACAATTAAAACGCTTGCTGGTGACAGGATCCTAACATCTCGCCACCAATTAATAATACAAACTGGACGGGTTGCCTAAAGCGATACATGGCTCCTTGGAGTCTAAAAGTCACAAAAGGTAAAAGGTGATTATTACCTCCAGTGTTAAATACAATTCACTTCAGCCATTAACTTAGGAACACTTATCAGAGGTTATATTTAATGGAGTGATAAAATCCATAAATTATCTTAAAGGAACCCAAGCAGAGCCCATTCTGTTGTTGAGTCCACAGTTAGACTAGGTACTGATACAGTATGTGTTTAGCCATAATGTGTGCTGTAAGCCTGACGCATATTACATAACGTCGTCATTACATACCTTGATAGACAGGTTCGGGTCTCCAGGCCCAGAGGGAAGGGCGTGGAAGAGTTTCGTTCGCTCGTTTCCTGCTCCCGTTAACCTCTCAGATTTAGGCGTAGCACTCTGTTACACATTGGTTTGTCTCCTTTGAGGCCATGCTAATTATCAAATAGTTAGCATGGCTGGGTGTGAAACCGAACCAAATTAATTAATTGCAGCTATAGTCATCAACAGAGGGGATCTAATTACACAGTGCATATCAGCCTGCTGTCTGCTTTTGTCCCAGATCAGTCCCCCAACTACCAGCAGCACAGGCCCAACACCTGGCTCTCCACAGTGTAAGAACAGGCTGTTTAGTACTACGCCTCAACTTTGCATACCATCTACAACCTTAATGAGGTACCTATAGCTTTGTAACCGTTAGCACCGTGGACTGTATGGACTGAGCTCACCAAAGTGGAATGAGAGAGAAAAAAACGAAAGGTTATCTGATGCAACAGGCATTTAAAAGGTCTTTTTAGATAAATAATGCATGCTTGTTTTGGTGGAAAATGTTTTCCCTCCACCACCAGCCACGTCCCTCTCTCAGTCTTTCATTAACACCCACTCTGTTTTCTTTCTCTGATTCTCATCCTCTCTGTTAATGTTTTTGTTTTTTTTCAGGTGGATGCCTTAAATCATGAGTGTCCTTGGACCTCCGTTGAGGCAAGCCAAGTGAGTGTTGCACACATTCCTGCTTCCCCTCACATGTTTACCTTTCTGTGTGTTAGCTAATCGCGCTGTGCTAAGTTGCTGTCACACATGCTCGTGAGAATCACTAACCCAGTATGTAGAAGGTGGTGTGGGTCAAGGACCTCAGGCACAGAGCAGCTCTGTTAAGAAGTGTTTGCTTTGCCTGGGTTCCTGGCTCTAGCTTGTCTCCATGCCCTCTTTCCCTCCCCCACCTCTCTCTTTTCCACTCTCGCTCTCTCTCCCTGGCTGGTCCATATGCTCAGAATCTCAGACTAATCTCATCCAGTGCTGGCCAGTCTGCTCTCCGTATATCACTCCTATTTTGTGGGCTTGCGTTCGTGAGAAGTGACAGTGTGGGAGTTTTGGAGGGTTTGTGACACTGACATCCAGATGTGCAGGGGAGAAGATGAAGAGCATGCAGCGTAACCCCGTCTCCTCTTCTTGTCATTGCAGTGGAGTGGCCAGATCAGACAGCAAGATCAGCGCCAAGGCCCTCTATGGTAAGTGACTGCATGGAAGGAGTATTTTATTGTTGGCCTGTTTTCAAGACTTTGCCTTTACATGCCCTGCATGTATGAGTCACTACAGACAGCTTACAGCTTGTAATTTAGGAGGTTGGAACTTTTACTTGTCAAGGAATAGTTTTATGAAACCTTGCTCACTGTATATTAATTATGTTCTTCTTCATCACCCCTTACTGTTTCTATACTTAAAGGCAGATAATATTCAATATTTGCCTTAAAACAAAAACAAAATCAACAGGCCAAAGCCTGATTGTTGTCCATAAACTATTAAAAACACATAGATGAGCCACACTGTTGCACTGCGTGACATGTTACTTCATTACGATGAAAAGGGGCACTGTAGTTCATTTTGAGTCAGTCCCACATACACTGTCGCGCTGCTGTAAATACTCTCTAGTGCTCCAAATTTACTCCTGTTTGAGTGGCATTTGCTAACAAATTACAGTGCCCAGCTGTTTTAGCAAAGTACTTTTTAAAAAAAAATTAAGCTGTAGTATATTTGTGACCCATTTTTAAAATCTCACATCTTCAGTAGGAACAAATCACGAATGGAATACAGTATATAGCGCCAGCCTTATCCTTTGATACCTTTCCAAACTGTCAGTAGTCAGGCTTTGTGGATCAGCACTGTAAATGCCTCAGATCACAATAATATTTTATTTGCTATGCAAATGTCAGGAAATCCAACACTCTCACTCTGACGCATGTTGCTGCAGCCCCACGGCCTCCCTGACCTATCACAGTCCTCTCACCAGAACACACACACACACACAGAGATAAGAGGGGACCAAGGTCCTGCTGAGGGGCCCCGTCGTGCTCAGGATGCTGACACCTCTGTCAGACACTGAGGGACATGAGAGGGAGGCTGGGCTCCTGAGGGGAACATGAGTTTCCAGCTCTGTGCCAGGCCCACACAGCATGCTGGGATTTGTTGTTGGATGCATCGTTTTGTTGTTTGCCTGCTCTCTGTAGTCACCTTGTGTGCAGACGCATATTTATCTCGTCTGACTTTCAGTCTTTTGTGCAAACGTTGAATTGAGGGATCAGGACTGTGGTGACACTCAGTAATACAGTTATGACATGGCATTTTATTTTAGCTCTTGCATACTTGTGCTAGGGCGTGTGTGGGTGACTGAAATGCACTATGTTACATTAGCAGGGAGTGCAGGGTGTGTCTGTTTTTAATGTGTGGTTGGAACAGAGTGCGGATGCCCATGTCTTGCAGGTGAATAAAAGACGCTTTGAAAAGTGGAAAGGAAAAGGCGGACTCAGCCTCTCGCTCACCTCTGGTCCTCCTCTTGCTGCCTCAGACATTAGCTCACTGGTCCCTGCCGGCACCTCCTTCCACACTGCCAACATAGATGAACATTGTACGGCATACCATAGGCCCAGATAGAAACCTACACCGAGGTATGACAGGACAACCTGCTCTCATGCATGGCTGCACTGTTCCAAATTTAGAATGGCCTCAAATGACAGATGATGGTGTTGTAGGGATGCAAGATGTTCCCAAACTATCTGACTGTGCACCTCGCTGTCTGTGAAACATTTTTGTGCCGTTATATCATCCAAATATCCACAGGATGCACCCGCTCCTGTGATCTCTGTGAAATATCCCACTGTATGTGTGACGAGGCTGTGCTGTTTTCCATTGGCTCGTCTCATCTTGTGTGGCAGATGGTCACCACTACCTCCTCACTGCAGGATGACAGCAGCCTGCCTGTCCTCCTGAACCAGAGAGGCAGGAGAGGGGACAATATTGTGCACCATCCATAAGCAGTGGGAGATATTTGGACAACTCTGTTGCTCCCTCCTTGCTGAATAAACATGTAGAGGAACAACAACGAAAGTCCCGGCTCAATCTCCTGTATGCAAAACTCTCCGTCATTCACACAGTGCAGGGCAGCAGACAACTGATGCAAATGATGCACAGGTCCTCCCACCTGATCTGTTATCAGCAGCTTTTGGGTAGAGCAGAGAGGTAACACATCAGACTCACCATCCCTGTACTTCAGATCATCCAGCAGCTTTCTTGAGTTTCTCGGTTTGTGGTTGAGGAGCATGTCTCTGTCAGGTAAAATGTGTAGAAAGACTTTAATCTTGTCCTGTTCCCCTGTTTCTCTTTGATGTCTGCGTATGTATGAAATTCAGTTGAATGTCAGTCAACCTTCCACTGTTGTTGTGTCTATTTGTCTTTGTTAAAGTGGTGTTATCAGTGGCTGTATTTTACAAAATAATGGTATGTGTTTGGCCTCTTACTGTCCTCGATGAACAAATGCACGATGTAAACCTTTATTCATTTGCTTTACATTAGTTTGACTCTGAGGTGAATCAGACTGTGAGGTGTGTCGATGTGATACGTTCTGGTGACATATGGGCAAATCTTGAAGTCGGATTGTCTGATTGATCTGGGCCATGTATTGGTTTGATAATCTGCCAAGCAGCCATGTTTATCACTGGTCATTGACTCTGGAGAGCCCTGAGGATCTGCCCATCTGCCGCTAAGTGGCTCTTATTACACGCTGTCGCAGCGCTGTGAATTGATTGGCATAAATGTCAGTCATTAATAAGACATGGGGCGAGCTCGACTTTCAGAACAACACCTGACGCTTGTGTTTCACCTGCGGGGAGCTGAGCAGGAAGGAATCAGCAGAGAGGAAATGGCAGGAACAGGAACGACACATGCTTGCGTCATTTGTGACAGCGGTTGCATGGATATAAAGTCGCCCCTTTAGAAATCTTTGTTTCAGGGCTGAGAACATGGAAGAGCTCTATGAAGCAGGTTGACATCACACTGAATCATCAAAAAGGGGATATCAAATATTGGAATGTACTTTAGAGCCTCGACACACATTTTGTTAAGTGTTATACAAACAGCAGGGCTTTTGTGTCACATCCACCATAAAGCACATAAAGCCAAATGTGGCTGAACGTCTGTATGAAGAGAAAACCTGTGTGGCACCAAAATGTTGACTCTATTGGGTGGGGGACAGAAAGAGACCTGATATGAGATCTGGCAGTGGAGTTGATAGGAACATGCTCTTATTTAACCGTAATTGTTACCTGCAGACTATTCACCTGGTAAATGGGTCAATGGGCACACTGGTACACTCATTAACATTGGCCAGTTTAAAAACAATGGTCCCAGCCAACAGTACACGCAATGCCGTGTCTTGTAATGGTTTTGGAAAATTGCAGTTCATTTGAATGCTTTTTAAAATCTTTCTCGAACTTTAAAGTGGCTATAATTTATATTTTTATAATATCAATGTATCAAATAACAATGTGAAAACAATGTGAAAGGGGTCGCTTGTAGTGATGAGCCTACAGAGAATTATCACCCGAACCTGGGCTTTACAGAGCTTTACAGTTTCAGCTCATTGTTTAGCTGTCCAGCCCGCAACTTTACTGTTTCAGTTCACTCTCATTGCTCTCATAGCGTCGTGTTCAGCCACAGCAGGCAGCTGTTTATAGCTAAACTGTACCTGCTCAGGACCAAACAGTAGAGAGACACAGTTATGGACTAGCTGGTGAACTTAGTGGAGAATTTAGCAGCTAAAGAGCCAGATATTTTCTTCAGGAGTTGGTGGAGACCAAACACTGAGCTACAAGAGAGTGAATAATGGACTTATATACACCAGGTGGACAGAAACACAACTCCAAGTGAATGATAATGTTGCTCTGTAACTGCTGGATGTGTAAATAATATCAACATATCAACTTAATAGGTGATAATATGTCAATGTGTGTCCACAACTTGTTTCCGCTGCCCCAAAAAAGTTATAGCAGGTTTAAAGTCCCCTCCACTCAAAAATGTGTTTTGCTCATTGTTACTTCACTTTGATGTTTGACCTTCACTGTGCAGAATGATTTATGTGCAGTTTGTTTTCACATTCATCTGCTGAAGGGGGAAAGGTGAGCACAGAGAAATGCTCATTGCTCACCTTAAATCTGAATTTCAGAGGTTTACATACAAGAGAGAGGCCAGTCGTGGTCCAGTATGCAACTTACACAGGTGTGATGTGGAAACTTGAAACCTGCAGGATGGACTTTTCAGTGAATTGGGAATTGTCTTGCGTCTAGTAGTTGTGAAACGAAAAATATTTGCATATTCATAGATTCTGGAAATTTTTGTTTGTGGAAAAACCACATCAGACACAAATTATTATTAGTATTTTATATATCTTAAAAAATGTCTTGTGTGGTGACATCACATCTGTTGTATTCTTGTTTTAATCTCTGTTAAAGTCGCTGGTAGCATTGACAGAAAATGACATGCCCCTTGTTAATTATGGTACTCTCACCTGCCTTACCACTCAACAGGTTTAAATCAGGCTAACTTTACAGGATTTTTACTAGAAGGTTGATGACAGTTTACAAAACAGTGCCACCACAGATGAAGAAGTGAGCGCTGTGCTGTTGGGAAGTAGCGTCACTGATCTTTGACCCTGCAGTAAATCTGTGCCTCTTATTGGTGCCCTGGATGGAGCGAGATTAAATGGCAGCCTGGCCAATTTACTATAACGTGAGAGAGGGCAAATCAAGTCATGCAGACTGATAATTAATAGATAACTTCTCGGATATGTCCAGTTCCAGCTTCCAGTTTACTTGCCCTCTGGCAGGACGGAAAAGTATGCTAAAACATATAATATAACAAGTGTAGTTTGGACACTATTGCATCTCTTTCAGAGAAAAGCCCCTGTAGTTTTTACTGCACTGTAAAATACACTATCATGTGTCTAAAACAATCATTTTACTGCACATACAATATTTATGTGAACATCTAACAGATAGTTGACTGTGACCTCTAGAGTTGCCCCATGAAAAAAACACACACACATTATGTGTACCATACCTGTTACTTCCTTATTGCCCTGCTGGACCTTTCAGCTCGCACATTAGCGTTTCACTTCACTTGTTCGCTCTGCTGAAACGTGCAACATGTGGACTTTCGGTGAGTGTCATGGTTGTTTACACAGTAGGATATACAGTGAGATCACAGGCAGGACTTTAATATCTTTGTTTTCTTATCAACAGAACAGAGGAAAAAATATTCCAACTCCAATTTTATCATGCACGAGACGTCGAGGTAAGCGAGCAATTAATTAATGAGCAATTAAGATGGAAAATCTAAACATTGGGGTGTTCTGGTAACCCAGTAGTTTTAAAACTGGTAACCATTACATCTCCAGTTTGAATCCAGCCGAGGACCTTTGTTCCATGTCATTTCTTCTTTCATGTATCTCAATTTATTTCTGTCACACTTTACTGTAAACTATCCACCATGACAAAATACAAAAAAGGCTTTAAAAAGGAAAGAAAATCTGATACTTGAGGTCTGCAAATGTACAGATTTATAATTTAAAGGTCACTGAACCTCATGTGAAAATCAAGATGAAAGTAAAGCACTTACTATAAATGTTATGGTGTATTATTCTGTTGCCCAGAGATAAAAGCTGACACACATGTTAATCTCTTGATTCCATCTCACTTACGGGAACTCTGTGATAATAAAGCAATCAGGCCTCTGACTGCAGCAGTGGGGAGCTGATGTTGGGAGGACTGAATCAGAGACGTGCTTTAGGTCAGGGATGGTGTTGTCCAGTGTCAGTGCAGATAGGATTTCTCTAAATGGGCTATTATCACACGTGGGCAGGTAATCACCGATAACAGCCGCGCTGGCAGCAGTTGCATGCGGAGTCGTGGACGTGGCAATGTTGCAGTTTTGATATCAGATAAAACAGGACAGCAATTCACACAGCTAATTAACGCTGGCAGCTGAAGGCATTGTGAGAAATGTTGCAAGTATTTCTGCGGGTAATAGCTGTAAGAAAACAGGCCAAATCAGTTAACAGGTACAGTTAAAGGAATAGTTTGACATTTTGGGAAATATACTTATTTGCTTTCTTGCTGAGAGTTAGATGAGAAGATCGTGTCATTTCTGTAAGTTCATTATGAAGCTGGAGCCAGCAGCCGGTTAGCTTAGCTTAGCATGAAGACTGTAAACAGGGGAAAACATCTGGCTTGGCTCTGTCCATAGGTAACTAAATCCACCTGCCACCCCCTCTAAAGCTCACTACTTAACATTTTATGCCTCGTTTTTTTTTTAAGTTGTGGCTTCATGGGAGGTTATGTGTCAGGCTATTTCTTGGCTAGGAGCAGTTGCTTGGCAACTAGCAAAGACTTGTTGTTTTTACACTTCTTTTTTTTTGTACAGATCAAACAAAAAAGATATAGCCCGTTAATTAGTGAGCTTTAGAGTTGATGGTATGCAGATTTTATGTCAGCTTTGGACAGAGCCAGGCTAGCTGTTTCCCCAGGTTTCCATTCTTTATGCTAAGTTAAGTGAAGCGGCTGCTGGCTCCAGCTATATATTGAATGGACAGACATGATAGTGCTATCCTTTTTCTCACCTAACTCTCTGCAAGAAAGCGAATAGGTATATTTCCCAAAATGTCGAATTATTACTTACTAATACAGCCAGTTAGCCAGAAATACTTTATCAAGTCTGGGAAAATTCAAGTGACATCACCCGGGTAGCTCGATGCTCTTTTGTAAAAAGAAAGCCTGCATTGCAGAGTGGGGGTATGAAGTTTGAAAGATGTGAGCATTTAACCAGACAGGGAGTGCCTAATAAAAGATGCTATGAAGTTGCATTATGGGAATTGTAGGATCCAGTGTTTTTGGAGCTAAAAGTCAGGACATCTCTGCCTTCAGCGCATGGATATAGACCACATATTGTTTTGTCTTACTAAGAACAAAGCCTGCTCAGATAGTATCTTGCTCTTTCCCTCTAACCATTCCTTTATGGTGCTCCTGTAGGAAGAGTTGGAGAACTTCCCTCTCCCCACCATCCACATGAGTCAGACAGTCCTGAACCAGACACATTACCCCTCCATGCTGCTGCTGGTGTGTCAGGACAAGGAGCAGCACAGACCCGACATCCACTTCTTCCACTGTGACGAGGTGGAGGTGAGTCTCAGTTTGAATGTTACAGGCTTGGCTCAGTGTCTGTGCCTGATTGGTCGGCTTTGCGTTTTGTGTCGTTCATAAATTCTTTTTATTGAAAGGATATAAATGAAAGTGTGAAAAAACAAAACTGTGATGCCCCTGTCATTTAATGTGAAGAAAGAATAGGAAAGCTTCATGTGTTCAAAATCTTAAAGATGTGGTTTTGGGAGAAAAGCTCAAATGTTTTTGTGATACATTACAGTAAATCAGTTAAGTTCATTTATTTTGCACTTTTGTAGATTGATCATCACAGGGTGTTGACAGAGTTTTAGATGCAGTTCCACTCTGCTGACCTTTGTAATTCTTGTAGGAAGGGTGTCACAACAGCAAAAGCCAGATTGAAGCCAGTTTTGCAGCAGCCAGGGCTCTGTGGCATAGATGATATAAGATAAAAAGATTGAAAAATATGAATGGATTATAAGTAACTCCAATGCCTTTGGTTGTAGACTTGAAATCCAAATATCAGAAACAGGAAATAAACCAATCCTCACCATGCATGCCAATAGCATTCCTATTCGAATAGAATCTAATCGATCACTTTGTCCAATTTAGAATATGTACAATCCATCATGATGTAGATATTATTGTCAGTTTTCAGTGAGATATTAAACTGCAAACTCTCAGCATTCAGTTTGACAATATTGCAATTGGATCTAGGGGAATGAAAGGTAGAGACAGAAATGTTTTTCCCTGACTACGGCGTGGCTGCCAGTGAAACTGCAAACTGATGTCAGTGTGTGTTAAGTCTGACTCTTCAGGCTCACTTTCTTCAGGCTGAGATGGTTCATGCAGATATAGACAGTGCCATCGGAGACAACAAGCATGGGAAAAAAATGAGGCTTCAGACTCTGAAGTGAGAGCAGTGCTGCAGCAGATACACACACACACACACACACAAATATTCTTGCAGTAAAATACACATTGAAGGAGGTGATACTAACCTGTAATTAGTAGTTAGCTAACTTGATGTCAGGGTGCTGAAGGTCTCGATGCCTCCTCATCTTCCTCAGGGTGAACCAGGAGAAAGGTGGGGTGGGGGTCCCTGGGGTAACTGGGGGATCCCTGGGGTGCCCCCGCTGTGAGAGGTGGGGTTATCAGAAGACTATGAAAAGATTAACACCTGTGAAAACAGCAGAGCCGGGGTACAGGGGGTCATGTCTCCTGCAGATGAGTCCCAGATGACTGTTGTGTAATTGGAAAGTCAAGACAACAACAAAACACATGGTTGTGAAAAGAGACAAAAAAACCTAGTCTAATGCAACATGGGCTAAAGTGAAACGTGTTTCATGTGAGAGCACAACGGTAAGGTCTTTAGTAAATCCCTCACTAAAGACTGGGGTCTATATATTTGTTCTGCACTGTAATTAAAAAAAAAAAAAGATTTCAATGAGAGAATCAGAGTTAAGGTGTTACAGGTCTCAAATGGTTCTTGGAAAGTCAAGACAACAACAAAACACAAGGCTGTGAAAAGAGACATCTCTGTCTTTCCCACAGAAGTTCCTGTGGCATGCTGAGCTGAGAGGACCCAACTGCAGGACACAGACACTGAGTGAGATGAGAGGTTGATAGCACAAATATTCACGGGGTGACACACTCACACAGTTAAGGCAGACACCAGAGTTACTGTGTCAAAAAAACCTAGTCTAATGCAACATGGGCTAAAGTGAAACGTGTTTCATGTGAGAGCACAATGGTAAGGTCTTTAGTAAATCCCTCACTAAAGACTGGGGTCTATATATTTGTTCTGCACTGTAATTTTAAAAAAAAGATTTCAATGAGAGAATCAGAGTTAAGGTGTTACAGGTCTCAAATGGTTCTTGGAAAGTTAAGACAACAACATAACACTGGGCTGTGAGAAGAAGCAGATCTGTTTTTTTTCCCACAGAAGTTCCTGTGACATACTGACATGCTCACAAACAACAGGGTCAAAAAGACCAAATGGCATGACAAGATAAAAAGACGTATGCTCGTTCGTTTATTGCAACGCCGTGTTTGTTATGAGAGTGCTACGGTATAAAATACGGGCCTGAAAACCCCTCAGGAGACTCACTCAAGACTGAAGACTGAAGACGCAAGATGGGCAGCGGTAATAATATTTATCCTATTATTTTGTCAGTATTTTCATCAAGAAGAAAATATTAGGTCTAAACAACAACAAAAACCTTGGAGCGGCATGAATATCGATCGTGATTTCTATAAAATAGGTTTTTGTTGTTGTTTAGACCTAATATTTTCTTCTTGATGAAAATACTGACAAAATAATAGGATAAATATTATTACCGCTGCCCATCTTGCGTCTTCAGTCTTGAGTGAGTCTCCTGAGGGGTTTTCAGGCCCGTATTTTATACCGTAGCACTCTAAACCTGTCTCCCTCAGCAAATCCTCAACTGTGCCCTGGATGACATAGAGATCTTTGTGGCGCGGCTGCAAAAGGCAGCGTGGTAGTAGTGGCCAGTTTGGGGTTTTGTTAAGTAACACAATACTCATTACTCAATTGTATGAGGTAATATTATTACTTCTTATTTACTCCCTGGGAGTGCTCTTCTGGTGTATTTCTGTCATGTTACACCCACAGAATTGATTACAATGTTCTTGCATGACAAAGTAAAAATATTGGTAATACCGAAAGAAAACAAAATTCAGTTTAGTTTTGAGTGGAGGCTGGCATGAGATGCAGATTAGATGAGTCAAAACAACTGTAATCTTCACAGGAATTGAAACCAAAAGTGTCAAATTATCTATGGGCTGAAAGTGTAAAAGCAGTTCCACCTAGTTATTACTGTGAAAAATAATAATATTACTGTATCGTGTTGCTGAGTAATGTTTTACCACCCGACACTGGCAGTGGTGTGAAACAGTGTGTTGTTACAGTAAGTATTTCTTTTCCACACATCGTGTTGTAATAAACGATGTGTGTCTCTGACTACAGAGACAGATGACCTGAAAATGATGTATTCTCAGTTTCTCAACCTTGAAGTCAGAATCCCATGTGGGGTAACATATTTCTAATTTAGAAATTAAATTAGTAGGTCTGCTGTATTGTAACCTTTATGTAATTTGGTAACTTACATACCCCCAAAGATACAATTTAAAGGAATATCATACTCAAATTCATGTTATATAACTATGATTTCTGGGGTTGTGAGAATTTTGGGACCTTTTGGGTCACAAGTTGAGAAACCTGATGTAGCACATTCTTTCTTGGGCTGGTCAAGCTGTTTATGAACTAACCATTATTGTCCTGCTAACCTTTATTTCACTAAGGGGTAAGCTTTAGGAGAGGTGAAAAAATAACATTTAGGTTTATGGCTTTGAACCCTGGCCAGAAAGTGAAACCTGTGTCCTGTCCTGTGATATGTCTGCATGGAAGTCTGGTAACTGTGGTCATTGTTGCTCTGGTTGTTTACAGAGGGCATGCTGACCCTGCGAGCCAAGCCCCCCTCTGAAGCAGAGTTCATTGATAGCCTGCAGAAACTGAAGCTGGCCTTCAACCTCTTGTCACAGCTCCTAACCTCCCTCGTTCATCGGTTGCCCTCTCTTTGTCACCTTCTCACTGTGTGTCTGTCACTTCGCCCCCTGCAGGCCAAACTCAAGAAACACATACAGAATCCAAGTGCGTCTGAGCTGGCTCATTTTTTTGGAATTTGACCCATTAACCCTCCTATTTTAGTAAGCACATTTTTGCTTTTGTTAACCCCTGCCTTTCATGAGATGTTCTCATGGATGAGTTAATAAAAGGGCTGAGAAGGGGATGGACGAGAGGAGGGGCATAAGGAGGGGCCCTATGACCATGGATGTATAAGGGTGTTTCTGCAACTATGGGAATTTTTAAGTCCCAGCAGTGAAATTTTGGATTTATGTTATAATTTGTCATATGATGCTTGATAAATACATACACAGTGTTATTAAACATTTGGACATAAAAAATAATAACTAAATGTGATTTAATACAATTTATGAAGCATTTTATGGGTCCAAGCACCACTTTTGTTCATGTCCCACAACTGCGTTCTCAATGTTGAGATACGTAAAATTAGCTAATTCAATTAAAATATGACATTATTTCAAATTAAATTGTTTCATATAAATATTACTTTACACCATATTAACATTTTTTGGTTTACTGATCATTTATATGATTTTTTCATCTAAATGTGCCAGTTCCACACTTCTGAGTCCTTACCGCGACACTGAACAAATACATTTTTATTACTGTTGAATTCATGTGTATTAGATGCTAAGAGTCAAAGCTAACGTAGCAGACCTTGCTAGCTGCCATTTATTTGCAATATTAGCAAAAATGTCACTTGGTACACAGATGTAATGTGATGAGATGCTGTTAGTGTTATGGGTTTATGTTAGCGTATTAGAATTTGTTCGTGCCACACCAGCTTTAGGCCATAATATTTTTGAAACATGAAAATCAGTTTTACCCAGTCTTTACTGCAATACCTCTACTATCTTTGACACATCTAATACCTTCTGTTTTTGTCTGTTACTGTTGTTCTCTATAGTAGCATATTGTTAAGGTTACATTATTAACATTTACCATTAACATTGTGTCCTTGCCGACACAAGATGTCATTACCGCAGCAATGCTTTATTTCAATTATTATAATGATTTTTATTTGCAAAAAATATTTTAACACTTAAGTAGAGATGATTTACACATTAAAATTACAATATCTGCCATAAAAAGCAAAATATTTTATTTTTTGTGTGTATGAAGACAATTGACATCTAAGGTTACTGTCTAAATTTTCCATGCGTAGAGAAAACCATGAAATCCCCTATTTTTTAAATTATTTTTATATCCGTATTTACAGTAATCCACAAAGCTTGATGAAAATGAATTTAAATGTCTTAAAATTTGATAGAAATTCAAAAAGGAAAATGTATGAAATGAATGTTATTGTATTGTTGCGGTAAGGACATTTTGTGATAACAAGTGATGAAAACCATAAAAAATAAACTAAAAAATAAAAATTAAAATCTTAACGACTATATGCAATTCTGTGTACCTGTTCATATGTATTACAGACTCTGATGGTTAAAATTAAAATCTTTATGTATTACAGACTCTGATGGTTAAAATTAAAATTCATAGAGGTTGATTTTTTCAACTGTGGAGAGTCAAAAGTGGCCGTAGTTGCAGAAACTCCCATAAAGAAAACTGGATACAGCGTCGGAGGCGGGGCCCCATTCATTCCTATAAAAGTTGCTCAGTGGCGCATGAAGCAAAAAAAAAGACTTCCAAGGTATAAAATTACCCGGATCTTCCACATAGCTTCCGCGTTGTTCGGCCCATAGAGCAAGCGCACTAGCGCTCCCTTTAGCCCTGCCTCCCAACCCCTTGTTGTACCTAGTTATCTAGTTGTTGTACCTAGTTATCAAGTTGTTGTACCTAGTTATCTAGTTGTTGTACCTCAAAAAAAAAAAGATACGCTGATTTACAGACATCTCTTTCACAATGTAAGTCTATAGGAAAAAGTCTCGGGGCAAGTGTGCATCATGTACCTGGAAGATGTCAAATTGGCTTCAAAGCCTTCCGCACTTTTGAGTAACGGATCGGATTTCATAATTCTGGAAAGTTATCACGTTGGCAACTGTTTTTATCTTTCGTCATGACAATTGCGATGTGTTTATAATAGAAATAATGAGGAAGCACACATGAATAACAACTTCTTAATTCCCACACACAGTGCAGCAGTGTTTCTATTGGCCGACTGAGCACTTCTGCCCGGTCAAAGTTGAACAAAGGTGTAGGAGGTCAGTCTATTACTTAAGCTACTGATTACTCTGACCTGTGAGTCAGCCAGGCTGGAGATCGCACCGAAACAAGATGTGCATGGCCTTGGTACAGGTTTCAACAGAAGTAATAGGAGATAGAGCGAATATTCAGAGGACGGAAGTGTAATGTGACCATACCTTTAGAGGTGTGAACCGTGAAGCCCCTACAAGAAAAGTGTGAGAAGTTCATAAGTACTTGATAAGTGGTGCACAGCCCCCAACCTTCTTTCTCTTTGTTCTTATAAGGTTTCCTGCATCTTGACAAAGACAGTCTCTTCCAAACCATCTACTCTGTTTATAATGTGAACAATTGTTATTTAATTTTAAAATGGTCTTTTCTGAGGGTTTGTCATCCACATGTAAACTCCTAAACAACAGATAAACTGTTTGATCTTGTGCCTCTTCAAACAGTTGCATGATGCCATTTGGACCAAGTGAGGTCCAACTGCTTGTTGTTTACAGGGTGTGAAGATCTGAGTGCACCAGCAAGTTGAGGTTCATCAGATCACATGACGGTTATATGTATGTCAATATTTGCTCCTTTTTCCCTAATCAACATGCCAACTTAATGTGTGAACATGGCCTAACTCCTGCCCTGACCAGTGCGGGTAAACAAACATATCAATAAAAACAATATTGTGAACAAAGGATGTACGTAATACAGATATAAAAACATATATATTCAGCCTCTTTGAAATGCCAAATCAGATCATACCATTGTACTTGTGGTAGAAAAATTGAGTAGATGTGAGGAATTTAATTACATATGTAGAATTTAATGGTTTCTGCTTTATCATTGTGTGTGTGTAGCATGCAGGGATGGTTGGTGCGTCTAGTATCAGGAGGGATTGTGGTAGTGCACATTTCGCCCCAGCGTTTTTGTGCGCGGTAGAAATCTACAACGGCAATTTCTGTCAAATCATTAAATCAAATCATTAGAAAGATTTACTGCCGTGCGTAGAGGTCTGAAGTGGATAGTACCGAATTTACTCGAAGTCAGCAGAAAACAGGCCAGAACCAGTTGGACAGGGGGCCGGGCCATCCCAATTTAAAAATTATGTCACCATTATTTCCAAGGTATTGATAGGTTTTTTTTTTTTTTGAAAAAATGTAAAGAAACCACTATTCTCCACCTAGAATGGGCTGGGTTATTTGGGTTATAAAATTGCATGAACAAGCAGTCTGTCTTCAGTTCAGCTCCGGGGCTAACTCGGGTTTATCTCTGTTAAAGAATAAACTCTATTAGTCTGATCATCTCCAGTGTATTCTTGTGAACCTGATTGAGACTCCAGCAGCAGAACAACTGAGCAGAAGGCTAAGTCTTGTTGAAGAGGTCCAGACTTAGAACTCTGGCCCAGATCAGGACTTCTTTACCTCCAACAGTAGAACATTTAATTAGGTATGAGGAATTTAATTATTCATATAGAAATGACTGGTTTCTGCCTTATCATTATTAGGTAACACAGGGGGTAACACTTTGTGTTCGAGCTGCAGGCTATCTGGTAGTCACGATTAGAAGGACTTTGAAGATGTGCCTTGTTCCCTATATCACGTGTGCAAAACTGGTTCTATTGGAGACACTGAATCTGACCTTTTTGCAAACACATATGCAACTGGAAATGAAGACAGTGAAAAGTAACATTGTTTTCTATCATTAAGTCAGCACACAACTTTTCAAAATAACAGACACAGCTGCTCTATGGGCTCCTGCATGTGAAGAGTCATTTTGAAAGTTTACAAAACAAAAGCAAACATACCGTGTGTGGGACATTTTATTCACCAAATGTGGTATAATATTGATGAATCACTATTGAATCATTGCAGGGTAAGGTCAGAGAGGTCAAATAAGTCATAATCAATATTACAGTATTATGTATAAGTCAATCATATTGATAATGGTCAGGTAAAGTCAGGTTCAGTCATAATCATGATGTAGTCATGTGTTGTTGGATGTGGACATAATCACAGAAGTCTTGCATTCTTAATTAAGTGCAGCAGCTGACAGTTGGAGGTTAGAGTGTATCAGACAAAGGAGTATTATTCTGAGGACAGTGGGAAAGAGTCCTTGAGTGAAAACAAGCAGTTCCTCAGTTGATACAAAAAATAGTGTGGCCTAACAATATAGCATGATCTTTAAGAATATAACTGTATGATGAATCACTGGAAGTCAGAGAGTGCATAGCCAGGTGAAAACATCAGAGCCAGGCGAGCTGTGTGCACACAGACGATGCTAAGGAGCACATTGACCTGCTAAAAGAACACAATGACCTTTAAGGAGTGTACAAAATCAGATAAAAGGATGTTATGAAAACACCAAGGAAACATGAAAGAATTAATAAAGCACGAATAGCAGAGAGAAGAAGTTATGAAAAAAAAAACACCAAGCGCTCCAGCACACTGTTGGGAGCACAGAAAGGAGGGGTGATAAGAAGTGTATAAAAGGAAGGATTTGTGCATTGCATGTTCAGTTGTTCCATGGAAGAACTCGTGTTTGCTGTATTGTTTGATTCAACAGTAAACTCTGCTCACATCTGAACTCATTTTGACTCAGTTGTTTTCTTTGCAAGTGTTGTTTGATTTTTAACCTGTGGAGAAGATCTGAAGGACATCTGGCCCATCTTCGAGATTTTTCTACCACACGTGGTTGTGGAGAAGTGATTTTTGCAGACAGGCTTTGTGGGAGAAAAATCTCGTGGATGGGCCAGATGTCCTTCGGATCTTCACCACACTATAAGCACTAAGCAGTACTGTGGGGAATAAAAGCTATATGGTATATCTTAACACTGGAAATGATAATAACAATAATAATGAAAGAATGATTGTTTAATGAATCACTGGAAGTCTGATGAAATATACAACTGTATAATGCATATACTCAGACAGTTTTAATGAGCACAAGCAGCATAGAAACAGATGAAGAACATCAGAGCATGACTGACAGCACGACAGATGCTTTAGTTCTCACATACGTGTCAGCCTAAAGTGAGAACATGGAAACCACCTAGGATACTGAAGCATGTGTTTACACAAGCAGTAATGATCATGGAAAACACTTAGGATACTGAGGCAGCATGTTTTTTAAAAAAATAGACTCAACACTATGAGTAGACACCATTAGTTACTGACCAAACAGATGGGTCCTCAGGGAATTGGAAAACACATAGCAGTTGACATGGTTATTTATCACAAACCGAGTAGATCAGGTTTCTTAGAGACTGAATCATCTGGCAGATGACACTATTGTTTCTTGATCTACTGGGAAAAGGTAAAAAAAAAGAAAATAATGGTGTCTGATTAGAATAACAGGTCAAGGTCAAGAGGAGGTACTAAAGTTGTGAAACCACAGAAGGAGGGGTACCAGAAAGAGTATAAAAGGCAGGATTTGTGCATTGCATGTTCAGTTGTTCCATGGAGGGACTCATGTTTGCTGTACTGCTTGCTTGAACAGTAAACTCTGCTCACATCTGAACTCATCTGGACTCAGTGTTTTTCTTTATTAGTGACTGTTAGTTTTTAAAGTGTGGTGAAGATCCTGAAGACATCTGGCCCATCTTTGGGATTTTTCTCCCACAGTACTAGCAAATAATTCAACTGAGTCAAAATGAGTTCAAATGTGAATAGAGTTTACTGAAGAATCAACAAGTACAGCAAACACGAGTCAGTCCATGGAGCGACTGAACATACAGTGTACAGATCTCACTTTTATACCCTTCCTTTACTCCTCCTTTTGTGGAGCCTAATGCACGGTACCACCTGTTGACATTGACTTGACTGACAGGTTGTTTTTCACATCTTGGGCCAGACACCATTGTTTTTCTTTTTGTCAAATTCCCCTTCAACCAGTAAATAATCGTGTCTCATTGTAGGTTCTTTCCATCTCTGATATTATATATATGTTCTTTCCAAGGCCCGATATTCTCGGATCAATAAACAATAGTGTCTTCCCACAGCTGTTCCTGTCTTTTTAAAAAACAGGGTACTTTTACTGTCTTATTCAGTCATCATCACAAGCACACCTGTGTGTAACCATGTCTAGACTCGCCTTCATTAACTGTTGTTATCCCCATGTTTGGTTATAATTAAGAACAGGGTGTTTTTTACTGTCTTGTGACTTTGTGCTCAGTACATATTGCCTGTGAGCATACAGTGATAAAGATACATTCTCCCTGACTTGACCCTTCATACATTTGACCCTTCATACTTTAATGCTGATTCTTTACCAGTGATTCAACTATATTGATTATTATTTCCCATAGCTTATGAAGGAATTTTCCTTTTTTAGGCTAAAAGGTAATAGGACACAGTGGTTCCCCAGCTGACATTTGTAAATCTAAAAGCAGTAGCTCATGGCCTGTCTCTTTCAGAGCAATAGTTCAGCTCTCTGTCTCCAAGGATGACTGGTCAGGGTGCAGCTGTCCTGATAAGGTCTCCATCTCCTAGGAGACCAAGGTCATGGGAGATAGTGATGTGGAGGAAAAATCAATAAGATGGGCCAGATGTCTTCAGGATCTTCACCACACGTTAAAGTTTACTGTTCAAGCAAGCAGTACAGCAAACATGAGTCCCTCCATGGAACGACTGACTATACAGTGCACAAATTCTGCCTTTTATACTCTTTCTGGTACCCCTCCTTCTGTGGTTTCACAGCTTTAGTACCTCCTCTTGACCTTGAGCTGTTATTCTAATCAGACACCATTATTTTCTTTTTTTTTTTTACCTTTTCCCAGTAGATCAAGAAACAATAGTGTCATCTGCCAGATGATTCAGTCTCTAAGAAACCTGATCTACTCGGTTTGTGATAAATAACCGTGTCAACTGCTAGGTGTTTTCCAATTCCCTGAACACTCATAGTGTTGAGTCTATTTTTTTTAAAAACATGCTGCCTCAGTATCCTAAGTGTTTTCCATGATCATTACTGCTTGTGTAAACACATGCTTCAGTATCCTAGGTGGTTTCCATGTTCTCACTTTAGGCTGACACGTATGTGAGAACTAAAGCATCTGTCGTGCTGTCAGTCATGCTCTGATGTTCTTCATCTGTTTCTATGCTGCTTGTGCTCATTAAAACTGAACTTAAACAATCATTCTTTCATTATTATTATCATTATCATTTCCAGTGTTAAGATATACCATATAGCTTTTATTCCCCACAATATCACATGATCTTCATCAGCAGATTAGATTAAAAAAGTGCTTAAAATTATATAATAACTGGGCTAACTCCATTTGTTGAAGATCATGTGAAATGATCGAAAGCTCCAGAGCAGCTACTAAATGGAACTTACATCAGAACATGAATAATGTGGTGAGAAAACAATCTCATCACATTATTCACGTTCTGATTCACTGCAGCATCTTGACTGGTCAACAGGCATTTCGTGGTCTATACAAGAGGTGTTGTGCCTTTTATGCAGTGGTGGATGAAGTACTTGGAAATTTTACTAGTAAAAGTACAAAAGTATTGGCATCAAAATATACTTAAAGCACAAAAAGTCAAAGTACCCATTATGCAGAATGACCCATTTCAGAATATTATATATTATATTATTGGATTATAATTATTGATGCATTCATGTGTTCATCACTCTAATGTTGCAGCTGGTAAAGTATTATACTACTACTAATAATATACTAATTATTCCCACTAAAGTTTTCTCTGAAAAGAGAAAAACATTCTTCACACTTTGTACTGTAAAAGCATGGAATGAGCTTCCAGAGGATGTAGTGCGGGCTCCTTCAGTTAACACCTCTAAAAATAGGTTGGATAAATTCTGGTCAGCAAAGGATATTTTGTATAATTATAAGGCTGATTTGTGATTATTGTGAAATTATTGTGATTTTTAAATAAGTTTATTGTGGTATTTTTTCTTTTTTTTTGTATTTATGGTTTTGAGTTGTAGTCTGGTGTGGAGGATTTATGTCTTGTACCAGAAAACTTTCAATAAATTTCAATAAATTATACTGCCGTAACTTGTGAATCCTCACCCCGGGGATCAATTGTGCGGTCAGTGTGCTGCATGTTAAATTACCTTCTGGTGATCATTGTCATTTGTTTACACCTCATTATTTAAATTAAGCCAACTGGTTAATTTAAATATCAGTGCACTGAATGAAAATTAGTACTCACACTAAAGTGGCACTTTGGCAAGCCATTGTTGTTCCCAAGGAAGAGCTTGCACACAGAAGGCTTTCATACTGGAACAAAGTACTTGGACAAACTTGAACAAAGTAAGAGACTTAGGCCGCTTTCAGACAGAATCAGGCGCTGCGGCGAAAACACAGATTTTCCCAGTCATTTGAACCAGGGTACTGCGTTCAGGTTGCGGCAGTGGGGGCTGCAGAGGGTGCCGCAAAAAAACGCAGCGGCCTGTGGCAAAAAGTTAAAACAGAAACGCAACCTGACGTCACGCTGCGGCAGCCAATCACGCCGGCAATCAGACCGGCAGACGCCCAGGTGAAGAAGAACTTTGTTTACCTGTAGCATTGTAGCATTAGCTGTTTACCTTAATATTCCACTGTTTACTGGGCAACTGTGCCGGTCTGATTGCCGGCGTGATTGGATGCCGCAGCATGACGTCGGCTTGCATTTCTCCAAAAGTTGAATCTGTTGTAACTTTTTTGCTGCAGGCCGCTGCGTTTTTTTGTGCCGCCCCTGCGGCCCCCACCACCACAGCCTGAACGCAGTACCCCGGTTCAAATGAATGGGCAAATCTGTGTTTTCACCACAGCGCCTGATTCTGTCTGACTACGGCCTTAGTACTTACAGTTAGTATAATAGGAATATAACAGGGCTTCCTAGCTTGCATGTCTTCAGTGTACAGCTAGGATAGTGTGCGGAATAAAATCCACATAGTATGACATAACCATGTAGCATGACCTAACACTGAGAATAACAACTGTATGATGAATCACTGGAAGTAAGGTAGTGCATAGCCGGGTAATGATGCTGTAATGAAATCAGAACTAGGCCAGCTGTATGTACACAGACAATATTAATAAGCACAATTATCATAATGTACGTTTAAAATCAGATAAAGGGCAAGAGACATGAAACAGGCGGACATGACTAGATAAGCAAAAACAGAATGGTAATGATGGTCATGGAAAGTACCTAGAGCATGTGGAAGAATACAAAAATATTCTTACTAGTGTAGATGCCCCAGTTGTATATTGACTGTCTGAGAATCTGCTGTTCTTCTACCCCTCATCTCCTGACTCCTGCTGACACTGTCCTACTAGACCCTTGATCATCCTAGCTCGCATCTCATGATTATAGTAGCCTTGACCTGGTGTGCATCTCATGTTTTAATGTCTCCTGGCTTCCTTTCCTCCTCACCTGTTGTATATGGAAATGTCACCCCCCTCTCCTTTTGGTCCTGCATCCTGTACCATATGTCTGTTAACCACCACCCATAATTTACATAGTGTCTGACCACTCTTTGTTAACCTTATATAAATGACCCTCAGCCCTCTGCTCGGGGTCAGTCTTCTGTTCCAGACCCGGTCTGTGACACTATGACTCACCGTTTTCCGGATTACTGAATAAACTTCCCTTCCATCACAGCAAACCTTGGGTTGGATTTTACTCTTTTCTTCAACAAGCACTAGAGCACCATGAGTTATTTTTAAAAAAATAGACAAAGCTATGGGCAGACACCATTAGTTAATGAGCCGATGAGGTCAGGCCCCTGGGATTTGGGAATCACTTGGCATTTGACACGATCATTTATCGTGATCCGATGAGGTCAGACTTTTGGAGCCTGAATCATCCAGAAGATGACACCATTATTTTCTGAATGAAGGAAAATTAGTAAAAAGAAAAAAAACAATGGTGTCTGGCATAAGATGTAAGGAATAGCAGTTCAAGGTCAAGAGGTGGTACCATGTTTTAGGACCACAGAAGGAGGGGTAACAGAGGGGTATGAAAGGAAGGATCTGTGCATTGCATGTTCAGTTGTTCCATGGAAGAACTCGTGTTTGCTGTCTTGTGAGATTCAACAGTAAACTCTGCTCGCATCTGAACTCATCTGGACTCAGTTATTTTCTTTGTTAGTGGTGCTTGATTTTTAACGTGTGGAGAAGATCTGAAGAACATCTGGCCCATCTTCGAGATTTTTCTACCACAATAGATTATTATTTTTTTCAATCTTTGTTTAGAAAACATTAAAATGTACAAACTGTGCAGACATGTTCTCATCATAATGGTATACAAAGAAACAAGAATATGAATTAAAATCTACTTCTAATAATAATAAAACAGAATTGGGATGAACTTCACAAAATTATAATAAAAAAAAAAAAACATACATTATTCTTCTTTGAAGTTCACCCTACAGTTAGACAGTTGTATTACTTTTTAAATATAATAATAATAATAACTTTATTTATACAGCACCTTTAAAAACAGAGTTAACAAAGTGCTTTGACAGACAAAGCAAAAGCAGGATACTCAGAAAGCAATATAACAACAGAAAGCCAAATAGTAAGGCAAAACAAAAGCAAGATAAAAAATAATTATTGATAAATACAAATAAAAAAGAATTAAAAACAGTAAAGGCAATAAAAAGACGACATCACATAAAAGCAAGTCTTGAAAAATGTTTTTTTTAAGTGTTTATAAGTTTGATAGTCTTAATATATTCTTTAAATTCACATAAAAATCTAGTGAAATTGGGTGTAACTTTAGTTTATTTTCTGCATTAGCAGCTCTGGTAGATGAGCAGAGGTCCTCCCCCTGCAGGTGACGTCACCCAGTAACAGTGTGTGGTGCGGGGAGCTGAGGAGGAGGAGGAGGAGGAGGAGGAGGGAGGGCTTCGTTGTGTCTCAGGACGAGCTCCATCTTAGTTGGTTAGTGGGCTTTAAGACCACAACATCAACAGGGAGCACGCTGGTCGGCACATTGATTCCTAACAGATACAGTATGGAGGAGTGAACGTCAATAAGAGAAAGAGCAGCTTTATTTACTGCACGGACTCCGGATGTTAACGTTACGGTTGAAGTTGGAACTCGCCGGGATTTTAAAGTAAGTTAGCAGCTAGCAACGGAAGCGTTTCTACGGGGCGGTGTAGTCAGCCACCACATGCCGATATATCGACCCGTGTGTGAGTAGATGACATTAATGCACTAAAGTGATTATTTAATTCAAGTTATCTGGCGTTAAAGGCGTCAGTTTTTACTCTAACTCCTTCATGCTCCACATGAGCAAGTCGTGCAGTTTCCCAACGTACTAAGCGTCATTAAACTCAGTTTTGTCAGGAGACATTTTGTTAGTTTACCAGCTGCATTCGGTTTGGGTTGAAACTCTGCAGCAAACGTATGAAAACCGTAACGAAATGGAGACATTTTTGTTCATGTAACGGTACATCAAGATGGGTCACTGGTCTTTTCCCTGGAAATGATAACAAGGTTTAATGCTTTTACAGTCACTGAGACTGCGGGACATGTTGTCTTGACTGATGTTGCTAATATATGTAGCCTATATTCAAGTTAATAATCATGCAAAATCAAGTTAATCATTTACGTCGTAGTAGAACATTTATTATTGTTTAATTGTTCGAGATGTGTGAATATTAACAGTGTATGCACTCTACTGAAAGAGTGTGGACACCATTAGTTTCACGTAATGGTTAATTAGCAGGGGAACATCTGGAAAAGAGAAAATAACGGTGTCTATTCAAACAGGACAAACATAGCGGGTGCAGTGAAAGGAGGGCATCAGCAATTAGCCCCACAAAAGAGGAGTTAGAGTTAGTAGCCTACATATGTTTTTGCTTCTGCTTTGTCCTTCAGTTGCTCTCCAGACCAGCTCGGTTTGTTGTCTGTTAATGAATAAACCTACCATATACCAGACATTGAAGACCATGCGGTAGGAGATCTGAACCTGTCTGGCCCTGGTGACCACACAGGTTATTATTGTATTCTTGTCTTAAAACTTAATATGAAAACGACTGTATTGAGTAAGCTAGTGTGGGATATTTTATTCACCAAATGTTGAATCAGCACTTAATCATTAGGAAGGACAGGACAGTGAGGTTAAGTATGTCGTAATCAATATAAAATATCGTGCACAAGTCAATCATATTCACAATGGTCAAGTGCCAGCAAAGTCAGGTCCAGTCATAATCATGTCACAATCACGTGGTGTAGGCCTAAACTGTATGCACAATTTTCTCCCACAATAGCCAGCTTGGGTCTGTGTTCACAGTTGCTCTTTTTATACACATATAGTATGAATTGTGGGAGAAAAATCCAGAGGAGGGCCAGATGTCCTCAGGATCTTCACCACACTTTAAAAAAAACTACGCAATACTAGCAAACTGAGTCCAGATGAGTTCAGATGTGAGCAGAGTTTACTGTTGAATCAACCAAGACAGCAAACACGAGTTCTTCCATGGAACAACTGAATACACAGTGTACAGGTCTCACCTTTTATGCCCTTCTGTTACCCCTCCTGCTGTGTGCCTTAGAGCAGGCACCACCTTTTGACCTTGAATTGCTATCTCTTGCATCCCGGGCCAGACACCATTGTTTTTCTTTTTAGCCAATTCCCCTTTGTTGTGTCAAATGCTAGGTGATTTCCAAGTCCCAAATGCCTGGCATCATTGGAATAAACAATAGTGTCTGTTCACAGCTCTTTCTGTATTTTTAAAAAAACATGTTGCTCTGCCTGTTTTGTGCAGCTGGCCATACTTCTCCTGCACATTCTGTTCTTTTATGGATCCAACCAGGTTCACTTGTATCATATCAACTTGCCCTTTTCTGATTTGTTACATTATACTTGTTACATTTTGTCTGTGAGCATCAAGCTATGTCCTGACTTGACTCTACAAGCTATGTCCTGACTTGACCTTCCCAACAGTAATACAGCTTCACTACTAGTGATTTAACTACATTGATTATTTCAACTACATTAATTATTATTTACCACAGAATGCACTATGATTATTTCACTGTTTTGTTGGTCATTTAGATGAGATAACAATAAAGAGGAGATACAAATGTGATGAGCAGAAATGAATTAGAACAACTGGCAGCAATGAGTATTTAACTAGAGGCAAGAACTGATGTGCCTGCTCTGCTGTTTGCCTAAGAAAATTCTCAGCCATCCATGTGATAGCATATTTAAAATAGGTCGATGGCAGTTGTACTATTGCAGATGTTTCTCCACCAGAGTGGGAACACAAAATAATGATTTACTATTGAGTGGCTGGTGAATTTGAACATTTATCTATCCGTGTGTGGTAGGAAAAATCTCGAAGATGGGCCAGATGTTCTTCAGATCTTCACCACCCTTTAAAAATAGCAAATAAAACAACTGAGTCGAGATGAGTTCAGATGTGAGCAGAGTTTACTGTTGAATCAACCAAGACAGCAAACACGAGTTCTTCCATGGAACAACTGATCATACAGTGTACAGGTCTTCACTTTTATACCCTACTGTTACCCCTCCTTCTGTGGACCTTAAAACATGGTACCACCTATTGACCTTGACTTGATCGACAGGCTATTCCTTACATCTCGGGCCAGACACCATTGTTTTTCTTTTTATTAAATTCCCCTTCGATCAGTAAATAATCGTGTCAAATGCTAGGTGAGCTCCAAGTCCCAAAGGCCTGTCATCATCGGATCAATAAATAATCGTGTCTGGCCGCAGCTGTTTCTGTTTTGTTTTAAAAATCATGGTGCTCTAGGTACTTTTACTGTTCTTGTGTATCCGGCCATAACCACCTGCACCATATCGACATGCCCTTTTCTGATTATTATTATTATTTATTATGATTATTTTTGTGCTTGGTACATATTGTCTGTTAGTATAAAGCTGTGTCCTCCCTGACCTGACCCTTCTTACATTAATACTGATTCACTACCAGTGATTCGACTACATTGATTATTATTATTTCCCACACGTGGCTGGTAGATGTTCACATTTCAAGTTAATTTCCCAGCCTGTTCTCCACATATCCAAAGTAGGCTTCACCAGTGCTACTGACTGACTATTTGAACCCCCAGATGTGACTCTGAAGAGTTTGAGATGAGTCTTTGTCAACAAGTTTCCTATAAAAGCTGCTTGTTAAAAACACAACTACCCTGTGAACTGTTTATCTCAGCTACTCTCAACTACTGTGACTAGGTTTATCTCAGATTTAAATCAAGTGATTGTAAGCTTACAGGTGGTGAGGCGTTTAGAGAGTCGTATAACTCTTGTAAGGATCCTGTGAACAAATGGGTGGGGGTCTTTGCACAACTGCCAATACAGTTCATACATACCAAAGAGCCATTTAACACTTTCCCCACCAGAGTATTATTTTTAAGTTTCCAGCCACCGCCAGCATTTTTGATCATATTCACTAATCTTTCAAGACCCCCAGAATATTTTGTTCTATGTAAGGAGTGGATATATGAAAAGAAAGAACAGAGCTTATGTTTTTTGCACAAAGAAATACATTTTATTTTAGCTTAATTCATTCATTTTTTTTATCAACACTTGAATGTTGGTCATTTTCATCAAATTTTCAAACAACGCTGAGAAAAATTGCATTTATGTCAATGACAGTCATTTTCAAGCAGAATACTGACTTCATATTTACATTTGTTTTTTTCTCACTTCCATATGGTAATCTCAATTTTAAAAATAAAATAATAATAAATAATATTCTGTTTGAGTAGTAGTGTAACTTTCCCCAAAATACACCTAGTGAGATATCTCCCTAAGCAACGGCTTTCTGAACGTTGAAGCCAGTAAAACTAGTTAGATTTGTTTTATTTATATTATTAATGACTCTAAACGGGCACTTTTACATAAGTACTTGAGTACATTATTCTAGTACTCTTTCCATCCCTGATTGTGTCAAAATGTTAACTATTTTGGGGAAAAGAGCCGCTTTTTAGCTGGATGTCAGAGCATTTTGTTTGTAATGTTATGTAATATGAGTGTAAGGGGTTGAAAATGGCACGTCATCATTCAACTTATCTAACAAAAATGAAAAATCACCCAAACATGTCCTACTTTAATCTCAGAAATCTACTTTTCATCGAATCATTCTCTAAACTTACTTGAATCAGTGATCAGCTGTCTCTCAGCAGGAATGTTACAAATTGACCGCATGGAGACTCCTATTTGTGTCAGACATCAGTGACAAAACCATTAGATCTACTCCAGGATGAAAGTGTAGAGAACTCACCGCTTTGACAGGAATAGCATTACAAGATGGAGCAGGCTAACATTGAAGACCAGATGTCATTACAGACGAGAGTCATGACACGTTAGCTGGAAAACAAGGGGCATGGGCAAAGGCAGGAAAAAAAACAGGCGTGTGTGTTAATATAAAGTTGCGTACCAAACATTTCTGCCACTGCATAAATGAGTGTTTTACGACTGTTAATATTTTTGAATTTCTCTTTCAGGAAAGGTACCTCTTCAACCCACTACAAGGCTACGGAGGACAAAAATGCATTCTTGTGCATGGATAAATGGACAGTACCAACAGGTTGGACCACCATCACAATCCTCACAAGCTGCTACTCAGCGTACCCATGACGCAAGGAGGAATCAGCAAGCTGGGCCAGCAGATAACTCGAGTCAGTACAGGACATCAAACACAGGAGAACGATCACCACAATTTGCTCACTTCATCCATCACAATGGACTAATGGTTAACAGACAGAAGTCATATTGGCTGACCTCAGCGGTTCCTCATCAGGCAGTTTCTTCTCAGCAGCCAGCTGGAGGGAATACTAACAATCTTCTTCTGGCGTTGTTAAATGACAATCGGCAAAACTTGTCTTCTAATACGCAAAGTGGAAACCATGGATTTCAGTTTGCCACTCAGCAAGCTGTTTATCAGAACTCTGTGGGAAATGGGAAACAATCAATAAGGGCACAGGATGGTAACGTTATGTCTAATCTACAACATAGTTTGGTTCAGAAAAGCTTGTTTCAAAATGTAAATGGGGACTCGACTCTACCTGTTTCAGCATACACTACAACAGCTACCTCGCTTCCACATGAACAGGTGGTTTGTACCAGCCCATTAGCATCTGCACAAAACAGACAGACTGCTCATAACCAGAATCACAGACAAAATGACACTCAGCACGGATTCTCTTCTTCCATCCCCCCACCAAGTTATTATGCAGTTGTCTCTAAGTATTTCAGAAACAAGAGCATTACAGCAGACTCATCATCAAGTCAACAGAATTTGCATAGCATGAGCCAGAAAACTCAACAATACTCAACACATAACAATAGGGGAGAGGCCACCTCTGCAATTAACTCAAATTCATGTAGCCACCAGTATGAAACCAGCCTTTTCTCATCAAAAACAAATGACCTTCCCATAAAACCTGCTGCTGATACACGACAGGAAATGCCCAGCCACCAGATGATGATCGCGAGAATTGCGGACAATCTACATAAGTCATTCATTGCTAGCTCAGATGGTCATCCTCCAGTGTATACAAGTTCACCTTACAGTGGGACGCATTTTGTCAACGAGGTCAGAACAACGGAGTCTAATCAAAATATGCAACCTGTGTCGACTGTCGCTGAAAGTTATACCTCAAATGCCCCCCAGTCCTTACCACTCAACTCTGGACAATCTTTGCCTAAAACCACCTACAGTGTTATGTCAAGAACACAGCACAGTGTAGATGCGCCACCTCAGCAAAGCTCTGAACCCAATGTCTTCTATGTCACAGCAGCAGGAGATGGAATTGGAAGTAAGGCAGCCAATGCATTTTTTCCTGAAAGTAATCTTGTTGGATCTTTAAGTGATGCATCTCCACTGATGCAACTGCCTGAGACCCAATCATCTGTAGCAAACATTGGTGAAGTGCTTGAAATACTTGAAAGGCTCTCATCAGTCAAGTCAAATGACAGCTCCATTCACTCATCTGCTGGTCACACAGGTGCGAGAGCTGTTGCTGTTGTGCAACCATTGTCACAGGAAAGCTACCAGGTTGCCAGAAAGCCTAACTCGTCTGACACAATCAATCAAACTGGTGAGTGCACCGCAACAGATGAATCTTTAAATAACCCGGAGAAATTGTCTATTTCACCAGCTGTGGCTAAAAACAAAAATAATTTTTACCCAGAAAATCAAATGAGGTCCAACAAATCTTCAGCAGCATCCAATGATGGTACTTTTGTGTTATCTTCAGATTCAGCTCAAGACTTGTCATCCAAAACATCTGCTGATGACACAAGATCTGAAGTGGCTATTAACATGCAAGTAGACCAGCGTGTTGCACCGACTGCTCAACAATCAGTAACCTCTGAAGTGCCAGTAAGCCAACCTGGTGATAAGGACAAAAGTGAGAATCCAACTGACCCAAAGTCCTGGGGTTTTGATCTTTCCTCAGTCCCAACAGTCCCATGGACAGTTACAAAATTAGATAAGTTTGTACAGGAAGCTGAAAAAAAAGCTCAGATGAAGCTCAGAAAAAATTTTCCTGAGGTGGATTCTGCACGCACATTATTAAGCATGTTTTGGGATGGGAAGTGTACAGGCTTGGTATATAAGCTCAGGACAGGCTGGTACAAGGAATTAATCACTGAAGTTATAGAATTCTGCAGCAAACATGTAACACCAGACACTGTCATACTGTCACAAGGAAAGTACGACTTTGGGAAACTCAAAATCTTCCACGTCCTCAAAGATGACGAAGTTTATTCAGAACCGCCCTACAAATCTTCATGGTTGAATGTGAATAAGCAGCTAGATGACATTGATAAAGAGTTTGGCTTCCAGTGGTCTTTAAAGCAGCGTCTTCATGTGCTTGAGAGTGACAGCCAGCCAGATCAAGTTGGGACAGGCAACAGCACTACTGCACAAATTGTAAGTGAGGTGTCAAACGAGGTCCTGTCACAAACCGAGCTTGAACCGGTTGACTCAGGTGAAGAAAAACAAGCCTCTCCTGTTAAAACCACTTCAACACAAACTGTCTCCCCTAATAAAACAGATGGTGTTGATTCCAGTGACCCATATTATTCATTTGAAATCCACGTTTTGCCTCCAGAGGAGGCCAGAGCTATCTTTGAGCAAACACAAAGCAAGATGCCACAAAGTATGGACACGGACAGTCAGCCAGAGAGCGTCATGAATAGCTCTGTGGATGGTGAGCTACCTGAGGTTATAGATGTCACATTGAGTGACTCAAAACTGGAGAACAAGTCAGCCTATCCAATAGAACAGGTTTGCTGCATTGACAGGTGGATGGAAAAACATTTGGGGTCAAGCATGCCTTCTTTGAGTAAATGCCAGTGCAAGAGCAGAGATTTCACGGACAAGACCCTTGATAAGGAAGACATGGCCGTACAAAAGAAAGATAAACTTTGTGCGATCAGGTCTGAAAGCATAGAAGGAGAGAATCAAGCGAAAGGTGAGCAGAACATCAACAATCAAATTATGACATTTAGTCAAACCGTTGACTTTACTCAAGATAACGACAAACCTCACTTGTATTCTGACGAAGAACCAAAGATCATTTCCCAGATAAGCATAAATAGTAGCCAGTCAAGCATTATACTCATAAGTGAAAGTGAAGATGAAGATGTCTACAGCAGTGAAAATGAAATTCCCAACCAGATGCCAGACTTTGGAAAGGATTCTGAACAAGCTCAGGTTAAACTGACAGAAAGTATCCAGTCAAGCGGTTCAGACAGTAGTGAGAAAGAAACGAAACAAAGTGACACTGAAATTCAGTCAGATCCTGAGGTGGACTGTGTACAAGATCAGTTGAAATCTACAGGAAGTATGCTGTCATGTACTTCGGTCCGTAGTGACAAAGAAACTGAAAGTCTCTCCAGCAGTGAAACTGAAGTTGCCAGCTGTCAGATGTCAGACCTTGAAGAGAATTGTGGACAAGCTCAGCTGACATCTACAAATGTGCCAGAGTCATCATTGGAAACTGAAGAAGAACAAACTCAAATTAGTGTGACTTCTGCCCCCCAAAGAACTTTTAGCCTCAGTGGTAAACATCAAACTGTTGAAAGAAAGCGGAAGAGACTAAGCAGTCATGATGGATTTTTTCCATTCCTCAAGAAATTAAAGAAACGCAAACCCCCTGTTGATTCACAGCCTGTCCTTGAGGGGGGTTCAAAATGTAGGAAGGTTTTTGTTGATGCGACTGATAGTGAATCTTTAGCCTCAAATGTTAAAACTGTAGAACTGGTACTGTTTGGCTCAGCAGCACAAGACAAGTGGACTTTAATTGGCAACAGAAAGAGACATACTTCGTCTCCAGAGGCTGTGTCTGATGGAGTACCAAGGCCTCCAGAATTTCTCACTGTGAATCTCAGTACCTTGAGGAGAAAAAGCAGTGAAACTGTCCTGATGGGGGAATTTTCGGTCAAACGAAAGATTCACGAACAATTTAGAGGTTTTTCACCAACCATAATTAGGCAAAGAAGCAAACTGAAAACACCAAAGTGTACTTTTGCCTCTTTATCTGGGGAGAATCTCAAGAAAGCTGAAATGGTTGTCCCCACCAACACTGAGGAGCTGCCAGTTTCCACTGAAATGAGGACCTGGAATCGAAATACTAAGCGCTGCTTGAGTCTGAAGAGGAGGAGGTCCCTCTCTAACGGACTCCAACTTGGAGGGGAGAAGAAGAAGAAAGATGTGGTCTCACTCAAACAGCCTGCTGATCAAGAGAGAAGTAACGCTGAAAATGGAAGCCATGCTGCCATGCCTCTCCAGGAGAAGAATGTCCTGAGGTTCAGTGTGTTACCCAATACCTTCAACTTCAAAGATGGATCCAACGGGAGAAAGGAAACCAATGATCCTGTTCCAGGTAAGTCATAATGTTGAGATTAAAGAGGGAGATCACTACAGCAGTTTTAGTGGGGCACTTCCAAAAAGGTGGGGGACTTGCAAGAGACACCTATCACACACACACCTAGAAAGTTAATGTAGCAGACCATATTTGTATTTATCCAAAAATGTCTGCAAAAATGCAAACAATATACAAAATATCTTTGGTGTTACATTTCAGTGATCCTGATACTGAATTCCCCCAAATGACTTTTGTTTTTTAGGGGTGCAAGTAAAGCCCATTCCACTACTTCCTGTGTCTCTGACATTACACTCGGCATTCGGTCACCTGTTACTGTAAAGGAAAATTAGATTTTAATATTAAGCATCCAATCTTTCTGTAAGGTATTTCTACCATGTTTAGGATGACTGTCTGCTATTGGTCAGAAACTCCAGCCCACTTCAAATATACACACCCACTGTCAGCACTGTGTTGACAGTGGATGTGTTGTGAGCGGAAAAAAACAGCTCATTTATCTGGACTGGTTATGTCACGCATGCAGACTTGACTGATAATCATTCCTCAAAAGACAATATGTTTGAAAGCCTAACTCCACTGCTTTACCCAGATAAGTCAACCCAGCAATCTTGCAGTTTCAAAATGTAAAAGTGGGGTTTCTCTTTATAATTCAAGTGATTATGTATTCTGTTATGCTGCTGTTTTAAAGAAAGATGTTTTTTTTTTTCAGTGTCCTTTCTCAGCAAAGCCTGATTTTCTTTTTCTTTTTTCAGATAACCCTGACCTCGTTGAAGGAAAGGACGAGAGCCACACCCAAACTGTCAAGAGGGCAAGAGGTAACGAATACAACTAAAACATACCTAAATTCTTGTTATTTTTCATTTCTTTGATATTATTTAGGCAGTGGCTACAGTTTTTCTTAATTATTATGAATGAACTGCCCCGTAGGTACATGGTGTCCTGAGAAGAAGTATTGTCCTCTAATTTCGCCTCCTGCCCCCAAGACCTCCGTCCTCTTCCATGAGTTTAAGAAGAAATACATGGAGATGACACAGCCATCCATGGATGAATAATATGACGGGCAGAAGTTTCTTTGGCATCAGTGACGGTTTTTAAGTCAAATATTGTGTTCTCTCTGGGAAATTCTTCATTTGAGAAAATTCCTTTCAAGATTGTTACAGAAATTGTGTCTTATTGTGTTGTGCCAGTTTGGTATATATTTGCTCTAAACAGTATGTCAGAATAGTTACATGTGTTCTTATTAGTTTGCACATAAAATTGTCAGCTGTTTACATAGTTGTAGGTTTATGCCAAAACTTGACTTGCAGATGATCGCTGAACTGCATATTTCAGCTAAATATTTATATTTTCATATTTGTTTTTACATAAAGAATATTTTTATACAATATTTGCATCTTTTTTTTTAAACAAGAAACAAGAAGTTTACTTTGAAAAGTCCTTTCATTTCTTACATTAAATATTCTATTAAAATCACATGAATTGTTATTACTGAGTATGAAGATCCTTTATTTAAGTAAAAGTAGCAATACCACAGCATAGAAATAACTCTTACAAGTAAAAGTCATGCATTCCAAATTTCACTTAAGTAAAAGTACAAAAGTATTGGCATCAGAATACACTTAAAGCACCAAAAGTGAAAGTACTCATTATGCAGAATGCACTGCAACTTAAGAAACCACATACAAATCAAACAAACACTTTAGAAAACATCTTCCCTAATTTGACAACACATGCACAGCAGTTAGAAAAAAATGCTGCAAAGTGAGAAAATGCAACCAAATTTAAAGGCCTTGCTCAAGGGCACCTCAGTGGTGATAAGAGTCCAACTAATTCACTTTGCCTGAGGTCTTACAAGTTAGCAAAGTCCGCTTCTCTAATCACTTACACAGCCACTGCAAAGAAGATGGTCTATGGTTGTTAGCAGAAGCAGAGATATCTTCACTTACTGGGCAGAACTTGGGTTTATCTGACGTATTGAAACACACAGGCAGGTGAACTTGATCAAGGGTCAAAACATTGCCACATGGATAATTTATCCGCATACATCTGTTAGACATATAAAATTAAATAGATGACCACTGAGCATCTTTATGCTAAAGACTGTGGGAGAAAATCTTCACCAGGGCCAGAAAGGTTCAGATCACTGCAGAGTCTTCAAGGTCAAGCACAATAAACTGAGCTGGTCTTGAGAGCAACTGAAGCACAAACTTATATACTAGCTCTAACTCCTGTTGTGTTGGGGCTAATTTTTTAATGCCCTCCTTTCACTAAATACACTATGCCTGAATTGTTTAATTAGAGACCATTACATTTGGTGGATGCCATAGACCTTTCACCCCACTAGTAACAGCACAGCCTCACTGTAAAAAACAACAAAATGAGAGAACTCAACATTTCAAGGTAACAGACTTCAATGAAATTCTGAGTCAGACAATGTAACTTAATTTCTTTTTAGTTTCTTCTGTTAAATGACTCTGAATCTGAGTAACTGTTGTGGTTTTTCTTCTTTCTGTTCAGCCTTCTACAACCACTATTAGGTTCATAGGAACCGGACACTGAGATACAGAAGAACTAAACTTTACTTCTTGAGTATAAAGTGCTTTATTCTTGGGATTGCAGAAAGTACAATACAGATCTGGAATACGAAGGATCTGGATTCAGAATGCAGAACAACATTTCTCTGCATCACCTTTTAAACCTCGCAGCCCGCTCCCACACTAAGCTCCTCTTAATGGGATGGGATGTTCCTTATTGGTCAATAATCAGACGCTGAGCTCTCTGATTGGTATGATGTACAGACACGGTTGGTGGTCATTACAAATGTTGTTAGATGAAACACCTGCCTCTCTCATGCAATAACAATCCTTACATGGCAAGATGACCTCCCTCTCTTGTGCATGAATATGCTCACTTTCTGATCATAAGTAATATTTTTTCTTTGATTGAAAACAATACATATAGGTTATTGATTATGTAAATAACAGTTTCCTTCAACATAACTTATTATTTTACATTGTCACACACTCTGAATTTTCACATAATTTCCTTCAAGTGTAAGGAACTCATATTTCATGTAGCGTGATAAGGAGCCTGATGATTTTACATCTTTAATTGAGAACAGAAGTGTTGTTCAGATGACCTCTGTGCCATAAAACATGCCCCGCCAGGGAAGTGAAGTGACAATTGCCCAATATACGACAGGCCTGGAGGCAACTAGTCTAATACTCCCACATTCCAGGATATGGGCTGAAGATTCAGCACTTTGAACTCATGACTCAAGAACAAAGGAACTGACTTTGCCATGTAGAATTAAAAGTATATTAATTAATACGTTTAACTAACCCTTTGAAAGGTACTGACGTTTTGTTGTAACATGCTGATGTTTGATAAGTGAAAAGAAAAAAAAACAGATACCAATCACCACCACGGTGCTGCTGCAGCAGGATGGAGGGAGAGAGAACGAGCTGAACAAAAGGGCCTGCTTGTATTGACTCAGCCCACTAATCAGCACAGGTGCCTGCCAATGACATTTAAGGGCATGAACATACTGATATGAGTATTGGGACATCAACATGCCAAAACATGATGACGTAGCCACATCTGGAAATAACAGTAGCAACTCGCTTAGTTGCATAATCATAACAGGGAATAAGAACCTCAAATAACCCAGGACACACATAGGAAAGATTGTGAAACAGTGTTGGAAAATGTCAAGGGATGTGCTTAGACGAAGTTACTTGTAATAATTTGATAAAAGATGAGTTGATTTCATACAACTGATTATACGATTTTACAGTTTAGAGGATTCTGGTATGTTGTAAACATGAAGCGAACTCCAAAGGCTGTTTTTTCTGCACTCCGCAACTAAAGAACACAAGTACACGTTCTCGCTTGGTCATCAGGATTCACTCACTTTTGCTGAAGCAAGAGACTAGCTTGGTTTGTTGGCACAACTTTGTTTTTTTCTTCGGGACTGGATGTCGTTGAGTAAGTTTCTGCTTAGAATAAATTAAAGTAGAGAACATCGACAGAGACTGAGCGTCAGTTCGATTCACATAGGTTTATTTGCACCAATAAGGAGTACAAGCAAACCGTGTTGTCTCGAGAGCAACCATCTAAAAAAAAGAAATATTACTGTCTTATCTTATCCCTTGGGCTTTCTGGCTCTGACTTATGACATACAACCAGTTCTCTAATAAGTTTTATACAATAAAGTCTGTCCTATAATTCAATGATAATCCTGCTTTTCCACACTCCATCCTCCCCCTAGAAACTGCCAGGTCTTGGTGACCTCCACATCTCTTTGTCCGGCCACCAGGTCACAGTGGCCGGACAGTCATCACTAAAGATTAGGTTAGTATCACTCCCTCTCATCTGGAACAATGATTCTAAGACATGGGGCAAACACAGATTAGGTCAGGTTAACTTCATTGGCCCATTCCTTTCCTGGACCTATCAGCATTATGCTCTTTTTGCTATAATGCCTGCCAGGTTTCTGGTGGCTCCGTGGCTCCGTGGCTCCTTGCAGCCACATCCTGCTATTCTCCATGCAATCTGACTGTGTGAGCAAGTTCACACACCTACACACACAAGCAGGGCCTTACTTTGTATGAGTACATTACAGTTATTTTATATTGATAAACTAACAGTTAACACTAACAGTTGATGTGGAGGAAAAATCAAGAAGATGGGCCAGATGTCTTCAGGATCTTCACCACACGTTAAAAACTAACAGTCACTAATAAAGAAAAACACTGAGTCCAGATGAGCTCAGATGTGAGCAGAGTTTACTGTTCAAGCAAGCAGTACAGCAAACACGAGTCCTTCCATGGAACAACTGAACATACAGTGCACAAATCCTGCCTTTTATACTCTCTGGCTACCCCTCCTTCTGGGGTTTCGCAACCTAAGTACCTCCTCCTGATCTTGAGCTGCTGTTTCTGTCAGACACCATTGGTTTTTTCTTTTTGCTTATTCTCCTGTAATCGAGAAATAATGGTGTCATTTTCCAGAAATAATGACGTAATTTTCTAGGTGCTTCATGTTCCAAGAAGTCTAATCTACCTGATTTATGGTAAATAATCGTGTCAGCTACTGGTGTGTTAATGTGTCAACTACTAGGTTTTTTCCAAACAAGGACTTGGTTTTTCCTCGACCCGTAATCAACGGTATCTGCCCATAGTGCTGAGTCTTTTTTTTTTAAAAACATGCTGCTACAATGCCTTAAATGTACATGTTGTTATAGTACTTTTTAAATGCTTTGAACGTTTTCCATGTCCCTTGGTGCTCTTGCTTTTCTTAGAGCACATAAGGTAATGACTCAACCATATATTCTGCTGCTAATCGTGCTCCGATGTTCTTCATCTGTTTTGCTATGCTGCTGGTGCTCATTGACCTTGTCTGAGACATGTATTATACGGTTATACACTTTATCAGACTTCCAGTGAAATCAAATTGTTCATTATTATTATTATCATTTCCAGTGTTAAGATATGTCATATAATATTTATTCCCCACACAGTACACAATTCATTTCCCACTTCCACTAAATCTATCTTTTAAGAAAATAAAAACATTGTGGGGAATGATGTAATGGAAAAATGTCAGCATTCAAGTGGACCTGTGTGTTTATCCACTTATCTTTGTCTATATAAGAGAGGGTTTTTGCAGTTTTTGCAATGCACCTATTATACTGATCATACTGTGGCCTGCATTTGGATTAAATATGTGTGAAGCCTCTGTGTTGATTTTTCATTGAATCACAGTTTAGCCTGCTGGTTGTCTGCAGTAATTACTTCACAGCCTTTAATGGTGCAGTTCTTTTAATCTAACCTACACTCCTTAGCAATGACATACAATTGCACAATCTCACCTAAATTACATTTTTAACTTTAAGATAAGATACTTTATTGCCATATCAACACAGTTGATAGGAATTTGCCTCAGTGCAGTGCTTAAAAACAGACAAAAAAAACCCCCACAAGTAAATAAAGTAACAAGAACAGCAAAAACAGTTATCACATTTATACATTCAGACATACATACAGGTCCTAAAGTGCTTTGTGCTTCTACATTCGTTTTAAGGTGCTTGTTGCTTTGTGCTGCTGCTGCTACCTACTTTTAAAGTGCTTGTTGGCTTAATGCTTGCTCTACAACCACAAGTGGTTGCGCGTTTGAGTTCAAGTATCAAACAGCCTCTGTTCCTGAGGCGAGATGTCCAGCACTTAAGACACAGGAATCTCCTTCCCGAGGTGAAGGGTTTGAAGAGGGAGCTACCAGGGTGAGAGGGGTCAGCGATCATCTTCTGTGCCTTGCGTCTGATACGTGTAGCATGTATGGAGGAGACAGAGGGAAAGTCATAGCCAATGATCTTAGATGCTGTGCGTACCACTCTTTCTGACTGTCCCCTCTCAAGGGCGCTTGTGTTGCCATACTACACTGTGGCTGAGAAGGCGAGGGCGCTCTCCACGGTAGCCCTGCAAAAGTGCAGCATCGCATAAACTATATAATAAATCGCATTAACTAATGATTATTGTGGGCCGTCATCTTACGGGCTCCAAACACTCTGATGTAATTTATATTCTGAGTAGGTTGGGGTTCCTCATATTCACATCCAAGTTATTTGGTTGAACTACAATTCAAGAGAATGTATTATGGGATGCAGTTATAGTAGGTAGTTTTCTTGCCACGGGTCATCTGGACCAGAAAACCCACTAATGCAGCATTTGCTCTCTTGTCTAAAGAACATGCAGTGAATGGTAAACTGGAACATCTGTGTTAGTAAACACCCTATTTACACCTTGTTTCAGTGGATATCTCCATGTATGAACTGCCTTTATCATAATGCAAGACATCTCAGGTAGTCTGCATTAATCAGAAATGACTGTAGTGTATAATCACATATATTAACCTGATATGCCATATCTTGTGTATGCATGGACGGGCTGTTGCCCATGTTAAGTGTTCAGATATTATTATTATATTATCCAGGCCTCTGTGTTATTTTGGACCAGGAACAATTTCAACATCTACAGAATTTACTGCCAAGTCATTGCTGCTTCCTTGGAAACAAACAAAATAATCTCCCCCCGACACACACACACACACACACTTACCAACCCCCTTGGACCAAACTTGAATGACATCACTGCACTATTAAGTACTCTTTTTTTTAAATCTGCTTGCACTAAATAATACCATTGCACAACTGTACATTCAAACCGCACATTCTGCACTTTATGTATACTTTCTGTATATACTGTAAATATTCATGTACACTGTATATTTATATTCATTATGTTATTCTACTGCTTATGCACTTCTGGTTAGATACTATCTGCATTTCGTTGCCTTGTACCTGTGACATGTGCAATGACAATAAAGTTGAATCTAATCTAATCTAATTAAGTGGTTATCTACTAGTCTCTGAATTTGTATTCCATTACATTACTATTTAAGCTGGGCAGATTTGCTGAAGTGCTCCATGCCTTTAGTAAAACCCTGTGCACACTTTCTCAGATTCAACTCAAATATTGACCTGCTGTGTTATCAGGTGTTATCTGCCACGTGCAAACTAATACGTTTTTCATGCTAGTATTTCCAGGTAGTATTGTTTGTTGCTGTGAGCTGATTTTAACCAGGGAATTAAATATAGCATAGTAGAAAAAATAACTGTAAGGAAGGATTCACTTATTGATTTATAACAATGTTTTAATTAAAAATTTCCCTGCAATGTGTTTGATGACAAATGCCTTTATTCAGTTTACACTGGCTCAACCGGAATGTATTTGTCAGTATATTTCACATATTCATCACAGTAGATTGTGGTTCTCTAAGCAGTTGTACTAAAACCAGACTTTCTGTCCCTTAAGATGTTTTTTTTTTCCTGAGCTGAAAAACAACAATAGACCAAGAATGAGCAACAGTTGTGGAAAGTCATGAAAAAGTAATGACATTTTACTACCACAGTGAAAACACAAGCATGATTTTCAGAAAATGCTGCTTATTTTGTTTATAACTGTGGTTTCTCTGAAGATGACTCCTTGCCGCAGATTTCCCTTTGTGCTATTTGTCACTACATTATTGCTCTCTCTTGAAAAGGGACACCACAGCCCCAGTGGTTTCAGTTCCACTTACAGATGAGGCGGTTACTAATGTCTCGGGGCTCTGAGTCAGAGATCAAGTCTTGCATAATAAGGAAGAGTTTGTTTATTATAGAACAAGGTTTATGATTAGGGTCGAATAATTAACAGCAGAAAGCAGTGTCCCACAAAAAATATCCACAAAGGAGCCACAAAGATTTTCATTATTATATAATGTGAAAGTAAACTTTGTTGTGAGCTCATAACTTATCATTTATTCACATGTTAATCATCTTTTCATAATTATTTGTTTGTATACTTATTAATATTTAGAATTATATGATTGTATTTACTTTAATTAGTTAATATTCCCAGTTTTGTTCATGTCTCTACTCTTGAACTCTCACCTAGTTTTATGTCTTTTAGTTTAGTGTATGTTAAGCATGTGACTCCACGTGAGGTCAAAGGTCAGCTATATGTTATAGAGATGTTTATATGTTTTCCAGATGTGCGTTAAGAGTCTTGGTATGTTTTTTCAAAGTTCCTATAGGTTTAAACCTATTGAACCATGCAACACTGACCAATGGAAAATAGTTTCTTTGTCTCCAGAATACTATAAAAGCTGTATTCTTGTATCTTCTCTTTGAGATAAAGAGAGATAGCTGATGATTTCTGATTGTCTCCTATTGTACAATATACATCTTTGTCAACGACCTATTTGATATTGAACATTTCTGGCTCCATATTGGCTACTATTTCCTTGACTTTGTTTTGTTTTTTGTAAGTTTAGGGCTTAGTGGACTTTGTGCCCCAAATAATCTGAATGTATAAAATTGGTGACGTTGGACACTGCGCTACAAAATTCATTGCCTAAGTTAAATAAAAACTTGAAAAAATAGAGAAATGTTGTTAAATTCTGTATTGTTGTAAAGTGTTGTATTGTTTTATTGTGTACACAGAGAGATGCCTCTTAAAGCAGAATGATCAGTTTATGAGTGTTTTCATCCTTCTTATAGTAAAAACCAAGAGAACAAAACTTATGAAATCCGTGGGAGCTGCTTGGCTGTCAAATAACACTGAAACAAAGCGCCCCAACATGTCTAGTTTAAATTGGGACTACATACACACACATAAGCTTTGCTTTCCAGACAGCTAAATGTGAAAACTGATGCCAGTATCAGTTCCTATTTCTCCCACATCAAAGCACATGCACATTCTTTACAATATTAAAAGACTTTGCTTTGTCATATTGTCTATGTGCATCCTGGGTATCAAAAAGATATCGGGAGATGGTTGTTGCCGTCTTCACTGTAGGTAAGGCAGCAAGCGAAAACTGACCCTGACTGTAGAAAATAACTACAAAGTAATCACATAATATCTCACACAGTCATTTGCAGGTGAGTACAGGCGACATTTTAATTACATTCAAGCAAAAAGGCACAGAAGATATGTTTACAATCTCTCTATAATTTTGCCACCCTGATTGTCCATGCTGTAATTTTACTATGTTGGTCTATTCTGTACACACAACATTTATTGCATGTCTGTCCGACCTGGGAGAGGGATCCTTCCTCTGTTGCTCTTCCTGACGTTTCATCCATTTTCCCCTGTTAAAGAGTTTTTGTTTTTTATACGAATGTCCAAATCGAGGGTCTAAGGATAGAGGGTGTCGTATGCTGTACAGATTGTAAAGCCCCTTGAGGCAAATTTGTGATTGATGATATTGGCCTGTATAAATAAAATTGACTTGACTTGACTCTCTGATCCTCAGAGTTCAGGACGGTAGCACCAAACACTGCTGCAGGTCAGACCGTAGTTCTCCTCTCTGACGGAATCAGGAAGCTCAAACTGAGCCAGGTGAAGCAGGAGTCGTCGGATGCCATGTTCCTCAAACTGGGCTCTTCCAGGATCTCCGATCAGAACTTTGGTGCCGTGGGTTTTGATGCAGCGGTCCAACCAGCTGTGAAGGCTGGTGGCGAGGGCCTCATCATAGAACATGTCACCCAGGAGGATCAGGTCAAAGCCCTCGGCTTGTGAACCAATCATGTTGTCAGTCAGACAAAAAGGCGCTTCCAGGCCGTTCAGCTCATAGTTCATGTGTGCCGCAACGGCTGCAACTGTAACACAAACAGGCATGTTTAATACTTTTCCTTCTAGTGCACAAGCTGACAAGACCCTAGTTGTGGTCATATTACAGTATTTTACAATTGCTTTAGCTCAGATTTGACAGACTTTCTCTTAACACTAAATAGTGTAAAAGGCATGAGCATTAAGAACACCAAAATATACTGCTTTCCCAAGGATATGATCTGTGACATGACAGAAAGAATCCCACTTACTCTGTGAAAAAGTCTGAGTAAAACTGTTCACCTCTAACCTATTTAACTTCCTGCATCACCCATGTGCTCTCTCTTCTGAGGACAAGAGATAAGACATAACACAACACACCATAAACCTTGAAAGAGAGCCACCTCAGCCCCCACCTGAAGAGAGTCCCCGGCCATTTGTGTCGGTTACGACTGACTCAGCATGTGGCAGAGCCCCCCATCTCCAAGGGTCTTAACATTTCTAAGGTTGTGGTGACTGATGTTGCTCTTTCTGACCATTCCTGTGTTTTCTTTGAGATGACTATCTCAGCACACACAAATGTTCACGGTCATTCAGGCTTTGTTTTCCACACCCGACCCCGCTTGGGTCTCAATCCATGTTCTTGTAGATAATTTCAGTTCTAAAATTACTTATTGATGCCATTGTCCCCAATAAGGTTAGGCAGTCTGTAGTAAGAGAAGAGCACCATGGAAAAAGTTACGCTGGTAAAAAGCCAAAAAGAGAGAGTCAAAAAGCTGAACGCAGGTGCTGAAAAACAAATCACCAGGTTCATTATGGCATCTATAAAGAGAGTATTCAAATTTTTAACTGCAACATGTCAGAGAAATGCAAGGTAGTCCTTCTTCTCTGACATCATTGCCAAAATCGTTGTGGTTTTTCTTCTTTCTGTTCAGCCTTCTATAAAACTTGAATTAATAACCACTATTAGGTTGATAGGAACTAAACACTGAGATACAGAAGAACTAAACTTTATTTCTTTAGTATAAAGTGCTTTATTCTGTCTGCTTGTACTTCTCCTACCTTCCTGTGAAAGTGTGCTCCTGGTAAGGAGATGCTCTCTGCCTCTATCTTGCAGAAACAATCCTAGTTAGTTATGCATGCTTTCTGTCATGTACATGGCAAGATGACCTTCTCCCTCCCTATGTTCTTTGTGCATGAATATGCTTACTTTCCGGGCCTCCTCAATACATTTACCATTCAGGGTCCAACAGTACACCCAAACTTAAAGGATACATAAAAGATATAAAAGCTGACAAGACCCTAGTTGTGATCATATTACAGTATTTTACAATTGCTTTAGCTCAGATTTGACAGACTTTCTCTTAACACTAAATAGTGTAAAAGGCATGAGCATTAAGAACACCAAAATATACTGCTTTCCCAAGGATATGATCTGTGACATGACAGAAAGAATCCCACTTACTCTGTGAAAAAGTCTGAGTAAAACTGTTCACCTCTAACCTATTTAACTTCCTGCATCACCCATGTGCTCTCTCTTCTGAGGACAAGAGGTAAGACATAACACAACACACCATAAACCTTGAAAGAGAGCCAACACAGCCCCCACCTGAAGAGAGTCCCCGGCCATTTGTGTCGGTTACGACTGACTCAGCATGTGGCAGAGCCCCCCATCTCCAAGGGTCTTAACATTTCTAAGGTTGTGGTGACTGATGTTGCTCTTTCTGACCATTCCTGTGTTTTCTTTGAGATGACTATCTCAGCACACACAAATGTTCACGGTCATTCAGGCTTTGTTTTCCACACCCGACCCCGCTTGGGTCTCAATCCATGTTCTTGTAGATAATTTCAGTTCTAAAATTACTTATTGATGCCATTGTCCCCAATAAGGTTAGGCAGTCTCTAGTAAGAGAAGAGCACCATGGAAAAAGTTACGCTGGTAAAAAGCCAAAAAGAGAGAGTCAAAAAGCTGAACGCAGGTGCTGAAAAACAAATCACCAGGTTCATTATGGCATCTATAAAGAGAGTATTCAAATTTTTAACTGCAACATGTCAGAGAAATGCAAGGTAGTCCTTCTTCTCTGACATCATTGCCAAAATCGTTGTGGTTTTTCTTCTTTCTGTTCAGCCTTCTATAAAACTTGAATTAATAACCACTATTAGGTTGATAGGAACTAAACACTGAGATACAGAAGAACTAAACTTTATTTCTTTAGTATAAAGTGCTTTATTCTGTCTGCTTGTACTTCTCCTACCTTCCTGTGAAAGTGTGCTCCTGGTAAGGAGATGCTCTCTGCCTCTATCTTGCAGAAACAATCCTAGTTAGTTATGCATGCTTTCTGTCATGTACATGGCAAGATGACCTTCTCCCTCCCTATGTTCTTTGTGCATGAATATGCTTACTTTCCGGGCCTCCTCAATACATTTACCATTCAGGGTCCAACAGTACACCCAAATTTAGAGGATACATACAAGATATAAAAGTTGATTTGAAATGATGATAACAATACAAAAACATATTAAATGTGATTATGTTGTGTCATCATGCAAAAATCACCTAACAATATGTTTATCATTACATTTTTAATCTTTGTAGCGTTTTAAAATAAAATAGTCTCTATCAAAGAATGCTATCAAACAATAACTAATTCTCACCAAAACAGTCTGCTGTGGTCACTTTCTTAAGATTATACAATGTTGTACAATGTTTTCTAGGTTTACAGTAATCATCTAAAATACTTTTGGCTTACTGTAATACAATAATGCTGGAAAGCATATAACATTATGTAAACCACAATTTACACTAATGTACAATAACAGACACTCAATTTGATGCATTAAGAGTTTTGCACATTGAAATTCTGTTGAGCCAAAGCAATCATAAAATACTTTAACAGTGTAAGTTAGTCGGGCCATGGGTTTTGAGCACGTCTCAGTATTTACTACTACCTGTGTCAGTGTCATTAGCAACTACATGAGCAGCACCACATAGTTTTGCAGCGATGGCGGAGGCTCCACAGCCGCTCCCCAGATCCAGGACTGTCTTACCCCGACACACCCCAGGGTTATCCAAGAGGTATCTGCAGAGAGGTGGCGCTAAATCAAACTTAACAGCACTAACTCACTTTGTCAGTTGTTTATTGTGGGGCTAAACTCTTACCTTGAGAGTGCCTGTCCTCCTGGCCAGTATATGGCCCAGTACGGGTCACCAAAAGGCCAGAGCTCTGGTCTTTCTCGCCAAAATCTGCAGTTTGGGGTGAACAGTCTCAGTTTGATCTCTGGAGTCAGGCTCTGCTCTCCAACTATCTCTGTGTTCTCTGAAATAAATCTCCGGATATACTCATCAGACTGACAGCTGATTGAAAGACATCTATGTCCGGTTGTCTGGTGTAATACTTGGAAAAATATTGTAACATAACGAGTACATTTTTGGGGCGTTAGACGTCCCAACATGGTCAGAAAGTTATTGGAAAACAGTAGCTGCTTAGCTAGCTAGCGTTCTTGCTAGTCACGTTAGCTACATAGCTGCTGTTTGGACTGGCTTTTTATGTGTCTCGCTGCAGCTAACAATGTATGTCAGTAAAGAGCAACCCTACTAAACACCACAATACTGACAGACAAAGGATAACAGACGTGTCAAATCTCCATACAGCTCCAAGTGAGACTTTCTGTGGTTGTTTTCCACACGAATGCTAAATAGTGGCGGACAAGGGTTCCATCGACCTCCTGAAAACGGGACACACAATGTACGTTCCGCTCAAAAGGTTCCTACACAGTATGTGCTGATTTTGATCGAGTGACTATTTTCTGATGTTATGAATAAATAGTTTTCAGGTCTGAGTGAAAGAGAGATTATTTTGGATCTGATGAAGTTGTAATCAATCATTCCACAAGTCGATTCTTAGACAAGTTACACCCCAAAATCTGCAGTAAACAAAGCAAACCAACCCTTTTCATAGTGTGTGTGCACGTAGACAATTCCATGTGACGAGGTTACATGCACATCTATACCACACATTTGCATCAAACTGAAGCATGACACAGGATTTCCATAGTGGTCCTGTATAAGTAGAAAGGTTGATAGTGAACATAAATCATGAAATTAAGAGTCTACTGTAGGTTTTCAAATGTGAAAATGACCATGTGTGTGTGTGTGTGTGTGTGTGAGCAGATGGTTCACAAAGTCACAGTCATACACTAGATTCTGTTTATCCTGTGGCAGTGGGGACTGGAGCCTGAGACTATAATTACAGCACCCCTTATGTTCTCATCTTGTGTAAAGATATTGCTTTTTGATGGAGGAGGTGGAGGAGTCCTAATGGATAGTTTTCTTCCTGTCATTGAAGTAACCCGGAGCTGACCCCTGTGGCTGGGACCTGGACACCCGCAGGTCTGCTCGGGGATTGTTTTTATAGATGGCGGCTGTCTATCAGGGCCAGCGGGTGTGGTGACTTGATTTCATATGGGAATTGCAACCTTGAGCCCCTGGGCTATGAGTCAGTGTGGCAAGAGTGCAACAATGTGTTCACACTCTGAGATCAGATATACACAAACCTGTGTCCTCCATTATCCAGGTTGTGATTCGAACATCTTTTTATAGTGTCACATATGATTTGCTCGTTGCACAGGCCTGAAATGTAACACTTCAAAAGCAATTTAAAGTTGCGGGCTGCTGAGACAGGAAGATGACTATTTTCAGAGATCTGAGGACATGGAAGTCATGATTTAAGCTATTCACGACTGCTCTCTGCAACATGGATAAGAGATTAAGATTTCAGAAAATATGCTGTGGCTCTTTCTAACAATGACTTTTCTTATTTAGTTACACGGAGTGCAATGTGATCATTGTAAGAAAATGTTAATAGTTTATTCTTTTCCAGCAAGGTGTTTTTTATTTACAATATCAGGCTGAATAAGATAAGACTTTATTGATCCCCATGGGGGGAAGTGTTATAGCAGCACAAAAGACAGAGTAGATGAAAATGCAAAATGAATAAAAACAGAGCAAAGTAAATAAAACATTAGGAGAACTATACAATACATAAAAACAAAATAAAGCAATGTGCTGTGATGTAGTACACGTGCAAAAACAATCTGACCCCAGCCAATAAATTCTAATAAAGATGTTTACATTGTCATAATTTTGTGGCTGGCTAATAAAAACTAGTTACCACTTTGTTGGTGCAGAATGTCTGGTTTCCTTTTGATTGAATAAGTCATGATTATGTAAGTATGAAATGTGCTTTCTACATCCCTCCCAGCAGACGCTACAGACTGTTGCTGTGATTAAGAGTGTTTCTTTTTAAAGGATGAGGTTAAATCCTGACAGATGATGCTCCACATGGCACACATCTTCCCTCTCAGACAAACTGCTAGAGTCACAGCTGACCTCATTTAATATGAAAATATACATATATATGAAAATTAGGCGAGGTAAGTGTATGTTAGTATGCTTTTCTCCCCTCTCTCATGTTTGTTACTGCCCTGCTCAGCATCGACTACCAGCATCCTTAAATCACCTTCCCCTTCCTACGCTCCTCTCTCTTGATGACCTCTCTGACCGGACAAATTCCTTCAGGAAATTAACGTTCCACTCCCACTTGATGAACTCTCCTGGTAAAAGCAACTTTAGCCCAAATCACCAAACCTTTCATCAGTGATATCAGCTGAGTGAAACACTCCACCACCCCCTTTACTCGTAAATGTTCTCTGTTTTTTCCTCTCCCACATCCCAGGAGTTTTTTACAGGAATGCAAGTTGCAGACACAAATCACTGAAGGCACTGAAGTAATATAGTGCAGTACTTCTCAAAATATTGCCAGGGACCTGCGGGAGTCCTTGAAGGATTCCCAGGGGCAAAGACAAAATCTGAGAAATAGTTTATTTTTACTTTGGAGGTCAGCATCATGAATCCTTTTTAAAGGGGTCAGTGATGGTGAGGTATAGAATAAACAGCAGCATTACGGGACCACAAGGAATGCAGTCTTATTAAAATGTATAGAATCTTTAATTCATAAAATCAAATATGAAAATATATGATGATGTGATGCAGTGGCCACATTTATACCAGAACACCACAGAAATTACCTATATGCAAACATTATGCACACCTCATAATTCAATATGATATACAGGCTCTTAAACTACTAAGTAAACAAATGCTGTAGCTCCCCCTGTTGGTCACTCTGGTTGTTTAAAGAATGAAGAATCACTGATGTTTTATTCAAACAAGATCATTGTGTGTGTGTGTGTGTGTGTCATGTGAGTGTGTCTATGAGTGTGTGAGATGAGTGGAACAAAGTCATGATCTTAAAAGACATCTTTGCAGATGTGATAATCTCATTATCTTATCGTTCTCTCTTGGCACGTCTCAGTTTCATAATGCGATATTCTCTCCCAGCTTGTATTCTGCATTGTCTTTTTTTCTGTTCCACATGTCAAGACTCTCACAACAGGATGATGTCTGGCCAGAGTCCAGCTTAACAAACCATCCAGACATGTCAGAGGGTGGGGTAAAACTCCGTGAAGACTTTTGGGAGTTTGCATCTGCATCATCTTCATCATTAAGAACACAGAGTCTATGTGCAGCCACACTGAGAGACATAGGAACAATTTCAAGTCATACTGATACAGTTTGGCTAAAAGCTTGGTGATAATAAGGCCACAATATTCTTTAAAGGAGGAAGTATTCAGATCATTTACTTAAGTAAAAGTAGTGATGAGAGATCCACCTATGCAAGATATGGCCAAGGCTCACCCCTTTGGACCACCACTAAACTTTAATACACAAGTAGGACAATAATCAAACAATGAAAAAGGGACACAGAGGTACTGTTGGAAGTCAGAAGTCCAGGTCTGGGCCAGAGTGTAAGTCCGGTTCAGGGCAGTTCCTGATACCAGGATCTTTTGAATTTCCTGACTAAGACTGGTGCAAGCCTGCGCCAGACATGGATACAAGTGATATGCTGAGTACATTGATTATCTCTTGCTTACAGCAGCAGTTGCCACGGCAACTTCAGGCCTCACTTAACCACAGCATCCTGTTCAACCTACTGCAGCACCTATGTACCATGTATGTACGTTGTCCTAAAGGTCACACTATGCGTCTCTTGCTGTGCAAAACATAATGTGTTATTTTCTATTTAGCAGAACCTACAGGTTGTAACTGAAATCAAAACCTTTTCACCTATGTGCTTCATGTATGAAAATATAAGTAATGATAAGCAATTTTATGTATCTAATCACGTTTCACATTTGGTGGGCACCTGCAGGCTAGTTGATAGAGCATTATTAGAGGAATTAACATCAATATCATAAGATTTGTTAGGCTTCTCTTCTTTTAGTCTTTTTACTCCTTTGGACTTTTTAGATTTTGACTTCTTCTTATTCTTTGTTAAGCTTCTCTTTTGACTTTGCATTTCGACAGTTATTGGTAGAGATGGAGAGGGAGAGTTTTGGAGCTAGTTGTTAGAGCATTTTTACAAGTCTTTTTCTTTTTTGCATTGAGGACTTTGTTAAGCTTTAAATAAAAACAGATTGTACTTTAATGCTAAATTGAATTTACTGTTAAACTGAATTGCTTTGTCGTGAGGTGAGTTTGGATTGATATTTAAGTAATTTGCTGCTAAATTGGATTTCCCTGTTTTGAATCGAATTTGACTTGCTGCTAAAGTGATGGTATAGGGCTAGAAGAGGCTTGATGCTGCCTCATTAAACCGGGTGAGGCTCTTGAACCCAGTCTCGAGTCTCTCTCAGAGTATCTGATGTACCACCAGATCCACCTAAAAAACTGCAGCACATAGACTCGGTTGTTTATCCGGCCCATCCTGTACAGTCACAGGATGTTTGTGGTCTGAAAGACGAGATACAACCAAGCTGGTTATCACCAGTCAACTTGTGTATGTAGAATATAGAAACCCATCTGATACCTAGGTCATAGGGCGGGGGTCACTAACTGGCGGACCGCGGTCCGGGTCCGTATAGGATGGCGCCAATAAATTATAAGGGGATTTTAAATTTGACGGGACGCAGCTTTTCTAGTGTTTACGGCATTGGTTGAGCAGATCAGGAAACGCACAGACCAATTGCATTCGATTTAAGCCATCCCACGTGACGCTACTCAGCCAATGAAGTCTCTGCATTCCAGGCGCTAAAATTTGCCGCTCTGCATACACAAACAGGCGAGAGACAGACGAAAGGAAGATAGAAAGAGAAAGAAAAATAAAGAAAGCGATACAGAGAGAGAAGACGAAGAGACGAGTGAGCCGGAGAAAGGGAGAGACAAACAACCACAAATGGCGCTGTGTAAGAAAAGAAAAGTGGATAGCGAAAATAGATCTTTCAACCCAGAGTGGACAGAATCGTTCATGTTCATTCTTCCCTCTGGGAGCACAAAACCACGGTGTCTGACATGCTCAGAGACCGTGGCGCTCATTAAAAGTGGCAATGTGAAACGCCACTATGAGACAAAACACAAAGATTTTGACCAAGCATATCCACTGAGGTCTGAACTGAGGTTGCAGAAAATAAGCAGTCTCAGAGCCCAGTACGATCAATCCACCAGGATCTTGACCCATTCATTCACTACCCAGCAACGTGCTCACGAATGTTCCCTCAGAATTGCTTGGATTTTGGGTCAACACAAAAAAACATTTACTGATGGGGGGATTGTCAAGGAGTGCATGAGTGCAGTGGCAGAAACCTTATTTGAGGGAAAACAAAAAGAAGAGCTTTGTAATAAAATAAAGCAAATACCCGTGTCAGCATTATAAGCCACAAAGAAAAGTGACATATTAACCCAGGATGTACTAGCCCAGCTGGATGAAGCCATTCATAAAGCACCATGTGTGGGCTTGGCTGTAGATGACTCCACTGATGTGTCTGACAATGCTCAGTTGTTAGTTTATGTAAGGTTCTTCAACAAAGACAAGAAAGTTTTCTGTGAAGACCTGTTAGGTATTACTCCCCTTCAGACCAGTACAAGAGGAGAGGACATCTACCTGGCCATAAAAGAGATGTTAAAGAGGGGAATAGAGCCAAAACAAGTGGTTTCAATAACCACAGATGGAGCCCCTGCCATGGTAAGGAGAGAGAAAGGAGCTGTGGCAAGACTGAAAGAAGACAATCCTGAGCTCATCGTTTTGCATAATTCACCAGTCTGTCCTATGCTCCACCCTGTCAGATGAGCATGCTGAGGTGATGAACATAATGATGAAAATGATCAACTTTCTCAGGGCATCCTCTTCCTATGAGCATCGCATGCTCAGGGAATTCCTCAGAGAAGTTGAAGCAAATGCTGATGATCTTTTGCTGCACAACAATGTGAGATGGCTCAGCAAAAGCAGAGTGTTAGAGCGGTTTTGGTCCATCAGAAGGGAGGTAGCAGCTTTCCTGGTAGAGCTGAGTCAGAAAGCAACACAGTTTTCTCTCTTTTTAAAAGATGAAAAAAAGATGGATAATGTGGCCTTTTTGGTTGATATCACCTCACATCTGAATGAACTCAGATGGAACTGGTTGATCTCCAAGCAGATGTGGCCCTGAAAGAGCAGTTCAGAGGAAGTGACCCTGCCACTTTCTGGCTCCAAATAGTCTCAGAGACAGCTTTCCCAGGTCTGAGGAAAGTAGCCCTGTACATATTGACCATGTTTGGCTCCACATACAGCTGCGAGGCAGCATTCTCCACAATGAACATAATTAAGACTAAATATCGTTCCAGGCTCACCAATGAGCACCTCCACATGTGCACGAGAATGGCCTTGACACCATTCAGGCCTCGATTTAAAATCCTGGCAGGACAAGCTACAGCTCAATTCTCTCACTAATCAACAGAAAGTAGGGGAGTGGGATATAAGAGGGAAAGAAAGAGAAACTGTAAAAGTGTTTATATATATATATATATAAAGTGATTTATATATTGTAAAGTTGGTTGAGACTGTAGACAGTTAAAGAAAAAGGGAAAAACTGCTGCTAAACTTGATTTTTCTCAAGTTATGAACTTTATTTTAAGTTATTCAAAAGCTATTTTATTTATTTTCTCTTATTTCTAAATGCAGCCCTTCTTTTATTTAATAAGACATGAACGTTATACCTATCTACAGTATTATGTATCTGTTTAATTAAATGTTAAGTGACAATAAATGTTGTCAAAATGTTTTTGAATAATACTGAATTTATTTTATTTGACAGTCAGTTATTGATTACATGCAGACATTGATACATCTACTAGGCTACATCACCATATATTACACTAACTCAAGTTAGACATTATGATGTTCCGGACCTTTGCTTTAATACATTTTCCCTGACTGGACCTTCTTGAATTTTAGTTGAATAACTCTGTCATAGGGCATCAGTCAGCCGTCTCTAGGTAAAATATCCTTGCTTAGAGGGTGTATCAGCTAGGAACAACAACAGTAGCAATACCACACTGTTGAAATACTCTGTTGAAAGAGAAAGTCCTGCATTGAAAATGTTACTTTAAAAGTGTGCAATTATTATCAGCAAACTGTACTTAAAGTATCCAAAGTACTCATTAAATGCCCCCTGTGAGTGTCATACTGTTATACGGATGCGTTCATGTGTAAGTAGCGTTTTATTCTTCTAGTCAGTTGTTGTGGAGCTAATTTTAACTATTTTATATACTGTTGGGTAGTTTAATCTGTACCATTGTGTCAAATCTTATAAGCTTTTTGTGTGTAAAATCTTAATTTGTAAAATAGTAACTAAAGCTGTCAGATGAATGTAGTGGAGTAAAAGTGTAAGAGGGTAGTTCTGCTCCATTATGATCATTATGATATTGGAAATCTAACCTCACTGACCGCTGCATATGTTCCCTCAGAGCCAGCCTTTCTGTTGAGATAGATGAGTCTACAGTCGTCCTCCCACATCACCACTTCACCACTAGAGGATATTGTTTGTCATGTACAGTAACCTCAAGCAGTATCACAAGCCCGCACGCTCGCTTTCACACAATGCTCATTATCATATCTAACGTGTATACATAAAAAGAATCAAGGAGATGTAGATTAAAGCTGCAGATTTCTGCATGGGCCCAGGTTCACAGTGCTATTTCCCCATTTATCATTTATGGAGAGGCTGATCTTTATTATAGATACGACATATTGAAGAATGTGTATGTGAGCTCAGGGCCATCACAGTTCATCTGACAGGAAGAATATGAGTTAAGCTTTAACTTTCCACACTATAGCATCAGTCAGGGGCGGGAGACCAACAGTTCACTGAAAACAATTTACACTTTCTAACACTTGACAGCACCTTCAAAGGTAAACTCACAGTGTGATGAATTTCAGTCTCAGAAATATGTCTTGCTTTATTTTACAGGATTTCCTAATAATCTCCTTGGATGTTTACTATGAATGTCACTTGGTACTAATTACAGGGTAAACAGAGGCAGAGCTCTGAGACAGTTATTAGAATTTAGTTAATCACATTGAATTTATAAGCAGAAAATAAAAGCTTTGTTTAAATCCAAATAAATATAATTTTTCATTATTGCTTTAGTATTGCAATCTTTATTCTCCATATATGTTGAATTGAAAGCTTGCCTGTAGACACATTTTACAGTTCTTTCATTTTCAGCTGACATGCTGAGCAATGATTGAAAGACTCTCAGGTTATGCCAACAATTAATTGAAATTCATCAATTAGAAGCGTACCGATCGAAAACTGTCTCTACTTTCCCTATAATTAGTACCAAATTATAGGGTCCTTTCCAGGCAACTGTGAATTTACAGTTAAACAGTTAAATAGCAGTTTACTTAGAAATTATAGGAAACTATGGGACACCTTTCCATAGTCATTTGAGTGATATGAAAAGATTTAATCTCTGTGTGTGCAGTTCAGAGATTGGATGATAGCAGGGGGGTAGCCAAGATTTCAGAGATACTGAGGTCATGAATCAATCCCCCCAAATATATAAACATATCTAATTATTTGGATTTCTCTTATTCATTTATTTATCTATTCAATTGCATTTTCTGCAGTTTGATTGAAATTGAAAAGTTGCACGTGTGTTTAAATTTCCACCGGAAATGAACGCAATTAAACTCTAGCTAAAAGAACTGTCTCAGAACTTACCTATACTTACTGCACATACTGTGTTTCTTTCCAGGAAACGTCCTACACAATGATTAGGAAATTATGGACCTGTAAAATAATGCATGGCTGTTTTATTTCCCAACATGAAGGTCTGAATGTTGTTTCAAAGCTCCCTCCATACTGCCAGGAATAAAATTCTGGTGGAGTAATTTGGTCTTAAAGTAGTCACATTTTAATTTACTGAGTCTAAAAATACTGGTATCCGCCTTACAAAATGTTTACATTTTGAAGTAGAATGTAAACCCCCCCAAGGTTGCACAAAACCCCAGATATCCAGTGTCCACGCTGGCAGCTTCAGCCCTGGACGATGAGGAAAAGGTTGCAGGTAATGCTGTGTTGATTCAGTTTGACCACCTGCCAGTTTTCTGCTGACTTTACTCCAAGCAGGCTGCAGCTTAAATAATACATGCATACATACATCTATACTGATTGCCACATAAATACATAAAACTTATAAACTTATAAAGTCATCCTATATCCACAAAACATGGTTTTCCCACCTGGTTTGAGAGAAGCGGCTTCAGTTGGTCTCTGATGTTTGGTTCAGTCGACAAATATGCACAGCAGGGTGCCAGCAGGAACACTTGCCAGGAAATTCAGAAGGCATCATTTATTTAGAGAGCTTACTCTATGATTAATACAGATCAAAACAATGAGCTGTACTGAATTGATTTTCCTCCTTTTAATTATTACTGCATGTGTTTGGGGGAACAGTCAAATAATCAAACAGTATGCCCGAGTTGGAACTTGCATTCACAGGCGCAGCCACAGGACTGATCATGTTAACGTAACGATATGCTTCACTGTCAAAGGAAAGAATTACACAATGGTATCTCTTAGCTATTCTTGTATCACTAGCAACTCATTTCTCCAGTTATGCAAATACCCCAATTAATATGCTTCAGAGGACTAAAGCTTTGTGCAAGAGTGAGCTCAATAATATCCTCAGAAGAACGAGTGGTACTTCTGTTTTCATATAGGAGAGGACGAGGGGGAGAAGAACTCTCAGCGCATAATGTTTCCTCTCGCTCATGATTTTGTCGACAAAGATTCACAATAACAAGAAACTATTACTTCTGATGTTCACTGATTCTTTCTCTATATTTGTTCCTCCTCTTTTCTTTTTGTGTGTCTTTGAAATGACTTCTACCATTTGCTGAGTGAAGTGGGAGCGAAATTAAGTAATTTGCTGAAATTGTGAAATTATTAATGATTATTATGCTTTGCTCGTTGGACTGAAATGTCAGCATGCGAGCAGCTGATGGCCTGGGAACACATTTATGAAAACTAGATGATGTCCATCTGTGGTGAAATGCATGTGTGGATGAACTGTCACATCTGGTGCAAAAAAATAAATATATATTTACAGTACATGCATGTTGTTGCAGCAGTGTGTAAGCTAAGTGACATATGGTGAAATAAGCACACAATCTGCTCCGAACACTAAACATCTATATTGTCTGATTCATTTAATAAATGCAATTGAGCTGCACTTGTTTTATTCTGTCCCTTTGTTTTTATTGTGAAGCCTACATCACGGCTCCTATACAATGAAGCAAATTAAGTCCATGTCAAGTGTCAACAGTTCTCTGAATCAGGAGATTATTTTCTTTTTAAAGAGGGGAACCATGGGAACAGCACAAGATGAGCGGTATTCACACACGCACAGACACACACATGTGTAGCTGCAGGTGCTTGTTTGTGTTTGTGTCAGTGCAGCTGCATATGGATTTACCAGACTAAATGACAGCATTAAGTATTATAATGCACAGGACGTCAATCTCATTAAATCATATTACACAAGTGCTGACTGACAACTGAGCTGCTTCCAAACAGGAACACTTCTTCAGCAGAGAAACAATGGTCGCTCTCATCCATGTCCTTGTCTATAAAAAAAACAAAACAGAAAAAGCTCAGCTGAAGGAAGAAAGTATCGCTGATAAAAACCCATTATCTGTTTAATTAGCTTTCTTTGTACTGTCAAAGAAATTAGCTGCTCTTCATGTCTAAGGTTTTGCAGATTATCACCAAATAAATCAATTAAATATTCTTTACAGAAGTGCAGTTCATGGTTTTCATTCAGAGCGCTGGGCTGACTCTTTACAGATGGTGACCAGACGTTGCTTATGTTGTCAAATGGAAGCAGAGTACCAGCAGAGCAGTGTGTGTGTGTGTGTGTGTGTGTGTGTGATGCATGCTTTGTAACACCAGCCATGGTGACACTCAGCTTGCAGGGAAATGGAGAGAAAATGAGACTAAACAGACACGGTCAGAGTGGAGAGAAAGAGGGGTGTTTTTTTAAGGGCTACAGAGAGAGAGAGACACACACACACACACACACACACACAGAAGCAGAGAAGGAGAGTGTCTTTAGTTCTTATCTGTGATACGAAAACCCACCTCTATCAGAAAGTTTTTGGCACAATCCGCTGAGCTGAAGCTGCTACTCCCCTGAGAGCTGCACACACATAAAAATGTCACCACAAAACAGAACAAAATAGGCCGTTTCCCCTGAAAAGACTTGTGTTTCAAAGGCAGTTGTAAGATGTGAAGCAGGAGGAGGCAGCAGGGCTCCCCGGTGGATAACACTTACAGAAGATAACGGGAGACGGAGTGCACATGCAGGCAGCAGACTCATCTCTCTAAATACTCCTTGTGTCAAGCAGTTTGAATCACCAGCAGGCGACCATGTCTGACGTCCCAGGAGAGCGTTTGGAGAGCGGGTCAATGCTCGGTGCGCTGCTTGATCTGAAAGGAGTGTTTGTGTGGAGAGAGAAAATAGATGGCGCACGGTGGGGAGGATTCCCAGGTAGCTCAAGGTTAAAGCAGAATGCCCATGTGCAGACAACACGCGGAGATGTGACTACAGAGAGAGAGAGACACGGGATGTGAGCTGCTCAGAAAGTTGGGAGTGTTGACATTGTAATTAGGAACTCATGAGGGAAATTTCTTCCAGCCATTTTGCTCTGTGATTTTAATAAGCCTTTTAACTGTCAGAGGGAGATGACACCCTTAAATACAGCATTAATCTCAACAATACACACAGGCCTTCATTTAGGTTGTCAAATAAGTTTTCAGTCCCTCTGAGATGATAAAGGACCATCAACACCATGTAACTGTAATAGAGGAGCTATTCAGCACATATTTCAAAGGATCTAAGCTCTCAGTTAGCTGCCCTCCTCTGCAGCAAGGAGGCAATATGTTTTATCTACATCTTCTGTGGCACATTTTGAAACTCATATGCTGTGGAGAAGCTGGCAGGGGATGATGTTTGCTTTACTTCAGTGAGAACTCTTTGCTTATATTACCTCTGGCATGCTGTGATTGTCTTAAAGATCCTCCTTTCCTGGGAGGCTTGTGGAAGCAGAAGCACCGGAGGGCTGGAAGACACACACCAGACACACACCGCACAAGCTTAGTTATGAGGATCTCTATTATGTTCACAGGATGGCGTTGACCTTTGACCTTTCATCCATACCTGGGAAATTAAGTGGTTAACGTCTGAATGCTTTTTGCCGTTTGCACTCAACATATTTACAAGCACAAGAGTAACCTTTTGTGTTCCTCCTCAGCATATCCTGATTTTATCTGAGTTGCCTGTTTATTTTATTGGTTTTTTAATTTCTTGTTTATTATTTTTTTTGGTATTTTATTTAAGTTTTCTCTCTTTGAAGCACTTTGTACTTTGTTTTAATATGTGCTCTATAAATAAAGGTTATTATTATTATTATTATTAATGGTAGGGCCTTGGTTAAGTCATGGACACTTCATCTGTTTTCTTTTTTGTGTATTTTATTGTCTCACAAGTCTATCAGAGAATAAATAATCATTTAACACTCTCAGTACTAGAAATAGTTCCATTATTTCATGTTACCAAAAAGCGCCCATAACTGAACATCTGTCATGAAAATTAGAGACAATTTAATATGCATGTTTCAGAGGGTTAGGTGGCAGCCAATCAGAACACCCAGAGGACACCAACATGAAGAACATCATGCAAACCTTTCGTGGAAAAGACCAGTAGTAGTTGGCCAGGATTTAAACCATCGCGATCCAATTTACATGACACATTGCTGATATAAAAATGTTGATTAGAGCAGCTTTAAACTAGAATGTTTGAATGAACTTGTTTCTACACCACTGTAGCGCTCCTGCAGAGAGAAATGTAGACATGTAACCTAAATACATAAATTGCTCCGCTTAAAAGATTTGCATTTCTGTAGCCTTTTGCTCTGTTTCTCTTTTACATTAATTATAGTCGGGGTCACGAAAATCATGCATTCCCACCACATCTCTCCCAGAGCATAAAACGGCTTACATTTATACAAATATATGTTTATTTTTTCCAAAGTCAGGTTGTCAGGTGATTCGTGTGTGGTGTCCTGGTGGTGATGATAACTGTTATAGGCATCATGTTGGTTGTTACCAAAGCAGTTATGTATCCGTAGAAGCAGTAAAGCCCCACATAAGCAGCCTGTGAATGACATATAATACGATGGGATCAACCACTTCCATGTCGTGTCAGATAAAGGTCGAATGAGATGATGAGCTTCATGCAGTCGACCACATAATACTGTAGGACCAGGTCTGAGTGTGAGAGCAGAGCACATTCCCACAGCACCCAGAAATCCTGATCAAGATAACAGACCTCAGGTCCTTTGATCACTAAAAGGATTCACCAATTGACCGATCACATCTTGTCCAGGATCAGAGCGCTGTTCAACAGCACTCGATATTCAGTTAAAATTCTGAGACCAACAGTCTCTACTCAGTAAACGAACGACAAACTTTACGGCAAAAGAGACTCAAGAACAAACTAATAAACCTCAAATTATGCAAGTAACAATCTGAGGGGTCAGAACCCTCCAACCAGGCTGAACCTTTCCTCTGCTATAAGGTTTATTACGGTACAAAAGACACCATTAACAAACAGAAGAGCCTTAAATTCCACTGGAGACAAGGCTTAAGAAATGTGTACACTTAACGCACACATATCAGGTCAAACCTGTGACAGACGCCAAGATTAAGCCCTGACTGATAACCCTGAAGAATACTTTTAACCTTTCTACTTTAAATTGTTTTGTCCATGCTGATGTGTGAATGTGATTATTAAGGCTCTTGTAGCTTTACAGAATCAATGTTTAATTCAGAAAGTGTTTAAGTATAAGAAGTCAACATATTGGTGGCAAAATAGCAAACTAACCATTAGTTGTTTTATTGATATCAGTGGCTGTAAGGCTGTGATCATCATTAGGTTTACTAATGTCTTGTCTGGTATCATTTTACTGGTCTAAGTTCTAACTTTCCAAATTAGTCATCAGCAGTATTTCACAATGAACTACATGAGAGCTGATCCTAAAGAATCTAGCTAAAACTAGGTTGTGCCTTTTAGATAATGATATATATTTAGTCAACAGATGAGTGACAGTACTATTCCCGTCAGTCAAATGCCCTCTAAAGGCGTCAACCAGATTTCTCATCACAAAAGATTGCTACCTGGGACCTAACCTTTGTGTGCAACTCCTGTCTGATACCTGCAGTGACTGAGCTCCAGCTGACTACCGAAGCACCGCCAGGACTTCCATCGAACCAAAGTGAGATGGCTGCAGAGGCAAATGGAAGTAATGATCAGCACTTTTGTGTGTCTTGTATAGATCCTGAAGTTTTCAGATGATTTAGGGTTTTGGTCGATTCTGTCCCCAGATTGCTACTTTCAAATGGTTGTTACAATATGCCTGACCTGCTTTCTCAGGGATCAATTGCTGCAAAAGTATATTTTGCCAGCGGAACTACAATTTCCAAAGGTACACAATTTATTCCACTGTCAATATTAATGGTCTTTCTTTTGTCTTTGATGTATTGTTAATTAGGTGTACCTGTACTTGCAAATAAATGTGTGTAAATTAAAGGGACAGATCATCAATATTATTGGTTTAATGTGCCAAGGTTTTGAAATAACTGTCTCTGAGATTTTTGCTGCCACCCCAGTACAATAGAGGTGAACAGAATTTAATTTGTGACACTGAAAGCGTTGAAAAAATTGCATTTGAAACACTCAAAAGCAGCGTGTCTTTCCACTTACTCTGAATAATTCACAGGCCTCACTGTCAACGGTTTCAACTGGAACTACTTTCTACCAAAGAGAGAGTGAAGTGCATCACACAGCATGGCATCATCATCCCACAGGCTGAAATAAAATGAAATAAAAAATATATAATGGCTCATCCTTTGGACTGATAAGAAACGTGTCTTGTGTCAGTTCCTCTCTCAGGACTTACCTTCACTGTAGGTCATCTGAATTATTCACTGGACATCATTCACATGTCACATGCATCGTCCTCTAATCCCATTTAAGCACATGCCGCTTCGCACAATACTTCATTTGCTTTATTGCAGCTCTCTCTAAATGATGTCCACAGCCATTAACAGTATAGTGACTTGGTGTTATTTCTAAGTTAGTGCTCTCAGGTGATTCATGTCTTCCATTACATGAATCCTGCATGTGTGTCAGCTTGATTATTATTGCTCCGATCATTCTGCAGTGCTCACATCATCACGCAACTCTGCACCAGCTCATTCATTACCACAGTTCAAACATAGATCTACCTCTTGTTTATGTCTCGTCACTCACTGTGCCTCATGCCAGTTAAGTTAAATGTGTGCCGGTTGTGGATGCAGCCCTCCAGATGAACCCTGTTGATACTTTAGGACATCTGGTGTTGCGTTGTTTAATTCTCATTGAAGACATTCCTACATTGTTTATTGATATCAAACTAAATATCTGCTCACACTACACAGTGCAAGAGCAGTAAAAGCTAATTTTACTCATTTTTCCAACAAAGCCAAAATACACAGGTGTGCTGACATTTTGTTTGTGTTCAGATTTAGATTGAATTGAAATAAGTTCCCTTTCCACATTTAGGTAGCACTGTAATTCACACTGGGGGCCCTTACAACGCCAAGGCCCCAGATGGAAAAAGTAGGCCACACATTTTAATAATGATGTGAATTAGAAATATGCACAACAAGGTCAATGTGGAGAGGACTGGTGGGGATTTAAAATGTGAAGGATCCAAGGATATGTGGTCCCTGGCCTGAAATGAGGGAGCAGTTGTCGGTCATGAACGTACCAAAGAGCGACACCGTAAGCTTATAAAATGTTGCAGAGCACGGACCTCTTTACCCTTGACCACATACAGTGTTTGAGCACTCCATCTGTGTGTGTAAACCTGTAAGAAAGAGCCGTCTGCCCAAGGATCAGAGACAGACAGAGATTGATGGAGCCACGCTTGTTCTTTTGCTCTTCTTTCTCTCGAAGCTCCATTAAAGCATTAAAGTTGTTTTATCCACAAAGCAGGTTGAGTCAGCTGCTTCAAGTTGCTACCACAAAAAAATAAGTTTTTTTTATTCTGAGTTTAAAGGAATATTTTGGCATTTTGGGAAATGTGTCTATTCACTTTCTTGAGCGTTAGATAAGAAGATTGATACCACTCTCATGTCTACACGGCTAAGTAAGGAGCTAGAGCTGGGAGGTGGTTAGCTTAGCTTAGCATAAAAACTCGAATCAGGGGAAACAGCTAGCTTGGCTCTGTCCAAAGCACCAGCACCTCTAAAGCTCACTAATTAACACGTTATATCTTGTTTGTTTAGGTCTTGTTTTTGCTAACAGCAGTCTGGACAGAGCCAGGCTAGCTGTTTCCCCCCAGCCTCCAATCCTTGCTAAGCTAAGCTAAGCTAATTGCCCCCTGGCCTCCATGAATGAAGTAGTATTTTGAGTGATAATATTCTTCACACACTTGAAGCCACATTTTGTGCTGTATTATCTTATTATTATTTCAAATATCACCTCTCTATATAATATAATATATACATAAAAATCCAATTCAAACCCTTTAACCCTTCAAAAATAAATAGCTCAAACATGTCTCTTGCATTATATGTCTTTCCTGAAAAAGCCTCTGCTCCTCTAATGTACAGAGCATTACTAATGCTTCCTGGTTGTGAATGGCGTCCAGCTCTTGAGTGCTCAGAGATCCCATTAGCCATGTCATCAGGCCCTGCAAACCATGAATGTGAAGACTTCTGAGCTCTGAGAAAAGCAGCACAATGTAGTAGCATAGCAACAGATCAATACAGAGATGGGAAACAGGTATCTTTAGAGTTTCTTAATTATTTATTCCATGACTGTGTGAAGAAAAGCTGCTCAGACAGGGAGTGCTTGGGCATGACGTGTACATTGAGGCTCTTGGGTGTCTTAATGCTTCTTATGTGAAGTCCAAGTATAGCAACTTGGTAACTGAGGAGATGGGGAGGGAACATCACCATTCATGTCTGCTACAACAGGCTTCGCTGTGCCAGCGTCAGGACGTGCCGTCTTCCTCTCCTCTCTTCAGTAGACTGGATTAGCTGCAAGCTGCTGCAATCATGAGGTTTCTCTGTGGACTAGCAGGTGGCCAGTGCAACTGGGTGGCTCTAATTGGGGGAGAGCAGCAGGGTTCCCCCTCCAGCAAAGTCACCCTGAACAAACCCTGAGCATGCTGCTTGGCCACTGCTGAACAAATAACAGGCTACAAAACAATTCAAGGGAAGACCGGGAAACAATAGCAATTGAGAACCAATCGTACTTTAGTATTTTAGTTTTAGATAAAACACCCTTTTTACATTGTCTTTAAAGCTGCTATAACCAATATTTTTTATATTAAATAGATCAAATTGAAGTGATGAAACCACAGAGAATGATCACCTGACTGCGCAGCTTCCTTCAGCTCTGTTGAACTTTTAAATGTCTTTACTAGTTTGGTTAATGTCGTCGCTCAAATTCATTTTTAGCTGCAGCAGGCAGCTGTTTTTAGCGAAACAGCTCTTAAAACCCACTGTACGCTACATGCCAGGCACCAAACGGCAAAGTCAGCTATTAGCTTGTTGAACAGAGATAAATAGAAGAGTTAATATTGGACTTACAATCAACAGGTGGCCAGAAACATGACTCCAAATGAATGCTAATGTTGCTCTGTAACTGCTAGATGTGTAAATAGGCTATGCAATTGTTTGCTAACATGTTAGCCATAGCAAAGTAAAAGGTGAAAATATATATAATAAAGGTCAGTGCTGTGTTTACAGCTTGTTTCCGCTGCCCCCGAGTAGCAAAAAAACAACCAAATAACAAATAACAAAAAAAAAAAAACGAATTAAAGAAACGTAGCTTTAAGTCCCAGGATGTTCAACAGATGCAGATGGTACTTTGGTAGATTTTAAGATGCAAGCCAAGTAAGCACAGTGATAAACCCCCTTATTTTTTAGTTTGGATGTACTCATGTGTATGTGTGCTGTGCTGTGTCTGATCCCCCCACACACAAACACTGTGCTCTCCATTTCATAAAGCATTATTGGAATCACATTATTTTGGCACCAGTTTATTTTCCACATTTTGTGCCTTCCTTAGAACCAGGCTGCATCTATTCATGAAAAAGATAATATCTTTTATAAGATTTCACACCAGCCTCACATTCAGTCAATTTATGGTGGATTTTTGGTGTTTATCAAAATAATGGAAAGTATTTCATGTGCTGCATGGCTGACACAGTCAGTATTCATCTTTCAGGGCGAATGAACAAGAGATTTTTTATGGTTCTATCCATCTTTCTAAAAACCCTTTATATTATTATATTGCTATGGAAATGGTCAAAGCCTGCCTGACCATCCTGGATTCTGTTTATCTGATGTGTTTATTCATTATTTCCTTATTGAAAAAGCGGAGAATAAACTTCATACTGAATAAAAAAATAAAGGAAATACATATAGGCTCCTGTATTCTCATTCATTTTCCTCTTTTGTTCAACTGGATGAACATGAATATGTAAGCTGATTGAATATTGTTTATTTGAATTATATTAGTATCATCTGTTTGAAAATCACCTATGAATGATCTCAAACTGCCACCCTTTTGATGGCTGGATTATTCAGTTCTGTTCTTTGTGTTTTCAGAGTGAATAGCTTGTCAGGTTGTTTCCTGACAGCAGGGTCAGTCGATAATGACGGAGCACTGTGTCGGCCCCCCAATCAATGATGTTTTTCTTACATTTCCTCAGGGCGAGCTAATTTGATAACTCAAAGATGTTGCATATTAGATTGTGCTGTTAAATATAGCTGTCACGTTGTCAGAGGGTGAGTGATGTTTTTGTACTTACTACGTCGACTCTCCTCTTTTGAATTTATAGACTGATTTGGTGCACAGATGAAACACTGGAGCACCAGAGGGAAGAACAAAATGTTATTAAACTTTTTTTCCCCATAAAATCTCAATATTTCATTGCGTTTCTATTTTGGGTACTTTGTACATTCAGACAGTTCAGTTCACACCAAAGGCAGAGTAGTGTTAAAGCTTAATGCTTTGGATGTGTCAGCACAGATTATGAGCCTGGACATGCATTATGTGGCAATTTTAATCTCATTTACCCAAACAAGGCTTCATTTTTCATTTCAAAATGATCTTTTCGTGCTCTTTGTACAGAGCACAGTTTATTTCTTTGGTGTATGTAAAGGGTTAACATCCAGTGAGGCACTTACCTTGCCAGCAGGCACAGGGCTCAATCATTTCAATCAGATTTTCGCAAAACCATGTGCAGGAGCCAACGCTTGTTGGTGTCTCTTTTGGAATATATATTTTCTATTGGCAACAGTGGATTCACACACTCTCCCATTCAAGACGAGGCCATTTTGTTTATCCCATTACTGAAAGGAGCTAGAGCCTGCTCAAAAATGTGATTTGTCCCGATAAGCCAATAAATGCTCCTTCATCAGTTTAGTGTTCAAATCCATTAAAGGAGCACTCTCCTTAGCAGAAAAGAGGGGGGGGGATGACTGAGTACAAACAGCGCCTCGAAAGACGCTCATTGATCTGGGGGATCCGAGAAATAAGCTTCTGCATCTCGGCTGAATGTCACTGACTGAATCTCAGAAAAGACAAATCAAATTTCGAGTTGTTCTTCTGCAAGTCAGGGAATATCTATCACACAGGCAACTTTCAAACAAAATTTCAGATATTTTTCTTGCAACTTTAGCCCAAGTTGGCAGCTTTGAGTGGGAGCAGGTGAAACCCAGGCTCAGGTGGGTGGAGAGCATACTAATTTATTCAGTAAGGTGAACCCAACAGAGTGAATTGGTCTGGAAACGCCTGTGAATCCCAACTACACAGGAGGGCTGTGTTGAGGTCTATCAGGCCTAAACTGTCTGCAGGGAGGCAGGCGACGAGATGGTTCACATTAATTAAATCTGCCATATGTTGGCACTCTCTTCACATCCCAGGCTGCATGTCCCACAGCACAGCAGATGCGACAAACTATCAATTGTTTTGGAAATGAAATCTATCAGGACTTGAGCAAACATGAGATAGCGAGTGAATCAGCCAATTGCTGCTTCAGTCCTCTTCCAGACAGGTTTTGCAGCTTGGCAGACATCACAGTCGTCCGTCCGAATGCTTGCCAAAGGGAGCCAGTTACACATGGTCATCTGTCCTGTTATTTCTCACTTTGATCTTTGTATTACAATATTGTTCCAAATGAAAATATTATAAAGGAAATGATGTTTGAGGGATTGTTTTTCCTTTTGGGTGTTAGTTGAAGACCGTGATGGCTTCAGATGGACCAGATGGAGCAAAGATAACTTCAGATGGATCCTCACATGTTTTTATTTGGTTTCTGAATGGAACCAAATAAAAGGAGTAATTTCACACAGTGTTGTGGCTCACAGAAACTACTTACAGTGGCATCAAGAGAGTCCTGATCTCGGCCTGCTGCTCTGCTCTCTTAAACTTGGGAGAGAGATAATCTCTGTCGAGAGCACCATCGCCAAAGGAGTTTATTGCCACTAATTAGATCGGCGTCTTTGAGAACCCCTGAAGGCCCCTGTCAGTTCACCCTTTGTTGTGATCATCTACACGTGGAGTTTCTGGTTGTTGTTTTTTTGCTCATTCTCTCTTGTAAGCTTGTAGTTTGAGTGGAAGGACTCTCTGGGTACTTTGGTCGATCGCGTCCTCATGGAGCAAAGCTTGATGGGCCTTTGGATCAATAATTCCTCAAACTGCTTCAACAGGGATTAACTACCCCTCTGAGGGAGCTTCTCAGGTCAAAGCTCGCCTCATTTAACAGCTAATTAGATGCTTTCTATTGAGCATATGGTTCTTGTGAAGCCTCTGTTTCAGCAGAACGTGCAGTTAACGCTGAATTTGCACATGCTGGTCAGTGGGAATTCTGTGGCCCTGCTTTGGCTAATAATGAAAGGGATCTATGGTTTCAAGTCTATTCGCCTTCAGTTGCTTTAGAGTTTTTTGTTTTGATCAATAGTGGCAGATTGCCTGCCGTATATTCATTCACTTGAGTAATGTCAAATTATCTAGTGGAGTTTTTAAGCACAATTCCTTTTCTCAAACCAGAGCAAATCATCACGACGCCGGAGTGGAGCATCAATTGTCCCTCTATTACCCGATCAATCATGCCGGCCTGCCACTGGCAACTTCCTCTTCCTATTAGATTTCAAGACAAACGGTGCGGCAGATTATCCGTTCATTACTCGTCAGATACCAAACTAACGTCTATCTGTGTTTTGCGGTAATCATGCTTGTGCGCGCTCTTGTCGATGTGGCTGCAGACAGTGTCTGTTGCATGTGGAATAGTACACAGCCATGACGCAGAGGAGACCAGACTAGACTACAGGTCCCTTCATAACAGACCCCTCTGATTATATTTATGAAATTCAATTACTCTGACACAGACAGATGGACTTGCTGTCAGTGGGGACGCTCGTCATTTGTTAGCATCAGCGGACATGTCAGCCCTGAGGTACTGATGGGACCGAGGCAGTGTGACTGGAAACAAAAGAAGGGAGGGAAAGAAAGAGAGGGAGAGAAAGATGGAGGAGAGGAAGAGGAGACCCAGTGATCTTTATGAGGTTTACAAGCAGACTGACATACTGTAGCACCGAAGAGCCTGCAGTCATTTAAAGGAATGGTTCAATGTTTATCTTCTTTCCGAGAGTAAGATTACATTTTCGCTATCACTATCATGTCTGTGTGTTAAGCACAAAGCTGGAGTCAGGACGAGGTTAGCTTAGCTTAGCATAAAGACTGGAGGCAGGGGGAAGAGCTAGCCTGACTCTGATTAAAGTTAAAAAACAGCGTAATCCGTCCCAATTTACAGTGTAATTTTTTGTACTGACAGCATACCAGTACAGTACGTACTGATTCATACATGTAGGTACAAGGGAACAAGATATGAAGTTAAGGAATAAGGGGGTAACAATGTGGGAACTTATTATACTTTTGGTATATTACTAACAGGGACCTATTCTGTTATTACAGGGTACAGTATGACCTACTGAGCAACAATCTGGCGTTTGGGAGGAATTTAAAGAGAACTTTTTAACTACCGGGTACCCATTCTAATATGAGCATGACTGGGAAGAATTACGCTGTACGTTGCGGGCCGTAACCTAAAGCATTTCCATAAGATGTATAGACAATATGAACTCCACAGCAGCTGCAGCCCCCAAACACACACATGAAAGCAAAAGGAGAGCCTGCACAGTTTTTGCACACCTCATAGTGCACAAATACACAACACTACATTTCTAGGCAACACAGTGGTTGTTGACGTTCTGTGTACAGTGAAAGATGAGACAAAATACTCTTCTATTTGTTTTGCAATTATATCATCGGGACTGCAGATTGTGTTGTGGTTAGTGGAGCATCTTTCCTTTGTTTCTGTATTTCTCTTACTCTCTGCTGTAGGTGTTTTGGTTTCTTTGGACATTTAAAATCAGCCTGCTTCTGATTCTTAGAGCCACTGGATGCCATATTGAGGCCGTTTCTTACTTACTGATCAGCAGCGATTGATGACGGAAAACATTACATGCAACAGATGTTCTCCTGGTCTCCCAGGTTCCTGGAAACGTGTCAGATTGAGGCAGCATCAATTATACAAAACAACACAAAACATACATTCAATGCAACTGGAGACTTTCAGGAGTTACTAAATTGTGAATTTAATAACTGTGGCAAACTGTGAATCCCTCACTGCTCTCAACATTTACTCTTCTTAGCTATCTGGTCCAAACAACAGAATCCAGTCTCCATCCAGCATATATCAAGAAGATATACACAATAAAGACAAAATAATCAAGAAAAACTGACAATATTTGACAACTTGTCGTCTTAAATCAGCAGCAGACACCCCAAAACAGCTCCCAGCCGTCCATGCTGATGTTTTTGTAGTCTGGGTCCATCTCCCCGCTGTCTCTACTCCATTCTGTCTGTTTCTTTTCCTTTTCAACATATTGAAATTGGATGTCTCATATGCCGTTTCAATGAATATGAAATCTATTCAAATTAAACCGAAAGGAAAAGATACAGTACTTGGGCCTTTAATCCAGCTAGATGCCGCTCTGTTCGGTGCCCTCTGTTGGTGAATTATGGATGAGTCTGAAAATTAAAGCTAGTTGGGAATTCATTGAGGAACTGCTGACATGGTATACCTTTATCTCGACCGTGGGAGCTGTTGGGGGGAGCAGGTAGATGGAAACAGGGAGGGACGGCCGTTCAATGCAAAGTATGTCGGACAGAAGCCAGACAAAGAGAAGGAGAAACCGCATGAGTCTTTGTGTTTCAAACCTGCCCCGAAACCTTCAGCTGCTGCAAGCTGGGATGAGTGGGCTGGAAAAACTGAGGCCAAACCAAACTCACAGACCAAAGCTGAAAAGCATGACGGCGTGATCTGATCTGAGCCTGCAGGGTTGTGATCACACCTTCCTCCTACTGCCTCTGTGATACTGCAGCCCACGTCTCATACTGCGCTTTGGTACTCCTTGCGTAAAAGACTTCCATAAGAGAAAATAAAATAAAAATAAATAAAAATAAAAATCCCACAAACATTTTCACACCTACTGTTTTCTGAAAGTGGAGATGGGAATAAAAGGAAGAAAGAGATGCCTAACGGGAGAGGAGGTGGGGGGGAAATGGAGGGATATGGGGGAGGGAGAGAGGGGGCAGCAGACCAATACCCACATCTAAAACATCTGAGTGTTGCTCACTTGAAAAAGATTTGGACTGGGTTTTTCCAAAAACCTTCCGGAAGAAAGACTCTCCTCGGGGTACGATCCTTTAGAGGAGCCTGGCTCTGGCTGGTGAGAGGCGTCAGCAGGGTGTGTGATTGAACGCCAGTAGATAGACTGATCTACTGTATTCTACTGAGAGCACCCTGAGGAGGCCAGGAGAAACAAAACCAGCGCTTTGCGAAGGCGCCAGCAATAATTTCACTCACTCAGTCTTCTTATTTAAACATCTATTATCCATTCGACTAAGCCTTTCCCCCCAAATCTAAGCTTGTGCAACTGTCACATCAGTGGTGGGAAGTGACTGAGTACATTTACTCAAGTACTTAAGTACAATTCTCTTTCCTTGGGTATTTCCATTTTAAGCTGCTTTATACTTCTGCTCCACTACAAATTAGAAAGAAATATTGTACTTCTACTTCTCTACATTTGTTTGACAGGTGTAGTTACTTCAGATAAAATTTTACATAAAAAACACAACTTGCATGATTAAAGATTAAACAAGTGTTTAAAACCTTTTGTCATATATAATAATATATCAGCCACAGTGGGCATTTTCCTGCAGAACAAGTACTTTTACTTTTCATACTTTGACTACATTTTGCCGATAAAACTGCTGCATTTTTACTTAAGTAGGATTTTAAACACAGGACTTTTACTTGTAATGGAGTATTTTTACACTGTGGTACTGGTACTTTTACTTAAGTAAAGGTTCTGAGTATTTCTTCCACCACCACCTTTCATTAGGATCAATAAGAGAAAGACTGTATTACAAACACACTGACTGTGAATACTCAGTTATTTACCCACTGAGGAGCCTCAGAAGTCGCCTGTTGTTACTTGCCTCGTGCTTGATGCTGTGTTATTTCTCATTTTCTCTCTATGAGCCCTCTCTCTTGCCAGAGCTCCTTTGAAAAAAGCTCAAAATAGCCCCGCCATGTCACAAGCTATAGATGCTTCTTAAAATTAAAAATGTCTAATGCCTATTACCTCAGGTTGTGAAATGCCTAATTACCCATTGCAGTATATCACCATATGCCTTCATGGACGGTGTTTTCCATCCTATAGGTCAATAAAGGACGAGATCAATTGAGCATTTAATTATTGTAAAGATGTAAACTCATGATTTAGATCCTGCTGACAGTTAAAAGAGGACTGCAAGCCCAATAATACATGTACATGGTGCTTTAAATGTATTGCTGTTGTTGAAGCTTATTCGCTGATATATGAAATACTTGTTCTTGAGATTCACTGGAGTCTTTTTAAACTGCAGTGTGTGTGATACTGCTGACGGTGCTGAGTGTGACGGGGGCCTGCTTGCATTTACCTTGAGGAGCTCTACCCAAGATGCAGCTCCGCCAGCTGGCCTTTTGATGTTCGCTATGAAAGCCCCTTATTAGAATCAGTGGAAAACAAAACAAATAATCTGTGAGTAAACTCGCGCTGGAAACAAACGCTGGGGAGGGATGTCATAAAAATGCAACTTTCACCACAAAAGATATCACACTCAAGGAGTCTTTTTGTAAAAAAAAAAAAAGACAAAAAAAGAGAGAAACATTTTCAGACGCTTAGAGAGAGAGAGAGCAGAACAGCAAAGACAGAGAGGTAAAGATGACCGATGAAGAGCGAGGGTCCATTTGGAGGGCTTGTGTGTGTGTGTGTGTTTGTGTGTATCTGTGCGCATGGGGGGAAATAACAGTATCTGAATGATGGGTGTGACAGAGGCTGATGTCTGCTCAGGGCCCGAGTGGCTCCGGTAATAAAGATACTGTGGCTCAAAGTGGTTTCATTCTGCCTTAAATGCTCCTTAATCTCTCCATAAATGACGTCTTTGGCTCCCAGTAAGGAGAGTGAAAAATGCAGACTGTTTGTGGCAGTGCTACTGGGATTTTAATGGTCGGGTCGGGTAGAGAAAAAGCTGCTGAGCTTAAATGTCACGAGAGCTTGATGTATTATTATTTTTTTAAACATTTTTAAATAAAACATTCAGATATGATATACTGCATGTACTTAGCTTGTGGAAATTACAGCCTACAGTAGCTCTCAGCACTTACGAGGCAGAGGGAAATGATAAATACTGTGCGCTGTGAAAAGCTATCTTTAGGTGCAGATGCAAAATCGGAAATACCCTCTTCCTGGTGATGTTTCTCTGGTCACCAGCAGCACTTTTTACAAGTCATTTTAACTGGATTGTCAATAAGCTGTGTGCTCTGCTCTCAGTTATCCAGCTTACATTCAGTTTCACGTGTGCATGTTTACGTATACTCTATGTTACACAGGGTATCTGTATCCAGGTATGAATGTTTTATTTGCATATTGTGTATTGTTGTATGGTACCTCACTTTTTATATATATTTTAAATATTTCAAATATTTTGTTTACAATGGTGTATATGTAGTTTATCTCACTTTTATACATGTTTATATATTTTGCTAATCCTGCTCATTATTGTTTTATTTTATGTATAGCCCTTTGAGACATACTTTGTGATATTGGGCTATAATAAACTCTGACATGACTCTCACCTGGCTCTGACCTTTTTTAAATCAATGCTTTCCTATAAGGAGGGCAATTTGTGGAGCGCACAGAAGGGCAGAAATTGTTCTCTGCCTCTCTGCTGCTGGGTGTCACCTTTGCCATATCCATATCCATATCACATGAACATACAGGTACATGTATGTTTATTTATGTATGCTCACATGCACACAGGATGACATTGATTTTGATCAAAGCATGCGGTTGTGTGTCAGCGTGACAGCGAGAGAGCTCATAATTTGCCGACTTTCTGGCTGCTCACCCAGATAAGGACCATAAAGAATCGACTGTGGGATAGTGAACCTGGATGACACACCTGCAGCTGCAGGAGCAGCTCCAAGGACGTCTCACGACCTCCTTCGCTCCCACATCTCATTATGACCATGCAGCGAATGGTTAAGGCTGGTGATTACAGACAGGCGTCGGGGCAGAGCAGAGGGGGGATTTACGTGATAGGGCTTATTCGACCGACTCTGACACAGCAGTGGTGCTGGAAGGTCAAGAGGGTGCTTATCAAAACATTGGTGGAAGCTGGTTCATATTGTGTCTGCGCTCCTTGATGCCTGTAACCCGAAGTTGTTAAACCGAGCAATGAAGCAGCAATATTCATCTGTCTTGAATTTTAATAGCAGATGAAGTTTGTTTCATGGGAAACAGTGTTTGATGCTTTTTCAGCTATTTCCTGGTGGGCACCATTTTGAAGCAAAGAAAATAATTAGAACAAATCATGTGTCTGTTGTGTTTGAGTCTAATAAACACAATATTAGTTGCTACTGTATATTAATGTGATTCTTTATTGATCCCTGCAGGAGAACTCTGCTTGCTGCTCACAGATGTAGATGAGAGTACAGCAGTGGAGATTCTTGCCTACTCAGGCTTTGAACTTTAAACCTCTCAGCTTGAGGGTGATCTTCCTCCTCATCCTGCTAGCAAGCCTCCATCTTCACAGAATTTTATCATGCTGTTTTACTTTATTATGCTGGTAAAAAAAAAAAAGAAAAAGAAAGAAAATTGCCTTTCTTGACATTCTCCCATCGCTTTTTTATCCACACACATGCAAATCACTGATGCAAGAGGAGCTTGCACTTACACACAAAAGGGAAAACACATATATTAAAAAAACAGCTTAGAAATGTTTGCCTGATTCCAAAAACAGCAGAAAGAAGGAAGTCAAAGTGTGACAGATGTCCGCGTGCCCCCTCTCCACATGACCACAAGCCATTTACAGAATAGTGGTTACTTCACCTTTGAACATCTCTGCACCTCTGTTTTGTAAGTCCAGCGTAGATCAGTCATTTCCAACCAGGGGTACTTGTAGCCCAGGGGGGTCCTTCTGCAGTTGCCAGGGGGTACGTGGATAGATTTCAGACTATAGCTCAACTAATTTGATAAAACAGAAATTATGATTTGAATAAAAAATATATCCACGTATTGAGTCAGCTGTAACATACTCAGACTGTGTGAAAACTTAGCAAGAAAGCGGATAAGTCTAAAGAGTTAACTGAAAGCAATGGATAAATAGTTAAGATATCTAAATGTGGGCTAATGGATAAATAACTTAAAGTAATGGATAAACAGTTGAAATAGCTTAAAGTGATGGATAATGGTATAAATAAATAGTGGTGTCACTGAAGGGGTACTTGAGATAATCTGACAGGGCTTTGAGGTACGTCTAACAAAATAGGTTGGGAGCCACTGGTGTAGATTAACAGGGTGCTATTTTGCATTTCCCAATATCAGCATATGCCACATATTTGTTACCAGTATTGATAAGACCTAAATTTGTCAGCACAGTTAAGGAGACAGAAAGCAGTTGCCGGTATTGAGTGCAAAGAAATGGGTAATTAGCTGATGGCTGACTCAGGCCACTTGCAGCTTTGTGTGTCAGGGTGGGGATGGAAAAACCGATGAAGCATATCTCTGCGAGTGTCATAAAGCTTTGCTTTATGGCCAGTTTGTGTAGCCTTGCAGATTAAGGTCAAAGAAAGACGGTCGCTCTTTTCTCCATGCATCTTAAATCCTGTTTCTCCTGAGCTGGATCTGTAGATCAATTCTTTGGGCTGCACTGAGATAGCCCTGGTGTCAGCAGCTATAGGGCAACTACCAGAAGGATGGGGAGGACTGGGTGTCTAAAAATACATTATTAAAGGGACAATTTCGCCTCAGATTTAATAGTGCTCACAGAGCAGCGTGGCTGTTCCACTCAAATTGCATACTTTCCTTCACTCTGGAGTGCCTCTCTTCTCTTGCTTTAGAGCTCATAGGTCCCAGCGGGCTACAATTGCAGCCTCCATAGGAAGATGCAATGCTCACTTTTGAAAGGCAAGAAAATCACAGTCAATCAGTGGTTTGGCTTTGATTCAATGCAGAGTTCTTCCTCTGAGCATTTATCTCAAGAGAGCAGCTCTACGTGGAAATAAATGGGTTGATGTCTGGAGATGGCACGCTTCCTTTTTCTGTTTACACCCAAAGACCAATTTCAAATGGTGGAACAGACAGAGAACCTGCAGCTGTCTAATCTCTGGCTATACCACCACTGCTGAATGAGTATTTGTCTTTTTAGGTTCCAAGTTAACTCAAAATGAAACACAGTGTGAGCAGCGTGTGTCCTCTTGAGTCAAAGACGTATCTCTTACTGCAGACACATCAGCAGGATTGAAATTTGGCTGAAAGACAAACCAAATACAGGGGGATTACAAGATAAAAGACAACGAATTTGCACCATTCTCTGTTTTCAGTAGTAAAACTCAAGCACTTATCCGCTTTCCTCTCAGGATTGAAGAAATAAAAAAACACAAACAAATGTGGTTGCAAGAAGATTTTAGCAGTGTGGTAGACATGTATTACTTACATATGAATTATTTATTTTAAAAAGTCTAATATAAACAGTATGGTTACACTGACAAAAATGTCCAAACACATCCAGTACATAACATTTGCACACTTGCAATGCAACAGTTAATCAGTATTTACAGTCTTTAAGTGTTTATAGTAAAGAAAAAAACAAATGTATTCTCATATTCAACATCTTCACATAGAAATTGGAGCTGCTGTGTGCTGCAGAAGATTGCACCGGTGAAGATTTTCTACCTATGAAGTGACATTTTAATCCTTTTATAAGATGCATTAGAGACACTTGGAGGGCAAGCCCTATAATTTCTTCTTCTTTTTTTAACAAATAAATCCCCCTCGCTTCCTGTGTCTCTCACCTTCTGTAACATCACTTTTTGTCTGACTTAAGGTCAGATTTACTCTGAAACAGTACCTGGACTCTTTCATGTGTCTTATTTTCTTGTTCAAACTCTAAACACTGAAATTATGAGAAAATTGAATCATGAAGAAGAAAAAAAAACAGCAAAATAACTTAATCACATCAGGATGCTGTGTTTTGCTGTACAAGTACAAGAAGAGTTTTCAACCAACACATACAGCAATATAGACTTTATTTTTGGATCAATACCTTTTCCAGCAAAACACAGGCTTGAAATTTGGCACTTTCAATATCTTTAACAAAACCATAAAAAGTGAAAATACAAGTGATATGAAATTACTTTAGGCATTATTCATAAATGAGATAAATTACATTCATTTTATCAGCATCATGACAGAGAGGAAAGTCAGCAGAAATAAATACAACAGTAAGATTTTTTTTTACTTTTAACCAACTCTACCAGGTGACTGGCTGAAAGGTCCTGTGTTCCACTAAACTCTGAGACAAGTTTCTGAGTTGAGCTGCAGAGTGAACCTGCTTGTATCCCAGCAGAGCCAGAGTGTCACTGCACAGATTCTGCACAGTCCTCACGATGTCAAAGCCGAGACGAAGCCTCCAGCTCTCTGCTGTGGCTCTGGAGTCTCTGGTGGTGGAGTACCTGTAGTTCAACTCAAACGGAGACGACACGTTACTGTTGGTGTTCTTTGCAATCCACTTCCGCACCCTGTCCTCCATCTCCAGCCCCACAAACCTGTAGATCTCAGCGGCCTTGTCCTTCGGGTTTAACGCCAGGTCCTCGTACCGCACCAGCAGGTAGCGTCCCCGCAGCCATGCCGGTCTCTGCAGGCCTGTTTCTGCAGAGGCCGCCATGTCCTTACAGGTGTTGGTGATCTGCGACAGGTCCACGTATCGAGGCTGCCGTCCTGTCGCGTTCCATATTTTCCATGCGCGGAATTGATCTGGAAACGCCATAATGCGTGAGGCGAGGATGGCTCTGGGGTCTCTAACCAGGTGGATGATCTTCAGGTCCAGACGTGGATCTTCTGTCAGGGTGCGCAGGTCCCCCAGCTCAGGGACCCGCACAGTCTTTATGGCTACGTGCCCCCTTGACAGACATGACATAGAGGCTAGGGTGAGGTTCAGGGCCCCACACTTCTTAGGACACCAGGTTTCATCAGGCCGACCGGAGGCCGCTTCTTCCCCTCCTTCCAAGCACGCGGGAGGGGAACAGAGGGCGTGGCTGGAGCTTCTGCGGAAGAAGGAGTTTGTGACGTGGTCCTGGGGCTCCGGGCGGATGTAATTCTCCATGAAGTGAAGGTCACAGGTGTACAGATTGAGGAGGAGGTCCCTGAATGCTCCCAGTAAGGCCCGGAGATCCAGGTTGCGACGCAGCCTGCTACTGGAGTTGGTGAAGGCCTGCTGGACGTGGTAGAGAGGTTCAAACACATAGAAGACCCCTGGGTGCTGGTTGAGGAGCTGCCCAGTGAAGGAGGAGCCGCTGCGTGTGGTGGCAAACAGCAGGATGTGCTTCCGAGGCGACTCGTCGGGCATCCAACTGTCATCGCACAAGGCTCTCCACCTGGAGTCTTGAAGAAAGAAACACATCATATGCTTTAGGTTTAACTCATATTATCTGATACTGACGTCAACTGCATCATGTTTTCTAACAATAAGCTAAATAACAGCTTTAAATAACACATTATACAACCTGTGTTACCTGTTTCCTAGTTTCAGGTTCTGGTAAAAGAGGAACTATTACACTTATTTCAGAAGAGTTACTTCAGCTCATAAAAGTAAAAGCGAGTCCGTTTGACTTAACTTCAAGCCAGGAGAAAGTGAACTATTGAATCAAGCCAATAAAGCTTAAATAATTTAGAGGGTAAACATGCATGAGTAAGTTGCTTGTCTGCTGGTGGTTACCGAGGGGGTTTATGAAATGGCGGATCTCTAAATATAGCGCAGTTAGCTAACGTGCAATTACTGCTGATGAGGAGTTGATTGCAAAGGGGATGTTACTTTTGTACACAGGAGCTCGGCGCCGGCAAGCTACAGCTGCGCTATGAGAGGGGATTAATGGAGATAAATTGGAGGATAATTGTAAAACGAATCACACATATTTCATTTCTCTATCCTCCCCACTTCTTGGGAATTCCCTCATTTAATGATCTGCTTTCCTTTTTATTTTGCTTCGGTCACAGCGTGGTGTCACAGTTTGATTCTTGATGCTGTCCCTTTCTTTACTGAATCTCTTTATACACACTTTATGCTCTCTTGTAGCGAGGCAGTACAGTATGTGGGACAACCTTGACTGGCTGTCGAGGCGTACCTCTCTGGTGTCTGGTCTGGCAGCGGTAGGCTCCCTGGCAGGGTCCAGACAGCGAGTCCCTCAGGGTGCGGATGGCCGTGTACTGGACCCCCAGAGACGCACACACCAGCAGCAGCACAGTCTTCCAGGAGCACTTCATCCTGCCCCCCACTCTGGCTCTACAGGCACAGAAACACACACAATGAGATTTCATTTTGATGCATATTTTCAGCTTCATACATGTGGGGCTCCCACTGATTTACGCCTGCAGCCCTCTACTGATGGCCAACGAGCAGCTCTTGCTGGAGCAATCTGGATTTTTGCTCAGGGGCACTTAAATGGTAGAAGGTAAAATATGTTCATTAACTTCTCTCTTCCAGATTTCCCCTGCCAGTTCAGAATGTGAACCTACAATTTGTGCAACAGCATTTTCTAGTGATGTAAAAAAAGTAATTTTAGTGAAAACAGTTGCTTTCTTGCTGGGCGTTGAAAGCAAAAAGATTGATGTTTCCCTTATGTCAGTGTGGTAAATATGAAGCTACAGCCAGCAGCCAGTTAGCTTAGCTTAGCATAAAGACCAGAAACAGGGGTAACTGAAGGTTTAAGGTAACACACTCACCCACATCATTACCGCATGCTCAGTTACTTTCATTTGCAGTCACTTCAAATTACATAAAACACGATTAGTTTGTTTGGTTTAGAATTTGTTTATTAGCAACTTAACATGCACCGTTTTCTAGATGAAGCGCACACATTTAGTTTACATTGTTTGTCATATTGCTGTTGGTTTAATTAAGTTATATCAATTCATTTCTTTTTGCTTTTTGAGTTACCTGGTTGCTGAGCTCTCCTTCCTGGTCCAATAGTTATGGCTGAAATAAACTTTAATATTATTTAAATCAACCACACAAGATATGTTTGTTAACAGATTAAACCTTCATTGCACAACATATAGCACATACAATCTAGTGTTAAATATTGCAATTACACAGAAAATTTGGATTTTCTACAAAACGTGGTGTTTGTGGTCAAAACTAAGAGCCAATCAGCTCTTTGATCAGGCGACAGCCAGGCGTTTCCCATCATGCTCTGGGTCTTGCAGTCGGTGGAGAGCAGCTGCGGCGCCTGGCTCTAAAAACTGCGGCCCGCCTCGATCTCGCTGGTTATCATTGCCCACGTGTGCATGACGTCAGAGCAAGTCGGACACAAATCTAACCGGTATGTATTGTGCGGCGATCCCCGGGGGTTACAATTTTGCGCAGGTCTGGCTCATCTCGAACGAGCCTAACGTTTACCTCAGGTCTCATTCTGGGAGGTCTGTTAGTTGAGCTGACATCTTGTTTTGTTAGCTTTATTTTTCAGTAGAGTTATGTTTCGTTGACCTCTTTTAAGGGCCCTATAACTCTTAATTCAGTTGCCTTCAGTTTTTTGTTTGTGGAGTCATTTTTTTTGGAAAATAAACCTAATTTTTTGAACTTTAAACCTGTGTTTCCTTGTGCCTTGACTGCTTGGTTCACGACAAGGGGAAACAGCTAGCCTGGCTCTGTCCAAAGGTAACACAATCCTACCTCTAAAGCTCACTAAATAACATGTTTTACCACATACAGTAAGAAAAAAGTAAAGATGTAAAAATGACAATGTGTGGTTCTCCGTGGGTTATGTATGGATTAAACAAACAACGTATAACCTGTTAATTAGTGAGTTTTCGAGGTGCTGGTAGGCCAATTTTGCAACCTTCAGACAGAGCCTGGCTCGTTTCCTAGCAAGGAAGTAAATAAGAGTATTTACTAAAATGTCATTCCTTAAAAGCACACATTCATATCCGAGAAAAGGTTGCTCTCTCTCTCCAAGCAGAGCAAACAGACAGCACCTTTTAGCATTTCTAACACAAGTAGCTTAAACGCTTTGAATAAACAGTTTAAAGGTTCGGGATTTGTCTCCTAAAGGATCCATAGATTTGTCCTGCAGGAAAACATGACTCACAGGTCAGACCTTCAGCGGGAAATGGTAGCAGTAATGCTCCTATCTACAATAGCTCCGCTATTCAGGATAACGTGCACACAGTTGCATAATTGCATTTCATTTTTGCTTTCCTTTCTTCTGGGTAATTAAGCCTCTAAGCTCAGCAGAGAGCTACATACCCAGATAAATATAGCTGTCTTCACATAGATGACTGGATAAGTTTCCTTTGTACACTTCCGAGTTCTTTGCCACTGGGCATGAAAGAGCAAAGGGAGATGTGATTTTCCAAATGGATTTTAGAAAAAAAGGTGCTGCCATCCATTTGTCCCTATGCACCAAACTGATGGTAGGTAATCACACGAGATCCTGGGCGCAAACTGTGTCTCCATCACTCAAAAAAGTGGCTGTGTGGAGGCAATCATCATCAAATCCACAGGTAAATATACATCATATTACTCACAAAAATAAATATCGCCTTCCTGTTTGCTTCCTCATCCTCTTTCTGTCACTCTGTCTCTCTCCAGTCTGCCTCTTGTTCATTAATGATGTTTATGTGTCCCTGGCAGACTCATGTCCTCAGGAATGTATCACACTGAGCTGAGATCGGCTTTTGATGTTCCATTAATCACAAACAGTGCAAAACCAAAGACATTTACTCTGTGGGCGAGGGGGAAAGAAATTGAGCTGACATCATGAGCCATTCTGTTTGAATACAGCTAAAAACAGCATTCACAGAATGAACTCATCAGGGGGAGAAACTTTGTTTCTTAGACTGGTAGTTGGCGACCGAATGACAGAAAGTGTACTGTTTGTCTCTCGTTTCTGAACAACTTTAAGGCTGCTTGTTCTGTTTGTGCGTTTGTTAAAGGACAGGAGAGATGGATGAAAAAGCAGAGAAATATAAGCATGAATGACTGCAGATAATGAGAAACTTTGACCAAGCTTCTTACATCTCTTACACTTAAGGAAAAGAGAAGAAAACAGTCAATTTGACAGTCCTGCCAGCCATACCCTACATGTACCGCACAGCTGGCTGACCAAGGCACATCACATGATTCCTCAGCGACAGGTTTTGTTTTCCTTTCCAGTCGTGATCAGGGCTCAGAGCTCCTCTGCTACACACCCTGCCGCCCTCTGGAGAATGAAGACAGATGCTTCAATGGATTAAAGCAATTTGATTTGCAAGTCCTCCTTTCTCCCTGACTTATAACTCCTCCCGCACCGGGACTCACACCAGGAATAATAGACACTCTGTCAACAGCTGGAAGGGGACTGCGAGCTTCAGATGGCCTCAGCTTTTGTATCCCTCATACAATAACAGTGCTTACAGGGGATAAAAGCCTCAGGGACAGGATCAACCAAAGATTACACTGTGCGGTGCACAGGCCTCTGGCAGGTTTGTGTTGTAAATTCAGTGAGCAAAGGCGTTGCTGCTGCTGAGATAACATAGCTAGAAGCAAAAGTGTTGGCGATAATGACATTTGTGCGGGGTGTAGGAAAGGCAATTGCCTCTGTGGAAAATAAAGGCAACAAATGAGGTTAGAAGTTAGTGATGAGGGTGGGACTGAGGGACTTGTGATGCAAGTGATTGAGGGATGTGACAGAGCCAAAGATTTTTCTATTAAGGCACCTCGGTGTGCTCACAGATCCTCTGAGTGAGGCTGTTTATTGGCAAAGCCTGATGATCAATCCTGGAAAATACATAGAGCTGAGCTACAGTGGCAACACCAGGAGGAGCTTCAAGTCTCTAGTTAGTCTTTATCGCTCTGTTCGCCATCCATGTATCCATCTTTCCCCTTCTCTTTTTCAACCCCAACACCACACACACACACACACACACATAGAGTGCCACAGGCGGAGAGCGGAGCAGCGCGCTGCAGCGCGCAGAGGAGCTTCATCTGACCGCGGGCTACAGAGGAGCTCCTGTGATACGAGAGAAGATGAATCTTTTTCTACATGATTCCTCCAACACACACACACACACACACACACACACACACACACACACACACGGGGTAAAGGCACTGAGACGAGAGGAAGGAAGAATGAAGAAAAAGGTCAGCGCTTCATCTGATATTGTCCGGTGGTGAATATATTTCCCTGATAGGATGCTGACTGTGGGTTGCTCTCACTGTGCGGTTCATTCACAAACAGAGACAAAGAGTGGGCAGCGCGGGTTGTTTGCAGTAAGTGAGAAAATAATGTCAAGTTTAGCGATGATAAAATTAAGGAGTAGTCGATAGCATTTCTGAGCTCAGTCTTCACACGACACTGTAGTGCGAGTCTTAGTAGCTGTGACAGTGATGAAGAGCATAAATGTGCATGTTTTACACTGTAAAAATACATTCACAGTGATTAATACCAATATAAGCTCAATCTAGAGCCCTTCCCCTCGGGTTATCACTTAAAAAAACAACTATTGTTTGAATAAATGTTGGAAGAATAACATAAACAGATATCACCACAAAACTATAAGCCCATGAGTGTTATAGTAAAACCACAGCCGATAAAGTAAGAGGTCACTCTAAACTCACTATTGAGGCGCACTTTACAGTAAGTCGCTATGTGTGGAGAAATCATTGGCACATTTACTGATTTCGCTCCTCACATCCTCACTGTCATCATACTCTATGTCAGATAAGAGTAGCTGGTTTGTTAGATAAAAGCTCGCTGCGCTTAAAATGCACAACAGATGATTTAAAAAAAACAAAATGTTGCACTTACCATCAGCGCACTCGATCAGATAGGATTTCTCCGACCGATCCAGTCCTCTGCGCTGCATTTGTAAAAGTGTGTGTGTGAGTGTGTGTGTGTGTGTGAGGCGGAGGAATCGAGCGCTGCCGCCGGTGTCCAGAGCCGAAGTGGATTCAGAGCTGGAGATGCGCCATGGATGGAGAGCGGCGAGAGGCTGAGTGAGGAGGCATGTCTCACCCCTCCGGAGACCACACAGGCTACTGGAGCTGAGTCTCTACATTAAATGCAAGATTGCCTTGCCGTGCATTACGCTTTGACGCCGTAGGGTACGTTTCATTGCGTCTTGGAAATGCATGTGATCGTAACAGACAGTGTCAACAGAACCTACATCGGGAGATATCACTAAGTCCAACTAAAATGTGATCCTGCTTGTGTTGCCATTATAATTTAATTTGTTTTGAGGAAATGTCTCATATTTCATGGAGGCAGGTTTCATCAGCTCCAGCCAGGCATCAACAATCCCTTCAGCATCCCACCATGAACATCAGTGTCACCCCTCCTTCTCTGTCATTGTCATGCTCTCTGCATGGATTCTCACTATACCACACACACACACACACACACACACACACACACACACATCTCCCATGAGATTACAGTGGCACAATGACCTCTATTTTTCCTCATTCGAGTGAGGATGACTGCTATCATCAGATGTGTGGACCCTTCCTCACTCTGCTGCTGACTCCCGGGTGTGAAGGGATCTGTGCCATATCATTGCCCCCGGGGGGTCACCGTGGGGTCAGATTTAGCCAGTGACAGCTCCATTACTCTGGGAATGGGGGTTGATTCTGTTTGCGGTCTTTCAGCTTCATCTCCCGCTGTGCCTAAAGTGTGTCTTTACTGTGAGAGATTGGTGAAATAATGTTGCTGTCTTCGCTGCATCTCAGTTCTCACTTGCATACGTTCTGCTGTTGGATGAAATGCCCAAAGCATCAGAAGCCTTAAACCTTCTATGGGGTATTAGTTGTTCCGACTTTTCTGCCCTTATCTAGCCTGTGTTTAAACCTTTCAGGCAGTACAAGTGAATACACCAAAGCAAAAGGCAGGCAGAAATTATCTCAGAAATGGGAACCGGACGGGCTGGAAGTCTACCTACGCAGATACAGAACAAGCTTTTTTTCTGGTGATATGGGGCTGAGGCACATTACCAGCCAAAGGTCTTACTGTGCGAGCACACACAAAGGGCGACAAGCTGCCAAGAACGCCCGGTGAGTGATACAAGAGTGTCCTGTCCTCCGCACCTCTCTGCGCTGATCCCTCGCTCTGCCTGCCTACCGCATCCATTCCCCGGCTGTGAGCAGCCGAACGCCCCCACACCTTCTTGGTGAGATTTGAAACAAACAGGCAGCAAGAAAAAGTTGAATTTTCTGCAAGCGAAAACTGAATCCTCCACAGGCCTTCCTGTTTAGCCCACACTTGTTCCTCACCACGCACACATGCGAATCGCACAAAATCAAATGAGCATTAGAGATTTGGAGTGCCTTTCATTTTTCTTTTCCAGAACAATCAGGATCTTAGCAAATGCCTCACCAATCTGCACTCTTTCTTCCCCATATCTCTATGATCCACCCCATATCTGATCTTTAACATGACAGCAGTCTTTCATCATAAAGTGGATGGAAATGCTCAGCTGAAATCTCTCTACTGTTCGGGATAACCTTGTCTCCTTAGCTCACTGACTGCTTTTCTATATATGGGCTTGCTTGGCAACTTCTGCACCTTCCCACTTTCTTTTAAAGACGCGATCCGTCAGTCAGATTATCTGTCAGTCAGGTTGTCACAAGAGAAAGCAGGTCTCACAAAAGTTATCTAAAGGAGGAATTTTGCCTGTGGAGGAAAGCTAGTGTTTCTGTACACTCCGTCTCAATTGAGGGTTAAAAAAAAGAAAGAAAAAAAAGCAGCCCTTTTATTCAGCCCTCCTTCGCTACAAGTGCAATAAGCAGGTGAAAAGAAATCTCATTTCACCCACTTGCATGCCAGCAGAGACAGCTAAATTTAATTCAGCAAACAACCAGCACACTTTCTCTATTTCTCACTGGTATTGCACTGGAAACATCTAAAACCTCTCCAAAGCTATTGTGGCTTGGACAGTAATAACACCACACAGACACACAATTATATCATTTAAAGGAAGAGTTTGACATTTTTTGGAAATACGCTTATTTGCTTTCTTGCCGAGAGTTAGATGAGAAGACCGATACCATGGTAAATACATGGCTACAACTTAGCACAAAGACTGGAAACAGGGGAAAACATCTAAAATTCGGTTTGCATTCTGTCTGAACACACAATAAAGCTCATTAATTAACATGTTATATCTCGCTTGTTTAATTCATACAAAAATTTGCTATTTTATATGGGGGTTACGTGCCAGATATTTCTTGGGTTGGAGCAACATCCATGCAGTAACTTCATGGAATCTCTGGTTGCCTGGCAACATAACCAGCCGTAAAACGGTAAAATGCTGTTTTTACTTAGATTTTTGTACGGTATCAACAAACCAGACATGACATGTTAATCAGAGAGCTTTAGAGGTGCTGGTAGGTGCACAATCTGACATTGACGTGTTGGTGTTGTTCCTGCAACATCATAATTGTTGCTCCAGGATGATCATTGCAACTGACCAATCATGTTGTTGTGATGTCATAGCTTTGCGACCAGGGGAAAAAGACCTGAAAAATACTAAAGCGTTTGAATTTGAGTACATTTGCATCATATGGACCAGCAAAATCTAGTTTAGCTAGCTATTATTTAAAACTATTTCAAACGTTGAGAAGGCCCATGCTTGTAATCAGGAAATCTGGAAAATTTTTTTCCAATAGATATGGAGTTGGGTTTTTTTTAGCCTAATATGTCTTGACTGTTAATGGGAGGTCATGATTGAATTAAACGATGCTGACCCCAATCAGACTCAGTGTCTGAGTGTCTTTGATTGGTTGTCATCCTGAAGCCCACAGAACTCCTGACCCTGCTCGCTAAGTTCAGTATTCAGTGTTCAGTGAGCCATTTGATCATCTGGCATAAATTTGTCTCACCCGTAGACAATCCCATCTCTGGCTGTTTTCTATGAAAACCCCAAATTACAAAGGGAGGGGATCATCTTTATAAACCAAAGCTTTCAGCTAACATTTACCCAGCCGTCGTGTTCCCACCCTGCTTACCAATTTCGCGAGGCTTCATTTATTAAATTTAGGCGGGACGGGTTGCAAGCCGAGGTGCTTCGCTGCTGGCAGAGGGAGAGACATCCGTTGAGTGACACACGAGATGATGAGAAGAAGAAAGAATGTGGGACATGAGGGATGAGAGAGACAGAGAGAGAGATTACAGCGGAGAGGAGGAGGAGGAGGAGGAGAGGAAGAGCAGGAGGGGGAACGAGAAAGTTTACACACGCCATCTGTGCATCAAAGGTGTGGCTGTGCTGGCTTGTGTTCACGATGCGCGTCTGTGTGATTGTTTTTGAACGAGGGATCTCTTGAATATAGATGGTCTCATTTTCACTCCCCTGTCTGCTGAGATCTCCCTTTTTTTTTTTTTATTTCATCTGCACACGAGTGAACAAGTCGGCTCTACTGTTGTGTTATTGAACCCTGCTGTGTGCAAAACAAGAAAGCAAAAACTTGTAATTATCTGCTGTATGCATGCGGGTAGCTCAACGTTATTCAATGAAATTAAAACTTTTTCCTGTCTTTAAAATTTTCTGGCACCCATCAAGACTTTCACTGACGACTCTTTTGCTTCCTACATGCCAGACGAGCCAATTACATGACAAAGAGTTTTCTAGTCTAACCGGTTGATAGCTCTTTTCGCTTGCAAGAAGTTTCCCTTCACAAAATGTTTCCTTATGATGCATCACACATCAATACATAAAAAGGTAGATAAACTACTTTTTGCTTGTAAACATCGCACAATGAGCACAATCACGCCAGGAGATTAAAAAACAGAATGATTACTTGTGATGCACCCCCTGCTCTCCAACTGTTTCATCACACAGGGGAGTTGAAGTTTTACAATCTGACAGAGAGCGAGTATCACAGCATCGCAGCCTCACGCCCACTAGTTTCTAGGTTATAGACTTCAAATCAAATCTGCTGAAAGCCTTTGAGACTTCCAGAGGGAAGTCAGTTTTATTGAGAGCGTTTGATTGGTCCTGGTCTCGCTTGGATTGCCCCTCTGAAAATAACAGACATAAATTCCTGCATGGCTGCGATCCAACCAGACACCTCCACATGTCTGGGTGGCGAGCAGACCGCCATTAAGAGAGAAAAGCCTCAAGTGGCTCGTCTCCCTCCTGTCTCTAACATCCTTTTCTTTTTTTTTTTTTTTGTTTGTTTTTGGACCCAAAGGCCTCCCTCTGCCACAGTTTTCCCCCCCCGTCACTTTCGCTGTGAAACCAGCCCATCAGCGGTGCTCTCTGGTGCATAATTGGTGCCATTAGCACGACGCATCACACACTCTCAGGCACTGTGGCTGGACAGCAGCAGTAGCAAGGTACCCTGCTCTCTCTCTCTCTCTCTCTCTCTCTCTTTCTCTTTCTATCTCTCCTGCTCTTTATCCCACCAACTGTTTCACACTCACAGGGCTCGCAGCCATCACATTTGTGGGAGTAATGGGCCTGGCAAATTACAGCAGATCGGGCCTCAGCAGGCTCAGCCCGGCAGCCACCAGGGAGCACCGAGCAGACGTGCTGATTCTACAGAACATGGCCTCCTGATCGGACAGAAAGAGGTGCCCTGGGAGGGGGGGGGTTTCATGTTAACATCCGCTGTGATTTTGATTTTTTGATTGTTGCATTGGTGAGAGAAATAGACCTGTGTGTGTGCATGAGTGTGTGTCTGTGTGAGAGAGAAAACTTTAGATAATCTTCAAATTGGGAGTCTAGTCACACATCTCGGTGTGTTCTGCAGAAGTTGTACGAGCCCAAGCGAACGCGAGAGAGTCTGAATAACAACTTGTCTAAACACAATTTCCTGGCTGATTTCATTGATTATTTCTCTAACTTTAGTTCTGCTCTTTCACCGCGATGGCTCACAGTTTGCTTAAATTCGAACACACATGTAGCACAGACAGACACAGACATGCACTCGCAGCTCAAACACGTCCTCCCACACACACAGATGGTCTGAGAGATGCCTCGACAATTAAGCTGATCCATTTAAAGTCTCTCACTGTAACAAGCCGAAGGTAGCCTGCTGCTGGATCTTGCTGTTCTCTGAGGCGTGCTGATTCCTCGGTGCTCCATCGGGCCTCCCGGGGGCCTTTCTGTGTGACCGAGCCCTTTCTTAATTACACCTGAGAGCACCGAACAGCTGCTCCTCTTCCACATCTGTGTCTCCATCAATCAAGCCTGTGAAGAGGCTTATGTAAAGCAAACTGGCAAATATGGAAGACCCTCTCTCTCGCTCCCTCTCCCTCCTTTCCTTCTCTCTTTCGCTCATCTGATTCCTCTGTGCTTCACAAGTAGAAACAAATGTCTGTGAAAGTCCCTGATTTTGTATCAAGTTGTAGTACACTTTAATATTAAACCTGACTGCTTTTTCCTCTGGCAACAGACATTGCTCAATTTGTCCTGAGAGCGTTCATGATCACGGATGTTGTAATAAAGTTATTTTTGAAAACAAAGTATGACCTTGTGGCCAGAAGGGCCAAATTCCTCCTCTTGCTCATAGCTATCGGGGTTAATTCACAGGTCAACCCTTCAAATATGACGCTTTTCATAAAATTGGTTGATTTTTAGCCCATGTAATTTTCACTTTTGATGCATTTTTTTAATAGAAGTGGTTCATCCCAATGTTAGCAGAGAGCACAGTGCAGGAAAACCAAGAAAAGGTTTCTAATCTCTTTTATAGAAATAATACCAGTAATACTAAATGGACCAGAAGGTCCACTGAAGCTGCAGTATCAGATACTGGCCCAACATCAAATTAACAACAAAGATGGAATAAGATTTAGTGTTTTATATATACCAGCTGAGCAAATATTTCCTAACAGAAACCATATTTCTTCTTTGAATGTATTGGCACTGCAGTGGAACATAAATATTTATCGAGGCACCAAAAGGTTAAGTGTGTGGGAGTAATAGAATCTGGCAGCTGAAAATATTGCTGAAACACAACATCTCCGGATTGTTTTGTAAAATGGAAAGCTTCAAGAACACTCCAGTGCCTTTTTGCATCACCAAACATCACTAAAAATGTTTTTGTTTTTTTGTGGCTCATTATGCAAAAATGTTTAGCACCATGAGCCTCATCAATATTGCAGCTTGTTGCTGCCTCACTGCTTGCATTTTGGGCATGCAAGATTGCATACTGTGATTTGAGCTCTGCATGTCAAAAGTAATGTAGCATCATCGCATTAGGCCTACAGTTAGAGGAAACGTGGTGGATTCAAGATAGTGGAGGCAGAGGTAAAGTTTCAGTATGGTCTTTTGCCCAATTTTAAAGGAATAGTTTGTTCATTTTTGGAAATATGCTTATTTGCTTTCTTTTGTTTCTTGTGTTTCCAGTCTCTGTGCTGAGCTAAGCTAACCGGCTGTTGTTGTTAGCTTCATATTTATCGTACAGACATGAGAGTGGTATCGATTCTCTTATCGCAATTCCCATAATGTCAAACTGTTCCTTTAATGCATCCGATTATTTGCTGAGGTAGTGTGACATCAAAATTTAAATGTTATATACATGTATAACTGCAAACCAAATGTATTGATCAATTTAACAACCTGCAGCTATCTGAGACAGACAGCAGTTATGCAGATTCACTTTATATACAGAAGGGCATGATAATGAGGTGGTAGGAACTCTGTGAACCAGTTTACAGAGTGCCTCCAGAGTGTAAATAATAAAATCAAGTGTTTACACTTTTGTCACAATTTCATGGACAAGTCTCTAAACTTACCTTTCCAGGCCCCGGTGTTACTGACAACCCGAGGGAGAGCAGAAATGTGTCAGTGGCCTTGCTGCGGAGGAGCTCATGGTTTTACCTTCAGCGGCTAAACAACCTGCGAACTGCTGCATGTTAACTCTCAACATGTTATTGATTACATGGATAATTGCAGTTCATGTCAGGATGTAAGAATGAGACGAGCATTTGTTCTCTCAGTTCTGAAGTTCTTCAAAGTGAACAAATCACAATCAGATTACAGGATGATGATGAACCATTTTCCAGATCCTAGTTTGAAAGCATTTATTCAAATTCATGTTTCCTGAGCGTGACACCATAACACACAGTGGCAGCTGCTCATACAGTATTTAGTTAAAATATAAACTGCACAGCCAAGTGTATATTATCACAGTTGAATCAATATGAACACAGTCAGCTAGTCAATAACACATGCGATCACTTTATATACTGTATCTCTTTCGCAAACATAAAAACCGCAATATTGGATCAATAGTGATGTTCACTCTGCAGCAGTGTGCTGCTGAACTTGCTCAGTACTCAGGAGCTACATCAGATATTGATTCAATATTACAGTTTATGTGTGTAGTGTTCGATGAGATAGCCTTAGGTATATTTTGATCAAACATAGGAGAACTTGCACACAGAAATATGCATTTGTCAAGTGCACTGTTTGTTTGTTCTGCTTGCTTTTCATAGTCAAATAACACATCCCAGTTCTCTCTCTTGATTTTCTTTGTGTTTTTCTTACACTAAAAACAAAAAGCAAAAAAGGCCTGGTTCATCCTGATTTTTTTGAGGAATGCATTTAAAACCCATTTTTATGGTAATTTCACAATGACTCCTGATAAGCAAGGTTGTAGAAAAAGTGCACAACATGTTTTCTGGTATTTTGCAAAGAAGAGAGACAATTTTGCATGACAGCCATCACGACAGTCATAGTCAATCATTCCTCCTTGGCGAAAGGCTAGCGCTTCTTCTTTAAAGCTGCACTGATCAATATTTTCATGATAACAATGGATCAAATGACTATATATATAATGTGAAAGGAGTCACTCTTAGTGATCAACCCACAGGAAATCATTACTCACTGTTTTGGTTTCACAGCCCACAGCTTTAATGTTCTGGTTCACTGTCATATCTCATCAATCTTGTTTCCAGCAGCAGCTGATTCCAGTGAAAAGCTCTTAAAACCTGCACTGTACACAACCTTCCCAGCACCAAACAGTAGACAGACACAGTTAGCGACTAGCTGGTGAACGTAGTGGAGCATCTGTAGCAGCTAAACAGCCAGATATTTCTCTAAGGAGTTGGTTAAGAGCAAAACAGAGCAAAACAGAGCTAAAAGGACTTACATTCATAAGGTGACCAGAAACACAACTCTGTTACTATTAACATTAGCTAAAACAAAGTCCACCTGCAGTTATATTCAGTACTTTAATGTGCAGCACAGTAATAGTACCAGTGTCACAGTGAAATGACTTCCTGTTGTTTGGATTCTTTTGACAGGAAAACTTCAGGTACTTTTGGCCGTTACGCTCTGTCTAATTGGCACCAAGCAATCTGTTGACAGGAGAGCAGCCTGACTGGTTTTTAGTCATCATTTAATGTCACATTACAGCCATAGCCCATTTTCAGGCCACCAGATAAGTTCAACACATGGTATCATCTTTTTACAATTGCTATTTGGTTTGTGCATTGAAATACGCCTTTCAGTGTTGACATTTTTCTTTTTCAGAAACGGAGGTGGTTGATATTTTCAGTCACGAGCCAAAATGGGGATTTGAAAGAAGAAATTGCATTTTATCAGACTGTACTGTATAAAATCCAGTATTAGTCATTTGCACTTAAGAAAAAGAATGGAGAAAGACGGCTTAAACATGAAACTGAAAGTATAAATGCGACCATTTCATAATCACCAATGAAATTATCTCTGTATCCAACTGAAAACAGCTGGATAGAGAGATGATTTATGGACAAATTTCATAGCACAGTTAATGTCATTTGGATATAAAATGCCTTGCAGCTACTTTACAAAAGCTGTTAAGCACCATGTTCATCATTATGAGTTAACCTCTCAGTACAATCAGGATCCACATTCATTTTTATGTCCTCAGTCATGTTTAGTCCAGAGTGAGAGGCTTCTTTGCTCTGCTTCGGTGAGGTCTTTGCCGTCTTTATTGCGATCACTGCAACAATCACTCCAACCACCAGCAGCACCACCAGTCCTGCCCCCACGGCATACGCAGTAACATTAGGGGCTGCCGATGGCTCAGCTGTAGGGCTAGTTTCAAGGTTACTGTTCACTGTGTTTTTGATCACAGGCTCTAAATCCCCACCTCTCCTTCTTTTCTCGAGTGAGCTCAAAATAATCTCCTGTTTAAAGATGCACATGTATGTGTCATGCCAGTATTGGTCATCACTGGATACATCTTCCCCAGTATCTTCCTCATCATAATCATCACTGTACTCCAGGAACTTAGGGCCTCCTAAAACAACACACCAGTACACCCCTAGATCTTTCATCTCTGCGTGGGAGATTGCCAGCGAGTAGCCATTCTCAGACAGAGTCAGTCTGCCCCTCAGATCCTCTGGGATGGGAACAGTCCCGTCGTTTGAGTCATGGATAAGTTCATATTCACCTGATGGCTTTAGGCGGTGCCACTGCACCCTTTGGGAATCATCTTCGCCAACATCACAATCTAGCGAGACTGTCCCGCCTTCAACAACAGTTTTGTCTTGGGATTCCTTTTTGGGGCAAAGACCCAGCGAGTACTGCACTTCAAGTGAAGAGGAGATGCATGAATATTCCCCACTATATTCATCAGAGAACCCAGGAATTACCAATGAGAAGTCCTCTGATTTGTCACCAAATGATATGTACATGTGATTGTTGGTCAGGCTGCTAGCATTGATACTCCCCAGTGGTGTCTCCCATTGCTGGTTGTCACCATCAGAGGAGCACTTTAGTACCACTCTTTCCCCTTGTGAGGCAAAAATGTCACTGCTCTCACTGCGGTCTGGCAGGTACATGTTTTGGAAACTGAGACAATTCTTACCTTTGATCACAAGACAATAAAAGTGTTGGTTATTCTTTAACACGCTGTTGTCGAGCACAAGCAACGCCCCGCTGTCTCTGACTTCCACGGCACCCTCATCCAGCAGAGGGTCCAGCGACACGCTGCTATCCAGGAAGAGTGTGAGCTTATAAAACGGATACTTTTCATGGTACCAGCGCACAGAGGTTCCCTCCAGGCCAATGGAGGTGCTGTTGCACAGAAGCTCAGCCCCTCCATCTTCTTCCTTCACAATGATCTCTTCAGATTCAACCTCCTTATCGCACACAAAGAGCTGCTGCATGTGCTGGCTGACTAGTGTCTGGTTCTTCCAGCATTCCCTCCTATAAATCCCCGAGTCCATGTGTGTGAGGTGACTGATCTGCAGTCCGGGCAGGTGCTGATGTTTGTTGATGCGGATGCGGCCCTGGAGGTCTGCAGGTGGTGTAATGGGCGTGTTGTCGGCTGAGGAGTTGCCAAGCAGCTGGTCTCCCTCGGGAGCAGATCTATAAACAGCAATATAATCCACTGCGAAACAATACCCCATCTCGATACTTCTGCCCTCCACTCTGAACACAGGCTCTGCCATCTCACTGTAGACCTGGTGGGCGAGGAGGAAAAGCAGAAACCCCAGAAACCTGATCGAGGTCATGTTGTCCGTCTGTCACACTCCGGTGTGTTTGCACTAAGCCTGAATACATCCACTTTTGGTTTGTCACTTTAGCTACGCCTCCAGCTAATATCAGTTTCCTCCTCTGCCACATTCTTCCACAGACTTAAACAAACACACTCTTAGCCTCAAAGTGGAATTCACACATGCACACAAACAAACGCATCCACCCTGGCATGCACGCACACACAGACAGACACACACAGACACATGTCAAGTTGCTTAATGATGGCATGGGTGGAGAGGCATTAAAGTCATTAAAGTAATTTATGTAATTGTGATAAGTCTGAGACAACCAATAAGGCTAAACAAAAGCCAAGAGACAGAACATTCAGTGCCTCGGATTCCTTTTCAACTGCCTACCTATACCATGAACTTCCATTCAAAGTAAGCTGGACAGTCATGGTTCTTTGTTCTTACTCTGCAATTGAAGAGCCCTATCATTGAAGAGCACCTTTTTACTTAAGTATTACACTTTTGTTCTTGACCCACTGCAGCTCTCTCTATTTTTTTCTTTATAAAAATAGAACGTTATGCTGGTTGTACATTAACTTTGCAGTTAGACAGGCTTTTACTCAGCTGTGGGTGTGGTCAGTCACCATGCAAGGTCGCTCGACAGCAGTTAGAGGGAGTGTTTATGTGCACACGTGTTATGCAGGAATTCTGTGCGAGCAAGCCTGATTGCACATTTGCAAATGCATGCAACAATGCTTTTATTCAGTGAGCAGACAGATCTGAAGTATCAGGTTATCTGTCGCTGTTGCTTGGCAGTTATCATTTATTTTGCAATGGGAGGAGACAAAGGATTCAGTGTCTTCACAATTTCATGTTGTACAGCAGCTGAGTAATATTATACAGCAGCATAAAAGCTATACAATCAAAATGTGTCAAGTCAAACTATATTTAGGAATTGCTACATTTGTGCTCATCACTGCCTCATAATGTTGCACTTTGCCTCATAACAAATGTTTTTCATATTCATATTATGTTAGGCTTTTATATCGCAACTGTCATTGTTAATGTGTAATCTGTTTTTTAATCACACAACATAGTTGGGCGCAGTGGGACTTTGATGAGCTATAAAAGCGATAGGACACAGTTATTGTATTACATATATATTACTCGACTCCTTCACTCTATAAAGCCTGATGTAACAGCTCTTTCCGGCTAATAAATAGCACAAGCTAACTGTACTACTCTAAAAATCAATACTTCTCTCCCTGGTGTTGCATTCAAGGTCAAGTGCCTGCTTCTAAACTGCACATCAAGAAAATCACAATAGGAAAAACACAAGGTTAAACCTGTGATGTACAATGTAAAGAAGAATTTGCAGCAAGGGCGATGATTGTTGTTGAAATGTGAAACAATGAGAGGTTTGTAGTGTTTGTCTGCTTATCAAGAACTGCAGTGTCCTCTTGCTCTTGATAAAGCAGGCTCTCTATCTCTCTCTTTTGGTTTCTCTCCTTTCAAATGCCTGGAGTTTGCTCTAGTGTTTTGGTGACAAAGGACAAGCACACTGCCTGGGAAAACCCTGTACTTTAGCCCTCTGTTCAGTAAGTAGGCCAGGTGGTGGCTTTGTTGTTATGTAGGGGAATTCTGCCGTTTGCTTTACGAGGAGATGTCTGGCCAGGTTTAAAAAGGTCAGTGAAATTGATGGACTGTGGGAAAACACCCTGAAGTACCTACCTGAAGGAGAGATGGTGAGACGATGGAGTCGCTCAGTGTAGGCAGTGTCTGGAAGATGCCGCCACCATCCTAGTCTAGTAAGTGGACAGGAGAAACTAATTTTGGAAAGTTCTCTGGACAAAGTTACCTTGGTGATGAGGCATATTTTACTTCTCAACTCCACAAAGCAGCATCTGCAAGAGGTCTGACAGCCTGTACCACATTTTGCTCGTCTTGCCCGGTGGCAGTTTGGAAAAGCTTCTCCTTTCCTCTTCCAGTTCGTTGCCTTTGTTTACATCTTTGTGCCAACATCTCGTCCGAAGCTCTCCAATTTGTCTCTTGTTGATGCTATTGTTCTCCGTGTTTTGGTGACTGTGCTGTAACCTGGTTACAGTTGCTACTTTCATTTTTGTGCAACCCCCACAGTGTTGAGTGTTCCGATAATAAACCCAACAAAGTTATGGTAAATACGGGGCAATTTTAATCTATGTTTCAAGCAAGTTATACATTTATCAGAGCGGCTTGACACAAACTGATAGACTCTCTGTCTTCAGTATGAAGATGATCATATTGGATCACAAACACATCATGGAGCTTGGATTGGTTGATTCTTCATACTGCCAGTCTCAGCTAAGCATTTTTTTACACCTCTTGGTTCTGTCTGTCTGCCCATTCTGTCATGTTTCTCAGTGATTTTTCTTCATTTAGTGCTTTCAATTGTTTTAAATCCCTGCCTATGTTTATAGTTCTTTGTTACTGCAGAAACTGCAGGAGAAATGTAGCAAGAGGGGGTAGATACTGATGGCGTGACTTTGTTCAAACCCTTGATAAAAGCCAGGCACACTGTTAACAGGTTGACTGCCAATAGAAGAAGAGTGAATGTTATTTACTCTGCAGGCCCGCATGTTGTTCCACACCCCTGCTTCCACTATAAAGAAAGTTGTTTCCCATGAAACACATGAAAAATCTAATCTATGTCTCTCTTTTCTGTGTTTGTGTTTGGACACGATCTGTCTGAGACACAGACATCGTTAATAACAAGACGATCTCTGATGACCAGCTCACTCCTGTCAACATATTGGGTATTAAAAAAAGAAAGCGGCACCAACCTGTTTTCCTTTGAGGCATATCATCTGTTTACTAGTACATAAACTATAATGAACCCAGAGACCCACTCACCAGCAGCAGCTTCCGCGGTGCTGAGGGAACAGCTTGCAGAGCTGGTGATCAAGCATCATGATTAAGCACCAACTGCGAGAAAACTCTCCGTGTGTTCAGTCCAATTCAGCCCAGCGCTGATTACACTCATCAGGGCCCCGTATGCTGCAGGGTTTGGAGGCGCACCAACTGCTGTTAGAGATACAGATTTTTGCCAAAAATATTTAATTACTGGACATATGGGCTGCAATAAAGGAGCAGAGCGTCAAGAAGAGGAAGGAAATAGGGGCAATGGGAACATAAAATCAAGTAACACTCACATGTCTACATCGACTTTTCTACATTCTGCATGAAAAATATTTTTTTCTAAAAAGATTAAAGCTATTTCAGTGTCACATTTGAATTTATAAGGTCTTAGTTGTGCTGCTTTAGCCCGTCGCTGCCTCTGCGTGACGCTGTGGCACACAAGACAACACAGACCAACAGTAGAAGAAGAAATCAGTTTCATAACAAAACGTCACATCCTCTAACCGCTGCTAAAGGTAACTGTTTTCTAACAAAAATATCGATATACAAGCTAAACTCTCCACATATTTACACATCTCTGTCAACAGTAACTGATAGTAATCATGTTAAGTCAAATGACATGATATCCCGCGATGCCAGTGGTGTAGCGGTACTGCTCGCTAGCAGTTAGCGAACTAGCAAGCTAAATACCTAGCATGTTAATTCAATAAGACTTTTATTTTGAAATCGTTGACTAAATGTATTTAGTTATCCGCGCAACCTGGAGAAGGATGTTAAGATTTATTTACTCTGCTTAGCGTGATAATACATTGCCGAAAATGAAACTAAGGCACTTTATTATGCTTTTCATGGTGTTATCTGGTTGTGATTGGCAATGGGTCATTGACTGTGACTGATGTTTCGGTTAGCTCATGCTTTTCCACTCTCCCTGCAGTATGACACATCTGGCAGCAGCTGTGCAGAATAACCACTATCTTCTGTTAAGGAACTTGTTATAAAGGCAAGGCTGTGATGAGTGACATTACCCAAAATAGCATTTAAAAACATCTGGGTACTCCCTGTGTCAAAGCAGAGAGATTAAATTACAAAGAGATTTAATCACTTTACATGAACAGTATGTCAGTTTTAAAATAGTACAAGAAGGAGTCCTATGGTTTTCTGGTGGAAGATGCATAATGAAGAGACATGTCTGTCAGTACTGTCAATTTTTTTTTGAAAGTGGAAGTTCATATAAGTAGCACTACTGTGTTTGTTTGTTAAAATGTACTTTTCTTGTCGGTGTGGCTCAGCGACAAGTCAACAGGAAGCTCCAGAAATATCCCCTGTGGCTGTGGCTGTGCATAATGTCAGGAAGATATTGTTGTACTGCATGATATTTATGTGAATTTTGGAACAAACAATATAACGATGAGAGTCATGTTTGTCAGTCTACTGTCCTGACAGATGCACATGACCGGCCATGCTAGACCTCTGGTCTTACAGAGCATCACCACAGCTACTGCAATTGTTTGATTAACGTGTTACTGTGCACTGCTGCAACTCTCTGCTCAAGCTGTCATTATCTAGCTCCCTCTGTATTTTTAGTAAGTAGTTAGCTGCCTGCTTGGTTGTCACCCACTGCAGTTCCTTCTCTCGCTCCCTTAGGTGTTCAGCCTCAGGAATATGCATCAATGTTGCGCTTGATCGCAACATCCCTGTGCCTCCGGTGCCAACGTGTCACGGCTCTACCTTTAAACCTAAGGCCATGTGCAACCCTGAGCTCAGCAGAGAACCAGCAGACTGTGGAGGCTCTCTATGATCTCTCTGTGGACATCCAGAAGGTCCGGAAACTTAAGGGCTGGGTCCTGCATCAGAGCCCAGCCTATACTAAGGAGGTAGCTGACCTGCTGCAGGACATGGGAGCCTCGGGCTCCATTGTTGCCCGGATCCTAGCGGTTCACCCTGAGGCAGTCCTCTGTCACCCAGAGAAGATGCAGGCTCAGAGGGAGCTGTGGATGTCTGTGTGCCCAAACCAGAAAGAGCTGGTTGGTATCATTGAGAAATTCCCAGCCTCCTTCTTCACCTCCTCCAGCCACCATGACAACCAGCGGAACAACATCGCTTTCTTCCAGAGTTTAAACCTCAACAAGCGAATCATCACCAAGCTCATGGCCAGCGCTCCCCAGAGCTTCAGCCGGCCAGTAGAGCAGAACGAGGTGATGGTGCGCACCCTCCAGCAGGCCTACCAGGAGCTTGGGGGAGAGGAGGCCAACATGAAGATCTGGCTTCAGAAGCTGCTGAGCCAGAACCCGTTTGTTCTCCTCAAGCCCCCCGAGGTGCTGAGGCAGAACCTGCTGTTCCTGAGAGACAAGGGCTTCAGCACGGCACAGCTCCTCCGCCTCCTCTCCAAACTCAAGGGCTTTGTCACCGAGCTGAACCCGGACAGCATGTGTTGCACCCTGGCGTACTCCCAGGATACTATGGGCTGCTCCGAGGCAGAGCTGCGGGACATCATCCTCAACTGCCCGGCTCTGCTTTACTACCCTGAGGCTGTTCTGGCTGAGCGCTTTAAGAGTCTCCTCAGCACAGGGATCAGCATGTCTCAAATCAGAGAGACTCCGACCGTTTTGGAGCTGACCACACAGATAGTGAATCATCGCATCCAGCTACTTAGGGCGCATCGTTATGATGTAAGGACAGGTAGTCTGGAGGTCCTAAATGGCACAAAGAAGGACTTTGAGATGAGCTATGGGAAACTACAGCTACGTAGAGAGAGGCCACTTTTTAACCCTGTCGCCCCTTTAAAAGCAGATGACTGACAGAAGCTGTATGGACTAATGCGAGTGAATTAAAGCTGTAACTGGATGTATACTGTTCTTGTGATTATTTATATCGGTATTATGTCAGTATCCGATCAATAAAGGTGCACTCACTTCAAGCAATTAATTTATAATAAGATATGTGTGTTTATTCCTATGATGCCAATTGAATTTGTCAGTGAATCTTGACAGTGAAGATGCCTGGGAGTGCATACTGAGCCGACTACAGAAAACAATCTCAAAATGCAAGATGTAATGGGTGGAAAGACGGGCTTAAATTCACTTTATTTCTTCATGTGCTCAAAACTGGTATGAGGGACCGCACTTGAGCAACGTTACAGTGAAGAGAATTTGTTTTGACTCCCATTCTGCTGCCAGAATCTCCAAACTTGTGGAATGAAAAGTAATCAAAATCCAATTATTGCTTTATTTTTCAAGCCCTGGTTTTCCTCTAATTAGGCTATGTAGTGAGAATCTAAACACCAAATGCAAAAATGTGTCAAATTACATTTTGCTGTTGTAGTTCAGACCAAAGAAAACTGTTCACACCCTGTTTATCAGTGAGTCCGATGGTGTTACACATGAAAAGCAGCATACTTTTATTGCAGGTGTAAATTCATGTCGTAAGAGACGAGGATGGTTATGCAACGACTCCTCAGAGTGATATCAGGAAGTGAGACAAATGCAATGGTATCTTAATGTGTCACGCTTTTTAGGGAAGATGTAGCCCCTTGCCAAATAAAGAATTTTATTACAGCTTATTTACAAGTTACCTCATCACAATAACTTCACATAAAACACTGCATGTAATGACAGATGTGCTGACTCGTCCATCAAATGTATTACTGAGTATAACTGAGGCTTTTCAGACCATTTTATTTACAGCCTGTGCAAGTGTCTCATTTTCGCACAATGTTCTTGGCAGCACAACTGCTCCCCTCAGGGAGGAAATCTAACTGTGTCTCAGATTTTTATTGTTACTTTACAGATGGAGGCACTTTATTATAAGCTATTTCACTACTGAAATGTCATTATCATTTCAAATGAATTCAAATGCACCCACACGATGCAATAAAAAAGGCAGGAAAAGAAAGTTCCTTTGATTTGAAATTGGAAGAGGTTTATTTGAACGCACTCTGCGATCTTAATTCAAAAAACAGTTGAGTTTCAGTGCATTTATGCAAAATAGATTTTCCATTATGTTTGGCTTTATTAATAAGGTTTTCATGTCTATGTGCGTCATATGGAGGTAAAAAGACTGCTTTTGGGTTAGTGCCCACATTTATTTTAGTATAAGCCACAAAATCAATATACAATCTTACTGAGCATTGTCTAAACCAAATCTCGTAATGTGGACGATGGGGGTCACAACAAAGAGAGAGGACTTGTGTGTCCAGAGGGAGGAGGAGGAGGAGGAGGGAAAGGGTTTATATACATTAACAACTTCCACTTCCCATCTGCTGCCATCTGCATCACTCAGCATGACTCCGTAGTCATGGCAATAGCCACTGGGCAGATGATGCGAAAGTGAGTGCATCTGGTAATGAATTTGAGCTCAGCAGATGGATGCTTGACTAGAGTTCATTTTCAAGCCATTCACAACATGGAACCCCTGAGGTGCTACTACAGTACCTCAAATACACTGCAGCTGACGTACTGAAGGTTACTAATAACTGACATTATCTTTAATTCACCATGTTACAGGGTTATGTCTTTCAGTGCTGCTAAGTAGTAAATACAAGGAGTTAATCAGGATGTATCAAGGCGAGGCAGATGAGACAAGGCCTCAGGTGTATGAATGTCACCTCTATTTCTTACCCGCTGTCCTCTTGTCCTCTGTGGGCTGCCGTATCGTCCCGCGCCGTGCTCTTGAATTACACAGACAAGCCAGAGAGGTTAATAAGAGGGAGTATAAATAGTCCTTTTTCATTTCAAACATGACACTGGTTGATATTAGCCACACTTAACATTTTGCTTTTATGGGTCATATCTCACCAGAAACAGACGTCATCTGCAATTAAAAGCTATGATTTCCAGCTGAAGCCAGAACATGGACGACCACTGCTGCAGTAAATATTCCTTATTTGAAGTCAGTGTGAGTTAAGCCCAAGTCCTGGAATTATTGTTTAGAGGTATATTCATCAAAAGTAGCTAATGTAGGAGAAAAATAACCTTTTAAATATAAAGTTACAATCCTACATTTCAAATTGTTGTTGTTTACATACTCATTTTCAGCCTTAAAAAGACTCAAAACCTGATATTGTTATTGCTCTGGATTTTCTTCCCTTACATTAATGTTTGCATCATAGACTGGGATTTCAGTGTGCACTCAACGTTTCTCTCCCCACCTACACCAGAAAGTTTGTTTTCTGTTATTACTTGCCTCTCAAAAGAGACTCCTACCTGCACCCTGATGAGATAACACAAATATACCGTACATGCTGTGGGAGGAAAATAAATGTCACATTGATGGACGTTCAAAGCGCAAAACGTAAATAACTTTCTATACTGAATATTGCAGAACATTGAAACATATTGGGATCACATCACTGGACTTGTCACTCCATCTTTTGAATCATTCATGACTGATTTTATCATGTCACTGACCGTTTAAAGCAGTGGTTGTCAAAGCTCGTCCTTGAGGCTCAGAATACGGCTCCTTTTGAAATCTAATGTCCCAGTAGGAAAAGCACAGGTGTCACTAATAAAATTAATGATGGCTGAACTCCTTTTTCCGGGCACTTGTATTGTGCATGTTGCCTTTTAATGTTATTTGTAACACCGGTGCTTTTCCTGCTATGACAAGTGAAAATGTCTGCTGTGAGAAAGACCTTTTTGTTTCATCTCTGCAATGTACAGGTCTGTGTATTCATCATTGCATTGGACTTCTTACAGTACAACACATGTAGTGGCTAGGACGGGAAAACCCACTTAAATGGAGTGGAGATGGCACGTGAGGCGGCATGCATGACTTTAAATGAGTCAAGTCAGTTTTATTTATATAGCCCAATATCACAAATTTGCCTCAGGGAGCTTTATAATCTGTACAGCATATGACTCTATCAGGGGAAAAAAAATCCTTTAATGGGATGAAACAGTGGCTGGTAATGTTGCTGAAATGCAATACAGTGCCATACCTTTATCAAGTGTTCAGATTTTGGAGCTGATAAAGGTGAAAGCTATCTATTTAGTTCTCAGAAGAAGCCTATTTAAGCAGATTGGTGTCTAGTTGATCTGAGAGGAATGGGAGAGGCAGTAGGAAACTCCCACAAAAACTTAAGTTCAAGTGAAACTTGAACCACTGTGTTTTCACTTGAAGCACTAACATGAAGTCCTCTGAGAGTTTCCCTGCAGATGTAACCATAGACAGTCTACGGAGCTAACAGACAATGAACCTTCTTGAAATCACTCTGTAAGGTGTCATAGGTTAACTTTATTTGTTTTTGTTGTTTAGATTTTTTTGTTCTGCTCTTTAGTCAAGTCAGTTTGTAGAACACATCTTAAAAAAGTGCTTTGACAAAAGGGTTTAAAAGTACAATTATTTATTTAGTGTTGAATATTTCTGACCTCCTTGTACATCTGTTTCTTTAGGGTTTCTTGTGTATGCACGTTTCTTATTTACTGTGTTTTATATCATTTTGATTTATTCTGTAGTTAAGACACTGTGACCATTATTATTATTATTATTATAATATATATATATATATATATATATATATATATATATATATATATATATATATGTGTGTGTGTGTGTGTAATCCAAATGAAACAAAGTTCCCAAAATGCCTTTGGTAGAAGCTGGTGGTTTAATCTGGGATATGTTGATAATCAGTTACCAGCAGCATAAAGGTGGGCTTTCTGTCCCTTGTCTCATTGATATGGCTCCATCTAGTGGCAAAAAGGATCACACACAACCAGATGAATAAAGATAATTTTATTCAAAGTGAAAAATAAAGTCACAAAATGTCAATTGTTTCTCTATTTTCATGAAAAACCTCCTATATTCACAAAAAAAAAAAAAAACGACAGAAAAATCAATAAATATGTGCCTTTCCATTTCCGACCACAACAAATTACAAGATGTAACATTTCTCCATATCTATCTAAATGACAAGACAGTCGTCAAAGCAAACCAGTAGGATAATTCACACGTCACTATATAAACTGGCATCTGTCATGTTGGCTTGGAAAGGTCGAGATCTGCTGTGCTGCCCACAGGCTGTCAGTGACGTAGGCCGCTGACTGACTCACTGACGAGCATATTTTGTGAGCAGCTGCGATATTACTGAGGAGGAGGAGGAGGAGTGACAAGGTGACAGCAGAGGGTGGCAGGGGATTTATTTTACACCAGAACTGATCAGAATATCTTACCAAACAGCAGTGGGAAAATAATTCGGAGAGTAAATACATATAAAAACGTGGGTAGACAAACTGGGCCGCTGTTAAAGTGTCTGTGCTTACAGTGTTTCAAGTTTTTCATGGATTACAAAGAGTATAAGGTCATATTTACATTGGCTGGAATGAAGATAAAATGATACACTGGGTTTTAGGAGCATGCCTCTACAGTTACAGTCTAAATGTTGAAAGCGGTTTATTTGAACGCACTCTTGATTTTCTCTGTTAGTTGTCTACACCGCGTCACCAATCTCTCTCTTGAATACTTGGAATTTGTACTTGATGTCATTCTCCTCTTGAATTTCACTCGGTACACCAGGAAATCTAGTTTGGAAACAAAAGAAAAAAAAAGGTTGTGCGAGTTCATTACAGGACAAAAATAAAACAGTTAAAAATAAGAATTAAATGGATAAACAATTTAATACAGTTGCAACACTAGCTAAGGGCATAATCATCTTCAAAACCATGAAATGAGCTTTTATTGTGGCGGAAAACAAACTGACATAACACAAGTAAAATACTTTACGCAGCTTTAACAATAACAATCATTTAATGCCTCTAATAATAGAAAACACAGATAATACCAAAACAAGGTAAGAATCTACCTTTAGTGAACATCATTTACTAACGTACTATTCAAATTCAGTGCAGCTGAAGTGACATTGCTCTTAATAATCAATAATCACAGCAACCAGCGATGGTGATGTCAGCAAATCCTTTTGAGCTGAACTATTTAAACCAATGACAACGCAGTCCGACAGATAGAGCTGATGTTTGCTTTATAACAGAAAGGCAAAAATCACTTTCTCATAGGGCAGCAGCAAAGCTTGATGTGTTTAAAAACAACTCTGCATGTAAAAATCACTCTTTTGTAACTGTTTAATTGAGTTCAAGGAGTCAAGTAATTTTTACACCAGCAGGTCCAGATGCGGCGCCACAGCCTCCAGGTCAGGAAGACCTGCCCTGTGATGGTTTGAGGATGAGATAAACACGTACCTTTCTTGCACTTTAAATAGTCCTCTGTCAAAGTCTGCCATGACGTCCGTCAGGTAAACCATGTCGCACCACGGGTGCTTCAGCGCATCCTGATGTCGCACCACGGGTGCTTCAGCGCATCCTGATCGGAAACAAGAAGCAACAGAGATTCTGGGTCACATTAACAGTATTAACAACCTGGCTTTTCCATGTGTAATTCAGCTCAGTATTAACACAGAAGGAATCTAAGCTGCACAAGACAACTTGGCACGGAAAATGTAACAGTTTTCCATTTACCAACTCTGCTGACGTGGGATTATTTTAAAAGGTTAAATCAACACTGAACTACAGGCTGTTGCTCTATCATCTGCTGAGTTATAAAACAATGTTATACGAAATGTTATAAAACAACACTCCAAGTAAAAATACACTTTGAGATCATAAAACAACACTCTGGATGTTAGAAATTAACACTATTGAAGAGTTCAAATATTAACACTATCCAAAGTGTAACTTTAACTCGGAACCAGTGAGAATTATATAAACACTGGCATAATGTTAATTTTGTTAATTTTAACACTATGCGAGATAAATTTACACTATCAATTTTGCTGTGTACAGGTGCGATGCAAACTGTTAAGCATATTGCAATCAGTGATGTCACAGCAGGTGTTGTCTTAAGATGCCTGAAGCAGTATTCCAGTGTGGGAATACTGGTTGGTTTCTGTGGCTCTGGGCAGACCAGATTACTGGATAGGCTAGGGACCCGCTTTCAATAGGTTTCAATGAGATGCTTCGACTAGTTTACCTTGTAGACCTGCGTCCCACCAACAATCCAGATGGTCTCAATCAGGTCAGAGAGGGGGGGCTGGGCAGCCAGGCGGACAGCACTCTCAAAGTCTTGACACAAGAAGTGGGCGTGATCTGGAACCGTTCTGTAAGAGGAGAGATGTCCAGTAGATTGAGATGGATGAATGACTGAAACCTAGGATTGGTTTCTGGTTGACCTCAAATATCTTTCTCCCCTTGTTGATGCAGATGTTTGTGTTTGTGTGTGTGTGTGTGTGTGTGTGTGTGTGTGTGTGTGTGTGTGTGTGTGTGTGTGTGTGTGTGTGTGTAAGACAGAGAGACAGAGAGAGAGAGAGAGAGCACACTCACTTCAGTGTCGTACTCAGCACCACATGCATAACATTGGCCAGTTGGAACATGGTTTCTGGGTGGGAGTACCAGCACAGTTTGCCCCAGACCATCATGTTCATCTTTCCTGAAATAGATACGATCAAATGTTTGACACTAAACTCCACGTCTCAGCTGTTGCAGCTCTCATGTCTCTTCTAACTGCACATTGTACAGGACTGGGTTTCAAAACCTTCAAAGTTTGGAGTAACAAATGAATTGTGCCCATATCAAAGCAGGAAAACTGTCAGGTAGGGGTGGGTGATATGGATAAAATCTTCTATCATTGCATATATAGTTTTATATCATGATATTAATATATATTGAGATGTAGTACATTTTCTGGAATGGGAAACTGTTTAAGGATAAAATAACCAAATGGGAATGTCCCTTTATGTCTAGTGAATTAAATACCTGAAACATCAAGGTACAAACTGTATAATTGTATGGGAAATTCTGTGACTATGATCTATGATCTTACAGTATATACTGCCATATCACCCAACTCTACTGTCATATTTACATTTTCTTTAATTAGTTATTCCCTGATTTAATAATATTCCACACAGTTGTTGTAAATACTTGGTAAAGTAAGGATATATCATTTTGGTAAAAGTACCAAAATACAGATGTGGGTTTGGCTCCAGCATTTAAAAGTTCTGACAGATACCCAGCCCTATATGAGGTGTCTATAGTATGACGTAATATTGATGTTGAGAAATACCTGGTCTCGACACCGTCGTGACAGTGTTCAGGAAGTACTGGAATTCAGATCTGTAAGAGTCACATTTTTTAATATGAAACGGAGCAGAAAACAGTCAGCTGTTACTCATTTATTTTAAGTACTGCTGCTGATAGTTTCCACATGGAGCAAAGAATGAATATAGTTATATAACACATAAAATAAATAGTCTCTTCTTTTTATTTTACTGTACAAGCTTCCCATGAGGCACCGCTTTTATAACTGCTGCTCACTACTATCTACTAGTAGTTCGAACTACTACTACTTGCTCTACTACTACTGTACCAGTACTCCCCACTACTACTGCTGCTGCTTCCACTGTTACAACTTAACATCACTGGTAACTTCAGCATATACCTTTGCAACTTGTGCTGCTTTTACTGCCACTACAAGTACAGTTCTGAAGGTTTTTTATTTTATTAATCAATTACATAATCAACAGGTTCGGCACGTTTGACTACTTTCTTGTCATTTGTCAGTTAGAAATACCTCTGGTCACAGCTGTTTCCCTCTGTCATTGTATCATCACTGTATGTGAAATTTGTTTTTGGCTGAGCATTTATCATCCATCACTTTGGGCTCTTCTGGTATTGATTAATTGAAAATCCATATTGGACTGTGAATATAATTCTTAGTAGCTGCTTTCATAGGTTATATAGACTTTTCCTCAAAACTTTACATAGAGGTTTGCAGAGGATGGGACAGAAGCTAATAGTAACAGCTAACAGCTTAAAGTGATGCTATTGAAGACTGAAAAAGAAAATGAAGATGAGCAGTCCTGTTCACTGATATCAAGACAATTGCATTGTTATGTACCATACAGGCTGTCGCCGACAGAGTAGCCATATTAAAATATATTGATTACGTGTCCTAACTGAATCAAGCATCTAGAAGACCTCATCACAAATGGTTTCACTCTTACGGTAAATGCCAGGGCAGTTTCCCATCCTTCCCGATCCCCATGCCATTGCATGCTGCTGCTATGAGGCGAACAGGTTTCTTCTGCACTTCGTCCCGACTCGTTTCCATCTCCAACAGGCGGTCAAACAAACACGCCGATAGAAGAACAGGATCAGGATCCGCAGCAGTCACTGCGTCTCTCTCTGTGTGTGTGGGGGGCGGCCATTTATTCAGTTCTGAGATCAATTATCACCGCCCACTCCGACCGCCAGCAGCTATTGGACACGAACACGGTGGAGTTTCAGAGCATCCTGAACATGGGCCTTATAAAACAGGTTAACGTGGAACATTTTTCTACTACACGTTTAAAAATGGTAGCCTGTAAATGTCGTTTTAGGAAAACTGGATAAAAGGTCAAAACCTGTGGAAAATTACGTAATAATCGACACACTATCTCAAACTGTTAGGCTCAAAGTTCACATGTATAGTGCCAATGAGTAGTACTATCACCACATTGTATAAGTGGATAATATTGGGCTTTTTTGACAATGATTAACAGAAAAACTCTTCGATGTGAAAGGGAGAACAAATCCCAATGAACTGCTCCAAATTGAGCAAAAATATAAAACAGAAAAGGCTGGTTCAAGATTCTCATGTGCATTTCACTGCACCAGTCTGCAGTGGTGGAAGAAGTATTCAGATCTTTTACTCAAGTAAAAGTAGCAATAGGATACTACAGTGTAAAAATACTGTTACAAGTAGTCATGCATTCAAGTAGAAGTACAAAAGTATTAGCATCAAACTTTACTTAAAGTACCAAAAGTAAAAGTACTCATTATGCAGTATGACCCATTTCAGAATCATCTATGATATTACAGACATCACTACTGTTGCAGCTGGTAAAGGTGGAGGTCATTTTAATTCATCTATAATAATAATACATCATCATTTATTAGTTGATTTATATTTTGCATTAATAATCTAAATCTGCAAAGTAGCTATTATCTATAGCTATCAAAAAATGTATTGGAGTAGAAGTATGAAGTAGCATAAAATGAAAGTACTCAACTAAAGTACAAGTACCTCAAAAAAACCTAAATGCACTAGTTACATTCCACCACTGCCAGTTTGTTACGCTTTACTGACGTTTGTGTGAAGTTTACTCTCCATGTCGTTTATTCAATTTTATTGACAAATGGTTAAGAGTGAACCTGAGCCTCACTCACTATGTAAAATTGTTTTTGTGCAATTGACTGACAAACACAACAACCTTAAGAGGAAAACAGTATTTCAAAATATGCATATTACCTAAAAAGCGAAAGACAGACTTCTTGTCCAATTGGTCAATTAGCACAGCATTCAGAGAATATGTTTACTGAACGTTTGTGCAAATTGGACAAAGGGTGTGGTGGCATTATAGTGCAAATACAAAAAGGATACAAGTCTTTTATTGCCATTTCAATACAGTTAGAATTTGGTCATTCTTTATACAAAAATAATAGATTTACGATCACATCGGAGAAAAAAGCACATGCATTCACAGTAGAACTTCTGAGGTTTGGCAAGACATTCTTTAAAAAAGGAGTTGTGAAACCGCATGACCAGATATACAAAAGTTGGAAATCAAAAACAGTAAATATTTACAAATATTTATTTTTTTGTAAGGCTTGCCTTATTGCCAAACCTGAAAGTCTTGCTTCTAATATTCTTTACTACTGTACATCAGACCTTTGTGTCCTAAATATTTGAATAAAAAATGTTCTCACATTATGTACATTCATGACAATGCGACTTCATATTCTTGATGTGAAATATTTAGGGGCTTGTTTTTGAGAAAAGATACAGCCGTGTTTTATCCAGGTCATCTTATGGCAGTGTGCTAACAGTGTGTGAGGGTGTCAGCTGCTTGTGTTATAGGTTCCTATCGCTCAGATCGGAATCAGATTTCAGATTTGGACATTTTCACATTAAGGTGTAGAAGCCGAAGCAGTCAGGTATTTGCAAAATATTCAGTTCACCATCTACGAGAGCTGATGCTTAGATGAACAGCTGACTGAATAACTGATAGAAAGATGGCGTTTGCTTCCTGATTACACATTTTCACCCCGATCATGTCCTGACCTGACTGATGTGGGGTATTGAGGGGGATAAAAGGGCATCGGTAATAATGGTTAGTGGTTTCATCACTTGAACAGTGACACACTGTAGTGGAAGACAACAGGTGGCCTCACAACACCCTGATGTGAAGACTTTAGAGATCAATTGTTTTTTGCCTTTTATACACTGCTGTTACAGGGTTCTTTCTCTTCAATATTAGTATTTTCTCTCAATTCCTTCCTCTGTTCCTGAGATGTGCGATGTCTCTATCTGGTGACCAAGACATGCTAACGGTTGACTGTCCAGTCCAACGTGTGACAATCGGAACTGATATATATCAAATATCATGTAGTATCGGGAGTCAGCCAGTAGCATCAGCTGGATCCAACACTCTCATTCTGTCTCCTCCATGGTTGTTAGTTACAGTTGCTGCGGTGCGTTAGCTGAGCCCGCTGCAGGAGAGTATGCTATCCAGATGATACTGAGGGACCATTTGTATTCTGCATTTTGCATACTATTTGTTCTGCCTCCAGGATTTCGAGCTGCTCTCAGGTGCAGCCTCTTCACGGCGCCGCTTCTGCGTGGACTGTCGTTCTGCATTAAAACATGACATACAGAACATACGTCAAGAGATTATTAACTTTATTATAGGTATCAACTTACATTTTCGTTTTGTGAATTTGATATAAACACACTCGCATCAATAAATTAAACAGTATAGTGAATATATCTATGAAGCTATCACTTTCTTTAGCAACTTGGCTCAGGGCATTTTATGTTTTTTCAATATTTCTGGCTTGTTTTGGCAGAACAACAATAGTTTAGTTATGCTCTGTGAGAAAGCCCAAAACGTCTCCTGCAGGCCAGAGACAGCAAATATTTGATATCACGCTGCCAACTGACCTAAGTCTCATGGGTATTAATTTTAGTCATTAGTGTGATGATTTTGAGTAAACAACATGTTGGTATCTTGTCTGCATTGTACAATTGAAAATGTATATATGTATGTATGTATGTATGTATGAATGTGCAAAGAGCTGTATTTTAACCAATGACGATGCGATGTTAACCATCCAACCTGCGTACCTGTTCGAGACATTCTTTCATGTATGGAGGGGTTGTCAGAGGACCCTCCCGGACCTTGACTGGTCCCTGTGTTGACACCTCCAAAATTACTTCCACCATTGTTGGGATTGGCAGGTAGCGTTGCCAGCAGGCCTGCAAGGGGACCAAAGCATTCGGATTTACCCACAAGGCAACACTTGGTTGTGACATTGATTTCTTCTTTGACATGATGTGAAAATGGTTCTTTAGCCCAGGAAAAATCTGAACATCAATGAAAGCATCAAAAGCGGCTGACTGGTGATACTTTTGTATGGTAATTACTGGAGACCCAAATTATTGCAATTTTCTACTCTGAGGTCAAAAAAAAAACATCCGACACCAATTGTACACCAAGGCTTTAACACTGCTGTACCTGAAAGCTATAAATACTGAAACACAATGAACCTAGACAAGCTGACAGGATGTGCATGAATATTATTTGCAGAGAAGAAAATGTGAAAATTACAATTTTCAAATTAACCTTCTGAACCCTTTTAGGATCTTTATTTCTGGGTTTATATATAGTATTTATACATGTGCCAGCCAGTTTGAACCAAGTTTGTGGGGTGTAGCAGAAAAGTAATATAACGAGTAGTATAACGGATTACTGTAGGGAGTAATAGCATTACTTTTGAAAAGAGTAAGGAGTAATTACATTTTTTGAGTAACGAGTGCTCATGACACAGGTTTCATAGGGAATCCTGGATTGCTAAACTTGTCCATAAACAGAAAAAGGTTTGTTTGTTGTATCTGGGTCATGTCCCTACCCAGTCCTCTGTAGCTGGAAAGCTGCTGATAAATTTGCTTCATCCGCTCTATGTTGAAGCGGCTGGCCTCTGCATGGTTCACCATGGGGTTGGGGTAGTGGACTCCTATGATACACTTGGCCGCCTTCTGCACTTCCTCTGGGGCATTCCAAGGATCATAGATGTATTTGGTTGGAAAGCCCCTCAATATGGGCAAATAACGCCTGGGAGCAGAGACAGAAGAGAATGAAGACAGATGTGGAAGATAGAAAATGGGTGGAACATGATATAAAAGGTAAAGTAGGCTAATGTAGCACACTACAGAAATATGTGACAGTCTTGTCTGAGATGTTACAAATGTGCCATATCAGATAAGCTAGTGTTCAACCATTAATACAGTGTATTGAGTGTGAAAGCTCATTCTTTTTTTCCCCATTAATATTGACACTGTAAGGTCAAACAATTTTCATCACTGTTTACCACTTACTACACATGTTTGCATCACATTTCGGAGACTATGTGGTGTTATGCAGATAGACTACACTATCACCAATACACTAACATTTTTTGAAGATTGAAACAATTTGTTGATGCAACTGTGACAAATGATTTCCCCCATGTGAGGCAACAAAAGAGCACGAGCTAACCAGGAGGTTTCATTTCCCCATTTGAAATGACTGCGGGGGGGGGGCAAAAATACCCACAACCCTGTGAGCTTATGAAAGCCCAGTGTTTTTATATTCATGTGATGCAGATGAAAGCACTGACTGACCGTATGTAGTCCCCGTTGGGATCTGTGCGTCGTCCAAATCCCACAGGGCAGTAGCAGTGGAAAAACTGCTGGAAAAACGAGCTGCAAGAAAGCCACATCCAGCTGCCAGCATTTACACTCCAGTCCGCATCTATGAGCAACTCTTCAAACGCCTGTACAAGACACGGACAGTCGAGACAATGCATGTTAGTAATTTTAATCAGAGCAAGACGCAGGACAGGACAGCAGCTAGGTACCTTCATTTACTCTAACTTTTCTTTTAATGACCTTTCAAACAGTGGTGATTGATGACAAGTGTGAACCTTATATACTTAAATACTTGATCTTTTTTCTCTATTCTTACCTTCATGCCTTCCTCCCAGCTGATCCAGAGGTCTCCCCTGGTGAGGAAGCAGGCCACAGCGTGCCTCGCCAAATGATGGATCCACCCCTCCTGCCTCAGCTGGGTCATAATGGCGTCTATCCAGGGAAAGCCTGTCCGTCCCTCTGCCCACTTGGCCAGCGCCTCTGGGTTTTGGTCCCAGGGGATCTGGACACACACAGGGTTTCCCTCCATCTTGTCAAAGCAGGGGTTGTTGGTGGCAGTCGCATAGAAGAACTCCCTCCACAACAGCTGGCCATACAAGGAAAGTGGTGGGGTGTTGTTCTTCTTGACCTGATAAGACAGAGTGCACACAAAGCCAACAGATGTTTATCATCTGAAGGTTAGACTGGTTTGACTCCTAGACCATCACATGAAAACCAATGTTTCGCCAATCTTACTTTAAAATTAAAACTGAAAAGAAAATGGCTAGAAGTAAGTAAAATTGTTCCTTTTGTTTCATGTCTCGTCTGTGGTCATTCGTACCTTCCTGTACAGGTCAGTGAGTTTGAAGTAGAAGAGCCGACAGGAGAGACATCCAAAGCGCAGGTAGGGGCTGAGGCCTGTGGGACTGGCCAGCAGGGAGTTGGCGTTCATACGTGGACGCTCAAAGTTTGCCACCCATGCCTGTAAAATGATGGTCAGTCAGCATTTAACTAAAATAATAGCACTATGATCGCAAAATCTGCACCTGAAGAAACACAGACATCTAATGAGATATGAAATGTTTGAGTCTCAGGCCTCAAAACACGAGGCTCAAAAAAGGTGAAACAAAGTTGCTGTTGATGGTGATATAGCATAGAGTTTATCACTTGAAACGAGTAGAATAAACAGGGTGTCTACAAATCCTGGAAACCTCTCCTCACAGTGTGTTTAGCCTAAATCTAAGATTCAGTTCTAGCAATCTTTAATGTGTTGAGGTTTATTGGTTTCCTGTTCTTCTGCTGAGGAACTACACCAGTCATCCAAAATCTTTTCTGATGACACATCGTTGTTCATTTTGTAGTGGTGATATTGGAAATCTTGGTGGGTATTCAGCTTTCCCCAACATATTAGATATTTATCCCACAGATCTGAATTTATTTTATATCACTCCACATTTAACACACTTTCAACCATTCTGGCAACAGGTGCTGCATCAGTGAGAAACCTTGTCCAGGGATGTGGGATAACATTACTCATCTGCTGCCTCGTGCATTTTTCTTTTTTTTATTAAATGGAGACAAGCCAACACAAAATTTCCACTATGTATTGCAAAATCTACACCCATATTTCGAGGTGTAGAGCCCAGATTTTAACATCTCTGTCATCAGCAGTATGCACATGACCATCAGGAAGCAGAGAACACAAGTTTTATTTGTTTGTAGTTATTAAATGTATTTTGTTTGACAAGAAATACGGAATATCCTCAATGTCAAACTCTTTTATCATGCCTCCTTTATGTAACTAATTTTGCCAGTTCAATCTTTGTGCACATAAAAAAAAGGCACATGACACATTATGGCAGTGCCTCAGTTCAAAGATGAAACCAGTGGAAAGGGAAAAAAAAAAAATCCATGACCTGGTGGAGAAAGAAGACCAGGCTTTCAATGAATTTGTGTGCAAGATGTGTTACACTGATCATCATCATGTTTTAACTGCTGATTTCTATTGAAAAATGTGTCTCAGGTTAGTGTTTATATTTATGACAAGACTTGAGCTAGGTGAGGGGTCAATCAGCTAAAGCCAAAGTTAATGTAATGTAACTATATTCATTTCTTATTTGGTGCATATACTGTGTCTTTTTACCTTCCTCTCCAGATGCCGCTCTAGCCTCACGAGGGCTTCTGTTTCTCCACCTGGCCATACTGCTGTGGTCAGGCCCTCTGTGTCAAAACCTAAAAAGTCAAAATATACAAGCATAGATTCAAAAACTGTTCAAAGTCTGTGACTGTGACACTGAGAAATAAGCTGGATAGCATTGTGTTTATACACCGTGACCAGCGTATTCAAGCACACAACATACAGACACTTACAAATAACAAAACAAACAAAAAAAAAAAATACTTACCAAGCTCTTCCAGGGAGGGCACCCCAAACTTGTCATTGTGGTCTTCACTGATGGGTATGGCACAGTTTTTGAGAACCTCAGATGTGATCGTCTCTGCAGGGAGCTCCAGAGCATCCATGCGGTTGATGAGGGCCTGGAAGCGCTTGTACGTAAGAGGAGGCTGACCATCATTGAGTTCTATGATCCTTTAGGAAAGAAAAATGTGAATCAACACAAATCTACACAAACACAATATATGACACTACACATTGTTTCAAATAGGTTCATTACTAAGGGACATTTGTTTCAACTAATAATGTATAATCACTCACTTGTCCAGATTGTAGAGGGTGTGTGAAACCCGCACCATGACCTCGACCCCAGCCTCGCTGGCTAGTTTTTGGATGGCAGCATCACGTTCCTTGCCAAACGGCTCAGAGTCATATTCATAAGATAAATGGGTGATCTGCCATTCCTGAGGAACAAAGTAATACACACACACACACACACACACACACACACACACACACACACACACACACAGTAATAGATATTATTTATTGTTTCATTCTGTAAAGGATGAACTAATAGAGTGGCAAAGATCACAATGCTTATGATAAATCCTATTTATTTAACTATCATTACAACAAATTGGTTCTGAGTGACCGCAAACTTGGGTTCAGGACCACAGGTGAGGGTGCTTGAAATGTAGCTGGGGTCATAAGTGATTTTTATGACGTGTGTAATTTCTATGTAATCAATTGCTCACTGAAGTATGAAAGTCTTACAATGTTTTCCAGCCACTGTTTAATGAGCTATAACACTGTGTTCAAATTATTTAAAAGTTACAGTGCTAGTTTATTTCAGAGCAAAGCTAAGTATAAGACGGCATCTTCTACTCCTCTATCCCTCATACCTTAAAAAGACGAGGGAAGACCTCTGTAGGCTGGCCTCTGATGACAAACAAGCGGGAGTTGAGTTTGCGCAGGCTGGCGTCCAAGTCCTCTAAACATTGCAACAAAAACCTGGAACCAAACACACAGAAGGGTCAATTAATTGGTTATACAGCAGAGATAACCTCCTCTCAGAGACCACAGTTACATAAAATGCAATTATGAGACCACTAATCACATGTGTAGCTGATCTGATAATCTGATGAAAGGACTACTGGGGGGTCTGCACCAAGAAGATGTGTGTGTGTGTGTGTGTGTGTGTGTGTGTCTCACATGGATAACATTTCAATATAACAGCAAAGGCTGTGTGGACGCTCCCAGTCCCAACTGTACTTAAGGATTAAGCTGGCTAGAGATGCAATTGTTGCTTTAGTGAGAGTCAGCGCCTCAGACTGTGTGGCAGCTGTAAGACAGCTAGAACAACAACAAGACTACTATGAAGCTTAAACACTTCATTACACAAAGCAACTGAATTAACTCTCGAGAATAACCAAGTCATCTATCATCGGCATTACAGTAGGCAATAATAGTTATTGTCACTATTATTTTGACAACAACACACTATTTAGAGGAAGCATCACGTGGGCTATTTTTTTTAAATCAAAACTTAAAATTAAAAGACAATCATAAGGTTCAACTGCACAAAGGCCATACGACTGAAGCTGTGTTACAATAATTAAATATTAGGCTTAGAATTAAACACTAAGCTTACAACTAATTTATCTTCAATTTAATAAACTCTGTATTATTAAATTACACTGCAGAGACAAAAGTATTTTGCAACTGTGAGCAAACAGCCATCCACTAGCACCAACATGAGAAAGCCAAAAGATCTAGTCAAAATTAAAATTATGACCATCATTTGATTATCATACAATAAATACATTATGAAGAGGGTGGCAGAAATGGAAGATTCAAGTGTTTTAGTGTGAACAGGCAGCCCTCTTCTGGTGAAGTCTTTATAGACACACCGTCCACCATACACTGCACTTGCAAAATGTTACCAAGAACAGTAATAGACAGACAACTATGCTAAACATACCAAAGAATGTACCGTCTATAATTGAGGTCTCTTTCTAACGTTTATTACAGTGGGAGGCAGAAAACATAGAAGTGCTTTCATGTACACAATAAATGCTTCAGCACCATGACAGCAAACCTGAACTTGCTCAAAACAGACACACAGCACGTCATACAACGTGGTGAAAGTATTTGCTCTAAATTGCTCTTTTTATTCACACTCCATGCCACTGGGACTACATTTACTGCACTTTTATTTGCCTCATTATTAATATTGGGTTTATTATAATTCTAGCAATGGACCGCTTTCATTATTTTTTTTGTAACACAGATAAGTAGCAAGAACCGGTTCCAAATTCTTACGAGCCAGGGATGTGTTAAGATATCGGCCTTTTGGTTCAGTTTATTGGTTTCTAAAGGCAAATTTAGACCTTAAAACAAAAGGTCAGAACAACAACAATTGCTACCTTCCCACAAAACTGAGGTTGATGTCCAGGTGTCCTCATCTACTTGATAAATTAAAGCCTTGGATGAATAATAGCCTCCTGTCTCAAAATGTGTGGTGGTCTTGTAGTATAGTGTGGTATCGTTGAAGGAAAGGAATCTCGTGTTATAAACACAATGCTGATCATTATATTCTGTGTGTATTCCTGCAAACAGTCTTTTAGACTCCCCATCCGAATTTGTTATTATTTATTACATTATTTTTCCACTAACACTCTGCATGCCCACTACATTAAAAACAGCAGCAGTAATCTCAAAGCACTTACCAGTTTACAATGATTAGGCATGTCTAGCCGTTAAAGTGGAGAGGACTGAGATGAGGGAGAGCACTGCCATAAAAAAGTCAACTGATTTAGATAAAGTGAAATATATAAGTGATGAAATTCCACTGACTACCAGTAAACTTCAAAAAGCTGTCAAAGTGTCCACAGTAATGTTGGAAAGTCTAACTCTGAACAACGTGGATGTATGTGAGCTAGAAATAGTGTGCACATTCAGTCAATGAGGTAGTGTAGATGACTAAAGAGGGTGGGAGTTGGGGGGCGTCTGGTGAGTGTGTGTCTTTAATGTACGTCAAAGCTGTGAGGGGACATGATGATGTAATGACCATAACAACCCACTGACCCAGTTTATCAGCTCTCCATTCAGGGCTGAGCAGCAGAGTTAGTAAGCGGGGAAAATGAGTTGCATGGTCAGGATGGTTAGGCACCACGCTTACTGCCCGGAGCCGTCTTCTCAGGACATGAAGGTCAAAGTAATTTCTTTCCATTTGACTTCCATTTCTTTAGTAAATAACTTCCTCCCCAAATGAAGAAAATGATGGACCACAGCCCACTGAATTCAAAGAAGATATAGAACTGCACAGTGGTACAATACAGTATGTAGTATGTAGTATACAGTATGTGCCATCTAGATTCAGGGAAAATGCCAGACTATTTGTAAAATGAGGTCTCTTTGAATAGTATCTCTCTTTAAATATTTAACATTTATTCAAGTTAATTTTATTTGAGCAAAAGCAGTAGCTCCTTCTCTGTAGCTACTTCCTAAAGCCACTGAGTGGCTAACTGATACAATCAATGAGAAAGGTTGAATTCAAAGAGAGACAAATGAAGATGCCATGCTTATCAAGCTCTGTGGATTCAATCAACACAGTGTAATTGCTGGAAAAGACTATCAAGAACACAGTCAACATTTTTTAACATCCTGTATTTTTTTGGCCATTACCTACAACTATTGGCCTAGGTCGTTATCACTAATGATTATATAGTAAACAGAGTATACAGACTGTATACTGATTGAGGGTATGAATTGTTGCGAGTTAGCCGAGTAGAAAAACAACAAGCCTTATGGCTGCTATCAATGGGAAGAGCTTTGATATCGAGAGGACAGCAAACAAATATCTCGAAAAATTAAAGGCCATCAGAATCGACAGTGATAGGTATGACATACCGAAACAGTCAGTGGTTTGCTGATGTCCAACAGTGACCAAATTGAGTTTCCTGATATATGTGTGTATATGTACACTGACACATAGGCAGTAACACTAAACAAAGTCTGAAGGCACATTAGAAACCTGGTCCAATTTTAAAGCAGGATTTGTCAGCCTGATCAAAATCACTTAAAATGAATGAATTCTGGTTGCCTATGGACAGGTTTATAAAAATATTTAGATTTTTTTCATTCAGTAAACTGTATACTAGGTTAGTTAACGTTATGAAGCCCATTAGAAAGCATCACTTTGCACTTCTTCTCTTTATCTTTATGTGTGGAAACTTACATCTAAAGCAGAACGATTCCAGCAAGTTATTCAGCAGGATTTTCCAGCATATCCCCCCATGTTTTTGTTGCATATTTGCAACTCAGGTGGGAGTGACCATGGCAACTTCCATATGGTGACATCCCTTGTATACACTTGGTCAAATACAGGCTTCATGCAAAGTAATTTACTTTTCACTATATAGAGCAACATTTAGTGTCAAGTGCTGTCCAAATTCTTGCTCTAGTGACACTTATATCCTATATAGTGGATTTACAAATTGTGATAAAGCAATGGATACTAAACCAGTGCAATCATGCTTTATGGATGACCTAAATAGTGTGCATAGTTTTATGACACTTGAAAACACACCATATAGTATAAAGATATAACTCCCTATATAGTGAAAAGAGCTTGGAAGCAACCATAGAGTATGTTGTCTCTTACAGGTGTCTAATTAGAGTGATCAAGTGTTATTTTCAATTAGATGTAGGCCAGTTCCACATTAACAATCACAAACATCTGTCAAATCAGTTGTACCCTTTAATTTCTAATTTTACAGTATTTACAACGATTGTACAAAAAGACTATGTAGGATTTAACCAAAAATGCAGACATATAGCACAGTTGTAGGTGGTTAAGTCAGTGGAGATGGATGGATAATCAGTAAGAGTTTGATTAAGGTTCACTAGGTTTGGAGTTGAGGTCCAGTAATGATACATAATCTGTTAAACCCTCCATCCACCTATCACTCCCTCTCGAACACACATCTTTGCAGGTTCTGACATCCTGTCCCACCTCTTACCTCCACCTGTTGATGCCCACATTGGAGGATCCTGCGAACCAGGGGTCCAGGATGTAAATGCAGCGGAGAGTGTCCGCTCCCCCGATAGAGTCCCTTAAAGACGGGTTGTCGTGCAGCCGCAGTCCCTTCCTGAACCAGTGGATGGTGTTGACCACCATGTCACCTGCCTTCTGTATGTATCCCTGGTGGGGTCAGAAATAGGGGGGGAGGGGGTCCCGAAAACAAAACAAAAAACGTCCTCTTATGTTGTTGTGGTAGCAAAGTAGTCAAGTGTCCATTCACATCCGAGAACGACGTAGCTTTTCACTCGTAGGGTAGCGTTAAAGGTTTGTCTAAGCTTAACCTTGCTCCATGAATTTATTGAGTTGAGACTCCTGACCAGCGGTGGCTGCATGTGTGGACAGCAGGTAACAGCACACGCAGGAAAACCGGCACAACTCTCGTCTGGATTAGTAGCAACGTTGAAGTGAGCACATGCGAGGGAACTAAGTTCCAAAGAAGCCAGTTTTCAGCCAGCAGCGACGTTTGAATTGTTTTATTTTCGTAAGCTATCACGCGAGGCGTGGGTGAAGCTCATGTAACCAACACAAGCTACTAAGCTAGCTCGCAAAAAGTAAAAACGCGTAAATATTTCCGGGTTGCTTCCACATGTAACGTTAGTCTACACCAAGTTAACACACGCTAGACCTCACCAACACGTTAAACATTGTGTATAAATTGTAACTCCTGGTAAACTCGACCACGCAAGACGTCCTTTCTGTATCAACAGCTCCATCAAGAAATGGAGCGCTCTGATTGGCCAGAATCAACCGTTATACAACCTTTCCTCCGTCACGTTTCCAGAATGTGCTTTCTGGAAACGTTATCTACTGTTGTTTTAAATTATCCAAATTATCCAAATGTCGATATTCGGTCGTATTCTCTCAACATTTTGTGTCAGGGTTCATTTTGGGAGAGCAGAAATAAAAAACAACCCCTAAAAGTATCTGACAAAAGCAGCTAATCGAAGGCTCTGGACTGAGTTACGTATACTCTTACAAGTACCCGGATGAGCACATGCCGCGCGGCGAGGCCTGACTCGAATTAGGTGTGCTCGATTTATCGTAGCGAACGAACCGCTCACACGGCAACTGTGCGTGTGGTTGAACACAGCCAACACCGCCCACTCTCAGCAGCCATAATCTCTAAGCAATGTGACCCAAGTTAAATTACATAAAAGAGTAAGTCTACAGGAGCCAGTATGTAACCATACATGGTTATTTTGTCTGCGGCAGTTAGTTATAAGATCATGGCCTATAACAATTTATGAAAATTACAGTTAAAGAGGAAATCCACCATAAAATATAAATTATATTGTGCTGTCGTAATTAATTTGGTCAGTATCATCAAACAACAGTATCCCTGAAAAAAATCAGCATCAGCACCTTAAATTGATTATGTTACTAGTGATATTTATTGAGTTTGTCCATGGAAATTAGTATCTGACTTCATGTAATAATTTAATTGAGATCATTCAAATATTGTGCTTACAGCTGTGAATTAAACAATCTCACCTTGCACACCCCAGTAAAATCATGATAGGTGTGTGCTGCCATTGTGTCCCAGGGGTTGCTGTTTTATGATTTGTCTAGATCTTCTTTGTAAAAATATGTCTCTCTGCTGTTCACCATAGAGAGAGATTTGAATGACAAAATCAAGAAAATTAAAGCTAAGCTGGACAGTAGCCTATATGTGACTTCTAATGTAGGTTGGACTTTCCCTTTAAATAACGTTGTAAGCAAATCAGGGAATAGTTGATTTTTGTTTTGCTTTGTTTGTTGTAATTCTTATTGCATATTAGGTGTAACTTAAATGGCTTAAAAACATTTTTTTTGCCCAAATTTCTCTCTACTCCACAATGAATGTTTAATTTTAATGAATTACACTTAATCAAATCAAAATACCAATATTTTCTTAAAGGGGTATTGTGAAAAATTGTGTAATCTGTTCCTGCTGTTTTATATCACACAGAAATGCCACTGTACGAGGAAAGAGAATATATTGTGCTGAAGTAAGAGAAACATAGCCTACTGTATCACCCTGCAGCCAGATGTCAAAAAATATTGCCACAGACCCAGGCCTGTGGAGCTATCTACTATAGTAAGTACATTTCTTTACAGGCTTTTAACTTATTCAGAACATTACACCTGACAATTTCTATTTCTGTTGTAGTCGTCTAGAAGGGGAAAACAGATCGGCTTGGCTTGAAACAGCCTGCTAGTGCTTAGTGATTCAGACACCAAGGTCTAACGGTAAACAGCAAAGCTTAATGTAAAGCAGTAAAGTCTGTACTGTAGCTATTCTGTAATAACTCCTGGGATCGTCATGAGATGAGTTTCTGCAGCTTTCTAACCCAAACAGGCTGTCTTGTTCAGCTGTTCAGAAACTGTCTTAGTGGCCTAGTTTTCCCGACATATCCCTCACTTCTGGAGTAAATTATAGTGGATGTGCCTCTAAACCCACAGCATGCTGTTTCTTAGGGCAGTCCCTGGCTTTCCAGCATCACACAGTCAAAGTGGTTTGCTCAGGCCATCTAAGTGTAGACGATAGGAGGGGTGATGGACCACAACACTGCAGTGGATCAGCTTCTGGGTTTGTGCTGATTGTCTTTGGTGAAACTGCAAATTACTGTCCAGTGTCTGGTGCCATTTTACATATCCTACCTTCTCCTACTTCTCAATAATGCACCTGCTCACTGATCAACCTTTCCTGACTTCCAATTTAATCCATAGTTTTCACTCTCCTAAGAGTTATAGTAATTTCTATTTATTCTGATTGCTCATGTCAAGAACCAGTTTTACCATAAACAAGTTACAGAAATAGGCAGTGAGTTACTTCATCACTACATCACTGTTGTAGGTTATTATCATCAGAGCTAATAGCTGCTCTCATGAGACAAGGCCAGCCTCACTGGGAAATGATTTACATAGACATGCGAATGCATGTAGCTTTGCAAGTGGACACTAGATGGCAGTCTTAACCAGGAATTGTTTTTTTAATGCCTTGGAATCCGCTTCATCACATTTTTATGGTTTTTATTTGCTTTTGTTAGAGTTACAGCTTTGTTTGACTATGACACAAAGACATGTGTTCAGCCAATGTATATATACAGTATATATTTGTAATTTAGGAGAATGTGGTGTAATATGAAACAAGACTAAGAGTCTACTCTACAGCCATGTTAGCCACTTGCTGAGGCTGTACTTTGATCTAATGCAGCTCTTTGATCTAAATGTTAATGTCAGCATGCTAACATGCTGATGTTTAGCAGGTAGCTAAACAAATTGAAAGTTTGGCCTGATGATGGTGGTAAACTATATGGTTAAGGGATCCCCAGACTTATTACAATTCATCCTAAGGGGAAACATGAATGTCTGAACCAAATTTTATGGCAATCCATCCAGTAGTCGAGACATTTAACTCAAAACTAAAAAGGTTAACCTCATGGTGCCATACATTGTCTGGGAACCATGAATGACTGTACAAAAGTTTGTGCCAATCAATCCAGAAGATGTTGAGATATTTCATTGGATAAGTGAAAACTTGGTGGTGCTAGAGGAAAAATAAGAGGATCACCAGAGTCAGATAAATCCTCTGGGCACCAACTGTACCAAATTGTTTGGCAAGCCATCCAATAGTTGCTGAGATATTTCAGTCAGACCAACATTACCATCCTTAGAGCAATGCCGATAGTGTGGCTTAAAAAAAAGGTCACTTGGTTTGTTCTATGGCTCCTGATGGGTTTTAAGGCTTTTGTCACAAAATCACCTTTTTTTAATTACCTCATTCTGCTCCCTCTGACACGCTGCTCCTTCTAAATTAAGTTTGATTAAAGCAGTCCCTCAGCTGGAAAGGCTAATTTGCACCCAACACGACATGAAACTGTGATATTAAATGATTCTCTAGGACTATAAAAGACCTTCAAGGTGAGTTTTATAACCCAATTTAGCTACTTTCATCTTACAAGAACTGATTCTCCAAAAGTATTTGTCGTAGCCTTTTTTTTCCCTCCAAGGATAGAGCTGTCATAGAGCAATCAGTGAGGTTACTGAGATAAATTAACATGATTAAAATCAATCCATCTCTCTGTCTCTCTCTCTCTCTGAACCTGTAGGAGGAAGGCATTACTGTTATGAAGCCAGGTCTCTCTCCTTTTCTCTATTGTTTTTTCCGTTTCAACGATAGGATAAGACCTGGCTTCATAACAGGTCACTACTTGGAGGTAGATCTGTCCCATCCATCCTATCCAAGTCGGCCTTGACCATCGGCCTCATTGCCCGAGGTTTCTCATGGATACTGATACTCCACATGCTACTAAAATATCTGAGTCCCCTCTCACCTCTATTGTCCAGTGTGTTTCTCACTTCTCTCATCCAACTGCCTTCTTGTCTGTGCTGTGTAGACTTTCCTGTAGACCTTGCAGTAATGTATGAGGATAGTATTCTGTTTACACCGTTCACTTTCAGAGCAGAGAGAGAACCTACTAAAACATTTAAGATCTCTATAAGTTGGTTTTGGAGAACTTTTCACACATCCCGCTCTGTCTGTTTTTTGTCCTTTTCTTGTATGACCTTAGAGTCTTTGTATGTGTATGTAATGGATATCTACAATATTCACATGCATCACGTTTGTAATGTATTGACAGATAAGCCTTCTTCACAGAAGACATTTTGACTTGTCACAGTAGGAAAAGCACAGGTGGTGTTACTAATAATATTAACGATGGCTCGGCTCTATTCAAGTGTCCCAGTAAGCCGTGACAGTGACACACTTCCAGGACCCTGAAGCTGAAGCAGCTACATGGAATTCAGCCATCAGTAATTGTATTATTTACACCTGTGCATTTCCTACAGTGACATGTTAAATTATCTTCCGTGAAAAAGGTCTATCCCCACTGTAGAACAACTGATTATAGTTGTCTATTTAACTGTTGGAAATGTTCTGTTAACAAAAATAAATAAATAAAAATTCCAGTGCACGTGGTTTTTTGTCAAATGTGTCACAAAGCAATTTAAGCCTTTTGTCCTGACAAATAAACTGAAGTTTGACTGCACAACAGCAGGGTTCACTGTGGCTCCAGAGAGACAACCAACCTAAATGCAGAAGCTTGTCTCACTGCATCTCAGATGTAAAGCAGCCACAGTCCCACTGATGAGTGAGCAATCTCCAGTTAATGGAGAAATTTTTTTTTAACCACGGGTTTAGATTATTTCCACACCTTAGACCATTTTTACATGGGACCTGGACATTTTACAGGTATTTGCACTGAACTGGTTTTGTCAGTATTGCAGTATATGACTGCAGTTACAGTACATTTTACTTCAACCAAATACCTCACTGCTGTTGTTTGAGAATGAAGAAGAATATTTATACCATCGTTTAAATAGTACTTGCACGTATCCAACATGTTTTTTTATTTAAGGTGGACTAATGGTTCATGCAGATTCCACAGAGCTTGGGTTTAGGGGAGAAAACAAAATGGCTAGGTTAGACCATGTGAATGATCCCAGCTAATGACCTTGAAAGTAATTCAGATCTTTTCAATGAGTTCTCCTCCAGAGGAACAGAGAAGGATACATTATGCATGCAATCTATTATTAATGGTCTTGAGTCATGTTACGATCAGACATGGGCCCTCAGAAAATATCTGAAAAGCCTGATCCTCTGGAGGACTTGTCCTCTAAACATGGTTATATAAAAGCAGCTACTTCTACATTATGTGATTTATTTACTGAAATTTCTGTCTTTTACATTTTAATTTTACAAATAGCCTAACATTTGAAAGGATTTCCGCATTTATGCTATTTGAAAGTTTTGAGAAAGTAAGTTTCCCAAAAAGTAGGCTATAGACAATAAAACAAACATTGTGCTCACTGTTTACCTCGCCTTTGTATTAATATGCCTTATCATGGGCAACATCAATGACTTTTTATTGATCCTCTAAAGCGATCCAATTAAAACTCTTTGCTGCTTCATCCCGAGAGTCCATTGGCTGACAGCTGTTCTCGGGCCCCGCCTCCATCTGTCAGGCACTGCGCTGGTAGAGCACTGTGTGACTGCTGATGAGCTGTAGTGAGATACTACTCTTTAACTTTATAGGACAGCTTTGGAGGGACTTTTCCTAAAAAACAAAATACTATTTGTCAGCAGAGCTCGTGCAAGGCGCGTGCGGATCCAAACTCCATCGTCTTGAATATTTTCCACCACTTTCCCAAGCCCGCTTTTACAGTATGAAGTGCAGTTATGGCAAGGAGTAGCAAGTCAGTAGCGAGGACCCTGGAGGATTTGACGCTTGACTCGGGTTATGGTGGAGCCGCCGACTCCTTCAGATCTTCCAGTGCGTCGCTGTGCTGCTCTGAGGCACATGGGGGGAATCACTGGCATTTAACCGACTCGATGCACAGTCGACACAACAGTCTGGACACTGTAAACACGGTCCTGGTCGAAGACGCCGAGATCCTGGAGAGCACCGGGCAGTGCGCTAAACTACCCGAGCTTGAGGATGTGCCGTGGAGCCTCGGGGAAGTGGCGAGCGCACTGAGCAGGGACGAGGAGATGAGCCTGCCGACCCCCCCGCAGGACGTCCTGCTCAGGCTCTCGGTGCTGGTCAGCCGGGCCCTGGTCAGGGTCGCCAAGGAGGCGCAGCGCCTGAGTTTGCGCTACGCCAAATGCACCAAATATGAGATCCAAAGTGCCACAAAGATCGTCCTGTCGTGGACCGTCTCGATGAACTGCATCAGCGCGGCCCTCAGTGCCTTGTCTCTGTACAACATGAGCACGGAGGAGGACAAGTTCAGCCGCGGTAAGTCGGTGCGCTGCGGACTCATCTTCAACGTTGGGAAGTTCTTCACGTGGATGGTCGACAGCAGGGTCGCGGTCAGGATCCACGAGCACGCCGCGATCTACCTGGCTGCGTGCATGGAGAGCCTCTTCCGCGATGTGTACGCGCGGGTGCTGCGCAGTGCGCTGCTGGAGCGGGATAACGGGATCCCCAAGTTCACTGTGGAGATCCTGGAGCAGGCCGTCAACAGTGATGCAGAGATATGGGGGTCTCTGCTGCCTTGGCAACACCTGATATGTGGGAAGAATGCAAGCGGTGAGTCATACTGTAAGTCCATGCAACAGGGTCCCCACTTCATAGTCTTACCACACAGCCACAGATTATAAATCCTTATGCGTAATTTGTCACTTGTAGAGCCCCCCCACCCCCCACCCCCCACGCAACACACAGCAGATATTTACATCAGTATAACAACGTAAAGGCTTCTTCATGAATTTACTTCAATTACCATATATGAATGTAATAAGGTAGGTGGTACTTATAGAAACAAGTCTCCCCTGCACCATAAATTACACAGTTATCAGTACTACATGTATGAGGATTTATATAAAGGTCCCACAGATTCACTTGCTGTCAGATCTCTGATATGTAAAGGTTACACCATCTCTCAATCTCTCTCGTTGAGGAACTGTGAACTTTAACTCAAAGACATCAGTGAAAGAGCATTTTTGCAGCTGAAACAGTGCTTCCTATTCTCAGAGTGCAAGGCAGCTGCAGAAGCTGCAGACAGGTGATGACTGACTGAGAACAGGGTGGGAGACAGTGGTCCTCTTAGGGCCAGCTTGCCTCCTCCGTCTTATACTGTATAGCTACTATAGCCTACTGTATGTGGCTGTTTTGTTAATGCACAATATGATGAAGCATGGCTTGATATCCCCAGGCTTAACTGCCTCACTTTGAGAGCTTTCAGTGAAAGGGGCTCTCCCTGTTGGTTTCCTACAATGATGCCCTGCAGAGGTGAGTTTTATTCTTTTCACCCAAAGAGGAAAGAGGTCTTTCATTCCTGTGTACATTTGCTGATTCTGGCACACACAATACCTCCCCGGTAGTTTTCACATCGGCTTTCCAAGTGTTAAGAAACAGTTTTTGGTGTGTGCTTTGAGAGTAAGTGTAATTGTATTCAGACTTCACTGATGCTTAACCAGCAATACATCACAAACCACTCTAACACATGCTTGCCTCTGTTTTGATGGATGTTGTAAAAGTGCTGCTGAGGCTCCTCTTGCAACAGGTTTACATAATAAAAGGCCTTGGGGGACCTATGTGCTATCATGCATTATGCAGAGTGATGTGAATAAAACGAGTTATAGAGTGAGGGAGAGAAAGAGAGACAGACAGGCACACAGAGAGAGAAACTTAGAGAGACTCTGTGACCGTATTGATGAATCACCAACAGAAGCCCGGCATCACGAGAAGAGCACTTTATTTCACTGTACCTCTTTGTTTTAAAGGTGAAACCTTTTTGTTAAGCATGCATGCCAGTTTGTTTACCCTTTCCATGTCCATTTGCTTACAGTAGTACATGATTGTAAAGCTGCAGCTGCACAGTCAGAATCAGACTCACATAAATGTGCATTCATTTTTCGTGATGACAACATACTGTGTATAGTATCATTATATCTTGCAAAAAAATTGCCAAGACCGGTCACATACAGTTCAAAGAGACTGCAATGTAACATCAGAGTTTACAGTATGAGCACAGACTGTTCAGTATTGAATGTCAATATTCAGTCAGTCTGCACAATCAGGCCACTTGGCATGCAGTGAGGCTCCAGCTGTAGAAGAGGTGTGGTGAGTGTTCAGTGGTGCATTGGGCCGGGGAATAGGATGAGATGCAAGAGAAACGTCTGGAGCATGTGGAAGCTTAGTGTAATGCCCAAGGCTGGGAAAGTGGCACAGTGCATGAAGTCTGTGGTGTTAGGGTTAGGGTAGTTCATTAGGTAGCAATTGCTGGCATTAACTTCAAAGCGGCTTACAACTTTATTTCTCACCGCTCTCTGACTGTACACTGACTGTACTGGCTATAGTCAAGCATTTAACATCTAAAGAGACAAATATTTCCCTTAAGGAGTTGGTGGAGACCAAAACAGAGTTAAAATGAGAGTGGATATTGGACTTACAATCGTCAGGTGGCCAGAAACATGACAAAATGAATGCTAATGTTGCTCCATATCTGCTGGATGTGTAAATAGGCAACTTTATGCTAACACGTTAGCCATCTCAACTTAAAAGGTATTAATATGTTAGTGTTGTGTTCACAGCTTGTTTCTGCTGCCCCCAACTGGCCAAAAAGTAAATTATTGCAGGTTTACAGACGGCAAAGGTGTGTGTCTGTTGGGGCATCAGAGGATGACTTGTTGAGTTAATATAGGAAGTTTCATACTGTGGAAAATTTAGTTCACCACTTTTCTTTTTGTGACACTGCAGGACCTCTAAACCTCAAGATACCCTCTATCTGCAGTGACAGATAAGGCCGCGACACAGCCGCATCATTTGTTGTCTTCCCAGTAAAATCAAACAGCCAGTCAGTCCGAGGGTGGGTTGACCTTAACCAAGCCACTGCCTGCCAAATTGAACCTCCGTATCGCTCCATCCATTCTCTCCATCTCTCTCTGTCAAGTGGGAGTAATTGAGGTGATTTTTCCATATTATGCTAACGCCGGTGACCCAGCTTTGTCAGGAGGCCTTTATGAATATCTTTATTGCATCTCTTCCACCAAAGCTGATTTCCTTGTGCTGTCACAAATTCAATAAGGTAGTTATTTCCTTGGGTGTTTTCCTTTTTGAACCTTTAACGTTTATCAGGTACCTTTTGTAATGAGCTAAATGTAGCCGGGTGGTAAATTTATTCAGATGTAATTTTCCACTTAGGTTTAGTATAGTTCTGAAAGTTTGTTTAAATGTTGTTTTCTTTTAAGTGTAACATTGTTTAAGTCAAGCACAATGCAAAGCAGATTGTAAGTGGGCTCTTACAGACTCACTTGCTATTGCTAATTTTGGTCGCAAGGTGGCAGCGTTAAGTAGTTTTATTGTTACTTCGCCAAGCGCATCTTGGTCTTTCTTCCTGTTTGCGTGTGAACATTCTGGAGATTTGCAGAGTGGACGGTGCTGTGACTCCGTCGTGAAAAGTAGTAGGTAAATACATACATATCTTGTAGAATATTCCTGTACAAATACTTACACGATGTTATCTGCCGATACGTAGCCAGCCGTCGACCACTGTGTTCTAAATTGCATGGCAAGGTAGATGACAGTTTGTTGAGTTGTGCAATCTCCAGGAAGTTCCACGTGAGTTTAGTGAAACGTTTGGAATGTAAGTGTCCTTTACATTTATACACTGTACGTTCCCAGAATAATTTTGTGGGTTCATGGTTGATAAATATGTATTTATCTGGTTTTATTTTATGTTTTCCATCGATATTCATAGCCCACTGCTGTATTTTGTTTCCGTCGTTTTTCTTGTAAATCGTGGTTTTTGTGTTAGAAACGACAACGAACTGTGAACGAGCAGCCCTTTAAAGGGACTCATGCACTCTGTTAAAATGACCTGTTGCAAATGTGGTCAAAACTGAAATTAAAGCTACAAAACCCCCTGAAGTAATTGTGTCCTGTGTGGCATCTAATTCCACAGGCTACATAAATAATTTGGGGGACTTTATCTCTTCCGCAGAAGGTTAAAGTAATAGATATACATTTTGGGAGAAGCTTTCTTGCCGCGAGTTAGATGAGAAGATTGACACCACTCTCATATCTGTACGTTAATTATAAAGCTACAGCCAGCAGCCAGTTAGCTTAGCTTAACATAAATCCTGGAAACAGAGGGAAACAGCTAGCCTGGCTCTATCCAAATGTAACAAAATTAGTATTAAAACAACACTTTGTATATGCTTGATCATTTCTTGGCCAGGAGCAGAAACTTCCTCAAGTCTCTGCTGTTTGCATGGCAACCGCATGGTGACAACAAGACTTCAGGAAGTTACTGCTTCTGGCAAAAAAAAATAGTCCACCAATGCTAAGCTAAGCTAATGGGCTGCTGGCTGTAGCTATAAATTTAGTGTGTTTCCCAAAATGTTGAACTATTCTTTAAACTTTAAAGAGTGATCAATAATAGAAAAGCAGTCCAACAAGTATACGAGGATGTGTAGTTTTAGGTATACTGTGTATACTGTATACTGTAGATTTCTTTCTTTCAATCCTCTCAATTTATACAAACAAGGGGAGAAAGCGTGTTCTTGGTTATTTCATGAATTGATATGTCAGGCCTCAACACAAAATAATTACCCTATGCTATAATGTCTGTTCTCACCTAATATACCTCACAGTTCTGCATTGGCACATCTAGCATATGGCAGACCTCCCACACACAAGCCCAACACACACATACTCACTCGCACACATGCACATACACATACATCAAGATGTCAAGAGCTCCTCTCCCCATGTCTGACTCAGTGTTATTTGCAGGTGGGTGTTGGGTTCCCCTTCTTCAGCTGTGGTATCCTGTCCGAACAGGAAACTACTCTATATGTTGGGATATTTCTTATGGCTCCCACTAGACCCCGGAACACAGTGATTCTTTGATTTCCTTAACGACGTGTGCATGTCACAGAAAATGTCTAGTGGAACATGATATCCAGCACTCAGGCCCATGTGCCACCCTGAGGACGAGTTTCTAATCACACTTTAGGTGTGAGATGACTTTCAAGTCTGGGCAGAGCTGGTTTGGTTGAAAGATTTAAAGGAACATTTTACCCTAAAGACATTTAAAACAAGTGTAGGTGATGTACCTTGCACTTCCAGGTCCATTTTGTTTGATGGTGATGTTTTTTTTCTTCTTATTCACATCGACAGGTGGCCAAATATGCATGACTTAATGTTGAAATATTTCCAGTGCAGCTACAGTTAACAGATTTTTTTTTAGCAACCTAAATCAAGAGTATGCTTTCTTTATGTACAAAGAGGACCATTTCTGGAACTCTCTCTCAGATGGTGGAGGCCAAAAGAGAGCTATAAGGAGAGTGAATATTGAACGTGACTCCAAATAAATGCTAGTGTCTGCAGGATGGGTGAATAGGTATGAATTAGGTGAATAGGAATAACTGTTTGCTAACACGCTCGCCATAACAGCTTCATAAAATGATAATGTTGTGTTTATAGCTGGATCCACTGCCTCTAAGCAGCCAAATAATCAATAAACCCAGGCTAAAAAAACACGCACAAACATGATTTTTAGAAAAAAAAGAATGATTAGTTTATTACCTGAATTTGTAAAATGTATTTTTAATAATCATATGTTTATCTAACTTGAAATGTACTGTACTCTCAACGTACATAGAATCTTTACTAATGTTCTTTTAGTTTGGGGACCTGTGATGGAAACTGTAATTGACGTGGTACATGTTTGATAGTTTTTGTCAATATGCTTGCACCTGTCCCTTATCTAAAGACACAGGGAAAGAAAATGTGTGTTTTTAGGGTCAGTAAGCAAGGGTTTCTTTATAGACTTAGCATTTTGCATTGACATTCAACATACAGAGGGCAATCCATCATGGAGCAGCCAAAGGTACTTCTCTTCCAAAGGCAGCCTCAATAGAAATTCAATGCAGCCACAACTTGCATCTTTGTGGAGCTGTTGCCAGTAGCATGTGAAATATAACCCTGTTGCGGGGTAATTTGAGGTAATTTGAACAACTGGGCGTACTGCTCTGTGGCATTGTTCTCTCTTCACTCTTACTTTTCCTTGCCTGGAAAACCTTCTTCGCTGTCACCAATGCACAAAGAACACACCTCTCTGAGGCTTGTCAAAAGGCGCTGTGGGAAATGTGGAAAATCAACAACTCAACAGGCAAATTTGGGGAAAGCGGGTACACAAAAATAGTAAATTACAGTACTGTAGTGCATCCCCTGGAAACCACTGGACCATTACAGTGTGAGGTATGTAACCGAGGTGGGATTTTCCTTTTAGAGCCTCATGTTATAATCTGGGTGACCCTACACAGACAGACATCATGTGTGAAGACCAGAACAAATGGGGCACAACAGTGACACTTTACTGTTCTTCTGCTGGGTAGCTTTGTGCAGTTCACGGGGGTGAGGGAGTGCAGGTCCCATTCCATTCACAGGTCTTTTGTTCCTTACCCAGTAGTTGGCATTGCAGTGTGAGGCCGGTGCCTGGTGCACACATGCTGTGGGGAAGGCAGCCAGACAGGAATGACTGCGGTCTGCAGCGGTACCACTCTGTACCGGTGGAGACCAGTCCCCCATTATGTCTGGGAGTGAGATATGACATATCTGTGCTGGGGAAACCCTTACACAGCAGGGTATGTAAGGCAGCAACATACACAGACAGATTCATGGGTACACACACTCTCAGAGTCACACATGGCCCAGGAGCAGATCTGGAATTAATTGCGAGATTGGGAAGGGAATGAGGAATGCTGATGTGACATGGAGCCTGGTACGGCGGGGGAGAGCTCCAGCCAAGTTTACTTCAGTTGATTAAGAGGAGACAGGTGATAGAATACAGTTAATTCTGCACCCAGCTGGCAGCGCCTACGATAGATCGGGTGTCTTTTTTTCCTTCCGTAACCATCCCTTTTTCTCATGCACCTCAGAGGATTGTATAAAAAGATTCAGTTGCACAATGTCACTCATGGCTGTGTGTGTTGATACATGCAGCTGGTGGACTGGCATTAAGCTCAGTATGCAGCCAATAAACAGAAAAGAAATTTAGTATCCTACTGTTCAGGATATTTTCAGAGGTTATTCAATGCATACATACTGTTTTTAACTTTTAAAGTTGCAGAGCATAATATTGCAATCTGGGACCAATTTAATCAATATTTATGAATATCTCTTCAAGGCTAAAAACCACAGCACCATTCTGTGATGTCATTTGAGAAACCACTGCTGGAGCTGCTGCAGCAAGGACTAAACTTTGTAGATTTTTCTAATTTTCATGCTTGACCTTTTACAACAAAATGAGATTTACTCCATTACAGCCCCGACAGTGTCAACCCAGAAAATGTGCACTTTTTGCTTTACTCTGCATAATATGTTTAGCTTCGTATTTACTGTTTGTATTTTTATCTCTGGGTGAGATTATCGAGGGAGTTCTAGCTGCTTTATTTCTGTCTTTGGGAGAGATTTGTTTCCCTCTGGACTAAATCATCTGGGATGACTGTGAAGTTTTCCCAATGCACAGGTAGCAAATTCACCTTTACTTTTCTCAGTATTCTGTATTAGCTCTTACTTAGGTAGACAATGACAATATACCAATGCTAGACCAGAATAGTTGAACAATTACTCTGCACTGTGGAGCCAAATCCAGTGAAGCCGTGGCTAAGAATGAATTGTTCATGATGTCGACTTTGGAAGAAAAGCAGAGGGAGAGAAAGAGGCACAGATGGCAAGGATCAAAACAGGAAAATCCATAAGAGAAGCTGTGGGTGACAGATGAGACCCAGACAAGCAATGTCGACTTCTTTCTATAGCCGGAAGAAGACTCTGAGCAAACAAGTACCAGCACGTGGATTAGTTAGGTGAAGCATAAGTATCTACCTCACTGTTTTTCTGCAGCTCTGAATTCCTATTGTTATATTGAGGGAAATTATCCTGTTTAAATAACAGCCAGTCTGGCTGGATATTATGAAAAAGATACTGGTAAACAAGCTTTTTGACTTGTCTTCCCTCTTTGATGTGAGCCGAGCAAAATTCAAAGAAATTGTCACCATTAGAAAAGTGATATGTCTGATAGAGAAAGCTGCATGTCAGGACACGTCAAGGTACTTCTGGATTCAGAGTTGCTGAACTGTAATTCAAATTCATCCGCTGTCTGTTGGGAACAGAGCAGGTTTTCAGTAAATACACGGTGCTGTCTCATACCGTGGCCAGCACCAGTCACAAGCAGCACGTCTGTGCTAATCCAGTGATGCTTACATCATCTTACCTGTTGTTGTTTAATCACAGTAACACAAAGTTGACAGTCAGAGGACCTGCCAGCAGCTACATTGCTGATAAGTTCATTACTTGTGAGAAAATCATCTGCAGTGCCAGTTAGCCTCCTCTGGGTGTGTGTGGTAATCCTCAGCTGATAATACTGTCATATCAGGACATCATTTCCCCAAATCAATTTTGCCAACTTCGGAGAAAGCCAGGCTCACTGTTTCCCCCTGTTTCCAGTCTTCTAAGTCTGCTATGCTAAGCTAACTGTAGCCTTTTATTTAACAGACAGACATGAGAGTGGTATTGATCTTCTCATCGAAGTCTCAACAAGAACGAGAATAAGCGTATCTCAAACTATTCCTTTGAAGATCATTAATCATATTTTGTCCCTGAATCCTCGCTTATCCTAAACCTTTGACAGAAGACGAAGTCAAGGTGAAGAAAATTTGCTCCTATACACCCTCTGAGCTGCCAGTGTTCAACTCTCCTGCAGTTTTAGCTAATCCATGGCTATAGACCAGTAAGCTGTAGGGATGCGAACATGTCTGGGATTTCTGAGGTGATCGTGGGGAGCTGAACTTCTATTATTTCAGTCTTCCATAAACCACTATATGCGTGTTTCCTCTGCACATGACGAATGCAGAGCCATCAGCTGTATAAACACAGAACAGATATAGTTCATGTGACAGAAATAAACACACTCTGCCTCTGACATGCCAGCGTTCCCATGGAATAAACATATACTTTCACTGGAGGACATAATTATCCTTGGATATATGGCTATATACACGGGTTTGCGTTGATCACTGCTGCCGTCTGTTGTGTCATTACTGAATATTTTACAAGCTGCTTGGTGGTTTGCAGTCAAAATGAAGTGTGAACCCTTAAAATCTGAGTTAAAAAACAAACAACTGCTAAACATTATTACATCAACCTGAATATACACACTTCCTCTCAGTCTGCCTCATCTACAGTACTTGCAAATCATTAACTGGTTTCCCAAATTTCCCAGAATGCCTTTCAGCAATCCCCAGGGTGTGCCTGAACTTGTTTTATTCACTTGCAGGTGGAGGGATCAGTAGTAAAGGTGATAGTGAAAGTAACACCAAGAGAGCAAGTTTTTCTACTTTAGAAAAAGTCAAGAGTCGCACCTCTTCCTCAGAACTCGTCTTGTGGCTGCAATGCGTTCTGGTCTGCTGGGGTGTCTGTAGGTAAAGAAATTAGTATACACAGTGCACGGAGCTTTAGAAATACTGAGATCAGCATCAGTATTGAGGGTCTGCATTTCTCCATGTGCATGAAAGTCAATGAAAAGTAAAATCAAAACAACAAAAAAGCAAATTATATAAAAACATAGCTAGTGCTCTGTAGGAAATAGTGCCAATTTAGCTCACATTTAGCATTTAGTAAAATTACAAAAGGGGCAAATCTATTTAACATTACTTCATAATTGTGACATTCAAAAGTGGCACTATATTTATTGTTAACAGCTGCATATAAATACTGGATTCACTATTTATATTCAATCAAATACTCACAATTACCAGAAGGAAATACAGAGGACATCACCTCAGTGTCCTTAATGGTAGCTACAGCAATGGATTTATTTTTGAGACGACAAATGCTAAATCTACAGTATATTCAGTCACAGATAGATTTGTCTGTGTTGTAGGTTTTAGGTTGGACTTGTCATTTTAATTGTTAACTTTGATATAGGCTTCGTAAGCTTGCTTGTGAACAATGAAACGATATGAAGAACGGCACATACTGGGGCTTAGTAGCAATCTAGGAGGCGTTGAATCTGCTGATGCACTCCTGATTCTGTTCCAATGGACCGCTATCAAATTACCTCCCATGAGCACTCAGAGCACTGACCTTCGGACTATGTGTGTGTCATTGCATATATACTGACTGAACGCATGTTTGAGGAATAGTTTCCTCGTTCTATTTTCCAGTGTGCAGCCGCCTTAATCAGAGCTTGTGACCTGAAAAATGTGGCCAGATGATTTTAATAAGACTAATCAAGATGGGAATAAATGAATGTCTTCTATTTGTCACTACTCACTCCCTCTCTGTCTTTGCCCTTCTGTCTCGTTTCTGCTCTTTTCTCATTCTGCGTCTTCATTTTCCCCTCTCTGTTTCAGTCCAGCTTTCTTATTCAGTGCAGACATAATGAGTCCACATTCTGCCACTGCCTTGATGGAGAGTAAGTGCCGAGTTGAGGTAACCTTGTCCCGTCCTACATGTCTGGCAGCGCTCTAATAGTTCTGTCAATCCAAACATGGAAGGCCCCGCTGGGGAGCCTCGGCCGAGCGCATGCTGTAAACAGAGACATGTGTCTGGACCATGACAGATCTCCTCCAGATCGAACTACAATCTGTAACTGTAGTTTGTACTGCGGAGTGGGCGGGGCCGTGTGTGAGTGATGTGAGAGAAAGTCAATGAGAAATGTGCCAGACAACAAGACTTTGCTTGAGTATCAATCAACATTTTTACATTAGGTCCACGTATCCGGTGCCAAACAGCTTTTCTCAAACCTAAACAGCTGAACGTTGGACGTCATCTCAATCCTTCACTCCAACTGAGTGAGTTTGCTCAACCCCCAGCTGAACTAGCGGCATATGGTACAGATTACCACAGGAGAAGGTATATGTCTATTTTGTTCATGACATTTTTTTATTACTAACATATGCTGGTTCCTGCTTTACTCTACTTTCATTCTTAAAGTGGATCAGAGACTGGCAGAATAACAACCACACTGTGAAAAGACAGATGCAAGCAGCGACTTATTTCTGACAACGTGATTTAGAGAAAGGCAGAGAAAAAAAGTGGTAAAAGTCAAATACCCTTTTTAAAACTTTGACTACTAGTGGCGCCATAGTTGCAGTTCAAGTTTATCTGTATACCTAATTCTTAACTATATAGAATAATTCAATATAGGGCAATTTGTGATGACTGGGTTCCCATATTGTTCTTCCAGCGCATGCACAACGATGCACAATCACAGACTTGAAACTAAACAAATTCCAGTGGGTCACAGGCAGTGTTCAGCAGTAACACATTACTTAGTGACACGTTACAGTAATCAATGTGAATACTTTTTTCTGGCCTCTACCAATTGGATATATCGCGTCTGTCTTATTGGGAATTTGATAGGAGGTTAATGTTATTTAGCCTCGGTACCAAGAGAGGAGAAATGTGCTGTTTTATGTACTTGCAGTGTCTTTTTAGCGGACTTGCTATATTTAGCCACTGGTAAAGCCAAAGTATTGGATTTTTACCTGATGGTGGCGCTAGCTGAAAGATCAGGGGATCACCAAAGTTATTACAATTCATCCTGAGGGCAACATGAATGTCCGTAACAAGTTTCATGGCAACCCATCCATTAATTGTCAAGATATTTCACTCAGAACCACAAATGTCAACCTGCTGGTGGCGCTAGAGGAAAAGGCAGGGGATCACCAAATTCAGTAGGCTTCGTCCTCTGGGGACCATGAATGTGTGTACTAAATTTCATGGAAATTGATCTAATAGTATAATAATTGATCTAGAACCATACAGCTCTCATTGCTAAATTCCTGTTTCAAAACATTAGAAAAGACTTAAGAAATGCATTCAGCATGTTCTCAGGCCTGACTGATACACACAACGCATTTTAGTGAGAAACACTGAAAGTTAAAAGCTATGTTTGTGTACAGTGAATTTTTAATAACCAAAGCTAATTTCTGGGAAACACCCACACTAGTGCCATAGTACAATAGTGATTAAAGGCCACTATAAATGACTCAGCCTTGTCATTATGCTCTGACTATTCTTTTAGTTCAGTCACTATCTCTCGTTGGACAGACAGATGTTCAGAGCTCCCTGTGACTCACAGGATGGAGAGGAGTTGAGAGGATGGCACACAGCTGGTGAGACAGGTGTGTGACGTCTGTCAGTTTTATACCTGGCATGATGTTGCATCAGCTCGGCCACACGTCTCTAATCCACACGGTCTCGCTCACAGCTGGAAGTCTGTTTTGTAAAGGACTGGAAGAGCACTTGGAGGAGTTACAGCATGCTGAGAGGAAGGGCTGTTCACTTTGAGATAATCTCCAAACCTGCTGAAAAATACATGAAGCGAGGAGTTCTCATGAATTCTATGCATTGCATGAATATTTGTTTACTCAAGCATATGGAATTGAATCATTTTTGAGGCAATGCTGTTTTGTTTTCTCAAGAAAAGGAATAATACCTTTCTTGGTCATGTCATTTGGTACCTGTAGGCTCCTGTTTTTTTCTGAGTCTAGATTAAACCAGTTTTAAACTAAGTTGACTGATTAAAAAGATCAGAACATTATCTCTGGGATGGAAGGAGATTGCACCACTGGTTATATCCTCTTGTCCCAGTGTACCAATATAATCATTAACCTTCCTTACTGAATATTTCTGATAGGAGGAACGAGGCACCTGAGACTGGTGAAATGAAGCGCAATATATAACATACATACAAAGTCCCACCTCTGAAAATGTCAAATTCAGGATATAAATTATTGATGGTCTCCAGGCGATGATGACTGATTGGAAAACCGATTTCTGCTATTGTAACCTTTTGCACACCTGCAGAACTTACGCAGTGAATAAAATGATAAATTCAACCTCCGCTGCGCTCCCACAGAGACCCACAGCGTATTTTGTGTTCGAGCATGTGCCGTGTGCAATCACACAGAGTTATTGAGGGAGAGAGAAGCAGATGGAAGGCAGGATATGAAAACAAGGTGAAAAACATTGGGACTGAGAGCTTGAAAACAAGAGACTGCACATTTTGTTTCTGCGTTCGTGGGTGTGTGTGTGACTGAAGAGAGAGGGCTGAGCCGAGATCTGAAGTGAACTATTAGGGTCGCCTCTGCCGGCAGGGGAAGCTGCATCCATCCAATTTGGTCTATTTGCTTGCCTGTCAGTGGCTTGAACCAAGTAGGCTAAGCGGCACCTAAAAGCAGCGCTGCCACAGTGACTGTACAGTTCAGCACTTGAAAAGATGGATGACAACAGCTCGGAGAGGGAGGCAGGAGATGCAGCCGTACACTGAACCACTGATGGGTGAGGTGTGTTGGGGGTGGGGGGTTGGAAAACAGGAGGGTTAGTCAGAAGGAGACAGCTGGAAATACTAGTCTGCAAAAAGAGGTGGGGTTTTTTTTAAGCTTCTGGCTGTGATAAGCACCATACAAAGACGCAATTTTTAGCTTTGTAATCATGTTGATGACGCAAGATCATTAGGGCCCTCTACCAATGGTGCAAAGTACTGTACTTTAGTGCAATGTTGAGGCATTTACTTGCACTTGATACTTCTGCCAGACATTATTTCAGAGCAAAATATTGTACTTTTTGTTGTTCCCTTTTTTTTACGCTACATTGATTTGACAGCTACATTACATTACAGATTAAATACCCAACAACACTATATAAAGTAGTTAAAATTCGTTCCAGCTCCAACATTAAAATGCTACGTACATGTTAATGCACCAATAACAATAATCCAATAATATTATGTATTATTGATATTATCATGAATTGTTATTGATAATATAAACATCTGAAAGGGAGTACATTTACTTTTGATAGTTTGAGAACATTTGACTGATATACTTCTCTACTTTTACTAAGATTTTGAATGCAGGACTTTAGTATTTTTAAATTGTGATATTGCTACTTTTACTTAAGTAAAGTATCATAGTACTTCTTCCACCACTTCCCCCTATACATGACCAGCAGTATGAGCTGTGCTCACCACAGCACAGAGCACAGTGCAGAGGAAAGCTATAGCCTAAGTTTACATCACAAATGAGCTCCAGGCAGCAGGAAGAAGCGAGGAAACTTGACAAACAAAACAACAAGCCTGAAATGTGTGAATTATGTATTTCAGTTCAATACAAAGGAAAGCAATTATCCTCCTTCAGTGAAAAAGAATGCAATGACCAAGAAGGGTTTGGTTTGTGCTCAAACTTCAATCAGTTTCAAATTTGACCTTATTTGTTGGTGATCTTTAATTTATAGCTGCAGGTGACGTTACCTGAAGGCGACCTGTGATGGATGAAAACCTCATTCCCACCTTGATATAGACTATAGCATGGCAGAATGTCAGTAGTCAGACGGGGTTACCAGGTGGCAAATAATAAACAAGAACTCTTTCCTGTAGCGCACCAACATGCACTACCTATAGCATAGGCTCATCAACTTACGCTACACTTTGCCTCTGCACTGTGCTCCGGGCAGCACAGCTCCTGCTGATCGTATAATGAGGGCCTTAGATCATCACTGCACAGAAATGATATAAAGTTAATGGCCTTCCCAAAACTTTTCTTTAAGCACCAGTGTTGTCACGCCTTTTTTTATCCTGACTGATGATGCCTTCAGACTGCAGCTCTCTGCTGGCTGATTTTTTAAGGCGGATTCCTCTGTAAAACCGGCTTGAAGGGGCGTTGAGATAGAGACCCTGCCCTTTGCCCCCTCCCACCACTTCTGGCTGTTTGATAAAAATTACAGAGGCAGAGGGAGGGCTCCTCGGGCCGACGGCTGATGTTGACCCAAGTGTTACCCCCTGTGGGGGCAAAAAGATTATCACGTAGACATCACTGTGTCTGTTTCAGCCGCTGCAGCTGAGGGGAGCTGAGGGGGGTGTTGAGTAACAGAGGGAGCCTCAGGAAATGACTAAATCCATAAAGACAAAGATTCAACATTTCATCTAGAGCATCAGAGGCAGTGCACCCTGCTCTTCCTCTCCGTCGCTCTTTGCTTCCCCCGTCATCCGAAGTGCAGAGCAGACAATATAAAGCTATAGCATTGATTTTCAGACTGATTTCAGCTTTAATGGATAAAATGATGAGGTCAGATTCTTCCTGATAAGAGGCTGACTGCACTCCTCATGTCCCCTCTGGAAAGTTAAACAGTTAGGAAAGAGAGAAAGAGAGTGACGCTGAATATTTACTCGTCGACACTAGATATTTAAATACTTTAAATACATGTCATCTATCCTCTGTTGGGAGGTGAAATGTCTTCCTATCTGTCATGCTGTTTGCTGCACCGAGGCTGGCTAATCCCTGCCTCGCAATGACTGATGGGTGATAGCACAGCACGTTGTCCGCAAGAAACACATTCTCACTGCTGCTCTAGCGCCATAGTATATGACCAGCCAAGGAGATATGGTGTTTGAAGATATTGCGGGATTTGATTTCCTCCATGGATTACTACTCGAGATTCAAAACAGATATAAATCATTTGCATATTCATTCTGGCGGGATGAGAGCTGACCTGCCCCATCCAATCTATTTCCATCAAAAGGCATATTGGATTTCTGATTTGAGGGATAACAGAATTGCTTGTCCCCAGATTCTTATTTAGGGTAGACATTGTGAAGGTTAAGAGTGAATGTGTGGAGATTGATGCTTGACAGAGAGGGTCATTTTATGTATAATCGAAGTTGGGGAACCATGAGCTGTGAAATGTGTGTGTGGAGATTTGAAATGTCTCCTCTTTGTGATGCAGACTCGAGCAAATAAATCATGTCCGACTTATCACACGAGGCATGCCTCTCAAGGCCTGATTGTCAGCAGGAGAAAAATGAGAACATAGCAAGGATGATTTTGATCTGCTCAGGGACCCGCGACAGATAAATCATTCAGTTACCTCCAGCTGACAAAGTCACATTTTCAAGATTTTTGTTTTCTTACCAGAAATGTTGACATTTGAAAAAAAGCAGCTCAAATAGTGGGATGTGATTAGCCTCATGATTCCTCATATAGAGTAGCTGATGGTTTGAAATTATTTTTAAAGAAACTAAAGTGCAGCATCATTAAAAATATCTTATGTATGGAGTTAAAGGTCAAATATTTGCAATTTATTGATGAGGAATCTCAGCCTTGGCATTTATTAGAAGATAAGTTTTTGCATATGTTCACACTACTGTTGTATCTCAGAGAATGAGGCAGCTCTCAGGAGAATAATCGTAGCTGTTTTTATATATTGTAAGATGAATGTGAAGGCTGTCATCCTGTGTTTACTTGGTTTTCACTCCTCAGTTTCTGGGAGAAAGTGGGAGTGGACTCCTGAAAACTGTCAGCGCAGAGCACAGAGTTTAATAATGAAAATCATAGTCACAGACATAGGTCTGGCTCCACTAGCTTCTGTTTTATGTAATTTAATTCTCCTATGCACTGTGTGCATTAAAGGATATACTGTATGTTTTTGTATTGAATTCCTCACTTTTGAGGCAAAACTTTTCCATTCCATTAAGATATGCTTTACTTTGAAAATCCATCTCACTTTTTTTTCTCTATGCATGGAAACTACATAATGTGGCTGGATCTCATGCTCGACTTTGTTGAGTTTTCCTCACGTAACACCGGAGCATGTGTTGAGCCGGAGCTGCTCTGACAGAAATTATGAAGTGTCTTGCTCCAGTGTGGTCTAATAGTTACTGTACACTGTATACCAAGAAAATCATCCTCAGTCACTGTGTCAGGCAAAAATTCAGCATGTAATGTCTTGAAAATTGGGACTTTAAACAAAACAAACACAGACTCGAAGGCCACCTTTAAACCCTGGCTGTGTGCTGTTGTGATATTTATATTCATAATAATGTTACCGAGTTGTATGTAGATTTACAAACTCATTGAGTGTGCTTTTGATTTTGTAGTGGATGGCTCTGCAGCCCATAATGATGGGTCTTTAACAGTGTATTGTACAGCTCATCTCTGGGGGCCCAAACCACTGCAGTGATATCACTGTGGATGCAGATCAAGAGGAAAGGAGCTTTAAAGCACCCTCATTTTTACACGAGCATGTCACATCAGATTATCTGATCAGTGTTTATGAAATGAACTCCTCTTAATTAGTCATTTCTGTCCTTGCAAGCGCAGCAACATACACACTCAGCTGCTCCTTCACAGTATCATTGTTGGCTGCAGGCGACAGTGTTCATTTATAATCGTTAATTGCTCATCTCTGTCTGGACTTGCATGGATTTCGCATGTTCACAGGGTAATGAAAATTGCCCCATGACATCACACCACACATTGCCTCGCCGGATCTATTTGGATGAGACAGCGTACTGAGCAGAGGGGACCCACATGCTTGGGTTGTGGTCACATTGGTTTTGGGGTTTTTGGGCCCATGGTGTAATGATGGAAAGATGGCAGAGAGCCACATGAAGAAAGGTCTATTATGAGAACAACATTCCCTGATCCACAAGCAAGGAGCCCCCGAGCACGCTTTGTGATGACAACATTCAATTTGCTGATGGCAGGAAAATGTAGTTTCAGACCAGAACTGAAAGAATAATCAACATACTGTGGTCTGTAAAATTAAAGAAATAGTGGGTTATTGAGGTATGTAAACAATCAGATATGAAACAAAAAATATGGGACAGATTCTTTTCTTAAAGGAATAGTTCAGCATGTTGGGAAATGCACACTTGATATCAGTCTCATGCCTGTGCATTTAAGGAATAATTTGACATTTTGGGAAATACCTTATTCGCTTTCTTTCTGAGAGTTAGCCACATGCAGCAGCTGATTAGCATAGCTTTGCATGAAGACTGGAAGCAGGGGGATTAAGCAGATTAGATGGAGGTGGTGGTAGGCAGATGTTTTGGTCAGAGCCAGGCTAGCTCTGTGTCTAGTCTTTATGCTAAGCTACGCTAATCGGCTGCTTGCTGTAGCTTCATATTTAGCATACAGACATGAGAGTGATATTGATGATATAACTCTCGGCAAGAAAGGGAATAAGCGTGTTTCCCAAAATGTCAAACTATTGCTTAAAAACTAAGCTAGAGTCAGGAGGACGTTGTTAGCCTAGCTTAGCATACAGACCAGAAGCAGGGGAAAACGGCTAATGTGGCTCTGTCCAAAGTGAAAAAAAAAGACCTAGCAACACTTCTAAAACTGTCTTATTTTCACAATGTATCCTCCACATTTTATTTTTTCATGAACAGAAACTTAGAAAGGACAGTTTGTGGTTTTAGGGGGGATAGAGGTCTCTGTGCAGACGCAATGCCACCGATCCTGGCAACACTGTGACGATAAGACTCCAGGAAACTGCACAGAGTCACTGCGCCCAGCTGTTGTTTTGCAAGAAATAGTTCCGGCATGTAACTCCCCATAACACCATCAATTTATATATCTGTTTGTGTACAGGTTAAATGAGTAAGATATGACATGTCTATTAGTCAGCTTTAGAGGTGTTGGTAGGTGTATTTTTGAACTTTGGACAGATCTAGGCTAGCTGTTTCCCCCTGCTTCCTGCTACAATAACAATTACACTTTGTACATACATTTAGGTCTGTGCTGATAAGTACTGTTTGCATAGCTTGTATACTGTATGAAAAGTATGGTAGACTGAGAATGAGAGTGGTCTGTAATCAGAGACTGGGCACCAAACCCTGTGCTGACAACTGCAAACTGAATTTCCTCTCTTACCTGTTGTGTTGTGGTGGTGTCAGGTTCCCTGCGGGGAAGGAGATTAATATGTCACACTGTGTCTCTGATCCCTCACCCTGTGTGCACTCATTACACTCTGTTGTGTCGCTTTTGCCCACATCCTCGGTCTGATCCAGCTTTTGACTGAAGTCAGCTAGCGCAAAACAGCAAGAGGACAAAAAAGCTGCATCACTTTTTCCACATGTAAAATATAATATGTGCCGTTAGCTGTTCCTTCAAACTCAGAGAGTGCCGCTCACACTGACAGTCTCCTCCTGGTTTGTGTCCCATGAGGGAGTAATTTGGCTGAAGCAGCATGGAGCAGTTTGGAATGAAAGTAGAATCAGTGATAAAAAACAGTTTGTTTGGTTGGAAATCCATTGTTGCAGGAGGAGCTGGAGAAAAGAAGAGAAAGAGAGGACTTATGGGAGACACATGTCTCTACAGTACAGGAAGATCTATGCTTTCTGAGGCCACTGCACACCATCCAGATGGCTAATGGCTCTCTGTGCCTCTCCTGCAATTGAGAACTGTCATCTCCTTAAACCACTGACACAGCTGGAGGCTGGCCAAGACACTTCCGAATACATAAAAAAAGAAATCAATCCATGATCAATAGAGTCAAACATCCAACCATTCAAATGGCTACACAGCAGTGTTTGATCAGCATGTGTGAGATCAATGAAGGAGCGTCCTGTGAGTGTTCAGCTGTGTGGGGATCTGTACAATGATGACAGCATGCAGGCCATGTGCCTCTCAAACTGACTCAACGCTGGGGCTGCAGACACAACACACAACAACGCAATAACACAAACACTGTACAACATAATACAATCCAAGATGACAACTAAACAAGCCATGGACTCAAAAACTGACATAGAGCTCACTCAACACCTCTCTGACACAATCAGTCACTAAAATTGCACGATAGCCTTCACAACAGCAGCATAAGGGCTGTTTAATTGCATTGCCTCATATTGCACAGATGTTTTTGTATTTGGGTTGAACCTCTGTGGAGTCAATCCACTTGTTTACTTGTTGCAAGTATCATTACAGATATAAAATGGGGAACAGAGAAAGACTGAGAGAGATGGGGAGGGAAATTTCTTGAATGGCACAGAAAACGCACAAACATTATCCATTATATCTGCCTGGTTTTTCAACATTTGAAAAATTACCTAAATTACAGACATTTTGGGAAATACACTTATTTGCTTTCTTCCTGCCTTTGCTTTATAAATATAACTTTGTGGGGTCTTGTCCAGGAAGTTACTGTGTCTTTGGGCTAAGGTCAGCTAACAGGCAGCTGGCTGCAGCTACGTGTTTATTGTACAGATGTCAGAGTGCTGGATTGTACTTGCATATATTAAAACAGAATTAACTGTATATTGAATATACTGTGAATTGTCACAGGACAGGTGGAGGTATCCAGCACAGAGAATACTTGTTTCTGATTGGGCAAATTGTGCATTATCTTTAGATGACCAGACGCTTTGATGTAGCGGCCAGAAGCTGCAAAGCGATTCGTTTCACACTTTGTCTTCCCTTACCTGTTAGAGTTTTGAATTCATTTGTACGCCTAAGTTGACAAAGATTGTGACATTTCCATTTCCATTTTCCATGAATTGCTCCATGTTTTGGGAAAGCACCAATGAATGTATCTGGCAAGTGGCAATGATACAATTGATAACCCACTTTGATATTATTTAATAACTGCATGGGTTTAATTAATTTTAATTACTGGCAGCTCTGTTGGAACATAAACATTATATGATGAAAACTGCACCTATATCACTCATTTACAATCACACCGTACATAGAATGTGAAGAAGTATAGCAAGAGGTACCTCTTCACTAATTATGCAAATCATCCCTGATTATGTAATGATGATGAAGTATGATTTTTAACGGAGAAGGTGAAAGCTCCCACCTGTTTCAAACCCTGCATCGTCCTTCCCTCTTCCACAGCCGAGGCCTGCAGGACATTTCCCCTTTTATGTATGATTAAGGGCAAGAGCTGCTTTTTACGGCCGTGGACACCTGCAGGTCAGAAACCGTACACACCTACAAAGAGAGTCAGTGCGTAACCCTTTGAACTAGTTCGTTCTCCCCTCTGGTCGTTCGCTGCGTTCCTCCTGCTCTGAAAACGTTATTGCTTTTTTGCCTTTACCAGTCTGCACACGGCCAATGCAGCCCGGCAGGTGTAATGGCCGGTATCAGATATCATTCTCTCTGCCGGGGAATTTAGACAAACCACTCAATTAATTTCACAGATGAAAAGTGGACGGTCAGAGAAAGGTCATCCCTATTTATTAGTCACAGTAGCTGTTAAATGTGCATTAGCATAATTATGTTGTCTTTGGCATAACAGGGACATTAACATTGTGGCTTCTGTAAAGGTTGGATCACTTTCAAAATAGTGCAAACTGAATTACTTTGAGTTCACTGTTACTTGACAACTTTGTCCTCTGTTATGAATGAGAGATTAGGTTTTTTTGAAGGTCTCTGCAGGAAGAGAGGGAGAGGGAGGGACAGTGAGAGGACTGCGCCCTGCAGTCCGCATGCTGTAGTCATTAGTTTGTGTGGTGGGGAGCTTTATTGCTTCCCACTCGTGTTAAGTCAATCCAACAATTTACTCTGCTGCCCTCGCTCCCTCTCCTCTGTTTCATGTACGACTGTTATGTCTATGGACGTTTCTGGTCAATCAGTGCAATGTTCTGGATGGGTGAGCCAGCGGTCTGTCAGCCCTCTGGTTGAGGCCGTACAGTTCCGCGAGGCAACATGAGGGTGGGTGGAGCTCTTCATCTTGGAGCCCTTAACTGGATGGCTGCAGGCCAGTGGCTAGGACAGCCTCCAGCTATTGATGTCATCGCGGCTTTTCTGGTATCAACACCCTCAGGATGTGTGTTCAGCTGTGATTGTTTGTTTCTGTAGGACAACAGCAAGTCGCAATACCATCCAAGCATTTTTTTCAAGGCTTCCTTTGTTCCTGTGTCCTTATTTTAGCCCGCGTCTAGCCGCTGTTCGCTAAACATAAGTGAAGCTAAACGAACTGTAGTTTGGCGGCGGCTCTCAAACACTGATTACAGGGGTCGACAACAAAGGCCTATTTTTGTGCTGTAAAAGTTGCTGACCTGGAGCTGACGGGGGACGATTGTGTTTCACGTGCTCCTGCAGGCTGTTCTGTCCTGCTCACACAGCCCAGAGGCAGACGCACTATCACATTTTCCACCAAAGGGCATCAGCTACTACGCTCCAACCTTCAGATTGTATTTTTGTCTCGTATGCGCCTGGGCTCGCGCATCACAAGGTCACCGCGAGAGACAGCAGAAGCCTTTTTGCAGCTGACTGATAGTCACATCTTGGCAGGTTGTATCTCCATAATATTTGATGACAGGGGAAGTGACTGTCAGATGCTGGCCGTGTCGTCTCCAAATCCTCTCAAGTCTATTGACTGTCCATCACTGTCTCCCTGTTTTCATTGATTTTCTCTTTTGATTTCCCCACTCTTCCCACACCCAACTCATCACTCCTCTCTGTCTTTTGGTCATCCAGGTCTCTCTTGATTCCTCTGAAGGTAAATATGACTCACTGTGAGTGAGCAGAGAGTACGATGCCCACAACACCTTTTGCCAAAAGGGAAAAAAACAGACATTTATTCTAAATTATTCTATTTATTCTGACCTGAATTTGTAAGTGCAGCACACTAACATACAGCACATTGTCTGTTCTCCAGTAGTCCATACACGTAGACTAGTAGGATGTCATTTGTTTTATGTTTTAATCCAAATTGATTTAGGGACTGTACGAAAATTATATTACGGAAAAAGGAGAGACCCTACCCAGTGTTATTAATATTTTTGTTGGAAAATGCCAGTCCCTCCCCTATAATATCTCAAAATAATATATTTTTGGCAAACATAATAAAATGGTGAATATTCTATCCACTCTATTTTGAAATAAAGAGCTGCCGAGTAAACTGACATTACAGCCACAGAATATGTGAAACCAGCACAGGCTGCAGCTCTGTGGCTTCTGATGGACTTGTGCACCGCAGTATTTCCCCCCACCCCTGGATTCTGCTCAATGAAAATAAATATGAATTAAATCAGATGATGGTATAGCCTGATATGTATGAGATCAGATGTCTGACGGTCCCTTAAAGCACAGCGTTAAATATCAAAACATATACCATCTTTGAGTGAATCTGGGATGAGAAAAAGTTAAAAGACCCTCTCTGCTCTCCCAAAAAATGACCTACTTACTACCTTCCCTTCAGCAAAACTAAATAACCCCCGTCCTTCTCTGATCCCCTCTCCCCCTCTAATAATTTTCTTACAGTCCCTTACATTTTATGTATGAGGTAAACCCCTGACCCTGCCAAGACTTTATGCCATGCTCGCCCAACCACAAAGGATATGACCGCATATGAGTATGAGTAAGTCTATACAAAAAGTGTACATGAATGTTTAACTCTAAACGCAGACAGTATGTAGCACAATATAATATTAGCAGCACTGGATATTTCAATGTCCCTTGGAACTACAGAGTCACTTTTTTCCAGTCACAGTGAATTATTCACAACTGTAGTTTCACCGGGGCTACAGGAGAGAAAAACACACACAGATCTCTTTTTTTGTTTGTGCATGTGTTCATGCTCGCACACACATGAAATCCCTCATGGAGCGTGGCTGCCGTCTGGTGCAGAGGCGTCTTCTGCGGAGTCAGATTACCTGTCATTCAGGAGGTTGCCATGTCTGATGAGAAGCTGAATCCTGCTTCAGCGGCAAATGCGAAACATAACAGAGTGTTATTTTCTGCTCATGGGCCTGAGGTGTTTCCTTGCATGTGACAGATAAAGCAAAGAAAATCCCCTCATCTCCCCAGTCTACCAGTGCTATGGTGACTATATCAGTGATTTTCTTCTGTTTTGACCGAGAGTAAAGAAATGGATCGCCAACACCACCCCCTCAGGGAGGATATGAATGGCTTGCCAGTCATTCATTGGCAAATAAAAATTCTCTGGCAAATATAAATTCCCCGCAGGGGCCGAGTGGCACCGGTGTGGTACAAGCTGCTATTTTGACACAAGTCCACTGACTTCCTTTCCATTCACAAGCTGATGGCCCACTGAAGCTCCTGTTCATTCTTGATGCATTAAGTAAACCACTCGACTGTAATTACTCCACTGACTTCTCCTGTATTCACAATACTCCCAATATATAGATCATTAAACTAGTGTTTTAAAGATCAGACACTGGCACATTGTTCTCTCGTTAATTTAGGGTAGAAATGAAAAGCCGCAGCGCAGTCTCACTTCACCTAAATTAACTTTATTGATCATTTGACCCAGACAGGATGATTACCAGTGTAATTCTTATGCAGTATTATGTTGGAACTTGTTTGCCTCGCAAAGATTCATCGTGTTTCTCTCTCTCTCTCTCTCTCTCTCTCTCTCTCTGTGTGTGTGTAGGTGTGTTTGTAGATAGTTTTCATCCTCATTTCACTAAAATCGAAACTTAATTAAAAACAAAGTGGCTCGGAGTTTTAGGAACTCAAGTTTTGCCTATTTTTTCTCCTTGATTAGTTAAACGGAAAACATTAATAGACCATTTGTGGGACGCCATAAAGCATGTATCCTAAATGACTTCCATGAATGATATGGGATATAAACGAGTAGTTTTAAGAGAGACTGCATTATAATCACTTTATATTCCTGCTTGAATTGTTAAAAGTAATAGGTGGTTAATAGTGTACATCCTCTTGTCAAACAATCATCATTACATAATGTATTTAACTGATCATCAGTGTTTGACTTATGATAGGGTAAGACACACACGTGGCGTGATAACTTAAGTTAAATGTGTACTGAAAATGTAGCCTTTTAATGTGCACGGAAAGGCATTTTAAGTTTTAGCTTTAGAATAAAAAAATGATGAGTATGTAGTGAAGTAAGTATGACATTATTTAAATATGACGCTGTTACAATTTAAACAAACTTGAGCATAATTTTCGCCCCCGTCCAAGCATTTCTTGCAGGAAAAGGGTTCATCAAGTAACTTTGTTGAGTGACACTGAACACTGAATGGTTTCTATCTGCCATTTCTAAGTAAAGTACGTTTACAATTACATCAAGTGTATTTATTTTTTAGTAAAAAGTGTATCTTCAATACAATATCAAGGCAAAAACATATAAGGTGGCAAGGCAATTTCCACCAGCAATGCATTTGTCCAGTCACTCACCCTTAATTCTGGTGCTCCCTCTTGTCTGAGATGTCACTATATGCTATAAATCAATAGGTTTTGTTTTCTTTGTAATGGTGCCTTCCTGTTTGTCATTGCTGTATGTCAGTTTTTTTTTTTATTGGGAGCGAGTGCAGGGAAGAGGACAGACAGGCGGAAAGAAAGGATCAATGAATGACTTAATTCTCACAAACAATAGCTCTTTATTTCGGCAGCAGGAGCTTCTCGTTTTGAATGAGCTGAGGTATTAATCACTGCATAAAAAGAAATTCAGGCAGGCACTACATGATACTAATGGTTTGGTGATAATGTTGTATTCACCAAAAGCGTAGGATGTAGCAATCCATCTACTTGTGCGTAAGTCATTGTTAGCGGTCATAAAATGCAGGATTCAGATTTCAAAGAATAAAGGACTAATCCGCAAGAGGACATCAGGCCCTAATCATAACTCTCTTAGACCATCCAACAGGAAACATCATTTATTTAGAAAGATAGCTCAGACAGAGACAAGAGCATCTTTTTTGAACAAAAGAGAAAATAACTAAAAAATATTATTTTTTAAATGTACCATTATTTCTACTTCCCACATTACCAGATAATCTCTAGTCTGGTTTTTATTAACTCCAACACTGATAGTACAACAAAAACAAATCAGTTTTCAGTATGAGATGGAACGAGATGAGTGGAAAACATCCATAAAGGTTTGATTAGGCCCAGCAGCTGGAAACCAGACCAATCAGGAAAACATGGGTAGTGGTTTAGCTGATGACAACAAGGGGCAGCACTGGATTCATGCTCAGCACAGACTTCTTAAACGTCGTTACTTTATCAACTATAACTGAAGCAGGATTCAACAACTGCATGACTTAGTTAAGCTTCATCTTCATCACTTCCATTTTATTTATAGACCAATTTCAGTAGATGGTTTAGGTGAAGTTTGACATTTCCAGGACAGACAGCATTCAGGTTTCAGGTTTCTCAGTTTAAGAATCTGAAGATAAAACCCAGAACAGAACAGTAATTGGCATGTTTGTCCGGTGCAGGGAGGAGGAGTACGCAATCATTTTCTGTTGGTCGATCAAAGGATAGGTTCAGATTTCTTTTCAAGTCTATCTTACACTACTCACATGGCCATATATTACGTACATTGAAAGACTCATTGGTCGCTGCAATTATTCCTTTCTGTCATATTGGCTGTGAAGTCCCTTCCTAGGAGGATTCCAGTGTAGGAGATGGGGGACAAAATGCACATTGTCTCTGTTCAGCCGAAGCTAATATGAAAGTGGGAATTTCAGCCACTTGATTTGACTTGAAGTCAGACTGCTGAAGCCTTGATATTAGCTTCAGTTGAACTTCAGAACACATTTTTGCACAGAACATTACAAAGTCAAGTGCATTTTGTCCCTCATTTCATGAAGTTGCACCAGTGAAGGATCTTTTCATGGCCCATATAGGGAAAAGAAATTACTGCAGTGACCAAAAACCCTTCAGTGTACATATGTGCATGAGAATATTGCATTACAATACACCTGTAAAAAATCCAAATTTATGCTTTAAAAGAACAGTTACATTTCATGGGAAATTATTTGCTGTGTTTCCCAGCATGTTAATCCGTGCAAAACCTGCAGTGTAAAAATAACCTGTTTCGGTTTTATAGGTTATGTGTTCAAATTAAACAAACAAGATATAACACGTTAATGTCTTTGTGCTTAGATAAGCTAACCAGCTGCTGTCTCTATAGCTTCATATTTACCGTACAGTTATGAGAGTGGTATCAATCTTTTCATCTAACTCTCTGCAAGAATGCGGATAAGCATTAATAATAATAATAATTGCCAAAATTGAACTATTCCTTTAAAGGCTGAACCTATCACCTGCAAAGTAATTGCGGTCTACACCCATTTAGCAACAAACAATCCAATGCTAACTACCTGACATGTCATATTAGAAAACATACTGTACAACATATTTTACTTGCAAACAGTACGTAAACAAGCCTGCTCTTGTCAAACAATCTTACACAATCTCTTAAGGGAAGTTTCTTTAGTAGCTTTTTCCCTCCAGCAACAACTGCTCATAGGCTCCTGCTGCTGCCTCACACACATCATCTGCTTTGACCTCCACTCAGGAGTTTCTAAGTCTTCGACTAGTACTGTTAAGGTTGACTTTGCAACAAACTGTTGCCGTTCAGCTTCCACTCAGGCTTTCAAGCCCTGCTGCTTCACCTCTGCTGCCAACTCAGTATACCTAAGCATTTTCCTTTCATACACCTCATCTGCTGCATCCTCCCATCACACTGGGAGCTCCTCAGAATACACAACCTGCTGTGCTGTCTGACCACAACACAGAGTCTGACTTTAAGGTACGATTTTCTCCAGGACTGGCAGCTCTCTCCACAAACAGATTCCCATTTCCCTGGCCAACTACCTGCCCCAAAAACTCACTGCCTCTTTCCGCCTTCATGAAAATCGTAATATTTTTCTTCTTGTGAGCTAACAAATGAATTTTTACCTATTTCCTCTCAGTTATTGCTGCTCATTGTTGTGTTTGCCAGGCGTACCGGGACAGACAACATATGTATCTAAACTATTTAAGTGTATCTGCCACTTAAATAGTTTAGATAACTAATATATGACGTGATAGATTTTCAATATAGGCTCATGTGATTTTCAAATGAAAGGCATTACATGTGAAAACAACAATTTCACATATAACATTACATAATAATAATAATAACTTTTTATAGCGCCTTTAAGGGGACCCAAGGACGCTTTACACATAAGAAGGCAGACAAAACAAATAACACGAGAACATAAAATGATAGTAGCAATGACTGCTGGGGATAACAGAGTTAATTAAGTCCATAGACCTTGGTGAAGAGGTAGACTTTTAGGAGTGTTTTGAAAATGTCCAAAGATGCAGCATTGCGGATCTCTGCTGGGAGAGAGTTGTGAAACACATTTAATTTGATAAATGCTCACATTATGTCTCATTTGTGTAAACCAGACAAAAACTCAGGTGTAAAAACGTTACACGTTGGTTTTACAGGAGCTTATGTGTAGGACTTTTTCTTGGCTGGGGTTAGTAATCTCTGGAGTCTCTGCTGCCCCTGCTGGTTACTTGGCAAGTATAAACTTGCCTGGACAAGACTCTAGGAAGTTGCTGCTTGTTACCTTTGCAGGGAGCTTGGCTAGCTGTTTCCCCCTGTTTCCAGTCTTTGTTCTAGGCTAAGCTAACCGGCTGCTGGCTGTAGTTTCATATTTATGTTACTGAGAGTGTTGAAGATCCTTCCATCTAACTCTCGGCAAGAAAGCAAATAAACATATTTCCTAAATGTTAATACTATTCATATAAATAACTTGTATCAATAAGATGTCTCCTTCACTTTTTGTGTGTTTATAGACAAGTTTGCACACCTCCCATAATGCCCTCAAAGCAGGGGCTCCAAACTTTGAGAAAGTGCAGTGTGGTATTTGTCAAGATGTCAGTGTGCAGCACTCAATGTAATTTTGCTGTTTGTTTTCAAGGCAGCTCCATCACTGGATTTAGACACACTGCTGTTGAGGACCCGTTTTTCTCTCCGTCTTCTGTGTTTTGTTTCCACATCAATCAGTTTGGACCGGTCGGGTCCCTGCTGAGGTTCAGGATGAACCTCAAATAATGAAAAAGAAAAAAAAAAAAAGAAGAAGAAGAAAGAAAAAGAAAGAAAAAGGAGCTGCTGAAGAAATGTAGTAGAGCAGTACCATGTAGGCAGACGTTTAGACTAACAGCACTGAAACACCTGAATTTGTGTGACTGAGGTGAAGTCACTTAATGGTCATGGTGGGTACAGTTACTAAAACAAAGATTGCTATCAGGTGTAAAGGACAGACTGAGAACTGATGCGTGTTCTACCTCTAGCAAGGATCCTACCTGTAAAAGATGAAGACATGGCCAAAACAAATATAACTGTAACACTACAGTCCTAACAGTTGGCCTAAATTTGTTACCCTGTTGGTTTTGTCTGGTTATTCACCCTCAAGTCCTGAATGCTAATCAGAGACCTTTACAGCTCAGTCCTTCCTTTTACTTTATTAAAAAATATCCTACCTGTATTATCTCAGCTTCACTGTGGCCTTGAGATCACGCTGTCAGGTAATGTCAGGGCTTTGGTTCCAGTTCACCACTGTTGGTCACTTTGTGGAAGTAGCAGTGACTCACACTCAGAATGAAAGACCTCTGCCTTTTTAAAAAGCTGATATGATTTGATGCTGTCCATCTACATGGTGGAAACATCTGGTTGATGGCCCATGACATATTTAAAGGCTGTGTCACTGTCATTCATCCTTCACTTTGACATGGCTGGGGGAATGAAAGGCCAGCACAACCCTGCATGGATAACATAAAGGTAGCTAATGTGACGTGGCATAAAGTGATTCATATAGACTACTACCACACTTTCAAATCATACGTGAAAGCAGTCAAAGGACGATTAGCGACCTTGTGTGCCGGCACGCTAATCTCTAGTAAGGCAGAAAACACATCCATGCTTAAAGAGGCAGCTCACATGCTCGGAGGCGCTTCATCGCCATGGCACGCTTTACTGTCATTGTGCGCAAACACGCACTAATACCAAGCAAACACACAAGGGTCACTCATGGGTACAGTCCAAGAGGGGGCATTGTTGGAGAAAATAAAAAGAAAATAGTGAAGACCACAAGACTAATGGCCGAGCCGAGGTTTTACTTTGATCTGCCCTCTGATTGGAACAGGCAGCTGAGTGTTTTGGAAAACTCGAGAAGGCAGATTTCAGTTCGAGGCGTAGGCCCTCTATTCATACTCAAACCCTCCATCAAGACCTTGGCTGTAATACCCCTGGCAGCCAAGTCAGCATTATATAATGCATATGAGAGTGTCTATCGTGAAAACAGAAGAGACTGCTATTAATGGCTTAAGGGCACTAAGTGACGCAAACAGAGTAAATCTATTGCGGAACTCGTGACTTGCGAGCAAAGCGACAACAAGACGTAAATGAAGAATGGATGGCAGTCTGAGCAAAACTCACAAGCCCATTAATACCAGTGTATGAGACTTTCTACCACAAGACTGTTGACAGTATGATATTAAACTGTGGCAGGCTTCTGGGTATTACTGCTCTCATTTTGATGAACAAGACACAGGACTCATAAGCCTGGCACAAGGCTTATAAATCCACGAATTCTCATGTCATTTGCCCACTCAGTGCAATTAATAATGACTGCCTAAAAAGAGTTTTTGTGCAATAGCAGTCAACCAATCATGCATTCAATAATACTGGTCATTGGCATCTTTGTGCTGATCTTTACTGAAACTCTCTGTACTCGACTCGCTTTAATGCATCACTGACTTTGGGACCATAGAAGTTGGCCTCAAGTGGAGAAATGAGGCAAGCAGAACATTTGGAAAACAAGTTAACATTACACCCATTTGGGATAATGGGTGGATGTACCTCATGCGCAGCCTTCATTCGTAGCTTCTCAAAAGTACCTTGAGAAGGATAAATGATACTGTTTAATAAGAGTTTAATAATCTGTTGATACCGTTGAGGTGGTAACGCATGTGGACACAGTTCACAGAATCTCACGCGAACAGTCATGCTTTTCAAAGCAAGACATCAGATGTGCGGCCGTCTCAAAGGCCGCTTCACTTCAAAGTCAGACTATCATTCTCCATGGGGAGACTCTCCTATATATACACAAACGATTTGACTTCACTTTTTAGAATTTTCACTTTTTTTTTTTTTTAATCTTAGCTCTCTGAGGTTGGCCAATTTCCAGCTCTGGCTATGCAGCCAAGTGCATTAAGCTGCACAGATGAAGTGCCACAGCCAACCAAGCAGAAAAACAACTTGTGCCTGCCTCCACTGGGCGGGGTGGGGGCGGCCCGGGATGGGTTTGGACTCCATAGTGCCTGGGGTGGCCTGGGACTTGGCCACCATTAATTACCACTAATGAGTTGAGCATGAGTGACCTGATGATGATGGACTGTACATCCCCTTCATGGGCATGGGAGGGATACGAGATACGACGCTGTGATGGGACATGTGGGGACATGTGGCTGTGCTGGTTAGTGGGGTGTAGCAGCAGAGATGCATTTTGATGGTGAAGATGAATAATCACTGAGGGAAGAAGAGTGTAAACATGAAGAGAAGTGCCAGTTTCCTGATTTATCGTGCTGAGGGGGGATCAAGTCGTTCAGAAGCATTTCTCAAGAGATTTTTTCTTTTTAGAACAAACTATGAGTGTGAGGTCAGAAATCTCTGAACTACACCGTTTGAGTTGTGCACTATTTGAGTCTTTGAAAGACTTCAGTATCCGTGTTTTGCTGTTTTAAACTTTTAAGTGAACCCCACCCCAGGAACCGAGTTGAACATTCAACTTGGCCGTTTCAACAATGACTCCCTTTTTGCATTTATATTCCTGGCATGAAGTGTGTGAGTCTCACAACTCTGCAGAGTGAAGAAGGAACAGAGGAAAAGAGGGATACTGTGTGTGTGTGTGTGTGTGTGCGTGTGTGTGTGTGTGTGTGTGTGTGTGTGTGTGTGCGTGTGCGCAGGGATGAGTTTGTGAGCGTGCATGCGCATTCCAGCTCCATGCCTGTGCATTTGGATTTGAAGTGGCTGCTCTCTGCCAGCCAGCTTCCTCCGCCCTCCGTGCTTCTCACAGCAGAGCCAGTGTGCCTGGGGGAGAGGCTGGGAAAACATGTGGGGGAGAGTCCGGAGGAGCAGGAGAGAGACCCAGACTACCTGCTGCCTGCAGCTGACTGGAGTCAGTTGGTGCAGGGCAAACACCCAAAATACGATACCTTCAATATTTGCTTTGGCTCGGTTTGTGTGTTTCGTTAAAGGATGTACTGTTGGCATGGGCTGTGACATTTTTAACCTGCACAAACAATCCTGCTTTGGGAGCATATCCTTGTTTAAAAACCTTGTGTGTTGCATGCGTATTATTTTGCAGTGTAGCAGTGATATTTCTGTCTCTTGAGTTTTATGGGTTAGAAGTGTAAGAGGATGTGTTTTTTGAAAGGTGAGCTTGCATGACTGATTTCATGAGTGATATTGCACATTGCTCAATTACAGCTTGGCCGATGTTCACCCTTAAGTATGAGAGCAATCGTTCATTCTCAAGACTTAACAAAGAGGACATTGTTTTTTGTCAGACATTTTTCGTAATAAGCAATACACTTGAGGTCACCTCCCCTGAGGTTTGGAGCATTGTTCAAAATTGAATGATCACAGTTCTGATACGAGTGCTCTCACATTATCAAAGTGACAGGGCTATTTGCTAACAGAGGCCCCCCGACAGTGAGGGTCACCCCCCGGAGGATGGGCTGGGGTAGGGGGAAGCAACAGGGAGCGGCACACAGCCCCAGGCCTCATCACTCTCTGCCAGGCGTGGCCCACTTCCAGTCAGTGCCTGTGCTCCACGCAGCCACTTTGCAAAGTCAGAATGATAGATTACACTAGGTGAGTTAAACAATTACGGAGCAATTTGGAGCTTTATGTCTCATAAATCGCTGGTCCCCCAAGAGTAATGAATCAACATTCGGAAAAGAAAGTCGGATAAGTCGGTCAAGCAATTATCTGATGTTAATAATAATATTAATAATTAATAATATTAGGGGAAAGAGTGTTGTTTTTTCGACTGTCAAAGACTCAGTTCTGTGCTGTTTTGCTCCATCTACTGTTAGTGTAGTATTGGAAGGTTTAACCTTAAACATGCACATGCACCATTTAGATAAAGTCAAACCTACACAGAAAAAAACACATTCAATTGAATGGGGGGGGGGCTTCATAGTTCTACACTGTGCATGGTGACTGATAAACTGACTCGTCTGCCCACTGTGAATACAACAAACCAGTGTTTGGAAAGCAAATAAGGCAGGACAGAACAGGGCATGCGCTTGACGTGACTCTATAGTGACGCACAAGACGCCAGGGGTCTGTCCTGTTTGCTGGGATGGCAGCAGTTATCAGATTATTTCCGCCAGTTTGCAGACATGGGACTCCTTGGAGGAGCAGCAGGAAAATGGAGATTCATTTTGTGTCTGGCAGTCAGGTGTCGATACTGAATGGATATTACGCATACAGTAGCTTATATGTGTGAATGTGTGTGTGTACCATTTTAGACATAATAGAAAGGCTCATAGGAAGAAATAGAAAGAAACCTAACAAACAGTTGAATGTAGATGAGAAAGTGGCCTGTTTGGAAAACAGAAAAGCGCTATTTTTAATGTAGATTGTGGTCTGTGTGAGTGGTTACTGTGCACCACAGGAGCCACTGGAATGAAACATAGATGGGCCTAAAGCATTACCACATTTTAAAGGATAAGGCTCGTGTTATTCTATAATATTCTTATTATCAACAAAACCCCTAAAAAGACCAAAACAAACAATGTGTTAGTCCGTCTCTCAATACTTTCAGACTTCCCTACGCTGTATAGTTCCTACGGAAGATGTATCTCAAAATATCTTAAAAAATAGGTCACAAATAAATAGTTTTAAAAAAAGGTATTTTCCTAAAACAGCTGGGCACTGTAGTTTTTAGCAAATTACTTAAACAGGAGTAAACAGTGCGCATATTGGGGACTATTTTCAGATGCGGATTAATAAACATTTGGTGCTCTAGTGAGTGTTTACGGCACCAGGATGGCGTATGTGTGATTGACTCGAAATAAACCACAGTGCCCGTGTTCATTGTAATGAAGGAACATGTCACCCAGTGCAATGATGTGGCTCACTGATGTGTTGTAAATACAATGGAGGTCTATGTCACAGGCAATACTTGTTAGTAGGGTCATTTCATTGTTGGTTTTGGTTTTCTCTTGGGATTTCTTGAAAATAAGAGAATACAGAATATGACCAGAGTTATCCTTTAACTTTGTCATTATGAGAACAAGATATTGGACTTATCCTTCACCCTATACAACCTCCACTGAACAGGCTGCGCTGTGGATTACAGAGCCCGGTGTCATCATTCGTCATCGCTCCTTACATCCAGCACTTTGTGTGATGTTTTGCTCAGAATACTTTGAATCATCCTCTCTTCCCCTCATCGCAAATGTCTTGTTCGCTGCGTGCTTCCTCCTTTGCTGTGAATCTTTTGCTTTTAAAAGTGACATTTTCTCAAGTGACACACACGAATGACAGGAGTGGGGAACTACAGCTGCTGCAGTAGCTTTGCTCACAAGAAAAGGCAATGCAGAGTCTGTGCAGTGCAGATTCAGGGTTACAGAAATGTGCAGTGCAGAAATGTTCGTTAAACAGAAGACACTGTAAACACGCTGGTAAACACCATTAATAGTGCATGAGAGTTGTGGTTTGTTTCTATTTTGACCAGGAATCTAGATACACGCCACACACTTCCTGGAAACACCTTCATCTCACACACACACACCTACACACACACACACACACACACACATAAAGACAACACACAGACGTAGGAACAAACATTCAAACATGCAGACATTACATGCAGGCAGTGACTGTACCTTCCCTGCCTTAAGGATTTATCGTCTTATCAACTTTGCACTTTGCTTCATATTTATGGTGCTGCGTTTTCATGTCCGTGAGCGTCTTCTCTTAAAAGCTCCCAGTGTTTACAAGAAGCTTGATATGATGTCACCCCTTTAAAATGTCCCAGAGGAAAATATCCTCTTGCAGCAAATCTCATTTTTATGACATTAGTCATATCCTTTAATTACTCCAGTGCCCTCAGTGCTAAATGAGCAATTACTTCAGAACATTGTTGCTTTTAGCAGGATTGCTGTGTCTATTTGTCAAAAGTTCAGGGGCATCTCGTATTTTTCAGAGTCATAATTCACAGCGACTCCCATCCTTGATTTAACTGTAATGCGACAGACCACACAAACCCACTTTTTTCTTTCCCTCCCCATATCAGATTATATGAGATAATTGTGAGGAAGAAAATACCGTAGCACTGCTTTGTAAGACACTCCCAAAACTCAGAGAGGTAGTGCAGGGTGAGATTACGGCTCAGTGACTTCAGATTTTTCCCTGCTGCTGCTGATTGCCAACATTGTCTGGAAAGCATCCTGCGGGAAGCGTTCGACTCATGGATATTACACACAGACTTATTACCCTTGACAGAAGAAATGAGATGAAAAGAGAGAAATAATAGCGAAAGAGCTGCTACCTCGGGGTGGAATCACACACAGCCTGCAGGAAGGCTGGTTTCCCTCTGATTGGAGAAGATTGCATAATTCCAGTTGTGTCCTTGTTGTGCGTCGGTCACCCGTCACAAGTCCTCCGTCTGTGTGTGTTTGAGTGTATGGTCTATTGTGTGCTGATGACTTGTATAGTATGTACTTGCATGTGTGTTTTTTGCTTGACTTATTCTCGTCTGTCTCCTTTTTTAGCTCTTACTTCCTGTGTGTTGCTATTTCCAAGCTGCCTGCAATTATTCAGTCAGCTGTGTTTTTCAGTGGTCTCTATTTTACCTATCTTTACATTCTTTTAGCATTAGCTAATTGATGTTTACTAATAAGCTCTGCATCAGCTTTTATTACTTATGAGGCAGAATGATCAAAAGAATTGAAGAACCAATCTGTGATTAAAAAGTATAAACACAAGAGCAGCCCCACCATTAATAATCACGAGAATTCCCATATCACTCCCAAACTGAGTGACTTTTAATACAAAAACTAACACTATCAATAGCTAAATTGAAAGTATTAGTGCTTTCATAAGCTGTATAAAGTAGGTTTGTAAAATTCAACTAAGAAATTTGAAATGTACATTATCCACCTGTAAGTGTTTCCATCCACTTGTTTTTATGCACATTTTCAATTTGCACGTTAAAATCCTGAGTGGAAACGCTGGAAATTCGAAAAAAAAGTTGAAATATGGCAAAACATTTTTTACACTCGGCTGAGATGGTTTGTCGATTAAAGCAAAATGCCACAAAGTGCAAATAAATCACGACGTCCACTGAAGCTTTGGCTCCACTGGAGAGACGAAAAATTGCAGCAGACGAAAACATCAGATCTGCGTGGAGCGATGAGGAGACTAAAACGTTCCTCAAATTAATATATAATAATACATAAATGCCATTGTTCCATGGTTTTCCATCGTTTGAGGTTTGACTGGCACTCTTTTAATTATGTCATCATGTTGCACCCTCTTATTTTGCAATCATTTATTGACAGCAAAGTCAACTGTTGTCAACTGAGCCATCAACTCTTTATCTCAAAGCATTCAGCTATATTCGCATGACAGTAGTGGATTTTCCTTTCTTTCTTTGATCTTACTGTTGCATTAATACATTTATTTTTATTTATTGCCACCTGGGGGCAGCAGAACCACCTGTAAACACAACATGGACATATTGTCACCATGAAAGCTGTTATGGTGAAAGTGCTAGTGAACAGTTGCCTGTTTACATATACAGTAAATACAAAACAAAATTAGCATTCATTTGGAGTCTAGTTTCTGGACACCTGGCAAATTTAAGTCCATTATTCACTCTCCTTTACAGTCTGTTTCAGTATCCATCATCTCCTGAGGGAAATATCTGGCTCTGCTAAATGCTCCACTATGTTCATCAGCTAGTCGCTCACTGTGTCTGTTTGGTGATGGGCAGGTAGCATCCAGTGGGTTCATCAGAGCATTTTTACTGAAAACAGCTGCCTGCTGCAGCTGGAAACATAGTTGATGAGCGTGGAGAGACTGAGCCAAAGCGTTAAAATAGCGAGGTGTAAAACCAAAACAATGAGCTAAAGCTAAAGCTGAGGCCAGGTGCAGAGTTGAGTGATAATTCTCTGTGGGTTCTCCACCCCAAGAGACCCCCTTCACATTACATGTAGTAATTGTGTCCATTGTTTATATAAAAATATTGATTAGTGCAGCTTTAAGAATCAATTTTACCAATTAAATAGATACGCCTTTACAAATTTGTACGTAACTGCAAGAGAACAGCTCTCTAATTACAGCACTGCCAACAGAGGCTAGGCTCCATATTAAACACGATGGATTAAATCAGCCTGTGAGCACGTGTCTGTTGGTGTCTGGATTTCTTGGTGTCTAATGGACACCTGCTTCAAGGAGTGTCAATGATGAGGTGTGACTTCTATCAAGAATATCTAATCTAATACAAGATTGTACGCACTATTCAATAAACAGCAACACAGCGGAGGGCAGCAGGGTGACAAAATTATTAATTGGATTGTTTAAGCCTCCGAGCAGAACCTTAGTGAAGTGTCCTTGAACAAGATGTGAGACAGTGACTCCCTATCAGCACCAAGAGGAGCTGTTGTGTATCTGAGCCCGACCTCTGACCTCGGCTTGGAGGAGGGGTGTCAATAAAGGTCCAATACAGTATCACGTTCATTTTTGCATTCATTATAACTCATTATTTAAAACGAGAGCAGGAGAGGTTTGATGTGCCCATACAGTGGGCTCTTCTTACTGATGATCTGAATGCAAAAATAAAACCCACCGTCAGAATGTGTTTCCTTTGGTGGCGGTTTACTCATACTTGTGTAAGAACGCATCAGGAGGCGTTTGTGTTTCTTTCAGAGCGACACATGATGCAAACTCGGGAGCTTTTTCGGTCCTCTGTATTAGGGACAGCAAGAGGATCTTCAACAGACTGTATCCTGAATGTGGTTGCCCAGGAAAAGGAAATATTCAGTTTGGATTTAGCTGAAAGCATTGTTCTCTCTGCAGAGCGTGTCCCACTTCAGCTAGACATAAAGTGCCTGGGATTAAGACTTTTTAATTACTAATAATTATCCGTGCGTGTCTGCTTTTGTGTGCATGCACTTCTGTGTTGTATGCAACATGGCTTGCTATGAACTTGTTTGCAGCTACTGACTGTATGTAAGCATTTGTGTGTGTGCACGTGTTTGTGGTTCATCCGGTGTTCACATGCCTTCTCCCTCTGCCAGTTTCCTGAGTTAAACAGGCATTTGCATGTGCACATGTATTTTCTCACAGGACTCATTTATACCCCAGTGGCTGGCACAGGACTAACCCATTAAAGACTTGTGGCTACCTCAGACCATACTGTGGTCACCTGAGAACCCAAAGTGAGACCGTACCTCTGGAGATTTACAGGCATAACAGCACTCCTTCATGAAAACACAGTTTTATATTCACACCTCTATTTCTACAACTCCACACACGGTGAAGGTTATTCAGTATGAATAAAGCAGCCATTTAGAGAAGGAAAGGCATTCTAACACATCCTAACACACGTCACTATTCTGTTTCCCGCTTTCCATCTCGCTCTCCCTCTGTGATCACTGGCTCGGTATACATATGGTAGCCATCTGGCCTGGCAGAACAGAGCCAGAGCCTAGAGTGGGGCAGCACTACTGTGATCCATGTACAGTAACAACATGATTAACCCTTTAGAGCCACAATGCTGCACTAAAAACAGTCTTATGCTTTCTGGTATCTCTACTTCCTCACCTTTTTCTGCTTTTCTCTCTTTCTGTCACTCTGCCTGATTGTCACCCTGAATAAAATACTACAGTCGAATCAGCAATTACATCTCATTCATCCAAGTACTGCTTTAGTGTACCTGTTTGCACAGTACATTCATGATTTGCCAGATCCAAAGCTCAACTCTGCTGTCTCTGTGTCTTATCTGTCTGTGAAACCCAAAGCCAGTGTTCCTGCAGAGCTGCAGTGTGTTTAGGGAAGTGCACTTCTCTGTGTCCCTCCAAAATAGATTTAAGTGCAGGGTAAGAGCCACATCGAGGTCAGCGTCCCTGCCCCACTGCTCTAGTCAACCCTGAGACAAGTCAGAGTGGATCCAAACTACAGGAGTCTGCCCCCTGACAGACAGACCCAGAGAAAAAATAATGAAAATGAAAATAAAGAATTTTGTAATGTTTGTTTGTTCAGCTTTAGTGTCATCGTTGTTTTGCACGAATGACACATGGTGTGACACATGGTACAGATTAAACAAACGAGATGTAACGTGCTAATCAGTGAGCTTTAGAGGTGCTTGTAGGCAGATTTTCTTACCGTTGGACAGAACCTGGCTAGCTATTTCCCCCTGTTTCCAGTCTTTATGCTAAGCTAAACTAACTGGCTGCAAGCTGTAGCTTCATATTTAGTGGTATAAGCATTCTTCCCAGAACCATTCCTTTAAATATCTAGCCAAAATACTTAATGTAATAACCCAAATGCATTGTGACAGATTTAAGTTGAAGCGCATCAATAAAAAACAAAGATGGAAGACTGGCTATAGTTTTGATAAGTGCATGCACTGGATCTCTTCTGTGCGGCTGCCTATCACAGAATATGACTAAGGTGCGTGCAGTGACATCTTAATGGGAACTCCTGCACTCATTACTTCTTCTCCAGTGACAGTGTCATGCCTGGAGCATCTTTCAGCCTCCTCTCCTCTCCTCTCCTCTCCTCTCCTTAGCACTGAATAGTGTATGCCATATGACAAACAGGGCTGGTCCACTTAAAGAATGGCAGGTGCCCATAATATCATCGCCACTATACATCAACAATAACCAACTGTTCTATCATGATGATTATAGCCAGTAAACAATTTAAAGCATCTTGTGCTTGTATACTGTAATTTGAAACCTGAGAACATTACATTTCCAGGGAGATTTCTGGTGCAGTGACAATCAGGAGGAAGACAGTGACAAGAGTTCTTATCACGCAAGCACACACAGAGAGAGAGAGAGAGCAGCTACAGTCAGTGGCATGTAAGAGCTCCATCATTTCCTCCCTGAGGGTAGACAGTGCCTTGCATTAGGACGCAGAGAGCCAGTGAGTCACCTCGCCTCAGTCCATCCTGAGAGCATTCAGCACTTCACTGTCAGCTGGTCCTGTTAGGTCCCTGTGCCAAGGTTAAGGAGCCGGACAGTTAAAGCTCAAGTGTAACAGTAAGGTATTTTTATTCATGTTTTTCAGAGCAGACATTTTTACAATTATTAGGTCCTAGGTCTACTCATGCAGTCCTACGCTGGCAGCCCTGTATGATTGCGACTGCAGCTGGTACAACCTCCTACACAAAATCAAATCAAGTAAAATAGACAAATAAATAAATAAACGCATACAGATGTTGATGACAGGACCAGGGTTAAAGTGAAAGAGACTTATTCAATCCTTTAGCCACTTGTGAAAATTATGCCGTCTGCTGTGCAATATTCAGCTGAATCACACCTGGGGGCCTTTAGTCTGTGCACATCAAAAGAGGTGGGTCTTGAATCCTGTGGTCACACTCCGAGTGGGCTATTTACTTTGGTATGTAATTGTTTGAGAAGAAAGTGGGAGTGAGGAAGGTGCCAGGGTAGCCCTCCTGCTGCTTTAAATGGTTTAAGATGGATTTCCTGGCGTTTGCACAACAGCTTGCCAAAGAGGGCACATTGTTAGCAATAAAAGCAATAAAGGAGGTGTTTCAGATGAATCCCTGCAGACAAGTTCCTCCAGAAACAGAAAGAAAGTTTCGTTTCTTCACAGTTGATCTTGTTGGCTTGTCTGGAGCTTTGGCTGAAAACTGCAGCTGTTTAGGACGCCTGACACTGGTGCAGCAGATGGTGATGTCTCCTGCTCTTTGTTCCAGAGTCGTGCAGGTTGTCAGTAGCTCTCTGGCTTGACCTGAACAAAGATGGAGATGAGATGGTGCCACGGCTGCCGCTCTTTAAGCAGCTGCTCTGTAGTTTTATGAGCTACATAACTGTGACTTATTACCAAGAAATCTGTTTCCAGATGTTTTTGCCACACAGTTTTTATTATTTGTATAATGCATGGTGCATAGCAAACACAAAAGTTGAGTATCACCAGAGGCATGCCTTTTAAAATCAACACATTTGAAGATTTAGTTGCTGTATATTCAAAGGAAATATTAGAGATATTGATACTAACTAATCACATTTTCTCTATTGTTAGGGACTCTTGGACTAGGGAGGGGGGCTAAAAATATGTTTCACTTTTTTATAAGGCAAGGCCTTCCCCAGCATTATCAATATTTTCTTTGAACCCTTCCCTAAGAGAATAATTGCAACACCCTTCCCATAAAGTAATATAATATTGAATTGGTACAATACTCCAATTTAAACCTCCACCGACTTTACACATCAAAGTGTCTTTACAGGTCTTGGGGAGTACTACTGCACATGTGAAAAAAGTTGTTCAAAGCCTTTTGTGGCTCCAGAGGGAGCTGCACGAAATCTGATAAATTTCCTCAAGTGATATCACTTGAGTCAGCGTTGGTTTGGGCTGAAGACCACAAGTTTAAAAAGACCTCGGTAGCTCGCTCCTCACCTCTGCTTGAGATTGCGGCTTGAGGGTATAGCTGCTACCAGCATAATACACCCAAATGTCCTACAGAACTGTCAAGTTGCATTGTGGGTAATGTAGGCCCCAGGTTTTAATGTGAAATAAAAATGACGATATCTCTGGTTCTGCTGCATCGGCTTTGATAATTCTTTTTTTTACTGCCCATCATCTGACAACTCTAAATCGTCTGAGTACTCTTTTGATATGGTGATGGGATAACCATTTTAATATAGGCACTAGATCACACAATAGAAGTTGAATTAGCGGTTGCCAAAATTATGGCAAAATGATGCATCCTTTATCATTTTACTATTCTAGACTATTTTTATTTTTGAACCAAGAGCTATTACCTAACAACCCCCCCCAAAAATTGATAACCCCCCCAAAAAGAAAGAATACATAACCTTTCCCCTTTTCTGAATCCCCCCACCCCTCTAATAATTTTCTTACAGTCCCTTGCATGTTTTATAACTACTGTCTCAATGGGGAAAAGTGAAATGAATCACCCTATAAGCAACTGTCTGCTCCCACAAGATGAATGAAGAATGTCGCAGGCAGCATGTGCATTAACTTAGCAGCATATTATGAGAAAGGAGCCATTAAAGCCAAAGCTACTTTTTTCACAGTGATTAAAGGGCTAAGTAGAGAGTCAGTGCTTTCAGCCATTTCATAAGTTGACACCCTGCAAACGATAAGAAGGGTGCAGCACGGAGCTGCAGAGCAAAAAGAAACTGTCAGCAAAGTGAAATGGAGAGCAGTCTGCCTCGTCATCCTCAGAGCGAGGAGGACTAACTAACACACAGAGGTGTGACTAATGAAAATGCATTTGAAATGTTACACATTATTACCTTTGGGAGAAGTCTCTGAAGGGTGCAACTAGGAGGCATAATTACTACCTTGTATGGCCTTCATTGTTTTCTCATTGAGATTCTCACTCTTTACACAAATAATTACACCTTAATATGACAAATACATAAAGGGAAATAATGAGATGTCACTGATATTTAAAAGGTTTTTTTTAATTCCCCTTTAGTCCTGTAAAGAGAAATCACTTTTCAGACTGTAGTCTTGTGTTCTACCATTGATGTAACCCCCTCATCTCTCTCTCAGGTGTGCTCAGCCTACCTGAGGGTCTGACTCTTCACAGGGACCAGCAGCAGCAGCAGCAACGAGCGGGGAAGAGCGGAGAGGGAAACGCCTACAGTCAGCCTGAGCTGCGGTCCATTGAACAGTGTTTACTGGCTACAAGAGTGGGCAGCATCTCTGAACTCAGTGAGTCGAATGTTTGTATGTGTGTGTGTGTGTGTGTGTGTGTGTGTGTGTGTGTGGGTGGGTGGGTGTGATGGGAAAAGTCTGGTTGACCCCTCCCTCAATACGATCTGTGTGATACCCTTGAGCAAAGCAATTAACTGCCCAACTGCCCAAGACAATATTGTGCTTCCAACTTTGCGGTTTTTAGGAAGACCCTTTCCTGTTTCAACACGACAATGCCCCTGTGCACAAACAGAGGTCCGTAGAAAATTGGTATCCCAAGTTTGGTGTGGAAGAACGTGACTGGCCTGTATAAAGCCCTGACCTCAAACTCATCCAACACCTTTAGGATGAATTGGAGCGCCGACTGCCAGCCAGGCCTTATCACACAAAAGCAGTACCCGACCTCACTAATAGGCTTTTTTTTACAGCGGACACTTGTCATAGCCGGAAAAGCACAGGTGTTACTAATAACATCAACATTGTCTCTGTTGTATTCAAGCCTCCCAATAAGTCATGACAGTGTGACAGTGAGCCAGCATGCACAATACCAGGACCCTGAAACTGAAACCACAAAAATGGAATTCAGCCATCATTAATTTCATTATTCACACCTGTGCTTTTCCTACTGTGACAAGTCAAAATGTCTTCTGTGAAAAAGCTCTATACTGTATATGCTCTTGTGGCTGAATGGGAACAAAGCCCTGCAGCCAGGTTCCAAAATCTAGTGGAAAGCCTTCCCAGAAGAGTGGAGGCTGTTATAGCAGCAAATGCACACGGTTTTGAATTGAGATGTTCAAAAGTCACATATCGGTATAATGTTTGGGTGTCCACATACATACTTTTGGCTACCTAGCGTCTGTGACTGTGTGAGTGTGAGGCAGGACACTGCAGAAAAAGAGCACTTAAGTTCAGGGAATCTACCCCTGAAAAATACATTTGTGTGTGCATTTAATCAATTTGGCTGAAACACAGTCTCTGTGGTTTTAGCTGAAATTGCTGACACCTGTTATTTTGGGCTGATATTCAAGAGTCTTAAATTTGACCATTTTCATGCCAAAATAATACTTACGTTCGATGCTTGGTGTTTCCCCCAGAATTTTGTTCTTGGACTGAAAATCCTTTGAAGCAGTATTTAAAGCGTCTGATACAAAAGCTGGAATTATTTTTGGTGTTTTATCAGCTCTCTCAGGCGGAGTGACCCAACACGCTTATGCAGTGGTGGAGAGTGCTTTTTAGCCATGTTAGCGGCATGGCTCTAGGGATGCCAATGTCGGTTTGTTGCCCTGGCGATCGGCCTGTCGGTCCACCATTTTGTTCCAGACTAAAAATATCTTAACAACAATTGGATGGATTGTCATACAGACATTCATGGTCCCCAGAAGATTAATCAATTTTCCACTGACCAGCAAGTCAGACTTTTCGCTTATTCTGTCAAATATCTCATTCTTGTCTTGATGGATCAGCACAATATTTTGTTTGGACATTCATGGTTCCCAGATGATGACTCCTAATACTTTGGTGGTCCCCTGAGCTGTTCTCTAGCACCACCATTAGGTCCAAATTGTGTTTTGTTTTTTGTTTTTTTTTGTGAAATGCCCAACAACTATTGGATGGACTTCCATGAAATTTGGTGCAGATATTCATGGTACCAAGAGGATCAATTCTAATGACTCAAGTCATCCCCTAACCTTTCTTTTAGGGCCATCAGCAGATGAGTTTTTACTTATCCATTAAAATATCTCGACATCTACTAGATGGCTTGGGACAACATTTTGTACAGACATTCTTGGTTCCCAGAGGATGAATCCTAATGACTTTTCCTCTAGCGCCAACATGACATTTGTGGTTTTGAGTGAAATGTCTCAACAACTGTTGGATGGATTGACATGAAATGTGGTACACACATTCATGTTCCCCTCAGGATTAATTTTACTTTGATGATCCTCGATTTTTAATCTAGTACCCCATCATCCAACACCTGCAAAACTAATGCCATTGTTGTTAGCCTCAGCTGTACTTTGTGCTTAGTACTAAGTAGCATATGTTAGCATGTGAACATGCTTGGTCTGTGCCTAAGTACAGTCTCACAGAGCCACTAGCATGGCTGTAGATGCTTGATAAGCCTTTAATGAATTTACATTTACATGACATTTTGATTGCAGGTTGAACTGAAGGTGTGCAGCTCTGGTCAAATAGAAGTCTCCTTCACATTGGAGCTGGATGACATTATTGGCTGATACGATAATGCAATGTTTAATAAGGCACAAATATTGTTCAGCGCTATCAGTAAATCACTGTATCATAATCCTGCTGTGCATGTGTATGTGCCTATTTAAATGAATGTGAATCAGTGGGAGTTGAAATGTCAAAGAGAGCAATTCTAATGAACTACAGCCATTCATTTAAAAATGATTTGAGCTTATAAGTTTGACAAGCGCTCCAAAACTTAATTGAATGTCTGTCCACTCACAATGTACTCATTATTCAACGAATAATTGGCATCTGAATACTTTCTGAATATATCTATACAGTACAAAGTCAGTTTTATATAATAATAATAATAATTATAGGTTTTCTGCATCATTTGAGAAATGACATACTGATTATGTTTTACCCTCTTGTCCTCACTCAAAGAAAAGTTATAATACACAACCAAAGTTGGACAAAGCAAAGTTCAGCACAAGGCCTCCATTAAAGTTTCCACCTTGTTTTCTGTTTTGCGGACAACTTTCTAACAAACTTTCATAAAGCCTCAACAAATCTGCTCTGGCAAGCTGTGCTGCAAACCACTGAGCACACAACTTCATGTTTTCCCATTTGATATAATCAGATATAATCACAGAATCAAGATGCTCATTGGAAGTGATAAACAGTTTTGCTTCTTGGTTGCGTGCAACTCTGCAGCTCATTCCAGAAAACACTTCTGAGTGCTGCATTGTCTTCTGACAAAAGAATAACAAATTCAGTCGCATAAGCACAGATTATCTCCTAATGTGCATGACAATATTAAAGAAAAAAAAAATCCTCAAGCCAAATAATGGGGAAAGGGTCGTAGGGTTTGTTTCTGTTGTCATGGCAGCGGTATGTCAAGACAAGGCTGGGAAAAAATTTTCTGTATATCTAGTGTAAACATTTATCATCAGAATAAACAGTGAGCCAATTCTCCTCACTGTATGTTTTCTCAGGACCGGGGTGGGAGGGGTGGGGTGCAGCGCTGAGGCAAATCGCCAGTCCATGTTGTATTGATGAGGTCAAGCAAGGACTCATTCTGTTATGTTGACAGTGCAAACACACTCTGAGACAACAGAGCGGCCGATGGATAATAGCACAGCTTAGTCCAGTGGTAATGTTATCAGCTCTGGAGAGGATTTCTGTAAATAACTATAGGATTTGCAAACAGACACACAGCTCAAGCTGAAATAAATGAATAATTGAGAAAAGCAGAATAGCGAGCAATGATTGCACTATCAGGCTGTCACATTGTGTATTTGAAAGACAGCAAGATGGGAGAATAAAAGATGGGAAGGTTAGAGAGATTTTTTTTTAAATATATATTTCATGGGAAAAAATAACATGGGCTGCTCCAGTGCTGTAACATTTGCATCGTATGCAGGGACAGTTTTTTTCACTGGCATTTAGACTCAATTTTAGAGGTTTGCCACTGATTTACCTCTTGTATTTTCTCATTTTCTCTTCCGCCAAAATGCCAAATTAGCATATTTGAAATGACAGTCACGCAAATACTGCAATCATTAGGACTCTTGGTGTGTCATCATCACTCAGTCATGCCGGACAAAAACCTGCTTCAAACATGTTCCACATAGTGTTGTTTGTGTAACTCTGTATGTTACTGAATTGAACTGAATCTGTTCTTAGAGGCGTCGATGGGCGGAGCATACAAAATCATGTAGGCTTTCTCCATATATATGTAAATCTACACAGCTGGAAAATATCACGACCACAAAGTGAAACAAGGTCAAATGGCAGTGACCTCTCCGTGCAGCTTGGTATGTCTGTCTCTTTCTTGCAGAGAGTTAGATGACAAGATCGATATCAATCTCATTTTCTGTACGTGAAATACGAAGCCACAGCCTGGAGATGGTTAGCTTAGCTTAGCATAAAAACAGCTAGCGTGGCTCTGTCTAAAGCTAACAAAATCTTTTGCTTCATATTTACCGTACAGACATGAGAGTGGTATCAAGCTTCTCATCTAATTCTTGGCCAGAAAGCGAAGAAGCGTATTTCCCAAAATGTCAAACTACTCCTTTAATCTGCTAGATATATTAGATAGAACCAAAGTGATGGAGCGCTGCATAAGACGAAACTTTGTGGGGCTCTTTTTCTTCTTTTTGTCCACAAACCACTATGGATGTCAGATTCAATAAATCCTAAATGTTTCAAGGTTGTCAAATCTCAAATCCCCCAAGGTTTTTAGATCCATAGCCTTTCAGAGGTCAGCCTAAAACTCTTAACTGTAAATTAATTTTTGCAAAGTATTAATCTGGAAACATCCACTGTGAATCTACTGAGCATGGAGCCTGGCCAACCGGCAAACTGTGGGAGTTTAGATGTTTGCTAAATATTGATATTGATGATGCTAAATATTGTTCTGTATAGAAAACAAAAACAGACTGATCCAGTCACCAATTTTGTGTGTTTCCATTGACAGCATCCCTCAACCAAGCAGAGACCTACTGATCCTTGCACAAGGAGCAAAATGAAATTAGTTCTGGTTTTACTCTGTAATACATTCACAAAGTTAAAATTGAATTTCATATCTAACAGCTTTAACTCCACTAATGGACCCTTGCATCTGGATTTTAGACTTGACTTCTTTGTCACGTTCATCATAGCCTTTTAACTTGTTTTTAAATTTAAATTTAAATTTAAATTTATTACCTGCAACTATATTTAGCACTAAAATAATAATGCTGCTATTAATAATTTATGTTTCATGTAGCCTTACATTCCCCGCTGGGTACTTTGTCATACAATATTAGTTATTAATGTTGATTAAAAAACACCCTTGAACATCATTATTCATTATTATTGGACATGGAGCTCAAAACACATTTTACCACAGCAAGGAAAAGGCTTTTAGAGCTGGTCTTAGCAGTTCCAGAAATCGTGATCTTTCTTCTTCTTCTTCTTCTTCTTTTTTTTGTCTCATCTGATGCTTTTCATCTTTTGCTTTATTTTCTGATGTGTGATGGAATCAGGACTGTTTTCCTGTAAATGTTTCAGCCGAGAACTAACAGAAGATGCTGCTAATGGCCGTCAGTACTCTGAGTAATACCTTTCAAAGATCATTTTGTTGTGGCGTATAGATGTTTTTTGTTTTTTTTATATCTGCACTGAAGATAGTGCGACTTTTAATGGCCGTGTATCTGATGAAAGTAGCAGAATCTTATAGGAAATGGAACAATTTAATGATTTTAGTGCTTCATGGTAAAACATGCCATCTCAGTGTTTTGCTCTGTGATGGTGGTTTTGATTGAAAGGCTCAAAGGTGGGATCGTGTCATTGAAGTTAAATGGAATCAGGTCAAAACATGAAATTCACCAAAGTTACAAAGCTTTCACGTGACAAAAGCAATATGCAATCAGTGAGGGGCAATACATGGACTAAATTAGTACAGTTCTTCAGTGTCTGTGTGATTATTTTGCTTTGATTCAACAATAGTAGCTTTTTGTTTAACAGTATGCTGGTGAAGAGTGAAGCATACCCACATGGAATTCACATAACGATGTACATCACATACTACTGAACTAGTACACACTTCCTCCTCTAATAAAGACTCCAGAGACCTCTGACAGCAAGAGAGTCGTCACGTGGTGATGTTACTTTGTGTTCAAACTAACCTGTCCTGATCCTTGAGCGAGGGGGGGCAGACCAGACTCAGACAGGTTACTGCGGGGACACCGTGTGCTTGTTCCTGTCACAGATTGTAATGTATGACTCCTCAGCCCTTATAATGTGACATCAGTCTGAAAGCTAAAGATGGGTAATGATGAGGAAAGACCTTCTTAGTGAGAGTTCCACTCATAGCACGACATTAAAAGGACAAATCAACAATGTTTTATATTCAAAGAGAGCATGAGTTCAGTCGTTTTTGTTAAGCTGTTGCCTATCTCCTTTCTTTATTCTTTCTTATAGTTATTTTTCTCTCTTTCTGAGTAATTCCTTTCACATTAACTGCACTAGATTTAGATGTGCAAAGATAGTGTCTGTACCCTCCATGTTATCTGATATGCGTGGTAATTGGTGGCTAAAAGATCCGTCTGTTTTCAAATTTACAAAACTAATAGCAGGAAAAATAGCTTAGCATCTTGTTGAGTCAGGATGGCCACAGGCGGCCATTAAATGTAATCACGGCCGCATAGCAGCAAATAATTGAAAAACAGAAACTGTGATGATGGCAGCAGCTAAGAACCATTCGTCAACACCCAGAGGAAAGCTGGTTACTGTGTATTTATTTACCTATAAAGGCTTGAATATAATTGCTCCATCAGAAATGAAAAAAAAAAGTTAATTTCTCTATTTCCAACGAGTATACTTTCCCTCTCTCACACCATTAAACAATAAACAGCCTTCACACTCTCTGAAGTAATGAGCAGTTTGGTTGTTATGTCGGAGCTGCATTGCCGCTTGCTGACCTTAAAGGTGCCAACTCTCATAAAATCCCTCTTAAATCAAAGCAGTACCATTATTCTCGGGAAACTGGCATATTTTGCTTATCTACGTGGATTTTAAGGCTTTGAAAACAAAGAGAGCATTGCCCCACCGCTAAAAGGTAATCAGTGCGATACCTGAGGAGCAGGATCTGCCTTGTGTGTCCTCCACCTCTCCTCCTCTTGTTAGCATAAAGAATTAATTACCCAGGATGAGGTATTGATTAAAGGCTTGAATCTTATAATGAAAAGGCTATTGACATTTTAGCTTATTAAACTGATGTACTCCCGTTTCAAAGAATCCAGATATATGGTCACTGGAAACAACGAGCAGTCATTTCTGCATACACCTGCTGGAGGAGCGGCAGTAATCTCGCTTTATGCGTTAAGCTGCTGCTATTTCACCACTGTGGCACTCTTTCGGTGTTAGAAATAATCTTCCTCCTCAGCCCTGCCAGCCTCCTCTGCTAGCACAGGAAATGTCACAGGCCAGCATAAATAAGACATGAGAACTGGCTGTCGCTGACCACCTCAGCTCTCCTTACCAAGCTTAAGAGGGCACTGTTACAAGCTTATCTGTATTCCCATTAGTACAATTAAGAGAAAGACACAGGAGGAGTAACAGATAGCGACAGAGAGTGAAACTGCAGGGCATTAACTTAAAGTTTGTACAAGAGGTGGTCCTCCTGTCAGAATATTTCCTGCTCATTGCATCAGTCGATGTTGTCCAGCACATTTCTCTATCAGCACAGCCGCCCCACTCCTCCCGAAGGACAGTTGAGAGATTGACTGTTTTATTGCATGAATGCTCTTCCCTCATTCAGGCGTCCTTTTCACACTCACCTCTCACATTGTCAAGGCTAAATGGAATCTTGGCAGGCGCCAAATAGCGCAATTTTGATGCTAAACAAACCCTTTTGTCCACGGGAATGGCTGTTTGTTCCCGCTCTGTATTGTATAGGCACACATACAGTATAGTATGGAGTATAGTACTGGAGAACCAAGTGCCATCGTGCTCTATTACTTTTTTGTCTTGAATAGTATCAAATTAACCCAAACAATATGATAGAGTGTCTTTCCTTCTTTTTTTTTTTTCAGATCGACCCCGCTTCAGAATTTCATTACATTTTCTCATAGTGCAGTGGGTCTAGACAGGAAGGAGAACCGACAGAAATCTGACAGCATTCAGTGAAATGGGATTTGAGTCTGTGCTGTTATAATACAGTGTTGTTTTTCAAGTAAGCATACTCTGCCTCTTAATAACTAAGGTGCCTCAGTCATGATGTTTTCCTGAAGTGGATGTTGGTCTTGACTTTCTGACTGGCTGTGAAAGAAACTTCCATTTCATCTCTTGATTTCTGATTAACTGAATTTGCTGCACTAAAAGGCTATCTGCCTTGTCCCTTAAGTATAAAAAATTGGGCTGAACATGCTTTTCTAAGAACTGTTTACTTTCTTTTAAACCCGCCTAGAGAATATTCAAATTTTTATTAGCAGAGTCCTCTCAAGCTTTGATTTTTCAAGCCCAACTGGATGACCTTAAAGTACTGACAAATTATGCAGAGGAAATAGCTTGGAGTAGCTAATGTTGATCCATAAATATTCATTCTGCACACAGTGCAGTCCTGAGCATGCTTATTCTCCTGCTTTCCCCCTGTGAGCTGCACAGAAAGGACTGGGATGAACCCTGTCTTTTTTTCCTGACTGTGGTGCATGGAAACTCTCGATTTCCCCAGACAGAGTGAGCTCTAAGGGGGCTGGAAGGAACGAGGATGATTCCCTGACGTCTTTTTAAAGGCCGTGTGCTCAAAATGTCTTCACCATTGTGCCTGCACATGAAGTCCTTTCTCACTACTCACGATCCTTTTCTGTTTCCCTGTTTGATATGTGTTTGTGATATGTATGTGTGTGTGTGTGTAGGTGACCTGGTGTCTAGGGCCATGCACCACCTACAGCCGCTGTATATGAAGAACCACAACAATGGGACGCCGATCCACCAGAAGAGCAGTGTGATTCACTGGGCGCCCGAGGCGATCTACACGCTGTGTTACTTCATGCACTGCCCTCAGATGGAGTGGGAGAACCCCAATGTTGAGCCCTCCAAGGTTACCTTACAAACAGAGAGGTGAGAAGCAAACATGTAGATAAAATATAAAGAGAAGCTCCAAACTCCTCAACACAGTCCTACACAACACAGACCAGTGAAAGACAAACTAGAGATTGAAAAAAAATCTTAGATTATATCTTCTTATTGTCATGAAAAGACCAAAACCAACAATGAATTGATCTTACTAACAAGTATTTCTCTGTGCCATAGAGCTCCATTGTTGTCCAAAAACTATTAAAAACACATCAGTGAGCCACACCGTTGAACTGGGTGACATGTTCCTTTATCTCGATGATCCTGGGCACTGTATTATTTTAAGTAGATCCCACATACACATGTATGTCTACTTACTAGTGCGCCAAATGTGTATCAATCCACGGCTGAAAATAGTCCTCAACAAATGTACTACTTACCTTTGTTTGGGTAATGTTTTCTAAGACACACAGTGCCCTACTGCTTTAGGAAATTATACTGAGCCTTTGTTGAAAATGAAGCTAGACATTTGTGACGCTTTTTAAAAAATATTTACTTCTTCATTAGGAACAGATGAGCTTGGGGCTGAGAGCCATAGACAGGATAAGGAAGGGGAAAAGTGTTTGAGAGTGTCTGAAGATGTTTGTTGACTATAATAAACTATTAAAAACTGGTGCCATTATGGAACTAAGAGCCCTAATTATGGCTTCAATCAACCTCCATCAGGAACTGAGACGATGGACATCAGCAGGTGTGTGGCAGAGCTGTCAGCCTGTAACTGACAGAAATATAAAACTCACATTTTCACAATAGAACAAGAAGCAAGCGAGCTAGAGAAGAGATGTAACAGGAACATCTAATAAAGAGGCAATATAGCACAATGTACAGTACAGTAGTAGAAACGATTTTTGATTTGTTGTGTTTGGTGGAGAAAGAAAGTTGTCAGTTGCAGTATCTAGATGTTTACTCGCACCTCCCACCATATTTGAGCCGTGAAAATGTTATTTCTTTTTATACAGTGGGGAGTTTTTTAAACCAGAACAAGGCAAAGTAATAGAATCGTCTGGTATTGATTAATCCATCAGACTCCTTCACCTCATTTTGTACTGTGGGACAGTAAAAATATTGCACCTTTAATGTTCGCTGGGACAACAATAAAAGAACACCATGAGACCACAGTGAGAAAAAGCGGAAACTCCCTTCAGTTATCCACAATTTACACTCGTGCATCTGTCCTCCTTTTCACCTCAGCGTATAACTTTATAGACACTATCCAGTGCTAATGTTCCTTCTGTAGAGAACTGAAGAGATCGTTCTGCTGTAACTGTACACCTCAGCAGACTTTTATTATATTTCTGGCTCTCTGTGCTCACCCCTGAAATGGCACACCAGATGTTTTCCTCTGGAAGGAAAGTACAGTTTAATATAAGTGAATTGTCAACTTATTGGCTACTTGAGTGAGCCCTCTGGGTGACCTGAGCAGCGGCAGGAAGGGGCTGTTGAAGCTGGTGTGCTTATAATTACCGCCACTGCCATTGTGGGACATTATCAGCCGGCAGCTGTAGGACTGTGCTGGGGACTTATGCGAGAATGACATAAGGATTAGGCAATGTTTCCATGGTGCTAATTCCTTTGATCCTTCATCCTGTAGTTTTTGGACACTTCACGGTTTTCCCACAAGTCAGGAAAGCACTGAACAGTCCTCACAATCTTTGCAGTTTCTACTCATGAAACGATTTTTTTTTGCTGAGTTTATGAGCTATTTCTTTTTTCTTTTTATTTTTTCACTCATCATATTCCACTGTAGCATTTGTACCTCGACCTGTTCAGTATTTCCTACAGTTTGGTGGAAATCCCTGTCAGCCTGCGGCAGAGGTGGGAAACAGTGCTGACAGTTGAGCCTGACCAGTCCTCCTCTGGGGCTCCAGACTTTATCGCCTGTAGTGGAGCAAGTTATCAGCTAATGTGTGTCCCAGGTGTCCAACTCACATCTGCTTTAGCTCTAATCACCATTTGTAGTGAAAATTATATTCATGTATGTTTGCTTTATACATATTTAAGCACATTGCCAGAGCCGCAATTAGGGAAAGCCCTGAGATTGCAACAACTTCTTCAGGAATATCACAGCTTTATTACAATTCTTGAAAGAGGTTTGCATGGAAACAGCAAGACCTTGAACTTCTTTTGAACTAGTGTTTCCGTTGGGCTTGTGAGGGAATGTACAGCCATACGTTCCTTGCCTCTTGATTAGGTGCTGCTTTAATGAAGCCGGTGGGACCAATAACGTCACGTGGCTGTAGGTCAGGCTCCTTTGAAGTGAGTTAAACAAAAGGGTTTGCATTTCTTAGCAGATCAAACTATTATGAAAAGATCCTCACATCAGCTCAAAGTAGCATTGATGAGTGACTAATTAACAATAAGTGACAGATGTGGGCCGAGCATGTGTCAAGGACAGTCCAGGCGTTGAGACATCCTTTGTAAAGTGGTGTATTGAACAGTGAATCCCAGAGGACCAGACCAAGTTTCATCAAGTACACACAGCATAGATATGTGACAGCTCGTCTTATGAAACCAAACTGATTGTTAATGCTATGATCTGAATACTGTTGTATATGATCAGATATGTACTATAAAAAAAGAATTAATTTGTCAGGTTTGACACACGCAATTTAAATCGATTCGTTTAAAAGAGAAGAACCAAGAGGTAAAACTTTCTTTAAAGCCCATATCTTTAATTCGTTTTATTTTTCATACCTATATATATATATATTTACACATGTTTAATGCATTATAATAGTCAGTATCAGCCTTCATAATGTGTTGTACTAGCAGTCATAACTTGTCTGATCATAATACTTCACAAAGTCTTATAATAACACAGTGCTTTCTGTAGCCATACAGTATGGAGAGTATGGTTATGTTTTGCATAATGTATCTACGACAGCTCATTGTTTTGCTTAAGTGAAGAAAGTGTGTATTTATATCCATAACATGCTGTCGGTACAGTAACGAAGGTCAAAATGTGACATCATGCATATGTATCTTCATGCATATGGATTCAATGTGGCTGCAGTAAACACCGATGCAGGATGAGTGGAAGAGAGGTTATTTAATTTATTCATACTTGTATTTTGCGTATTTACATCTGTGGGTCCTGCAGAGGCAGAGTTCTCACTTAGAGATTCTCTCTCAATGAGACTGTGGTTCTGTTTTCTCTGTGCCACCGCATTTCCACTTTGCTCTCTCAAGCTGTTCACTGTGAGAGCTCTGGTGTCCGGATCAACCGTGTGATGGTCATTTCCTGCCTCTCTCGAAGCTCTGCAGTACAGCAGGTTTGCAAAATACCAATAAACCCTCAGTTTCCTTTAAGGAGATAGTGAGTTGTCATAAATACTGTATGTTGGCATGCAATACCCACACTCTCCATCCATTATGTTTACAGAGAGCACCATGATGTTCATAAGACCTTATAATGTCGTGCAAAATAGATCAGAAGCAGAGAATTTGCATTATGTTCCCTGTAAAGTGTTATGATGATACATGTAATGCCTTATGACTATTATAACATCACAATGCATTTTAAGGCATATAGAAACTTTTATTATGCATTGCACATATGTTGCATTATGTGGGTTTTTATAGGACATTATAGATATGGGCTTCTTCTATTGCTCTGTCACGCTTTAGGTCTGCAGAATAGAGCAGAATTGGTAGTGAATAGATTCAAGACATTATAGTGGATAGAAATCTTCATAGTTGACACAGACTGTGCAAAACAGAATTTGCATTTTTTTTATTGCTATGATCTATGGTTTATTATCTATGCTATGATCTTGCTCAGTTCAGACTTTCTCACATCAAAGTGTCTCTCTATGACATACTAGGTTTGGTTCTTTGATTTCATCTTCTAGACAGAGTTCATCCTGTTCTCAAACATCCGCTATACTGGGCAAGATCTCCAAAATAACATATGCAAATTCTGTATTAGGTGGATTTTCCTTGCAAGTGCCAGGGCACACTAAGTACGACTGAGTATGACTGAAGTTCAGTGGGAGTCTCTGGGTGGCCAGAACATGTGCCTCTATCTCCCCCTACAGGCCGTTTATGGTGCTGCCGCCTCTGATGGAGTGGGTGCGCGTGTCCGTGGTTCACACCGAACACAGACGCAGCTTCTCTGTGGACAGCGATGATGTTCGGCAGGCTGCCAGACTGCTGCTGCCCGGAGTGGACTGTGAGCCCCGTCAGCTCCGGTAAGGCTATGAGCAGTCAGCGTCCCCGCCTTTAGGCTGCAGAGCGTGTGTGTGTGCACCCAACCTCTTCATCTGCACATAGAAAACACCAGCAGGCACACGTGTGAACTCGCACAGAAACTTGCACATCTGTGATATGAGCAAGAAAAGATATGCGCATTTCCCATGCACTCACCCTCCCTGTAGTGCTAAAAAATAAAGCGTGTCAGGTGTTCAGGGAAAATATGGCGCATTGCAAACAGTCAAAACAGTCAGCTTGCACTGTGAATCACTTTGTGTGCTTTGCCCTTCAGAACGGATGACTGCTTCTGTGCCTCGAGGAAACTGGATGCTGCCTCTACTGAAGCAAAGTTCCTGCAGGATCTGGGCTTCCGTATGCTCAGCTGTGGACGCACAGACCTGGTGAAGCAGGCTGTCAATCTGCTGGGGCCCGATGGTATCAACAGCATGAGTGAGCAGGTTAGAGACCCAGTCAACACATTTAATAATGCATATGCAAGCACATTTACACTGATACACACACACACACACACGTACACAGTATGAGAAAATCTTGTTTGCTTGGTAAACTGTGGCTCCTTCACTTTTGAGTATCTTGCAGACTTGTGAGCAGAAAGGCAGTCATGAATATTAAAGTGTATTCTGACATATATTTTTCCTGGAGCTTTCCTGCCAAGGTGCTCTGCATTATATCACGACTACCACCTCCAGTACAGTAAATCATCAGGGGAATACTGCAAGTGTAACTGGTGATTTTCCATGGGAAAATCAACATTTAGTTTGGGGCTGAGCTAAGCAGAAACTTTCAAGTACAGAGTCTAGTACTGTATGTTTCTGCCAGACAAGCCCTGCTGATGTCCCTGATGGCCCAGAGGAGATATTGACTCATATGGTATCCTTTAAAACAATCAATAGCTCAATATTACTCTCATCAGACTCAAGGTGCCAGGAGTGGAACTGTCAAGGATACAAGTTTAGAGCAGGCCAAAAGTTCAGCCTCGCTTTGTGCTACTTTAAGTTAAACTCATGTTCACTGTTATGTGGCACAATGTCATGGCACTTCCTCAACAGAATAAAAAACTTGGAAACATTTAGAAATGTTGTGTCTGTACCTGTGCTTGTTGTAGGGGATGACCCCGCTGATGTACGCTTGTGTCCGTGGAGACGAGGCCATGGTCCAGATGCTGCTGGATGCGGGAGCTGATATTAACAGCGAGGTCGGTGCTGATGAAGTTTTTACTGCTATTCTGGTTTCGACATTGGGCAGATCAAAGTCAAATGAAGGGAAGATTATTGTTACGTAAAATCACACAGCAGAATGGAGTACACATTGCCCTTATCAGATAAATAGAAATATCTTCAACATTTTTAAATATGAAACTGATCTAGCCAGTAACATTTTAGTGGGAAACGTCAGTATTGTATATATCAAGGGGGAGTGTTTCTTATGACAGGTGAGAGGTGTTGACAGGACCTTTCAACTTTTGTATTCTTCAATATGTACAGTGTTTTATATCTCAAAATGATAATCCTAAAGTGATTCAACAGTGTTATTAAGTACTGAAAACTGTGTGTGTGGTGAGAAAACCAAACATGTTGTCCATCATCTCCCCTTCTTTGTTCTCTCCCATGTGTCATGGTGCTAAATACATAAGAGCTGAAGATCATGAGGCACTGACTGCCACGTTAGAGGATCTGTAGCAGTGTACAGACAGATTGAAATTGTACATTCAGCGAAACTCACTTGCATTTGAGTATTCAGAGCGTAAAAACATGACGCAGAGGTTTGTTGCTGAGTCGTTTTTTTCTCCGTCAGGGAAAATTAAAAAGTGACAAAGATCGCCTGACTTAAAGCAAACTGAATTCCTCACAGACTCTGGAGAGATTAGAGATGGCATCCTTTGACTCTGTGCAGACTTCAGAGAGGTGGTTCAGTTAAGGCCTCATGATCTTGGTCTTCATTAGTCACCTCGGCAACAACATGTCCCATCAGCCATCGTGTCAGTTGATTTGCAGCCCACTGCATTCGTGACCCCTGGCCAAAGCACAACTGAGACACAGTTGTTTTTGGGGTAAAGCCCTGATCAGCTTCTTTTTTTTTTCCGGTGACAATATAACAGCAATAAAACTTAAAATGCACATTGTAGTTTCACTCATTAACAAACATTAATTCCCCCTTGTTCCCAAACCAGCATGAGGAAAATATGTGCCTTTGTTCTTGGTTCATGTGACTGTGTCTCATGTATGTCACGCTTTCATTTGGCTCATAGTTATGAGATCGCAGCCTGACCAGAGAGATGAGCCTTAGAGAGGTCGGGTCAGAGCCCTGTCAGAGAAATTCACAGTGGAGGCTGGAAAGATCAGAGTGAAACCATTAGGACGAGGCCTAACTAGACAGATCAATCCATCGTGTTCATTAGGAGGTGAATAACACAGTGACAGGATGTCGTCCGCAGCCCCAGGGTTCCTAGTTAATTACTCTAGTTTCTCCTGTAGACCATCCTGTCCCCCCTCTCCCCCCTGCAGCTGCTTGTCTTGTGCTCCGTAGGCCATGTAGTAGTTTTAATGGCTTCGTATCTCTCTCCCTCACCTTTCTCCCTCCTACCTACCCAACCCACCTACCTGTGTCCCTTCCCCAGGTGCCAAACTCAGTGCACAAGCACCCCTCAGTCTTTCCCGAAACGCGGCAGGCGACGCCCCTCACTTTCGCTGTGTTACACGGACATGTGCCTGTGGTGCAGGTAGTGACGTCCTTTCTCACTTGTGATTCTCTCATCATGACCTCTCGTTGTGCTTCAGCTCATGGTTGGTCATCATTGTCATATTTGTCATCAAAGCTTCTTGGTGGTGATGATGATAATGGTTCTCCACTACGAGTTTTCTCCTGTCTCTCTTTTTTATTTTCATATTTTCAATATTACTGAGATGCTGTTTGTGTGATGTGCAATTTGATCTTTGTATCTTTAAAGAGGGCATTTAGCCAGTCAATCTTTAGGTCTGAACAATTGTGTTGGACATGGCCTCCGGTCAATTTGCATTTTTGAACAAATGGATCAGACTGCATTTAGCGAGTGGAAAGTGGAAACACAGCAGCCCAATTGTTATCGAACTCATTTAATTAATTCAGTTTGCCCTCCAAATGATCTGTCCATTGGATTTGGAATCATTAAACTCTAATGGAAAATGTTTAAGCCACGCGACACCACAATTTAATCTCTGAAGACATCAGATAAAAGAAAGAATGAAGTTAAAAAGATTAATTTCAGAGTAAAAGCGTATTGGCATTAAATACAGAATAATTTCACACTCAATTGTCCAGGAGATTCATTTTAAATGCAAGTCATTTTTCATCTAATTAGATGACATAAAGTTATGATATTCAGGAACTTGTCTATATCATTCTATCAGTTACAGCCAGTGCATGAGCAGTGTTATATAAAAGAAGACGACTTTAAATATCAAATAAGCAACAAATTATAGTTAATAATAATAATAACAAATCAATAAAACAGTAAAACAGATTTATGGGACTATATTCTATTTAGTACTATCAAAAGTTGGCTCATAGTCGTTACTGTTGCATTTACATTTAAAAATATCAGCAAAATTAAAGGAATAGTTGGACATCTTGGGAGACAGGCTTATTCACTTTCCTGCCAAGAGTTGGATGAAAGGATTGATACCACTCTCATGTCTTTACATGAAGCTGGAGCCAGGAGGTGGTTAGCTTAGCTTAAATGTAGCATAAAGACTGGAAACATGCAGAAACAGCTAGCTTGGCTCTGTCTGAAGGCTTACCAGCACTTGTAAAGCTCGCTAGTTATATCTCGTCTGTTTAATCCATACAAAAGAAAAAATGTAAAAACGACAAATTTAGGTTTTACAGGGATTTGACTATTTCTTGCTAAGCTAACTGGCTGCTAGCTGTTAGCTGGCATCAATCATCTCATCTAACGCTCAGCAAGAAAGCAAATAAGTGTATTTTCCAAAATGTTGAACTGAAATTATATTAGTATCTGAAGACAGTTTGAAAGATTTGTGAAAACTAAAAATTGGCTGCACACTACAGGCAAGTAAAAGTTAAACATCCACTATTCCCTGTGCAGATTTGTTATGCATATGAACCAGATGAGAGAAGCTGAATTCTACCAGGCTGACTTCAAATCATTCTCATCATCCAACTGACTCTTCCTCTTCTCCTCACCCTCCTCTCTCTGTCTACCTCTCTCTCTCTCCCATCGTGCCCCTCTGTGTCGCCACCCGACCTCTGCAGCTGCTGCTGGATGCCAAAGCCAACGTGGAGGGGTCCCTGCAGGATGGGATGGAGAACTACACAGAGACCCCGCTGCAGCTGGCTGCTGCTGCAGGTACAGAGACACAGCATGACTCCCATCCTCTGCATCCTGTCCAACTGTACTGTAGCACGCTGACAACACCAGCTGGTCGTCTATAACCAGCTGATCACAACACCTGACTGTCAGCGTGATCATAGGCTGAGTTATGACTTCAGAGGCATATTTATCCTGGGGGCTGGAAAAATAAAGACAAATAGAGGCACGCATGCAGAATAATGATCAAATGTTTGCCTCACTCTCATTTTTCTGGTTAATCTTATTGTGTGTGCGTGTGTGTGTGTGTGTGTGTATATAAGCTGTGCCAATCGTTTTTCATGCACAGGTAACTTTGAGCTAGTGAGTTTGCTGCTGGAGCGGGGGGCGGACCCCATGGTGGGAACCATGTACCGTAATGGCATCTCCACCGCGCCGCAGGGAGACATGAACTCCTACAGCCTGGCAGCAGCTCACGGACACAGGTAGGTTACACACACACACACATTCATGTTCAGTCATGAGTACACACTCCCGAGTGAAAAAACACAAGGTATACAAGCACACTCTGTTCGTGCTGTGTATTCAGCATGTAATCTTGTTTGTGCACAAACACAAACTCAACAGAGCATGTCCATGAAATTGACACCTCATCTGTTGAATTGGTTTGTGTCATTAGATGCTTAATACTGCATGACCAAACTCCTGTTGTTTTCTCGTGTTTTTGCTGTTTTTTTTAGTTTAGTGAGATGGCACAACGTAGAGACTAAAACCACACAACCATCTTAAATGTATGAAAATAAAGACAGAAAGACAGTAAATAAAAAAAGAAATACAGTATGTTCTCAGTGTGCCACATTGCAGCGCTAAAACTACATTTCAACATTTACCTCTGAAATTCATGAACATCCTCAACCTTTGTTCACATTCAGTTTGTAGCAAGTATTGTGGGAGTCTCCGTCCATGTGGGCCGAGACCATAAAAGTCCAACATTTTAGTTTTCCTCTTGATGTTAATGATCCATAAGCATGTATGCAGAATAGTTTTTGGTAATGCTTCATTGTACAGGGCCTTAATTTCCACTTGCCTGTACACAGATTTTACATTTTTGCATGTTCAGCTGACCTGCTGTGCACTACGTCATGCTGGCAATTAATTGGAATTAATTGGAAGGTGCCAATTAAATGCTGTCTGTGTTTCCCCTATAATTCGTAACAAATTACATTGTTCTTTCCACAAAACCTCTTGCAAATCATAAGGAATTTATTCTGAATTGCTGCTGACCTGTAAAACAGAGCATTACCTAATTTTTACCTGAGTTTTAGCAATTTCCACCAAACCTGTTACACCGCACCAGTGTATCTAACTGTGTTTGGCAACAATACACCTACTATATTGGGTTGGGCAGCTATATTTTATGAAATGTAAGCCAGTGAATTAAAGAATGGGCATGGCCTATCACGTAAATGGCATGCACTCGCTAACTTTTTATTCGTTTTTCACAAAATGACACAGATATTGTTGACAGGAGCATCAAGCTTTCCTAACAAGACATATCCAAGTTGGTCCACATGGAGAAACAAACAAATTAAAAATGTACCATAGAAATTAAAAACTTAATTTTAGTACACATGATTCATGCCCAGCTTTTATTTTTTCATTTTAAATAAAATTTAAAGTTTTGGTGCATGAAAATAGCTAGAAATGGGTTTAGTCTATTAAATGACAGCCCATTTTCTCCAGTCACTTATATCTATTTAACACCAAATATAATAGATTGTCCATTTTACAAATCTACAATTCTTTGTAAACCTTTCAAGATAGACAAGTGCCTATTTCCATAAAATTGATTTTTTTTGCCATGAGGATGTCTTTGTTTGTTGATTTGCACTAAGCATTTGTATATCAAACCATACTTGTTTGTTAAAACTGAGCTATATGAAGCAATAACAAGTCAAAGCTGTGAGACAGTTAATTTCAGATGAATGACTGTAACTTAGTGACTGTCATATCACATTGAAGATACACAGAAGTGTGTATTATAATACGACTGCACCTGTTCGCCGCTTGTGGTGATAATGGACAGGAGACACAAAATTATGCAATAAAAAGCAATTAAATAGAGTCCTATAATCTGTACAGATCAATCAAATATAATGTCGGCAAGTTTTTGTGCTTTTGTTCCTCTAGAAATGTGTTTCGTAAGCTGCTGTCCCACACGGAGAAAGGGAAAGGGGACGTCTTATCCCTGGAAGAGATTCTGGCAGAGGGTTCGGAGCTGGAAGGTAGAAGTCAGTCTCAGATTGACCTGATCCGATCTGGGAAGGCCAAACTTAAAGCGCTGAAAGAAGCCATGTACCACAGTTCAGAACATGGGCATATAGACATCACCATAGACATACGGAGCCTCGGTTAGTTTCTGTAAACACCCTCTAAAACATGTGCATGCAGTTTCTACGGTTTCACATTCTGTATGCAACGTTTATACCTTCTTTGTGCGTGTTTGTGTGCGCATTTGATGTGTTTCATGTGTGTTTACATCGGTAACTATTTCCCAGGGGTTCCATGGACTTTGCACTGTTGGCTGGAGTCTCTGCGCACGTGTTTCCATCAGCACCGCCGACCTCTGATCCAGGGTCTTCTGAAAGAGTTCAGCTGCATCGAGGAAGAGGAGTACACCGAGGAGCTCATCACGCATGGCCTGCCTCTCATGTTCCAGATCCTCAGAGCCAGCAAGGTACTGCGCTGTCTGTGTCACCTGTTAAATCACTTTGGATTTCAGTTGGATTTCAAAGCCACGTTTTGATCTCTACCTTTAAAAGCTTTACACCTTCACTCTTCTTCTATACTTTGAATTGTGTCCGCTCTGTTTACTGAGCTCCTCTCTTCTTTGTATGATTGTCATTAGGTAGTCAGGTCATCAGCTTCACAGAGACTGACAGAGCCCCAGAGGCCTACTCAATATCAATTACCTAAAATGATAATGATTTATGACATGCCCACGCTCCTCTCTGTTGCTGCTCATTAGATCAGGGCCCTGTCTCATTACTTAGGCTCATGATCCCCTCGGTAGGCCATATTAGATTTAAAACAGCACATCATTGTCCCATCTGGCACCTCTGTTTGTTTTGCCTTGGCTTAGTGCTGCGCTGCTGGCGTGATGACTTTTGCTTTCATTGCTGATTTAAGAAAAAACACTGCAGTGCACAAACACACACACACACACACACAAGCAGACCTGCAGAGACCCGCATGTATGTGCAGTCCCATACCGACAGTATTTCTTTCTCTCTCTCACACACACACACACACACACACTCATACACTCAGGCCATCTTAGCCTTCAGTGGATTGCTGCAGTGTCAGTCCTTGTCTCTGTCTTGGTTGATGTATGGTGGGGCCAGTGACCCTCATCTCTATGAGGGCCTCAGGGACCCCTGGCACTGAGACATCAAGGTAGGGGCCGTTCATCTTTCCTCTGCCGGATAGTCTGCTGCCTCGGCCCACTGAAACCTTCATTCAGCAATTTAGTTAAATACAGTTCAGTTCAATTTGATTCAGTTCAATTCAATTCTATCCATCTATCTCACACTGTCACACATTGTGTCTGGCTGCTGAATGTGGGAGAAATTACAGAAATGCATATTTGTTCCTGGTGGAGTAGGTGGCTGTTAATAGCTGTTTGTTGGGGGTCATGCTTCAGTAAGAGCAAGCAGCCTGACTGCACACGTGGGGCTTGTAGTGTTGCGCACCGCTGCTGCAGCTGAATGGCACTGCCCCTCCTTCTCCTTCAGTTTAAGTACCACTTACACAGTGGAAAGTTAGGTGTAAGGGTGAGAAGATCTCACCCTCCTGTCTTCCTCTTTCTCACACTCCTACAGTAGCTCGACCTGTCGTGGTGTTCCCCATCACAGTAATCTCTGAGGAACTGGGACAGCCATGAATATGTGGCTTATTGGAGCAATTGCTTGAATAAAGTGAATGCTGAGCGTGATAGAAGGCTGCAAGAGTTTAACCTCTCTCACTGTGCTGATAATTGTGTTGGGGATGTTTGTGTAGGAGAGGAGCATTACAGCAAGTGCCTGTGTTCTTGCGTAACATGGACTCCTGGATGCTGACTGAGCGCTGCCCGCCCAAGCAGCTTTCCTCACCCTCTGATGTTTTGTTATTCTGTCTGTGTTTTTTCAGAATGAGGTGATCAGCCAGCAGCTGTCTGCGATCTTCACCCAGTGTTATGGCCCTTACCCAATCCCCAAACTGGCAGAGATCAAGAGGAAGCAGTCGTCACGCCTGGGTGAGGGCCTGTCTTTATACTGTTATACTCTACACTGTTTAACAGTGTAAAAACACAGCATGAAGGCAGCACAAAAGCACTACTTTGATGGATTTTTTTGAGCCAGTTACTAGTAAATGCATAATGCGGGAAAATGGGAAGTGCACATAATGCCATCTAGTGTTCAGAGACTGGAATAGAAAGAGTAAAAAAGTAAATAAAAGTAGCTGAAATGTATCTAGAATGGCCATTAAGGCTAAGTTGCACACCCCTTTTTTCTTTTTTTTAAATGATAATCAGAAAAAAAAGTTTTTCCGGCCGTGTGTCTTTCAGATCCTCACTTCCTGAACAACAAAGAGATGTCGGATGTGACCTTTTTGGTGGAGGGGAAGCCTTTTTACGCCCACAAAGTCCTGCTCTTCACAGCTTCTAACAGGTATGCTTACTTAAACATCCGCTTTTAAATACCCAAGTAGAGGAAATATGTATAAACAGCCATTTTGTTGCATAGGAATCTGCTTTGAATTGTTTAACTGTGTAAATTTTAATATGAAAAGATAAATTAATTAATACAGCAATGAGCAAACACTGAACATGCTGTGTTGATGTGATGTCAGAACTGGACATTTCTTCCTGCTGATCCATAAAGTCATTTTTTTCCTGCCCCCTGGGATCTTGACAGGACGTCCATTTCATTCCCATGTCACGTCGCATTGATGATAACCAATCAATCCTGTCATAAAGTGATGGAAGAGAAATGACACATCACTCAAATGTGTTGCTGACATTATGTCCTCAGAGAAAATGTAAAATAACTCATGAAAACTCATTTGGAAACTAATCCATTGCTGTAGAGTAATTCAAGGCTTATTGTGCTCGCCCTCCATGCTACAAGCTACTGTATGTTATTAAGGTTTCTTCCCATTCACAGTGTGAGTGTTAAAATGAATGAAATACCTAAATACTGGATTACAGTATAATATAAATTACAGTATAATTAAAGGCTGATCTTTCCTCTCTCGCTCTCTCTGCCTCGTTTTCCTTCTCTCAAGGTTTAAAATTCTTCTAGCAAACAGACCTTGCGGAGAAAACACATGCATTGAAATCAGCAATGTCAAGTATCACATTTTTCAGGTGAGACACTTTTGAATCACACTTGAACCACACATTCATACTTCCTCCTCTATAACTCCATATTGTGTTTATCCTTGTATCCTTGTATGGGAGCTGTGCAATATTTGTTTCTTCTTTTTAGCTGGTGATGCAGTATCTCTACTTTGGAGGGACAGAAGCTCTGCACATCAGGAACACAGATATTATGGAGGTTAGGTCGTTATTACAGCTTTCACTGCCAACCTGCCAGCTGTTATTGCACTGTTCAAATGTTACAGTAATGTCCATAATCAAATGCAAAATGCATTCCAAACTTTAATTTCAATTGATTGTGTTTTTTTCCAGCTTCTGTCCGCAGCCAAGTTTTTCCAGCTGGAGGCGCTGCAGAGGCACTGTGAGATTATCTGCTCCAAGAACATCAACACTGAAACCTGTGTGGAGATCTACAACCACACCAAGGTGCAAACATACAATAGAAAGTTATAGAATGAAGGCACCCACACTAATACTACTGGACAGTACAAAAACAAACTTAAGGTGTTTTGGATAAAAGTGTCCACTGCATGGAACTATTGTTGCACATTAAGTTTAAGCCAGCAATTTGATCTGTAATCTCTTGAAAATGTGTTCACAGTTTTCAGTGATAACCAACCATATTTTTGCCCCTTTTTTTTCACAGTTCCTTGATGCTCCAGACTTGGCGTCCTACATAGAGGGCTACTTCCTAAAGAACATGGTAATGCTGATCGAGTTGGAGCCATTCAAACAGCTGCTGTACGACACGCCTCCAGATAGCCCCGGCTGTGACATCCTGCAGGCCCTGGAGAAAACCCTGGCCATCCGCATCCAGTCCATCCACCTGTCCTCCTCCAAGGGATCCATCGTCTGATCTCCTGACCTTTCTGAGCGCAGGAACCAGAGGGATATCAGAGACGTGACACTGTATTGAGATGTATTTGAGTGACGGATCATTTCAAGTGAAAGAGAAAAATAAGACTTGTAGACTGTCCAGTTAAGTTCTTTGTCTCTGTGAAGCTCATCAGTTGCTAATATGCTTCTTGTTATCTTAGCACAGATGGTCTGTCTGTCTGCCTCGTTGATATCTGTCAACTATGAATTACAGTAACATACGATGACTGTCATAAGATAGCTGTATTATGCCACAATTTGCCAATAACATACATTACTGTAACAATGTCCCTCATTCAGCAGGAATTTCCCAGCTAAGTGGTACACTCTGCGTGTTACTTGTGGAACTGAATGGATCAGGTGGGACTACGGAAACTCAGAGGAAGAGCTGCAACCAACTGCAACAGTCAGAGCATCTGAATACATGGTTCAATGTGCTGAGACGATAAACAACCTCAGCGTAATGTGATAAGCCATCGGTGTATCCCTTCCTGGCTGTGAGGAAGAACTGCTGCCTCATGTTGTGATTATTTGCTTAAACATGCGGACCTGTACAGAGTAATTAATTTGTATATTTGTCAGTCACTTAGCATTATCTGTGCTGATTACTCTTTAAAGCCAAACAAGACAAACAACTGACAAGAACTTGTAATGTGACTGATGCAAAAGAGGGACGTCGATCACGTGACTTTGGGTGGGAAAGAGGACTTTTCATTCCTCCACTACTGTGTAAATATTGTTCATAAAAAAACAGAGCTATTGATAATGTAAGTTAATGTATATATCCACTAATGTTTTCTCATGTGTCTTACTGTTGGATATCGCTGTAAAAACAAAAAGCTCATCTTTTAAATATCTATGTTTAAATGTTGCATGTCAGGGGGATGACTGTGTTTTGGTTTTTCTGTTCAAACTGTTGGAAGATGTTGGAAGTGCTTTCACACTTTCACGAGATTATTTTTGTCATCAGCATGGGTCACTAAATGTGTAACAGTCAAATGGTGTCGCCATTTCATGCGTGAGAGGCTCCAGGCCTGTTTAGTCCTTAACTGGGAACATTATGCTGTCAACTGTTTTCCAGGGATTGTGAAACCACATGACTTGTATATGTGTGACTTGATATATCTTTCCTCTATAAAGATTAATATAAAGAACACTATGAATCTGCTCTTAGATTCTTCTGGTGCAGTCTCTGGCTCAAAAACACCTGCAAGGGCACATCTATTATTCTGTGTGATGTAACATTTTGAAAGGGTTAAGGTTAGTTTTTCTCCACAGCTAAAAGGTTAGATCTCAGCTGGGAGGTGGTTTAATTTGGCACCCAACTGCACACAAACCAAAGCAGTCTTGGATAAATAGCCTGAAATCATTGACATAAAAACAATGATAAGTTCCTTGAATGGAGCCCCAAAACTGACAAAATGTTAACATTACATCAGCCAGTTCACGTAATGTTAATAATCCATGAACTGTACCGCATATTACAGCATATTGCTGTAACATTACTATATAAACTCTTCTACAGTAGCTAAAGCATTTGGTTGGCAAGCTAACACCAACAAAGTTAGCTCGCTAATGCTATTTGGAAGTTCCCCTGAAAAATAAAAAGAGCTAGTGACAAATAAATATAAGGTAAACTAAATTAAGTTTTAATTTATTATGTTAATTGATATTTATTGATGTATACTGGTGTGGGTTTTTTGGCTTCTCAGAAAACCTTTCACTACACTTTGTCAGTTTTTGGGGCTCCATACTCAGTGTATTTCAGTGTCTAGGAGAGCCAGTATGCTGTATATTTCATAAGGAGTGAAGCAGTTTCCAGATGTGCCTGAAAGTTGAAAGAGGTAGAGGTGCAGAGGGGTTGTCACGGTCAGAGAGGGAGACAGACAGACAGGTGTAAAGCAAATCAGAGGAAAAAAGCAATCCGACATAAAGTATACACCTATAAAGAGAAGCAGAGAGAGAGAATCAAAGCTGTGCAGACAGAACAGACCTGGCCTTGTTCTCTACTGCTCCGCTCTCATGCAAAAGAGGGTAAAAGCAAAGCAGAGAAAACCCTGTGTACACTCTGTACTGCTGTTGTCAATGAGATGCTGCTGAAGAGAATTCCTCTTCCGCTTCTTCTTCTTCTTCTTCTGCAGACATGCATCGTGTATCGATTTAAAATAACAGAGATTCATAGTGCCATTAGATGATATCTAGTTTTACTGACTTCACTCTGTCAAAGCTCTTCACACAGATCTCTTTACCGACATGCAGCTCAGCACAACAGTTAATCCAACATCCAAAGTGCAGCAATTCAAATAAAACCCTTCATACATATCTCAGGATCAACTCTTGTATCTCAAGTAATTCCAAGTGCACAAAATGAAACTAAAGTAATTCCAGTAACGTAATACAAAACTATACATATTCACTATACATACTTGTATAGGAGAGCTGCCTTCTGCATTTGGCCACAAGTTCTTATCCACATCACACCTTATGTCCTCTCTTGCAACACACCTGGGAAATGATCTTTTTGCGTGTCTGATCCATCCCTGGCAATCTTCTGCAGATACATCCAGACATCCAGCATTCATTGTGTCCGGGAGGGACATCTGATCATGTGGCTGATGGTCATAAACTTTCCACCTCCATGAGGAGAAGAATTCCTCTGTGGGATTGAGGAATTGGGAGTAAGGTGGAAGGAAAAATGACACCATCCTGGGACAGGCTGTAAACCGCTCTGTGACGCCACATCATCCCATACAATTTCAAAACCTTCTGGATTCTGCCTCACTTGCCCTCTTTCCCCACCTGGCACAGTGTTTCATAGAGGTCATCAAGGACTGAAAATAGCAGCTCAGTCTTGTATGTCCCAGTTAGGAGTTTATGCATTTTTTTAAAATGTCTTTTTACATGTAGATGTAGCAGAATGTAGCGAATTACGGTCTAATTTACAGTCATTTTGTGTTAATTTAACAGTTTTGACAATAGTGTGTAAACATGAGCAAAATGGAGAGTAAATACACAGAGTTTTGGTGGTGGTTGAGTTTGAGTGAGAAAATAATGTATGAATTTTGAAAGATGTGGTCATTGAAGGTCATTGTCAGGGGCAGCAGGATACTCAGGGTTTGTTTGGCTCCATGATTTATTACATGTTTATGAAATGGTAAATCAAATTACTGGGAGTAAACAATCCAGGCCAGACAGGCTTTTTGTATTTTGATTTTTTTTTTACATTCCCATTTATTGAATTGTGTCTCGTCTAATCAGTGTTCCTCAGATCCTTTTTAATGCCTCCAGAGAACTGTTGCAATATACCTCTCTCTCTTTGAGCGTGTATGGTATTTGCATTGTGTGTGTGTGTGTGTGTGTGTGTGTGTGTGTGTCTGTAGGGCGGAGACATTAGAATGGCAAAGGGACGGGGTGACAGCAGTTGTTAAGGAGTCGCCATGGTTACCGCCGCCCAGAAACAATGTTGAGCTGAGAATGCTCCGCTGTGTTAAAGACTGAATGGATTCCTGAGGTGCACATACATATACACGCTTATACACTGACACAATGAACACACACTCACAAGATGTCGTCATCCTACAGGATTCACTCCTGAATGAGTAGTTAGGAGAATCTTATTTAAAGCAGAAATTATCCATCATCAGATTAGCTGTGTCAGACAAGAGACCATGTCATTAAGCCGTGGAAATGCCTCTGTTGCCTCTTTTCTAAAGCACTGCTGGGCATCTTAATTTACTGGGCTGTGAACTGCAAGTGGAGCGCTAAGTAACACCAAGGGAAGTCGTGAAGGGAACTCCACAGGGGGACACATTCAACTTTTTAGGCAGAAACCAACAGTGTGACACTGTACATGATGGGATTTATGTGAATTTCCCTCTGGGGCTGCTTCATTTCTCTTGCTATGAACTGGAATTCCTCAACACATAACTTTGTGTGTTGCCATGCACTCATTTCTGAGTGTCTATTGTTCTGTTTTGTGAGTGGGTTGATGTGCATGTGTGTGTGTGTGTGTGTGTGTGTATGCATGAGCAAATGGGAGAGTAAAAAGGGTGTTTGCCCTACTAACTCTGCCCCCAGCGCGAGCCCCTTCATCCTCCCCTTGTTGTCATGCACAGGCGCTCTCCCTTTGGCACAAAGTAGGCTGGCAGCACAAGAGCCATGTGTTTTAGCTCCACACTTTGAAGGGGCTCAAAAAAAAAAACTTTTCAGAACTGTTTCTGAGAAACGTCGTGTAAAGGGAGAGAGAGACAGAGAGAGAGAGAGACACACAAACAAAAAAGAGGAGGAGAGAGGGGGTGAAAGAGAGTGTAAGTGTGAGGGAGAGAGATGGGGAGCAGAAGGAGCTGCAGACAAAAGCAAGCTGTCTTCCATGTGGTGATTTGATCTCAGTTGTTGAAGGATACCTTTGTTGGATAATATTTGGGGAGATTCTGCAAGAGACTCAACAACAGGTGAGTGTGGCGGGAGCAATGTGTGAAAAAGAAGAAGCAGTGAAAAAGAGGAAGATGGAATAAGTGGCGTCCTCTTGTCTCAGGCAGACAAAAAGAAGGGGGTTGTTTTTGGGTTACTGCATGATTAGTAAACTAATGGCTCATTTGGCTCAAGTTTAATGCACTTTTCATCGATTGTTTTTCCATGTTGGAGTACTCCGATTTCCATCTTCATTTTGAAAATAAACATATTGCCTCTTGTTAATAGGAACTGCTGTGTAGAAACATGTTGAAAACAGGTTAAAAGACAAAGGCCCTGAACTCATGTAGCTTTCAATATTGGATTTCCCCCCCCTTTCCCAGAGGCTGTAATCCTCACTCGGTGTTTCCCAGTCCATCACTGAAGTTAGCCACCAGCTGTTTCAATGATGCAGTGCGACGAGCTCTCATCCAGAGAGGAGTTCACCTACAGCCACATGCCCACCCTGGAGAGGGGCGGCGGGACGCTGGGACGACGGGTCGACAGGGGAACGGAGAGAAGGCCAGACAGGGGGGAGCGGTATAGGCCCGAGCGGGACAGCTACACAGTGGACGTGAGGGCCAGTGACCTGCAGCTGGCCCAGCCGGAGCCTCTAAAGCACCCCTGCTTCAGCTACAGGGCCTGGCTCTACAGTGTCCTCATAGGGGTGAGAGGAAAGATGGTCAGGGAGAGGTACAAAGGAGGCACATTACAGGGTGTATCTATTTAGTCCCTAACACACTCATTTTAAAGGTTGGGGTGATCTTTGATTTTGATGAGAGAGTATCCCAATCTAGAAATTTTGAGTGGGATGGCGACAAGAAATCTTGTTTTGTGCTTCCACATTTAGGTGAGGAGAAACTTACAACAATATGTCTCCAGACTGTGCAAGCTCTAATCGATTGCACTGTCAAAAATAATCCAAGTGCTATAATATCAAACACGGAAATTGGTATGGGGTTGGTTTTTTCAAATGTCAGCAGTTTGTCTGTGTGTATTGCGTTATGTTGGGTTAACTGGGCACTTCAGGTTCATGTTAAATATGTGTGTGCATGTGTTTGTGCATGTGGGAGAACATTAGCATTCATGTGCAGTCTTACCTGTTAAACGCATTTCTGTATTTGTATATGCATGCATGCCTGTGTGTGTGTGTGTGTCCTCAGGGCAGTCTGCTCATCACATCTGGTTTCTCTCTGTACCTGGGAAATGTGTTTCCTGTTGCCATGGACTACCTACGCTGTGCTGCAGGCTCTGTAAGTGACCATCATGCGAGTGTAATCACAGTCACATTCAAATACAGCTTTACCCTATTGAGTTTACACACATTGTTGTAGATTAGACTGTCGTGTCAAAATGCCAGTAACACATCATTTTGAAACAGCATCTGCTAAATAGATAAAAGCAGCAGCTCATTTGTTGCTCTTCTTCACAGGGCCTCCCTGCAGCGATAGCCAGTTTTGCCATTGCCAAGAACAGACATGTTGCAGTGAGTAAACAATGAACACACCCAAGGCAAAAGAGATCATTAAGCATCAAAGATCATTATGTGTTAATGGATTTTTAATTGAATTTCCTCAAGGCAATTGAGGCTTGATACTAATGAGGTTCTCATGTTTGCTTGTTTTTTTTCCAAGGTGTCAGATTTCCAGGTGGTCTACGTGTCAACATTTGCTGTGACGACCACCTGCCTGGTTTGGTTTGGATGTAAACTAGTCCTGAACCCCTCTGCTGTCAATGTAAATTCATCATAGTAATATAATGAAAACTACCACTACTTTGGTTGCACATAAGCACATCAAGTTATTCTTTAAAATAAAGCATTTTTCTTGATTTCCCTTCTCCCTTTCCCTTGTGTCTCTGCTCTCCCTCCCACTCTGTCTGCTCAGATCAACTTTAACCTCATCCTGATGATTTTGCTGGAGGTGTTGATGGCCAGTACTGTCATCCTGTCAGCCCGCTCTGCAGAAGACTGCTGCTGCCACAGAAAGGTGCATGAGTGTGTGTGTGTATAAGTGATTGATTGCTTTGATTCTCCCAACTGATGTCTCCCCACTCTTACTCACCCTATAGCTTTCACTCTTCCATCCTAACTCCTCTCGATCTTTCCATCCATTTTTTAGCCGGTGACACATGACAGACCTGTGGCTTTAACGCCTGCAGTGTTCCCCACTCGACTCCTTAAAGCATATTCTGTGAGTAGCTTTTGGTTTTGTTGCATATGATATTTCTGTCTGGTCAGTGCTTATCAATCACTGAAGAATGTCTCTAATAGGTGATCGAAGTAATCGTGGGAATTTCTGCTGTATTTGGAGGAATTATTGCACTCAACATGGATGCTTTGCTTCCTGGTCCCTACTTGTCTGTCACATTTTTCTGGATTCTTGTGGCTGTAAGTTTTTCATGCTAAAACTTACTTTTCATTATGACAGAGATTGCTGCTCAGAAGGATAACTAAGATGCTGTCCATCATAACTTTGTGATTTGATCTTTAATCCTTTGCAGTGTTTTCCAAGTGCTATTGCCAGTCATGTTGTGTCAGAATACCCCAACAAATGTCTGGTGAGTACAAGACAATGCTGTAGCTATTAGAGCCCCAGTCTTGCGAATGTTTAGTACACTCAAAAAGGGCTTAATATATTTTAAAGGGTGGATGTGATCAATTACCATAAAGTAATATATCTGGAGCTGTCAGTCTTTTCAAATACTGATCCATTTTGTGACTGCGCATACCAAACTAGGAAGCAGCTCTTCTCAGAGTCTCAAATGATATCTTGATGCATGGTGATGAAGGAGAATGCTCTGTTTTGGTACTGTTGGACTGGAGTGGTTCTCCTCCTACCTCTCTGATTGGAGTTTCTCAATTATGCGTCTTAATCTCAAACTCTGTTCTGTGGTGTGCCCCAAGGTTCGGTCCTGGGTCCTGTTCTGTTTGCCTTGCATATGCAGAATTCAGTTCTTGTGATCACTTACAGAGCTCTGCATGGTCAGACAACTGCCTACATTAGAGATCCACAGTAGCCCTATAATACCAGCAGGACTCTAACGTCCTCTGATCAGGGTTTGTTCGCTCCAGGCTTAAAACTAAAGGGGACTGTGCTTTTGAGGTTGTGACTCCTAAACTTTGGAAGGCTCTCCCTTTGAACTTAAGATCTGTGGACACTTTTAAAAAGCAGCTCAAGACCCACCTGTTTAGACTTGCCTTTATGTCATTGTTATTTATTTCTATTTTATGTTTCTTAGGTTTATGTCTGTTGCCTTATTTTTTTTATTGTGAAGTACTTTGTGACATCCTGCTGTTGAAAAGTGCTATATAAATAAAGTTACTTATCTTAAGGAAGTTAATTATGATGGGTGACTGCTGAGGAAGGATAATCGTTTTACTCATAACTAAATTTCTCAGTTATACAAACTGGATCTGAAATTTCCTTTATGTTCTGGGCCTACAAACGTTATTTCTTTTCCTTTTTTCTCAGCTCCTCTTTTTTCTCTCTTCGTGGTGTCTCTCAGGTGGAGGTGCTGATTGCCATCAGCAGCGTGACGTCGCCTCTGCTCTTTTCAGCCTCCGGCTTCCTCTCTTGCAGTGTGATCAGCTTTATTGAAATTTTCCTGCATGATGTGCCTACAGCCAAGGTGAGTTTAATGAAGTGAAAATTCACCAGTAGTATGCACTGTGCAGTTTTTCTAGTAAGCATTACCTGTCCAGCCTTGACCTCCTTTTGCATGAGTAATACAGGAATAGATTTTAGAGAAAGTGTGAAATTGACTCATTGAGAAATCTCATTTAGAATAATCTAATTTCATCTTTATGTGTGTGTGTGTGTGTGTGTGTGTGGTCCAGCAATCCTACGACATCCTGCTGCTGATTCTGTTGGTGCTGCTGCTGGTGCAGGCAATTCTAACTTCAGCCACTGTGGTGCACTGTGCCTCCTACAAGAGCCAGCTCTGCATGGGGGCTCCAGAGTGCGAGGACAGCATGCACACCGCGACCCATTACTGCGAGGTAAGGCAGATAAAAGCAGGAGATGTGGACACAAATCTGTCAGTGTGTCTTTTTCTCTCCTTGTCTGTCTCTCCACCTCCAGCAAGAGACATTTGACAATGTGGAAAATGATAAATTCAGTTCCAGGTGTTGGACTCACCTGTTATAGCTCATGTAAATTACATTTAAATATGATGACATAAACATCTGCTAGTCATGCAAATACAAACATATAAAAAACACATTGTGCTGCTCATCCTTCACACATCATTTACCTCTTCCACATTTCATCTCTCTCCGATCTCTCTCTCTCCTTCTCCTGTTTCGCTCCCTCAGCAGCAGGCATCCAATGGAACGCTGCAGGAGTTTGACAAAGACAGAACCTGGAAGGCAGTTGTGGTCCAAATGGCCCAATGAACAGTCCTACTGTGCCCGGAGAAGTTCGATGAGAAGTGGGAAAAGGAAGAATAAAAGACACTCTGTAAGCTGTGAGCACAAGAGTACGATCCTGAGACAGAACACACTGGAAGAAAGAAAAAGCAGCAAAGACGTATTAGTAGAGATGGAGAGAGAGAGAGACAGAGAGGAAAGGGAGAAGGAAATAAAGAATGAAAGATGGAGAAAGAAATCAGAGAGAGAAAAAAGTTTGAAAGAATGCAAGGCAAAATATATGATTCTTTTATTTGTTTTTGATTAAGATATTTACATAGATAATGCTTTGAGCACTTTGATGTCTGTTTTCTGGGTTTTTTGTGGTGCCTGCTTACTGTAGTGATTATTTGACCTGGGAATTGAACCATTCAGTGAACAATCATGTGAGTCAATGTTCAGTAGTATAAAAATGTTACGAGCACTTGGGCCTAAAGACAACGTTTTATGACGTCTTGAAATATTTAACTTTGTTCAGTAAATGCATACAACTGATTTCATTCTTGATTTAATGGATGGTGCAGTTTTGTCAGCATCACTGTCAAGGTTGTACTGTAGGATGAAAAGGATGTTCGTGTGTATGAAAATACATCCAAGACATCCAACTCAATGCATGCTATTATGTAATTATTTCCATTTTTTTGTATCCCTACAAAGAGAATTATCTAAAATGAAAGATACATGCATTTTTGCTACTTGTCTTACACATGTGGTGGCTTATCTATCACCTGGCACTGGCTGTTTATTCTAAGGTATCAACCTGTCATGACTTGGTGATAGAAGAGACCTGCATTGACTGTATGTCATATTTTGTTCGGTAGCAGGCCTCTTTGCGTCTTCTTGTGTACAGTGGTGTGGCAGTGGTTGGATATTGCAGCTTTTAACTGATGTAAAGAGTTTTAACTGAAATTGTGTCTTATTTAGAAAAATAAATGTTAATCATCAACTGTGAGAAAAGTGTGTGTATAATGTTTTATGGTTTCTCTTCTTGTTGTTTAATGTTGTTCACTTGATCGATCAACAGATATTGTATAAATGGCAAGATGACAGACTGAGCAAACCAGGCAACAAATACATTTGACACTAATTACTTGCATCCTAAAATAACTTTCCAGGAAATATTGTTTGGTTATTATCCTATTTTCAGATGTCAGTCTGGGATGTTTAGACTATAGGTGATTTATATTTGTGTACATGTTTACTGAAAAAAACCTACACACCCCTGTTTTCTTGTTTGGAAATGAGAATGGTGTTCTCATCATTGTTGTACTCTAATTTATTTGCTACTATGCTAATTTATTATATATAATTTCATTTCCTTCCTCTGTTAATTTAGTCCCACCCCTCCGCTCCATTCTGTGTTAGACACTGCACATGATATATTCTTATTAACAGGGAGTCATTTCCCTCCCTTACATATAAGATTGTGCCTAATGAACAAAATGAACAAACATGCCGTTGACTGGAAGTACTATGCATATAGGTAAAGACTTTAATGCATACATGTACAAACACATTTTTTAGACAGTTTTGGTTTGGCAAGAACATTTCAAACATAGACTCAGTGTACACCTATACAATCTAATGCAATCCAATACAACTGTTCTGCTATAAAGTCTACTTTTATGATACCTATACTGTTCAGATTTTGTTGACACTGTCATTAATTCAATTATGTTTTATCATTGAGGTCATAATTAGTGGTGGTGTTGTGCTGGACTGTATTATATTCAGAGGTGTTTCTAATATCTTGCCCTCCTCATGCATGTAAATAGGGAGGACCAAAAAAACTGAAACAGCTCTCAATAAAATACAGTCCAATACAACACCACCTTTAACTTTGACCTCAATAATAAACATAAACAGGTGCATTTACACATTTCTGACCATGTCAACGTAAACTGAACATTATAAACTTGTAAATGTAGAATTTATGGCTGGGCTGCTGTATTGCATTGCAATAGATTGTACAGGTGTACCAAATAAAGTGGCCACATTGTGTATTTCTGAACACATTAGGCCAATAATGAAAGGACATGCAGTTTTTTTTTGTTGTTGTTGTTTTGTCTTTCTCATAAGCTGTTGTATTATTTTGCATTCTTATACCACCATGACTGAAAGCAGGAATCTGTGTCACATCTTAGATATGAACATCACCAAGATCTCTGCAACATGCTGAGAGAGAGAGAGAGAGCGAGAGCGAGAGAGAGAGAGAGACTATATTTGGAAGCAGACATACTGAGGTGCGGCTTCCCTAACCGGCAGAAACCGGCTTGAGGAACACTGACTTGTGGCTCCGTCCAGCTGACGAACATCGGGAGCGCGCGCTCACATCGCTACAAGAATCCCAGCGGCCGCTGGGGGCTGCAAAACAAATTTACCAAGCTGCTGCTGTAAAACTGTCCCTCTTCAGCAGTGATGTAGTGGTAAATTAAAAGGCAATCTGTGTCATCCGGCAAGAGCACTACTAACAAATATATTTTAATAAAGCCATTCATTTACGCTGCTTCCCTAAAAGACCTCTCTAGAAACTATCTGGTAACACTCTTCACATGGGCCTATGTTACCACAACAAGACGTCCGTGCAATTCAACTTTATTTCAAACTTGTGTAGAGTCAGGTCACCCTCCACTGCATGGCCACTCCCAGTGAATTTGAATGACAGACATCTTTCCCAGTCGTTGTTTGCACTTGTCTCTGGCCAGTCCCACAATCAGAGATGATGGGCAGGCTGGATGAACCTATCAATAAGAAAGTAGAACCCTTCCAGTGCCTTGTGGTTAGGTTGTAGACTGAACGAACAGATGATTTGAATAGTGGTGGTAGCCGGTCTGTAGTCATTCAACTAGACCAGCCAAGTCTTAGTCCTAAATAGACAATTCCTTAGTAGCCTACTCTCAGGTGTGAGTTTAATATCCAAAGATGGTAGGCCTATTTTATCGTCAATGATATCACTGTAACATTGCACTAACGCTCATACAGGAATCTAGATCTGTAGTATTTCAATTGCAAACATCTAAGAATGATTATAGAATTAGTAGGATGTCGATTTGTGCAACATAAGTGGATTTATTTTTCAGCATCTCTGCTTACACACATCACCTGTCCTTGTGAATCACGGTCGCAGTCCTGCGTTAATTCGGTTAACCGCGGGGATGAAAGCGAGGTGATGTGATGAACTAGAGAGCCTTAATGTGTTATCTCGTCCCTTGTTTCTGAGGAAGAGGCGGGGAGGGGAGAGGAGAGGGCTGGATGGGGAGGGGAGCTGGGGGGAAAAGGCGGAACAAACCGGTGTGCTCGGATACATGCTGTAGCTGCTCGCCCGCACTGCAGATTAACTCTTACCGCGCCGGGAGATGCAACGAGACATGGTGAGTGGCTTTTTATTATTTCCCCGCTGCATGCACATGGCTCGGGAGTGCGGCTTTTCCGTTGCTGCTCTTTCCAGTGTGGACAGGTAGACAGCCGATGCAGGTATGGAGCATCTTAAGAGACTCCGACAGTAGGATCTCCTCTTCTCTCTCTCTCTCTCTCTCTCTCTCACACACACACACACACACACAGACACAGAGCAGCACACACACTCACACACTCAATCGCTACACTGGATGTTCAGCAGGTCGTCTCCGGCTGGCTATCCGGGAGCTATCCGCTGCTCTGGTGCTGAAACGGCTCGTCATCTGCACGCAGCTGCAATTCACTGCAATGCAATGTCTCTGATGGAAGTGCGGTCCTCCTGGTTGCGGTTCTCCCAGTGACCCGGACTCACAGACCCGTCAGGAGACAGCAGTGTGAGGCGTCCTAGCTCAGCACGAGCTAACTAGGACATAACGATCTTCTCACCCTGATGAAATGTTCCTGCAGTGTTCCCATAGGGACTTACTGATAGTCAAAAGTGAGAAAACAGCGTATGCTGATGCTTATGGTGTTTTTGTATCTCACTATAAAATATACAATTTTACATCTTTCTAAAATGTATCACTGGTCTGCTGTAGTTATCTGCTCAGATTTGTTTTCTGAATGTCAGAGAACAAGTGTCAGATGTGGACTGAAAGTTCTTCCCTCTTCAGCCATCATCTAATTCATAATGAATGAATGGGGCTCCCCTTGCTCAGCTGTTCTCCTGGAGCTTAGCTCCATCTCTTTGTAGCCGGCTTTACTGGTTACAGCCAAGCGGGATGCTGTAGTAGCCAAAGAATGTGGGATTCCCTCTCTAAACACTGGTAGCATTGCCCAACTGAAGGGCATTATCTGTCGGACTGGAGCAGTGCCAGTGGCTTACAGACAGCAGTGCAGCCTCTAACTGAGCGCCTAAAATGTGATGCTGCCCCTTTAAATTTAAATTATGCAAAGTTTATTTCCCCTCTTCCTTGAGACAGTGTTTAAGGACATGGATAAAGTTGCCTTGACTGTCACCAGGCAGTGTGTGGACAGACCAGTGTCAAATCTGACATCTTGTCCTCTTTTTCAGGTATAACACCGATTACTGCGTGATGTCAGAATTAACATATACAGCCTTGAATAATGTTCTCTGATAATATTTCAAAGAAATCCTCTCCTTATGATCTTTCCCTCCATGCCGGCGAGAGCTGACAAGAGTACACTAATTGTCCCCTGTACTCGTGAAACCGCAGTCTCAAGGTTCCACTCCCCGAGATATTGAGTATACTTTCCAGCCCTGGACTAGAGGGCTTGGCTTTTTAAGGATCTCATAGATGAGCTGTGTTTGTGCATAATGAGAAGAAAGTGAGAGGAGGGCAGAGGGCGTAATGGAAGGAGAAAGAAAAAAGGAAGAGTGAGAGGGTGAGGATTGTTGATGGGAAGGGGGTGATGTATTCACACTCCTCTCGAAGGACATTCACATAACCTTCAAGTGAAATGAGCGTGCAGCAGCCGCCAATTCCGCCCTGCACAATTACTGTACAAGCATATGCATGCTCACTCAAACACTCACACTCAGACACACATGACAAGACATCCCACACTGACAAGTGTCTGGGTGCACCTGACATCCCGGTGTGAACATGCTGTTCCACAGAGATAATGACCCACCAGGCGTCACAGAGAGGGGCAGGGGACATAGAGTCATGGTCCATAAAGACAAGGTTGTTCATTTCTCAAGACAAACAGAACATTAATTTTGTCAAAAGCACTGAATAAATTCTGTTTTTAATCATTTTCAGGTTAGCATACTCCCCAGAGAATAACTTTGCCCTTTAGTGTCCTTGCTCGATCAAAGGCAAATAGCCCCCTCAGATGTAACCACATTTACACACTCCACTGGTCACAGAGGGAGGATTAGTCGTCCTCAGCCACATGACTGCATTATAGAGGACGATGGATGGGAACAGAGAGCTTTCCCGATGAAGGTGTGAGACAATACAAATTCACACTACAGCTCATTTGAAAGATGGTTGCACTAATTATCTATTGTACACATGTTCCCAGAAATGTCATCTTGTACCTCACTGTACTTTTATAAAAAACGGGTTATCTGTCTTTCAGGAAAGGATTGGTCAGAGCTTCTCCTGACCGAAGCTCATGTAACAACCCTTCAGCCAGCAATCACCCTCCCTGGGGATCGCAAGGGCGCCTCCTAAACTCAGCTCATTCCTCAACCTGCCACACAGAGCGTGTGGACTGAGGCCAGGCACTGTAGAGATGGGGCAAAACATGGGGATGCACACAGAAGAGGCCGAGCGAGGAGTGCGCTTCTGAACGTTATGACTGTTCTTCTGAAGGACAAGAGCTGTGGGAAAGTGTAGAAAACTCATAGCTCTGAAGAACACGGACCACACAGTATGACCCGCTTCTTTCCCACATATGGTGACAGGGGTTGAAGTTGGCCGCACATTTCTGTGTGTGTGTGTGTGTGTGTGTGTGTGTGTGTGTGTGTGCCTGTGTGCGAGTGTATCACACTTTGCTGAGGAGTATTTAACTACAGCAGGGAGCGTCTGGTCTACCTTCTAGCCCAGAGGGGAGTTGTGGTGTGCGCCCTTTGTGTTCCGGATGCAGAACATCCTCGATCAGAACTTAGACATGGCCACAGCGCTACTTGCCGGCGAGAAGCTGAAGGAGCTGATCCTGCCGGGTTCCTCTCAGGATGAGAAGGGCGGGGCACTGGCCAGCCTCATGGTGCAGCTCAAACTGGAGCTGCCCTTTGATCGTGTTGTTACTATAGGGACGGTCATCATCCCCATCCTGCTGGTCACCCTCGTCTTCACAAGGAACTTTGCAGGTGAGACCACTAGAGGGGGTTCATTGCCACAGTAAAGCTAGGGATGTCTAAGTTACGACAGGCAGCTGTTGCCCTTCATATCACTTTTGACCAGGCACAGTTCGTGACAGAATCTAGATGTAAAGTGTCTGGAAAGTACACATATAGTGCACTTTGTTTCTTTTAAAGCAGCAAAAAGTCACAGATAGACCCAAAGTCTCACCACAAGAACGTGATAAAGGGTAAGGAAGTCCAAATGAGTTACACCCAGTATATTTTGAGTTAGCCATGCAGTGCTTTTGCGTCTTCTGTGACGGACAGTGATAAGAAGAAGTGTAAGGAGGAGATTGAGCAGGGCAGGGAAAGAAACATTGACAAGTGCATTACAGGAGCAGACAGAGAGAGCTAGAAAGAGCTAGAGAGGGCTAGAGAGATTCTGGAGATAGGAGGGGGAAGGAGGAGGGTGTTTGGTTAGAAGGCAGAGTGGAAGCGATGGATGGGAGAGATGTTAGTTCATTGCTGAGTCAGACTCTCTGCATAGCAGCATTAACCATCTGGGACTGAGCGTTTAACTTTAGCGGCAGAAAGATGTGGGTGTTTAGACAAGTTCTTCCGTATTCCCTCACTGGTGTGTTTTACAGTGATATGTAGGGCATTGCTAAACACGTTTTAGATGACTCAGCACAAGGACAGCATCCTGCCCTCTGTGACTGTAACAAGGTAATGTCCCTGCACATCTTGTCCTTATTGCCAGTAACATAAAAGAAGACATCAAAAAATGATGATGTTCATTTAGATAGCAACCATTCGTAATATCAGATGTCACTGCACTTAGTTCCAAAGAAAGTGGACTTGCTGCAACCCTGAACCACTTTGTACTTAATGGACTCCCTTCCTCTATCTGAGCCAGGCAGACACTTCTATCGTTTCAAAGAGCAGTGGGAGTATTGTCAGAGATATACAGCGCTTTGTGCTGAACAGATGAATGATTCTTAAAACGTTTCAGAGATACAGTGCTAATACAAAATGAAACAAAGGTCACATAGATGCAAGATATTTTCTAGAAAAAAGCAATATCATTGCAAGTTGCATCTATTGTAATATTATCTTAATATATATATATATATATATATATATATATATATATATATATATATATATATATATATTATATATTATCTTAATTAAGCACTATTTGGAAGTGAAATGGAGGTGAGCATTAAAGTTATGACCTAGACTGTTTGTTTTAAACATCTGTTGCACTATGCAGAGCCACTGAATGGTTACATTTTGACTCACAGTACTCAGTGTAGTTGTGTGCACATGCAGTTTTACAGTACAATGGTTTATTTCAACAGATATTTCAGGTATGTTTACCTTTTTTCCGCCTTCAAATAAGTGGCTTAGATAAAATTGTTAAACTGGGGATTGTTTAAAAACCCTATCTGTTTGTCTGACCCCTCACATGTTGTTAAATTGTGTCTTGCAGAGTTTTAACATTGCCAATAAAACTGGAGAGCAAAATGTTATAGCTGATAGGAGTGATGAGTGAAATTATGACAATAAGACCCAGGATGTAGCTGTAGCATTATTCTGTCAGCTAATATACTTAAATTACGTGTTAAAGTAATGTTTGGGCTGATTCTTTCTATCTGTATTTTCCTCAGAGGAGTCCATATACTGTTACACACCACACAACTTCACCAGAGACCAGGCACTGTATGCAAGAGGCTACTGCTGGACAGAGCTGCGGGATGCTCTACCTGGTGTGGAGTCTCAACTTTGGCCTTCACTATTTGAACACAAGTTCCTGCCCTATGCCCTGCTGGCCTTTGCTGGAATCATGTACATTCCTGCTTTGGGCTGGGAGTTCCTTGCCTCTACACGGCTCACTTCAGAGCTCAATTTCCTGCTTCAAGAGATTGATAACTGCTATCATCGAGCTGCTGAGGGCCGAGCCCCAAAGATCGAGAAGCAGATCCAATCCAAAGGACCTGGCATAACTGAGCGAGAAAGGAGGGAGATCATAGAGAACGCAGAGAAGGAGAAAAGCCCCGAGCAGAACCTGTTTGAGAAATATTTGGAGAGACGAGGCCAAAGTAACTTTCTGGCTAAGCTTTACCTAGCACGCCACCTGGCTATTATCTGCCTCAGTTCCATCCCCATTTCCTACCTGAGCGCCTACTATGCCCGCCAAAGGCAGAATGAGTTCACCTGTGCGCTGGGTGAGCCCCCAGACATTAGCAGCTATTCAGAGCTGAAGCTCAGGGTCAACTGTAAGCTGCCTGCTGTGCAGCTGCAGCGCATCATGGCAGCAGTAGATATTGCTCTGCTCTGCACCATGAACCTCATCATCCTGCTTAATTTGCTGCACTTGTTTGTGGTGCGCAAGTCCAACTTTGTATTTGACAAACTGCATAAAGTTGGCATTAAAACACGGCGACGCTGGCAGAAGTCTCAGTTCTGTGATATCAACATCCTGGCCATGTTTTGCAACGAGAACAGGGACCACATCAAGTCACTCAACCGGCTGGACTTCATCACCAATGAGAGTGACCTCATGTATGACAATGTGGTCAGGCAGCTGCTGGCTGCGCTTGCACAGTCCAACCATGACGCTACACCGACAGTGAGGGACTCTGGGATACAAACGCTTGATCCCAATATGGATCTCGGAGTGGGAGAGATGGGTGGGGAGCCGCTGGTCATCAAACGGCCCCGCAAGAAGATTAAATGGATCCCAAGTTCAAATCCTCTTCCTCAGCCATTCAAGGTAAGGCAGCTGCCTGAAAACAGTTTCTATGTCTCAAGTTGAAACTAATCAACATTAATTCACCTACTGCCCTCTAGAAACAGAATAATACTTAGAGCAAGAACTTGTTCACTGGAGCACAGTTCGTGCCTCTTTCTCTGAAGGGGCACAGCAACTGGTCCTCATTTAGGACTTCCAAAATATGTGGAACACTTCAATGCTGCTTTAATTGTTGCCTTTGGCTACCAGAACTCTAATTTAAGCTATGATTTAATTACCTGTTTTTGTGTTTTCTATCCTCTGTAAAGGAACCCCTTACCCTGACACGCCTGGAAAATAACACCAAGCCTGAAAAACCCAAACCAGTCAGGCGAAAGACAGTGGCAGACAACTTCGTTGCACCACTTCTGGATAGCAAGAGCACACAATATCCTGCAACAAAAGGTATGCAGTACTATGAACAGAAAGTCTGTGACAGAAAGAGGATTTTAATTTTAAACTGTACTAATCAATATTCTTAAATTAACAATGGATCAAATGCCTATGTGTTATGTGTAAGGGATTGCTCGTAGTGACGAACTCACAGATAACTATCACCAGACTCTGCAGTTGCCCTCAGCTTTACGGGGACTTTTCAGCATCTCTCAGCTCATTGTTTTGGTTTTACAGCCCACACTTTACTGTTTTGGTTCACTCTCACAGCTTTCATCAATGTTGTTTCCAGACGCAGCTGTTTTAAGGGAAAATGGTCTCATAAACCCACTAAACACTACATGACAAGTACAAAACAGCAAATAGGCAAAGTTAGCGACCAGATAGTGAACATAGTGGAGCATTTAGCTGCTAAAGAGCTAGATATTTGTCTCAGGAGTTGGTGGAGACCAAACCAGAGCTAAAACAAGAGTGGTTATTTGACTTAGATTCACCAGGTGGGCAGAAGCACGACTCAGAATGAATGCTAATGTTGCTATGTATCTGCTGGATGTGTGAATAAGCAACTTTTGCTAACACGTTCACCATATCAGCATTATACAGTGATAATATAAATGCTGTGTTTACAGCTTGTTTCAAGAGGCCAGACAATTGGTTAAGGCAGGTTTAAGCATACTTTGGATGGATGACCTGTCTTTTTGCTGTAATGTTCTACCTCCTTTTAAGTCAGACTTTTCCTTTCCAATCGTATAGATCTAAGTGGGATGGAGAAAAAGCACGCTCGCAACTTCTCTCTGGACGTCCACCCATACATGCTGACCATTCGTAAGCCCAAGGTGGAGGTCACAACCACAAAACCTCTACCCTCAGAGCACAACATGGATACAGTGTACCTTGAAGGCACACACACTATTGTTCATGTGTCTGGTGCAATTTCAGGTAAGCCTGATCTCTCCTTCGCTCTTGCTCTTTCTGGTTCAGGGCAGAATTGATCACATTTAACTTGAACCATTTGGGTCAAATATTCAACATTTTACCAGTATTAGCTAACAGACAAATACAGCATCCCATCTCACCTAGCTGTACCTTGCATATGCCTGCAACCACAGCTTGATCCAAACAGTGAGTATGATTATTTACGACATGTTGTTATATCTGGTAAATTCCATGGAGGCCAGTCAGTCTTAGCATGCAAAGGGTGAGCACATTCCAATTGAAACAAATAATGACGCTCTGTTTTGGGAATGAAACACAATAAAACAGAGCATTAGCTTTCAGTTACAGCTGAATGTGAGCTCCAGCTTGTTATGCTACACCATGACATCTTCAGAGTCTCCCTGTGCAATTATTGCTGACCTTTGAAAGAGCATGTTTTTTTAGAAGGGGACGCACTGCTTATACTATTTTCATTTGAGACTTTGATTTTCTCCTCTCTTCCTCTACCCTCTCCCTTATTTCCTTCCTGTCTCTTCAGAAACTAAGGTTCACTCTCCAGAATCGACCAACACTGCCTTTTCTACGGTGACCCTGCCCACCACCACTTACGTAAATGGCGTGAGCCCGAACCCTCCCTCCAGTGAGGACGCCCTCAGTCCCAAGTCCTCTCCTCCTCCAAGGGAGCCTCTCACCCAGACGGAAAACCCTGAGTCTCAGCCACCACACCTGACCATAGCCCCTACACACCAGCTGCTGAGTATACATCGTACTCTCTTCGAGGAAGAAGAGGATGAAGAAAACCGTAGAGACAGGCTGGCAGAGAGACCTGGGGAGCTCATCGCCGCTGGGGAATGTTGAAGAAGGAGGAGAAGGGGAATGCTGAGCGAGATTCCTTTCCCCTGACACTACACTCTGAGCACATGACCACCTTGTCAATCACCTCCTATCAACAGCCACCTCTACTCTTTAAATTAACTCACACACTTAAGTGATGGGTGGATTGGGCTGACTGATGAGCAGAAAGTGGACAGTGAGAGAATGACATGGAGCTCTAGTAGTCGTAAAAGCAAAAGGACTCAACTTTTAGGGAAAATTATTCAGAGAATAAGACAAAAGTTTGTGTGTCTGATAATGTTGACCAGAGTATTACTGTAGGAAATGATGTCACATTCATGTCTCAGGATGACTGTGCACAGCTGAACGCCCTCCAATGAAACCAGCAGTGATATAATTCAACAGGGTGCTACAGTGCAGGGTCAAACAGCTATACTGAAAAGGCCTAATGAAAGGATTAGTGGCAATGAGAGATGAGTGAGCTTTCTAAAAAAAAAAAGGACACAAACCATAGAGATGCATATCTGCAAAGAGGACTGCATTATGGCTTCAAACAAAATGTATTTTAAACACATATAATAGCGCTTAGTCCCTTTATCCCAATAGCCAAGTAGAAAGGTAGCTCACGCAATACACTTGTTGAGATCTGCACAATTAATATGCAAAAGATCACAATATATTTGTGGCAATAATGTATGCGCTTACAGCATCATATTTCACAGAACGCTATACATGTGTAGACACTGTATATGACTCAGTGTTTGTGGGGTGTTTAAAATATAACACACGTTTCATGGCTTTATCATTGCCATTTCACCATCAATTAGGAATGTGTGTCAGATCTTGACTCGACTATATTTGCACGTCATTAATAATAGGTAATTTGGCACATTATATAAAGGAACAGCAAAAGAACAGACTCTACAATGAAAGTGTGGCATTGTGAGGTGACGTGTAACTACAATACTGCGCAGAGAAACTGTCAGATTAGTCTAATAGGTATCAGATATCTATGACATCTAGTAAAAAAGGCAGTGATGTGGGCTTTATCTTCTTGAAGACTTTAATAGCAGCTTCAATATGATGAATGGAGCTGGACTCACTGGTAAAGTATGTGACTTTTGTGTTCTGCTGGCTTCTTGTGGGAGTGCTGTGATGTGAAGTGATGAGTAGATGCTGAATCGTTCCTCATCGGAAGGTTTATTACATGATGACTAAGCTTTTGATTGTCATCCGCTGTCTCCGACACAATCTAAATTTCTTTCAGTAGTTCTGCCCTGTCTCACTTTGTGCTAACATCCTCTATGAAGGAATGAATAGTTAGAGTAGTTGGTCTGTTTTTTGTAGTAAAACCAAGCATATAAGGTATGTTAGCACTTTTCATAGGGAACGAGTGAGTGGACAAGGGAATGGGTGCCTACTCTCAATACACATTTCTTGCAGCTGCATACAAGATTACAGGAACTTTAATAAAGGAACTGTCTGCACTGACTTACACACCAATATGACATCTACTGTAGGAGACATTGGTGCTGTTGTCAGGGGCCTATCTACAGTATAGGTAGACCTATGCACACTATACTCATCTTTTCTTCTGGGGCATTCAGTTAACACACACTTCAAGACTTGTGATGGGAGACAATAACTTTCCCACCATAGCTTCCAGTCATCTTTTGGTGGAAATAACAAATGATCCATCTCAATGTCATGACACAGGTTGGCTCAAAGTCCCCATGTTAGACTACTCAAGCACACAAAATGCATCCAAAAGCACTTTAAGACTTGTAGCACGAGTGCGTGTGAGAGCATGTTATATGTTGTAGCACAGCTCTGCTTATAACGGATTTTCTGTGTAGATTTTCACACTGAGACAGTCGCGGAGGTAAAGCTCTGACAGTCTTAATGCTAGTGAAAACGTGGAGAAAAGAGTCCAGACTTTGATTGTACTGTGTGAGATGTTATAATGACAACAAATTAAAAACATTTTCATTATAAAAATAAATGTGCGCGTCCCAACCATCAATGACTACATGTACCAGAATGCACTGCGGCTGTCAGTTTCAGCCGAGCACGGTACTGCTGTACTGGCGAAGAGAACACTGACATACGGGCTGGCTTGCTCGGTAAGTTGTTCATGTTTGTTTTTAGACAACTATCGTATATATGACCAAATATACTGTACTTGATAGTGGCAGCGTTTGTTGTGACATTGTTCCATTTCAACGTGTATGATTTGACGAAATTCTTACCCGACTTGCTAGCCTACATTAGCTTGAGTTAGCTGTTACCATCATCCGGTAGCTAGCCAACCCGATGAGCCCTCAGTATATGCTCAATGTTTAGCAGTCCCGTACCTGGAAGTAACGTTAGCTAGTTTGTAAACCTGCCCGCGGAAAGTCACTTCTTCTTTAGCTATGCAAGCCTCTTGTATAACGTTAGCTAACCTTTGGTCGTAATCACATTACCTCTTTGATTTATACTCATAAATCAGTTACAGTCACCTCTTTTCCCATTAACGTTAGCTGCGTTTGGACAACCGTTGCTGTTACACTTAAAGCAACGTCAGCAGTCAGTAACGCTACGCCTCACTGTTCAGTGGTAACGTATGTCTTCATCCTGCTCTCTGTCACACGCAGCTTTCAGTGCTTCCGACATGGACCAAGACAACAATTCAGAGGTTTGTAACAGTTACATACGTGTGTGTGTGAGAGAGAGAGAGAGAGAGAGAGAGAGAGAGAGAGAGAGAGAGAGAGGGAGGAGATGGTTTTGACTGATGTTTTGCCAGATGTCCCGCTCACACTAGGGGAAGCGGACACACTGGGCAGCTTGAGGGTTTTAGAATGATGTATTATACCGGTATGTTATTCTGTTGCTAAAGTGTTTAAGTTGCTTTTCAACCATTGCAATTTTAATTTGCCCTGAACAGCGACCTAATTATGCGCAATCAGCCCGTCTTTCTCAAACTGGCTAGACTGTGACAGCAATAATCTCTTAATCTTGCGCTGATGTAAACATGCCTTATGTCTAAGATATTGTTTGCTGTTTTTACGTCTGGCAGGATGAGTCAGTCGGCCCATCAGAGGATCCTTCAGAAGAGGAACTGCCTTGTCTACCTCCAGGGCTCTGTAAGCTGTTTTTCTTTTTTTCTAAATACAGTGTGTATGCTGTATTTCATCAGACAGATGGTGTAATACCTCTTTTTTTAAGTGACTGTTTGCCTTGTCATTGTCTCTGTTGCACAAAATTGTATTTAATATAAAATTATTTTTCAAATTTTGTCTGAGACTGGATACATTATCATTGCAGCAGCCTTTTCATTGTTAGTTCTAATTTAAATAGTAAATCTGCATGGCACAATAATGAAAGTCTTACAAATACTGTGCTCTGTACAAGAAAGAGATTCATCATGTAGTGCCTGTAGCCTGGAGTAGATTATCCCCACATAATCACACATCATATGTTAAGAATGCACTTTATCCTGATGCAAAAGCATGTGCTAATCATTTTGTTACAGCCACAGACTTTTTTGCAAGTTTTCCAGATCCACAGAATATGAAAAAAATCTCTTGTATACTTGGATTTGGTGTACATGTAGTCCCTAGACTTTGCTGTAGTTTACTAAAAAGCTGTAACTTAACTCTTCTCCATCATTAGCGGATATGCTGCTTATATCTGTGTGAAAAGTACTGGGATGTAAATGTAAAGGTTTATAGAAAAATAAACCTATACAAAATTGCTGGAAAATGAAAATATATCCTTGCTTTAATGTATTATAGTAGTTATAGTAAGACATCAAACAGTTTTCCTCTTGTATTTTTCTATCCCTTTAATAACTGTCTCTGTTGTTCCTGTGTAGCGGATGGTGAAGCAATGGAGCTGCTCTGGCAGTTGCGAACCCAGCGCCGCCAGTCGTCCCCTGAGCTGCCAGAGACAGTGACCCGTCTGACTGCCCCCGATGGCAGCCTCCTATACCTGGTGGGCACTGCCCACTTCAGTGACAGCAGCAAAAAGGATGTGGCCACGGTGAGCCAATGAGAATTTACGACAGGATTTGTACAGCACACTATGCCACCCTTTTTAAAATGTGATATGTGAATGTGAATGTGATATGCTGTGAATTGTCAGTGAAATAATGGAGTAATTCTGTGAATGTGGAGAAGTGCTGCAGAGTAGCACCTTGAAGTGATGATTAGCTGGCCCGCCTGTATATACTGTAATTAGGTTGGCATCTTTTGCCAAGCATAATTTTGTCTTGATTGATTTTTTTCCGTCTTTACTTCCTCCCTCACTGCTCCTTTGCCTTTTGTCTCTCTCATACCCTCTTGTGCTCTCTTCTTCTGTCTATCTTACCCACCCACTGCTCTGTCTCTCCCTCACGCAGACAATCCGCGCTGTGCAGCCAGATGTGGTGGTGGTGGAGCTGTGCCAGTACAGGGTGTCTATGTTGAAGATGGACGAGAATACACTGCTGAGGGAAGCCAAAGACATCAACCTGGAAAAGGTTCAGCAGGCCATCAAACAGGTCTGGCTTTTAGAATGATAGGAATTAACAATGGCTGGTAGTGTGAAAAACAGCAAGAGCAGATAAAATGGAGAAAGGAGGGAAAAGAAAGATAGGGGAGGAATGGAGCGAGGTAGAAAGGGTAACAGTGAAACAACGGTGAGAGTGCGATGTATTCGGAATAAGGCAGTAAAGGTGTTTTGGAATTTGATGGGGAGAAAAAGTGAAGGGGATTGCAGCATGTACTCATTGTTAATGGAGAAATAAATATCTTGTATGATGCACAAGCAGGATTAAGTGTCGGTGAAGAGCTTTTTGTCTGTTCTGCACTTGTGTGTTTTGTCTTCTTGGGTTTCCAAAGCTTATGTTGTTAAGTGCATCAAGCTAAAGTATATGTACTACTGTCAGTATATTTAAAAACTCAAGATTTAAAGAATGAGCACTGAAGGCATATCTGTGTTTTTGTGAATGCTTATTTCTGTCGTCTGTGTTTGTCAGAATGGGCTGATGTCTGGCCTGATGCAGATTCTCCTGCTCAAAGTTTCAGCTCACATCACAGAGCAGCTGGGCATGGCTCCTGGAGGAGAGTTTAGGGAGGCCTTCAAAGAGGTAACACATACAAAAAAATGGACTATAGTTTCATTTTTTGTGTTTTTTATTCTCTTTTCTTTCATTATTGAAGTTTTTCTTTCCACGCAGGCTGGACGGGTGCCGTTCTGTAAATTTCACCTTGGGGACAGGCCGATCCCTGTGACGTTCAAGAGGGCCATTGCTGCTCTCAGTCTGTGGCAGAAGGCCCGTCTGGCATGGGGTCTTTGCTTTCTGTCAGACCCAATCAGGTATAAGCTCACCTTTAGTAACTTTTTGTGAGACTGTCTTTTGTCAATATCTATTATTACTGCTGTTTAAGAAAGATTTACAATTTTACAAGAAAGCTGTTTCTGTTCCGGGGTCATCCACATTATCGGCATGCCCTGATACTGATAGTGTACATCCCTACTCAACTTACCCAAAAATGTGGATATTGCAAAATACATGGGGAAAACTGTTTGTAAATAGGGAGGGTGTTCAAAGAATCTCATTCAGCAGGAAGTGTTTTCGGCTGGACGGGTTACTGTGCCCACCACATGGATTAGAACTGAATCAGAACATGCTGTTTAATGGGCTCTCTTCAGAGGTTTCTATTTTGTGGAAATGGTGGACAAAAGCAAAGGTTTAGAAGGGGAGCTTAAATGTAAATGCTAGACATTAAAGGTGTATATGTACACACACACACACACACATATATATATATATATAGAGTGTGTATATATATATATATCTCTGACAGGTGCCACTGTAACGAGATAATCAATGTTCCTCCATAATGACGAGTCAGTGGTCATAATGTTATGGCTGATCGGTGTATGTGTGAGCATCATTACTGTGTTCTGTTTAGAATGTGCGCCCACACATATTTTCCAGAGTACATGCAACTCTGCCAATTTTTTTAACTGCCAGTGTCTGTGAGATCTGACTGGAAGCTTTCTGTTTAAAATGATTGTGTCCATTTTTCGACATCTCTTAGATTGAGCCTTTTATACATTCTCTGATGTATAAAATTTTTTTTTTTTTTTAACAATATATGCTTGAAAGTATGTTTTGAAAGCCAGGCCATTCCCACAGCCTGAAAGGGTCTTTTTTTAAGATCACTAGTTGTGCCTTGATTCAGGGCTGGATCCTCAGAATTTTGTATTCCTAGACTGAAAAAACAACAGGCTGACAATGCTGTCAAAGTCTCCTCCAAATGCAATCTTTTGCACAAATTTGTTCATTTGCACAAGGCCTCCAGTCATATCCCTGAATAATGACTTGGCATACTGTACTATCAGTAAAGCTTTTAATTAACAAATAAAGCACAATATAGAGTTGAGCTTTTCCTTTAAAAAGCAAATGCGCTTTAAAATAAAACCAAACAAACAAAAAAATCACCACCCCACGGGGCCCCCTGGTGGTTAGAGGGCCCATTGCAGTTGCTTATAATGCACGTAGGGAAAAACAGCCCGGTAAAAATGACAAATTTCACCCTAAAAAAACAATAAATATTGACAGATAAGTGTAGTACACATCTTGTATAAAAACTTTCAATAGTGAATGCTTAAAAATGTTTCAAAAATATAAATGCAACCTGTAAAATCATGCAGACTTTATTTGGCCCTGTGGCATTTTTACTGTTCCTCTTTCTTTACTGTCACACTGTGGGAACAGAAAACAAAAGAAAATTCTTGTTCTTCCTGTGTGACCAGCAGCGACTGTGATGGACTGTGTGTCATGTTTTAGTAAAGAGGACGTAGAGAAGTGCAAACAGAAGGACCTCCTGGAGCAGACCATGTCCGAGATGATCGGCGAGTTTCCTGCTCTCCACCAGACCATCGTGGCTGAAAGAGACATCTACCTCACACACACGCTCCGCCAGGCTACACGCTGTGTAGAGTCCCCCCCTGATGCCCAGAGTGCGTATTACACTATTCAATAAGTTAGTAATCACATCGTTCTTATTTGTAGATTTTTAGCTCCTTAATCCCGTTCTGTACATTATGTCTGTGGGTTGATACATGCATATATTTTCATACACATACATATCATAAAATACTGTTATTCATTTAGTTGTTTTACATATACATTGCTCATTAGAATTGAACATTAAATGGATTGGAATGGAATTTTATTTACTTTATAAATGTATCATCAGAATTGCATACCTTTGCTTGATATAGTTTTATTTTCCTAACAACACACGTCTTCTGTCTACTGTGTGTATCTATCATCAAATTTGTTACTAAATTCTTGCGTAATTAACCGGCCAGGAATGACAATGCGGTTTGAATGCTAAATGGAAATGCTTAGTCATATTGTATGAAAAAAGGGTGACCATTTTTAAGCATATTTCACAGAAACAGTGGGGCATTTTTTCACAGTTTTACTTGGCTTAAAAGCGGCTTAAAAGCAAATTTAGCATTCATGGTGAGAAAGGGGAGAATCCAGACATTCAGGGCTTGTTTGTCTGTCATTTATATTGAAATCTATCCCTAGAGTATTGGATGATTCATTTTTTTAACTGTTTTTGAAGTGGTGACTTACTCAGTTAAGAGATAACCTGTGGTTTCATACATAGTGATAGAAATATAAAGAATATGTGGTCATAGAAGTGTAGATTGTTTATGTAACAGAACATTTTATACTCTTTTTATTTTATACTTATACTTTTGTAGAAGTGCCTGCTGTGGTGGTGGGAGTTGTAGGGATGGGCCATGTACCTGGCATAGAAAGAAACTGGGAGCAGCAGCTCAACATTAATGAAATCATGAGGTATGTTTGTCCTGTGTTGACACTATACATTACAGACAGTCAGTAATAGAAACATACTGTAACTGTGTTGTTTCCAAACCCACAGCCGCTCAATGTGTCTGTCTGTCTCTTCCTCAGTGTTGCACCTCCGTCACGTTTCAGCTGGGTGTTGCACACGGTCATAAAGGGTGTCATGATGGGAATGCTGGGATATGCCTGCTACCGTGCTGGAGGGAGTTTAGGTAGAGCCTTGCTGTCTTTACCTGCAGTCCAATCTTTACTGGAGACTCTTCGGCCTCCCCCTGCTTGACCCCACTGGTCTTCTCTAAGCCATCAGTGACACGACCTTTGATCTATTAAAACAATGCATCGATCACCAATGGCCTTAAATACAGGAGGTGAGGCTGGAGGAAAGGTTTCACCAGCCCACACTATGGACTAACAAGGACCTCAGGGGGTTAAGAGCCTCCTACCTCGTATTGATGTCCCTGTAGACACAGCAGGGCTGTACTGCCAAAGAAACCATGACAGTACTCTTTGTTTTCTTTCATATTTTGTGCAAATCCTGCATTTTGTAAGGTTTACAAATGCCAGTAATTCTTTTTGAATAGATTTACATTTTCCCCACCATTCCTTTAAATGACTTACACATGAGAGTATCATCGGAATCATCTTCAGTCACCTGCCCTGACATGACTGAGCCATTTTTCCGAGAGGCACACTTTTCTAATGCTGTCTCCTTATTCCTTCCTCCTTTCTGGTGCCAACCAGCATTTTTGGTAATTGGCCCATTTCAAGTCCAGCACTTTATAAGAGCCTGGTAGAGTCTTGAACTGTACATGCAGCCTATGGAAGGGAAAAGAAAGTAAAATATCAAGTCAGTCATAACTATAATAAACAAATGACAAAAATATAATCCAGGAAAACCTTCAGTTTTTATAGTTGTTGCATAGAGTGACCCTCATGGTGTGAGGTAGAAGTCAAAAAATGTCTAAAATATCATTTTCTTAATTCTTTAAAAATTGACTATTTGAAATGCATATTGTTCAAAAATCACATACAGCATAAAACAATATTGACTTATTTCCCATGTGCACGGTCCTGCCCATATCAACAGACAAGTGCCTCATAATGCAGCAGTAAGGGCTAATGGTGAACTAAATGGAATGGCAAAATGTGTTTTATGCATCATACACGTACTACAACCAAATGCAAGTTTCTAATATTCTGTCTTTATATAATTCTATGATAAGCTTATTTTATAAATACTGTTGCCCTAAATATAGACCATCTAGTTTGTGTTGTCTTGGCTTTAGTTGAAACGGTACCATAGCCTCTTCATTTTATGGTCACTCAACAGAGACCTGACGCAGGACAGGCTTAAATGTGCCTCAGGACGAGCAATGCATTAATCTTGTCATTTGTGTATTTCATTGTACCTCCACAACGAGGCACCTTCAGATATTGCCTTTAACTGGCTCCATCTCTGCGTAAGATCTGCTCATATGTGACACAAAAATATGCATCTTGTACAGAAAGCCATCTCTAAAAACCTTCACAATGAGAGCATCTGTCATTCAGCGCACTAGCTGTTTGGACTTTTATGATATATGCATTATCACTTGCCAGTCTGATTGTAACATGTGAATGGGGATTGAGATGATAAAAATGAAATTGGTTTGTTTCCCTCAAAATTAAGAATTGAACTTGATCGTAATGATTTCTCAGTAGAATTTGCATCAGGAGAAATTTGTTACAGACTTGTTTATGAAGGAAACTGACAGTGTTGGGAGGTAAAGCCTTACAGTGCTATCACTGCTGCCTTTGACCCTCAGATTGCCTCCTCTGCTGAGGTATGTTATTACCAACACTGACTTGTATCCATAGTACTGAGCTTCTTATTGCACGTGTAAACATTGGCTAGATCTGTGGAACTTGGGAGATGTCTCAATAAATCTAACAGTCTGAACAAGATATTTACAACATCAATTTCCAGGTATTCCCAATCTTAATTTTAAATGATTTTATGTGCAGTACTTGCATTATTTAGATGTATTTATAAGAGATATGAAGGGAGGGACATTTACTTCATAGGTCTTTAATTTGTGAAATGGTCCAATTAACTAATATGGGACTTGAGTAAATGAAGCAGTGCCATTTCATCTTAAAACATAATTAAACCACTTGCAAGTTATCCACACAATAAACTAACTCAGATAACATGTCTTCCAATTGACACATTAATTCTCTTGCTTAAGTAAGAGATACGGATAATGAGAAAGTGGAGCACAGATGCAGTCATGCCTCTCAGTCCCTCAGCAGTATAATAGAGTCAAACGTAACCATTATGTGTGTGTCTCCCTCCCACATCATTACCAAAGGTTTAGTGTACTGTATGCTTGAGGATTGCCAAGAATGCCTGTATTTGTTGGAAGATTTGTTTCCCCACACCCTTGTGTGGTATTCTTATTGTTAAACCAAACATTAAATCCCAACTTCTGTAATGAATCATTAAACCATTTTAAGTAAAGATAAATTTTATTTGCTTCAAAGATGCTGCTTTTTTAACCCTGTAGCATTACATTGGCTGCAAAGATTTTAATACACTGAGTGATAATCAAGATTCCTATGGACCAAACTCCGGTCATTTTATTTTGATAAGATGATGTATGGAACTTTATATTTAAACACATAATGAGGAAAACATTATTATTATAAACCTTATTGTATTTGACATTTATTTTGGTTTCGTCCTAAGTAGTTCCGTCTTTACTTCTTGTTTCCGGTCGGACAAATAATAATGTAACACCGTCTGTCTCGCAAACATCCGCTGTAACTTGCAGGATTATGAAAGCATGATTAGTGAGCACATTATAGCTGCGCCAGCGAATACAAGCGGACAGATGGCCTTGTTTGGATGGCTTATTTAGGACCTCGGCTGGGACAGTCGCGCATCTTTCTCCCCGGTGTGTTCGCGTTCAGACTCCTCGGCACGGTCAGGATGGACGACATGGGTCTGGCGATGAGTCGTTCCCCGCTGGAGCGGCTCGACTTCGACAACGTCGCCCTCAGGAAACTTCCCCTGGACACGTCCGAGGAGCCGGGGGTGCGGCAGGTGAAGGGAGCGTGTTTCTCCAGGGTGAAGCCGCAGCCGCTGACCAAGTCTCGGTTCGTGGCTGTGTCACATGAAGCCCTGGCGCTGCTGGGGCTCAACGGAGAGGAGGTCATGGACGATCCACTCGGGCCAGAGTATCTCAGCGGATCCAAAGTCATGCCTGGATCCGAACCCGCTGCTCACTGCTACTGCGGCCACCAGTTCGGCCAGTTCGCCGGGCAGCTGGGCGACGGGGCGGCCTGCTACCTCGGGGAGGTGAAGGTGCCACCCGGCCAAGATCCCGAACTGCTGCGGGAAAACCCGAGCGGCCGGTGGGAGATTCAGGTGAAAGGAGCTGGACTAACTCCTTATTCCAGGTACAAGGGGTTGTTTTTTTGTCAGTTTGTGTAGTGTTAGTTAGCATTTATTGTGACAGTTTGTACTCAATGTCAAAAATCTTGAACTCTTTATGAAACACATCAGAGAGGTTGTTACAGATCACCTAAAAGAGAAGAGATGGCAGATGAGTTTTAGAGGGATTGTTAAGCTTTGACACAGTTGAGATGTGGCTTGTCACAACATATCTCTATCTGGACCATCAGGGAAATGTAGCTCTCTTTGTATGATCTATCTGTTCTGTCCTACATAGACAAGCTGATGGCCGTAAGGTCCTGCGCTCCAGTATAAGAGAGTTCCTGTGCAGCGAGGTGATGTTCTTCCTGGGTGTTCCCACCACCAGAGCAGGCTCCGTAGTGACCTCCGACAGCAGGGTCATACGAGATGTGTACTACAGCGGGCACCCTCGCCATGAGAGATGCTCTGTGGTCCTCCGTATTGCTCCCACCTTCCTCAGGTGAGCGCACATTGTCGGCCCTTTTTCATCTGTCATGGATGTCTGAGCTTCTCGAGATGTACACACGAGAGTCGTTTGTCTTAGTTGTGCACTCTCTGAGCAGGTTTGGATCCTTTGAGATCTTCAAGCAGGCCGATGAGTACACAGGCCGTCAGGGTCCCAGCTATGGACGTGACGAGATCCGAGGTCAGATGCTGGATTATGTCATTGAGATGTTTTACCCTGAGATCCAGCAGAATTACCCAGATAGGGTGGAGAGGAACGTGGCCTTCTTCCGAGAGGTCAGAGCTCATGAGTGACACTCTCCCCCACTTGTCAACACACAAATCTTAGCCAGTGAAATGGCACTTGAGCGATGACTATAAGACTAATACATTTTCCAAGGTTTACTCGAAACAGCAAGTAGACGATTCGGGGCCTGATGTTACAGTTTGCAGCCAAGAACATTTGGATCCTTTTATCCTGTTAAGCCGCTGTAGATGGTTCAGTGGCTGCATGTGCTGAGTCACTGTGGCCTCTGCTCAATATGAGATTAAGAAATTAACAAGGCATTAAACTCTGGATAGAGACTTTTGACCTTTTCCTCATCTAATTAGAAAGAAATTGCATCACTCGTACTCCCCGGGGATTGTTTTCAGATTCAGATATTTTTTTGAAACACTCTAATGTTAGATTACTGTCTTCTCCCTGTCTGTAGGTGATGCTCCGTACGGCTCGACTCGTGGCTCAGTGGCAGTGTGTAGGTTTCTGCCATGGGGTCCTGAACACAGACAACATGAGCATCCTGGGACTCACGCTGGATTATGGTCCATATGGATTTATGGACAGGTCAGTCATTTGTAGAGTGTTTGTGGCTTATTCATCATCATAGGTTGAAATGATAGTGAAACAGTAATCATAATCATAAATCACATGTTGTGGCTGGGACGTCTCCATCACTCATCAGATTATAGAAAACAACTTTCCTTATCCCTCTCAGGTTTGATCCAGATTTCATTTGCAACGCCTCCGACAACTCCGGCCGATACTCCTACCAGGCCCAGCCAGCTATCTGCAGGTGGAACCTGGTGAAGCTAGCAGAGGCTCTTGCCCCAGAGCTGCCACCAGACCGGGCTGAGGCCGTTATGGACGAGTACCTGGATCTGTATAACGGCTTCTACCTAGAGAACATGAGGAAGAAGCTGGGCTTATTGAAGAAGGATGAGCCTGAGGACGAGATCCTGATCACTGAGCTGCTGCAGACCATGCACAACACAGGTGGGGTGGGAGTGTCCCAGCAATAGAGTCTGATGAGAGAGACTTTTATCTAGTGAGAGGCAAAGAGTCTGAGAATACAGTTTATACATACAGTACTGCATATAAAACATGAAAAATATCTAAATAGTCACTGATGATTGTAACCCTTTCTGTCCCCCTCGCTGCAGGTGCTGACTTCACTAACACCTTCCGTAGCTTGACTCAGATTTCCTGTCCCAGTGAGGGAGAAAGTGAGGGAGATGAGGAAGTTGTCAAGAAAGCCACAGACCTCCTGCTGGAGCAGTGTGCCTCCATAGAGGAGCTCAAGGCCGCCAACAAACCCACTATGGATCCACGGTGAGCGAGCTAAGCATATATGTTTATATATATTTCACACCATTACAGAAATGACATGTAAAAGAAACCCAGTTTAGTTCTTTAGGGTGAGGCATTAGTGATAAAATGGTAAATGCAGCTAAAGAGCCCTAAATACCACGACTTATATTACCATAGCCAAGTTTCTTAAGGTTTTTGCCCTGCTAAAGACGCTACCTAATAATGACGAGGTTGGGCACAACAACTACACTATGCCAGATTGCCGTGAATTGGCCTCCAGAACATGATTCTTCTGTCCAGTGCCGCTGTCAGATCAAAATTTCTCTTTGACCCACACTTTGTTTGGTCAGTGACAATATATTGTATCTTGTAAACAAAGGGCTAAATTTAAATAAAATTTGCTGTGAATATTTATGGTTACAAAAAAAATGGATCGTACTATTTTAGGTGACACCCCTGACCTTTAAGTCCAAAGTAAGTAAGATTGCCATGATATAATTAAGCACATTCATGCTCCCCAGGGCATGTCATGTGCTGATGGCCTGTCTTTTAGCACCACCCTTAGGACAAAATTGGTATTTTTTGCCTCCTTCATGTAAAAATTCTATGAATACTATAATTATTAGTATTATGTTCAGACTGTCTTTGTTTGGTGTCGGTCTTGTTTGAAAGTTACATGGGGAGAGTAACATTGTATTGGAAACAGGTGTAAGAAAAATTGACGTATCACAGGGCATCAGTTGGAGGTGTCTTAAAGCAACATTAATTGATTTTTTTTTTTTGGGTCACTTGCTGGCAGCAGAAAAAGCTGTAAACACAACATTTCCAACACTGACATATCACAGTTAAACGTTATTGTGGAGGCCTAATTACACATTCAGCTCACTCGGAGCAACACAAGCATTCGTTTGGAGTTGTGTTCCTGGCAACTTGGCGAATGTGTGGCAATATTCACTCTCCTTTTTAGCTCTGTTCAGGTTTCCAACAACTCCTGAGGGAAATATCTGGTTCTCCACTATGTTTACCAGCTGGTCTTTGGCGCTGGGCAGGTAGAACAGGTACACCGGGTTTACCTGAACTTTTTTGCTGAATACAGCTGCCAGTTCTACTGAAAAGAGGAAATGGGGTTGGAGGGAGCAGTGAACCAAAACAGTAAAGTTGCGGGTTGTAAAATCAACACAATGACATTGATGCTAAAAAAGCTCTGTAGAGCTGAGGGGAACCGCAGAGTTGGGTTGTAATACTCTGTGGGTTTGTCCCAACAAGTGACCCCTCTCTGATTACAAGCAGTCAATTGATCTATTGCTAATACAAAATATTAATAGGTACAGCTTTATGGTCTCAAATGCTACTGATCCTCGACCCTACTAAAGTTGTTTTACTTTTTGGGAGAAACTACCTGTTACCTGACTGCCCCCAAATGGAAAGTAACATTGTAGAAAGAATGGCTTATGGCCTCAACAGGCAGTTGTAATATCAAATAAACTGCCATGGTCATGCTTTTGCAACTGAAATAATGCTAAAGAAAATAGAAAATCTCAATATCTGTTACGTTCAATACTGTGTGGGAGGCTGCTATAGAGGGAACATTTGGATCACTTACTAAACCAGATGTAAACATCATTTTTAGAATAATCAGAGTAATGTGTTTAAACGTGTTTTCTGATTTCCGGTCTAACCTAATCAGTGGAACAGAACGCGGCATAAAAATAATAATGCCTTTGTTTTGTTCATCTTGTTACCTCTTATTCCCCATAAAGTATCTTAACAACAGTTGAAACCTGCATTGCCTGCACTGGCAGCACTGGTCCTCTGCTTTCTCCAACATGCCAGTAAAGATTATTAAACTGTTGTGATTTCTGCCTGCTGTTGACAGCGAGCTGGCCATGCTGATCTCTATGGCTCAGAGCAACCCAGCGCTGTTCCAGATGATCTCAGACAGGACGACAATTGCGAGGCAGTTAGACAGACTCGCCAAATTGAAAGACCTGATGGAGACCAACCAGGAAGAGCTGAAAACCAAACAGGCTGAGGAGTGGACCCGCTGGATCACACGCTATAGGTGAGATTTGGGGGAGGGAATAAATGGGCGGAGAGGGAGGAAGACAAGATAAGGGAAGGAAATAATGAGAAAGAAACACATCTGGCATGTAAAACAAGAGCAGAGGGTGGAGGAACGGCATGGACCGGATAAGAGATGTTTTTGGGTGGATGGTGATGGGTGGAAGTGTGACTGATAAAGGGGGCGGACAGAGAGAAAGAGGAGGAAATGAGTCTGCCATTGAGTACCGTAACTCTCTGACTGAGTGTTTTGTGTTATCACTGCCGCAGGAAGCGTCTGGCTCGGGAGCTGGAAGGCCAGAGTGACGTGCAGGCCGTGCAGGAGGAGAGGGTGAGGGTGATGGACAGCACCAACCCCCGTGTGATACTCAGGAACTACATTGCCCAGAATGCAATTGAGGCGGCTGAGAATGGAGACTTCTCCGAGGTCAGGCCTGGATTCACTGTGATACTCCATTTTGTTTGAAAACCCTGTACATCTCATACTTTTGTACAATTGAATGTCACTTGTTTTAGTTTAGACAGTTGTGCATCTGAGTTAATATAAATAATTAATATAATATAAAGTTAATAGAAATAATTTATATGTTACCATAGAAAGTGTTTCCACAGCACTCCATTTTTTCATTGAGTGATTTCAAAGCAGCAAAATGAAGATTAGAATGCACTTAAGTTACACTCAATTCCCTTTTGCTCTCTTCAGCTTCAGTGTTTCACTTTCAGGGTTTTTTGTACCAGCTCTCACTTCCTCTCTTCGCTGCAGGTCCAGCGGGTCCTCAGGGTTCTGCAGAAGCCTTTCTCTTCACAGCCAGGTCTGGAGCTTCCTGCATGGGTGGGCGGAGGCGAGGCCACCGAACAGGGAGAGAGGGACGAAGGAGAGGAGCAACAGCAAGAGGCAGCGTCTACATCTACAGCCAGAAATCCTGTTCCCTATGACAGCAAGCCCCCAGCTTGGGCCCATGAAATCTGCGTCACATGATCTTCATAATAACTTCCCTGATTGTTTACTTTCCTGCCTAAAATGATAAGAGAGTTTATTGATCTTTGAGTTTATATTCTTTTGTACCTTTTATGTCTCTCCCCTCTTATCCAGTCACTGTACAACTCTCTATTAATTTAGCAGGCAGCGTCAGGGAAGTTGGCATGAGGCGCGGCACCCCACAGGCTACCTAGCTGACACAAAGCAGACAGGGAGTGAGTTGAGTTTGGTGGTACAAGTGCATAGAATTACAAGCATGACGCCGCTATGTCTGGTAAAAAAGCTTTTTACGAAAATGACAACAGTGTGCCAGGAAATGGCTTTAAAGTGATTATTTTTTTCCATCGCTTGACATTTCTGCTTCAAACAGGATGTTACAGTGTGCTTTATTGTCAAGTGACTTAATTTGTGGGATTTTGATAGATGAAGGGGTTGGCTAGGTCACCTATAAAATCCATGGTAACATTTGAGAACAACGATGGCAGAAAAATACATCCAAAGACATTTTGGGAAAGTTCTCCTTGTTCCCTGTCTGCTTGGTGTTCAGCCAGCTATTAATGACGACTCGGACAACAAGTCCTACAGTGACCTGTCTGACTCTGACAAACTGGGGGGTGTCAACATATACCAAATAATATATATATATATAGGGAGAGAGAGAGGGGGAGAGAGAGGGGGGGAGAGAGATAGAGAGGGGGGGGGGGAGAGAGAGGGGGAGAGAGAGAGAGAGAGAGAGGGAGAACACAACACACGTTTTTGGGCATGTATTTGGGTGAAAGGGAGTGATTGCACTTGATCCAATAAGCCGCAGTAGATAACCACGCACAATATATTCTCCTGATAGAAAACATTGCCTTTTGTCACTGTCATAGAACCGCTTTATAGGCACAGAGCCACAAACATAACTTACCATTTTTTTTTGTAACCTAATATGTTCAGAAAGCATCCAAACGAAACTACAGTGGATCTAGAGTCGTGCAAAGAAAAAAATGGGAACTGCGTGTTATATTTGACTATTTTAGTCAGGTTGTGAACATGCAAACTTAGATTGGGCCACAAATGTGATGCTATCAAGCACGATTTTGTAGAAAGGGAAAACACAGTCACCGCCATTCATGAATTAGTTTGAACTGATAATAAACTTGCTCCATTTGAACCAGGATCAGTCTGTTGGTTTGGCAAATTAATTCAGATGTGTTGTCAAAATTAAGCCTTTAAAGCTGCACTTCCACTTAAAAAAATGACAGAAATGGACATGAAATGAGATTATGTTTCAGAGTTTTATTTTTCCTTAATGAATATTAAAATGTATGTTTGGGCTCTCACTCAGTTATAGCCTTAATATATCCTAATAAACTGAGCAGTCAGTAGATATTGTGTCCTTTTCATTTCGTGCCAAATGCATGCCTACCATAGCTGTCTTTTCATTGTAAGAACTGAACTCCACCTTCACATTTCTTTGTTGCATTAGATTGCCCGACACTGATGAAGGAAAATCTTTCAGGTTTTTCTATTTATATAAATGTCAAATAGACCGAGCTGACACAATCTGACTTTTCCAGTTTGTTTATCATACAACCGTTTCCTTGTTCTGTTTCTGGACGCATGATTAGTAGGCCTATTTCTCTAAGCACATAGCTGTGTGTCTACACCCCAGGGCGTCAGTAATGTTCATCATGTCCCAGCAAGTCTCAAACATTTGCTTACCATACTCTTGCACAAAGCACAGAGGCAGAGCACTGAGGAACATAGCTTACAGTGAGTGTTGCCATTAAACCAGGCCAGAGCATATTGCCGATTTTCAGGTTGCTATCCAAAGAGTGCGCACCTACCAACACATTTCAAAGTCATGTCAGCCCAGTCTCGTATTACTCACATTCCAGTCTCCTTTTCACCTTTAATTGTAGGCCTCCAGCAGGACTCGGGAGTGGCTTTTGGTGACCTCAGGGTGCGCCCTGCGCGGCTGACACGCAGAGCTGCGCAATGATCGCGGCGAGCGCATAGGTGGGATCTGGGACAATGGGTGTGTAGCGACGGAAGAGACAAAACAACCAAAGAAGAGCCTCTCCTAGACTTCTTATTTGATTTTTAGCAAATAGCATGTCTAAGCGAGTCAGACCCGGCTATTACCGCCAAGAAGTCAACAAAACCTCATGGGAAGTACCGGAGCGGTACCGGGATCTGAAGCAGGTGGGGACCGGGGCGTACGGGACGGTATGGTAAGTGAATTCTGCCAAAACTGTAAGAAGCTATAACATCGATCGCGCTGCTGGTTTATGTGGAGCACGGCAACAAAGAAAGCGACGGAACAGATGGTGCCATGCGGGCAGCCGCACTGTGCCACAGCCAAACAAAAGAAAAGGTATCTGCGCTGCGCTGAACACATGCTGCTCCACTTCCTTATATGATGGAGACACTTGCACCGATACCTTCGCTTCACGACAATCATCCTGTCACCTTTAGTCACCTCTGAGGTTACTGATTTATGAGGAGCGCATGGTGGTGGTTTAGGGTGAAATGGGTGCGCGTTTACTGACACACAACAATGAAAAGCAGCTTTTCAAGCACCTTTGTGCGTCTCGCCGCATGCGGCCCCTTTGTTATCAATGATTAACTCTGTGGGCGGCTACTAAACTGCTCTAACTGACTCAGTGCAACTTAATAACACATGAACAACTGTGACAAAGTGTGGTCAGATACAAGCTGGAGATGGAGCTGCCTGCTACAGCCAGATCACTGCTGGAAGTAGCAGATGAGGGAAGAGGATTGGCGAGGGGGCTGTGTGTGTGTGTGTGTGTGTGTTGGGCTTATAGTAAATATTCCTGATTAGAAGATAAGAAAGATAAATGTTCAGGCACATACTCACGATACAGATCAGCTCATGTTCTTTGGAGGATGTTATTATTATTAGATATTTTGTCTCACACAGTCCTGTTATATTCTTGCCCTCAGCTCAGCAGTGGACTCCAGAACTGGATCCAAAGTGGCCATCAAGAAGCTGTACAGACCTTTCCAGTCAGAGCTCTTCGCCAAGCGGGCCTACAGGGAGCTGAGGCTTCTCAAACACATGAAACATGAAAATGTGAGATGCAGCATATAACCAGTACATATTTAAGGGGTCCAGGCCCTCAGGACTGCAGGACTGTTTCTTTTTACATCAGTGCAGTTCTACCAGAGGTGGAAGAAGAAGTCAGATCCTTTACTTAAGTAAAAGTAGTAATACACAGTGTAGAAATACTCTGCAAGTAAAAGTCCTGCATTTCAAATTTTACTATTAGCATCAAAATATACTTAAAGTAGCAAAAGTGCTAATTCTTTTAGAATAGCCCATTTCAGAATAATGTATGTTATATTATTGGATTATATTGCAGTTGGTAAAGGTGGAGCTAATTTTAATTTATTTATATATATTTCATATATAGTACTGTATATACTCCTGGGTAGCTTGGGAATTTCTCCCTGGGGAGCAATAAAGTCTTAATGGGTTAATAATATCATAATTTATTCATTTTATATTTTGTAGCATTAATCTGAATCTGGAAAGTAACTAGTAAGTAAAGTTGTCAAAGAAATGTAGAAATGTACTCAAGTAAAGCGCAAGTACCTCAAAATTGTACACTACTTGAGTAAATCTACTTAGTTACTTTCCACCACTGAATGTTACAGTACTGGCTGGATGGAGTTTTTAATATCCACACAGAAAAATGAAGTTGGATCGTGCAGCATTCCTGTGTTAAAAATGAACTAAAGGAAAACAGATGATCTCCTCCTGTGTAACATATTGTATATGTGTGTCTGCAGGTGATTGGCCTATTAGATGTGTTCACCGCTGACCTCTCTGTGGACAAATTCCACGACTTGTAAGTGCGCTTCATGCTTCTGCCACTGCCGCAGGGTAAAAAGTCCAATCCAGTTGGAAAGAATTTCACTCGTAACGTTTCCTTCTTCCTCTAAAGTTATCTGGTGATGCCGTTCATGGGGACAGATCTGGGGAAGCTGATGAGGCTGCAGAAGCTGTCACAAGAAAGAATTCAGTATTTGGTTTATCAGATGCTCAAAGGGCTTAAGGTGGAGAACTCTACCTTGATCATATATTGTGGACACATGATTACTTTACTACTTGAGTTGAATTGTTCTGTTGATTAACGTCCTGTTATATTCTTTTATTACAGTATATTCACTCTGCTGGTATAATTCACAGGGTAAGTAGTCTTTTATATGTGTGTTTCTACCACATATGTGTGAGATAACGATTGTGCGCACACATTGTTATCTAATTGTAAAGGGAGTTGGTGTTTCCTGCACAAACTTATACCCTCCCCGGTTTATTACACCGTTATGGCTGGATTTTAGTTGTTCTCTTCCTTGTTTGCTACAGGCTCACAGTCAGTCTTTTCATGTCAATTTATGCAGGACCTCAAACCAGGAAATCTCGCCATCAACCAAGACTGTGAGCTCAAGGTACAGACGTACAACGCAAACAAACACAGCCCATCATGTGTCTCCATTTCTAGATAATTAATTTATGGAGTTGCAATTTAAAATGGCCAATCTATAACTATAAAATCATCAATGCATTCCCCTGAATTTCATCGCCAATTCTACATTTTTTAAAGCAAGTCCCTGAAGTCTTATTACCAGACCTGTTACTTCAGTATGAGTAAGATGAACATTCTGCTGTGTCCGACTCTGCTGTGTTTCACTTCATGTTCTGTCAGATCTTGGACTTTGGTTTGGCACGGCAGGCAGACAGTGAGATGACGGGGTATGTGGTGACTCGCTGGTACAGAGCCCCAGAGGTCATCCTGAGCTGGATGCACTACACTCAGACTGGTAATGAAGAGCTAATTAAAGGAAAAAGCCGCTCTCACACTGTCATCTTTCATCAGTGTGTCATGTTCAGTGCTCCCCATTAGCTCCGAATCCTCTTGTTATTTTATGATGTAGCGTGAATTAGTTGTTTAAGTGTACTCACTCGCCCTCAACTTCTGCTTCCGCGAGTGATTTACAACATTTCCCAGAGAGGCCTTTACAACCTCCAGTGAACAGGCAGGGTCTTGTTGCTTCAAAGAGTTCTTGCACATGTGTTGTGGTTGCAGTGCATTTGGTCTACTGAAGCTATAGTCAGTATTTAGCTCTCTTCTATGACAGATTTCTTTTCCGTATGATTGTGAATGGTGAGTCTAGAAAGCAGCTAACAACTCCACTGTAGCTTCATTGTAAATACATTGTAAAAATACACCTATACATAACTATAAAATGGGCCCCAGAAATAATTTTGTTATACAACGTTGCAGCTGGGTTTTGTGTCAAAATAGAAGGATGTGGTGTTACTGTAAAAACACATTTGTTCAATCAAGTCAGATGGTAATAATAAGTGTTATCCACTAGGTGGTGATCTCTTAACACCTCACGTTACTGTATATTGCAGATGCTTTGCTGGGGGAATGCATGCATCTTCTGCTGCTGCTGATCACTGGCCTAAAATGTCCTGTAACTGTAAATTCCTTAAGATGGTAACAGAAAGTCTAAAATGTTTTTTGTGTTTCTTCCTCAGTGGACATTTGGTCTGTGGGCTGCATCATGGCAGAGATGCTGCAAGGAAAACCTCTTTTTAAAGGCAGCGACCGTATCCTTTCACCTAACTGACCCTCTTCCATTGACATCTGACGTTCATAAAGCTAAAAGCAGGATCGATGCAGGATCAATGTAGAATTTCACCATTTTCCCCCTTAACTGATCACATTTGAGCCTTGACCCCTGTTCCTCAGACCTAGATCAGCTGACTGAGATCATGAAGGTCACAGGAACACCAACTCAGGAATTTATATCAAAACTAGTTTCTGAGGACGTGAGTTCAGAACATGCAACACGTACGAGAACTTGAAAATACGCTCCCTGATTTGGTGTAGCACCCAATCGTGACCCCCAAATCCTCAGAGTTTTAGGAATTGGAAGCACAATTGGGCAAAATCAGTGGGTGCATCTCTAAGTTCATACACACCTCACACACAAACACACAGTTCTATTATGGTTATAAGGATTTGTGCCATGTTAAATGTATTTTTTGTCTCTTAGGCCAAAAGCTACATCAAAAGCCTTCCAAAAGTGGAAAAGAAAGACCTTCAGAAGATGTTTTCCACAACTAATCCACAAGGTAGGATGTGCACAGCCTTTTAATTTGATCTCTTTTCAGTTTGACAGTCAAACTGTGATCCGTTTCCACTCTTTCCTCAGCCGTGTCCGTGCTGGAGCGCATGTTATTGCTGGATCCGGAGAGCAGGGTAACCGCTGCGGAGGCTCTCACACTGCCTTACTTCACTGAGTTCAGAGAACCAGAGGAGGAGACGGAAGCACAGCCGTACGACCACTCGCTAGACAACACAGACCTGCCTCTGGACCAGTGGAAACGTAAGGATGAAGGGGAGGAGCTGTTAGACTGATTATGGTGCAAGGAAGCAAAAAGAAAAAAGATCAGTAAAGGATGGAGGATGTAATGTCATAGGGATGGAGGGCGAAGGGGAAAGGAGGAAGACGATATGAGCTGTTGTGTTTTATTGATCGGTGTCCTGCTGTGTCTTCTTTCTTCAGGTCACACCTTCACAGAGATCTTGACCTTCAAACCAGTTAAACCAGAATCCAAGGAAACCTCACTGTGAGTCGGCTGTGCAGCGTGGGACCAGAACAAACTAACATGTCTTTTTTTTTTTATCTTGATCTCAACTGAGATCACAAGCCTTAATGAACGCCCGTGAATCCAGTTCACAAATCTCTTTTAAGTGCGAGCTGCTGTGTTCTGGACCTTCCAGTCCCGTAGCATGCTTCCTGACTCTAGCATCAGACCTTTTCAGGACGTCCCTCAGTGCTGAGGATGCTAGCTCAGTTGTTGTAAGTCAGGTGATAATATTCTTTGATAAGTAACTAAGCTCCCAAGGAATTATGGATAGTATTACTTAAAATACTTATCTAAGTTCCCTTTCAATTTCGGTTTCACTTCAATCTCAGTTAGAGTGGTACATAAACATAGTTTTTTTGTTGTTGTTGTTGTTTTGTTTTACCTAATACATCACTACCTACCAGATGGTATAAAGAACAAATCAAGAAATGGCAGTAGATGCATATTACTTTAGAGAAAACAGAAATATTGTTGTCAAACTAATACTGAAATTCTTGAGGGATCATGGTGAAATTCATTATATCAGTGTTAGAAGAATCGTTTAAAGGTAATAGATCCAGGACAATGCATCATGCTGCACATAAAACCAAATTTAAAATATTGAGAATTACTTTGATTTACAGTAATGTTTTTGTAATATATTGTTTTGTGAAGTAGCTTCCCCTTCAGTGACTACATGTTCTTAAAAGACTTTTGATTGGAATTATTGGGACGTCCTTGTATGTATGTGTGTGTGTGTGTGTGGTCTACATGTCTGCTCTGACCTCGGTATTCCTCCCAGTGGCCTTAAGATAACGACAAAACAAAAATACTGCTCAGCTGCTGATCCTGTGAAATCCATTTCACAGCAGGTTGTGCACAAACATTTACATTTTAATTTCATACCAAAAACAGATGTTAGTTACATGCGATTATGTTGTTTTTAAATCAGAAAATAGCACAAAACACATTGTCCATGTTGATTTGTGAATTCATGTTTCTAATACCACTCATGCATTTTTATTATTAAAGATTCTCTTTGAAAACGATGTCTGTGTTTTTTTAGTTTCATCCCAGCCATACCTGTTTAATGGTAAACCATAGAACCATATAGATGTTCAATAAAGTTGGGGGATTTACAAGAGATGCAGCAGAGGTCAAGATATCCAGACTTTTAGTTTCTAGTATGGGACAAGCAGCAAGCTCTAAAAGGGCTGAATCCTACATTTCCCATAATGCAACCAGTAGCATTTTTTATTAGATCCTTCCTGCCTGTTAAATGCCACCAGTTTGTAACGCAGGATTTCTGTTAATACTAGTTTCTGAGCCCAAACCGTGATAAACCAAAACATGACTAATAAAGTGACCTGTATGTGTAAAATTGTCAGAGTTCCCCATTAAATGCAATATTGCATGTTTCATATTACAGTAATCCAAATCCAAATTGTCCAGTATTTAAAGCAGATGGGGGCATTTCACTTTAGTGTTGCTCATGTGAACTAACACTAGGTGGCAGCACGGAAACAAGCCATGACCAGGCTGCATTTGTAGCTCATAGTAATGTTGGTTGGACCACTTTGGTCTAGATTGAAATATCTATGCTACAGATATTCATGGGCCCCAGAGGATGAATCCTAACAACTTTGGTGATCCCATGTTTTTTCATCTAGCACCACCAGCAGATATAATTTTTAATTATCCAGCGAAATATTTCCAAATCTAGTTTCCTGGAGTGGCACAAAATTTGGTACAGACATTCATGGTTCTTGTACAATGTGTGCTAACTTTGGTGACCCCCAGACTTTTCCTCTAGTGCCATCATCAGGCCAAAACTATTTGTCCAATACTTTATGGTTTATGACCAAATACGAATGACATTCCATAAGCCACGGCTGTACTTTGTCTTTAATGCTAATTAGCAAATGTTAGCATGCTAACATGCTAACCTAGATGGTTAACATGGTCAACATTACACCTAAAAACATAAGGATGTCAGCATTGTCATTGTGAGCATGTTAGCATGCTGATGTTAGCATTTAGCTCAAAGAACCACAGTCCCTCAGTCTTGTTATTGTCTTTTGGAAGATGAAACCTGTCAGAGATGAGATGTCAGAGTAGTTGTTGCAGTGATTTATTGTATCACAGTTAATACTGACAACCTTATTTTTGCATTCAATATGATTGATGACTTCAAGTAACAAATGTTTAAACATTCTTGCAAAATGCCTATTTGCTTTTACATTCTGCTCATTCCTGAGCATACATTCTCCGTTGGTGGGTGTTGAATTTAACAAGCTTGTCTTGAGTGACCTCCAGATCCTTGACTCCCGAGGGCGACTCCCCCGAGGACATGCTTCCTTCCTGGGCCTGAGCTCCTCCAAACCAAACCCTGGGTGCGTGTTGTGTCCTCCTCATGATACACACAGTGGATAGTTCACTGAAAAGTCAGAGAGTTCTGTTCCCGCTGCAGACAGGAAAAACAGAGGGGAAAGCACTTTACCCCACAACCCCTCCACAGCAACACATGGACGGACTCCCTCTCTGTCTCTGTCTTGTTTGTTGACCTTGTGGTTTATTTTCAGAGCGTGTTGGATTCAAGCAGCATATTTTCTAAGACACACACACACACACAGTTCAAATGTATGCACCCGTACACACAGATACGCCTGGCATGCACACAGTTGGATACACACACGCATCCATACACTGTAGGCTGACACTGACTCAGGAGGGAGTACGCGTGGAATGGCAGCAATGCCCAAACACTAATCTGACCTGGGTCACTCTTCTTTCTTAAAGTGAAATGTCAGTTATAACTGTGTTTGTTTTATGCCTCTGGGGGAGGCACATCACTGTGAACCTCACCCTGGTGAGAGGATCAGCACTGTCTTTGCTGAGATTCTTCATCCTGCGCAGTCCTCAGAGTTCATTTTGGCCCCTGCGTATGAAAGATTGAACTTTTTTCACAGTGATGAGCTTGGAAACTTTTCAGCTTGCCTCATTTAGTCTCACAGTAGGATCTCTGATAGCTAATGATTTCATGAATAAGAGCCAACACTGCCACTATAAGAGCGAAATCAGCTCATTAGTTTTAATTGAAATGACGCACAACGACAGAGCATCATCAGTGTCAGTGTTTATTCTCCAAATAATTTGGGTTGTCATGTCCTTGCTGGAGATCAAATAAACAGATTCAAGGGCTCAGTGGAGATAAATTGATTGGAGTTTTACCAGGAGGCGATGTGAAAATCTCTCAACTCGCTGAATGTCCTTGTCTATGTCTGGTTGCGGGCTTTACGCAGATTTATATTATTTACCTAGCAGGGTATTTATGTAGGCTACATGATGTTCACCATCATGTGACTCTTTGCTTGGTTCCAGATGTCAGTTTGGATCTGTGTTGCTGCTGCTGCTCTGTGGCAAGTTTACAGAGGCCTGCGTTTCCTCATACACTGTGTCATGGATGTTGTTAAAAAAGACAGATATTCTGGGTGAGAGCAGAAACATTTTTAGCACAAGCAAGAGCTGTTTAATTGTGCACCAAATATGGATTTAGTCATATTTTTTGAGCTTGCACACACTCTACAGCTGTTAAACAAGGCCCGTTCAAAGAATATGTTCCACATTTAAAAGAGAGGAAATGCTGCTTAATCATTTCCCCAGCTTGGAATGTTTAAATGTTTTCTATTTGTTTGCTTTAGTGAATGAATACTTGTGTTTATAGCTTTCCAGCTTCGGTATTATTTTGTTTGTGTATCTGGCCCAGTGTTTGTTTGTGTGTATGCACGGCTCGGCGGGTGGGTGCATGTGTGTGGAGGTCAAGCAGTCCCAATAAAGTGAGTCACATGGCCCGGCATACTGTAGCTGAGGGTTTTTCAGTCTTCATTTCTGTCTCACTCGCTCACCCTTCTCCCCTCAAAACCTTTTTCTGTCTTTACACGTGCCTGAGCCTCTATCTCGGCCCTGATCTTTGTGAGATGTATACAGAAGCACACGTGTCTGTGGGATCCTTCAGGAGGAGAGCGGGACCTGACGGGGAAACTTTAGAGGAAATTCCACAGGATCACATGGAGCTGGTGAGCCCAGTGTTAATGCTGAGGGGGATACTCCAACTCTTCCGAGCTCCGAGGGGGCACCAGAACTTGGGTGGGTAAGAAAAGGAAGTGAATTGGGAGGGTTAGGAAGTAATAATAAGACACGGGAAGAGGAGAGGATTGGAACAAAGGGAAGAGCATGGAGATTAGATGTGGAGGATAGGCAAGGAAAGATGGGTGGATGAAAGGAAGGGAAGGGGAGATGTAGAGAAAGACAGAAAGAGATGCAGAGGGCCCAAGGGAGAGCATATCTCAGCCAGAAGGGGCAGTTTAGTTTACATTAGCTCATTCATTAGCCATCCACCCCCTGTTTGAAGACCTGTGTGGAATATGCAATGCAAAGAGTGCATGCCACAGATAGTGATCCCTCTCCCAGGACGACTCTCTGTCCATCTGTGATGTGTTGATGTATGGGGTTGTGGTGTGTCACGTTCAGAGAGGCACTACAGTGTTGAAGAGCACTCAAACCCCCTCTGACCCAAAGGAGCGATGGGAGCCAGCTGCTGAACCAAGATGAATTACTGTCATTTGTTTTTAAGTTGGAGACTACAAGGGGTCAAATACAGCTCGCTTATCAAGTTTTCCAGCACGTCTAGCCAGCACATTATGAATTAGCATGTCAAAATGATCATCATGTGATTTAAAGCATTTACTGTTTTCAACACGTTTTCCGTGTTGCTGTGTTCCCGTGCTGCTGGGACGCTTCTGCATCTCAGGCTTTTGCTGCTGAACTGAAACCTTTTGTTATGCAAGAAACTACAAAATGTACGTGATCGTTTCACCTCCATCCATAATTGCTTATTTGTTTGTCTCCTGGATTTGATTTTCTGTCCACATCGCTTGTGAATAAATCCCTGTCTGGCAGCCTTCAAAACATAAATGAACACCCCACCTTTAAGACTTAAAATAGCCAATATGCACTTAACTGTACTGCCACACAATAACATCTCTCTAAAGATGACAAAATATGATAAGATGATAGGTTATCTATTGTAAGCAGGTTTATATTTGATTTAGAGACAGAATGCCATTATCTGCATTAATTTACTGCATATCAATCTACCAAATGACAAATTACAATGAAACTGTTATTGTGCTTTTCATAATAAAGGTAGCATAACAAAAAACTATTAATTAATATATTGTTAATGCTCTAAATAGCCCTACTTAAATCACATTTACTTACTTGTACTTATACTTTATAATAGATAATGTTGTATTTCCATCTTTACTACAAAGAGCACTGTCCTTTACTGCCTTATCTCTGTCTGTTTTTAGGAAATATTAACTGTAAGATAAGATATAGATTAAATGATTTTTTTCTAAACATGCAGATGAGGTGGGAGTGCTTTTTCTTAGTTCTGATTCTTGCCTATCTTCCTCTCCAACACAGGGCAAAAAGAGTCCACAAATCCCCCACTGCTGCTCTTAAAGCTGACTGTGAACTTATATGGTAATAACTGAAGACAGAGGACACTGTTTAGAGAGGACATGTCCCCACCATCTCCAGTGGAAATTACTCCCTTGACTGTACACAATTTGTAGTAAACTAGCTAAAGCATGAAAAAAATAATAAAACACTGGTATGGTCCTTCAATATGCGAGGTGGCAGATACTGAGACTGAGTTGAAAATGGAGATTTATACTATCCCTGCTTTTTTCCCCCTTCAAAGCTATCAGATGAAGCTGAATATTCCTAAAACTGAAAAATACCTATATCTATCCCCTTTCATTACTTGCAGGGGCTCCTAAAGATTTTTGTACTCTGCGTAAAGGGAGCAGTTTACTTACATTACTTCCATTTTGACAAATTTCACTTCAGTGCACAATTACAGCTCTGGACCTCAGCAGTCTGAGTATTTGCCATTAAGAAAGCAGTGATAAGACAGTAAACATGATGCCAAAAGCACACTCTATAAGGCTGTGAATGCTCTAAAAGTGATGCTCCGCCCAAAATCTCTCTCACCACCCTGTAGGCTTGAAAGGTGGCTGTTAAACGTTTTCCTCACAGTCAGAGAACAGCAGCTTGAATTCATTCTGTTCAAATGGATTCCAATGGTGACAAGCTTTCATGGTGGGGGAAAAAATAGTATCAAAACACCCACAGGAATTTCATATTATATAATCCACTTCTCTGCTGTCCGTCTGTATGCTCAGTACGATCAGTTTGTTCTTTTTCCCTGCGTGGGATCAATAAAGCTTATGATCTTATGTTATCATAAGGAGAACCAGAAGCCTACAGCCTGCCTTAATACATGTGTCCTATCTGCAGGTGAGCTCACCATAAGGTTCAAAACAAGCATTACAAAAGATGACTTGCATAACAGTCTGACCAGACTCAACCTCAGATAATAAATCCTGATAGATTTTATGGTCAAGTGGGCTCAAGACCTCAGTGGTGACCTCAGCAGCAACATCATTGGGGGGGTCACAGCTTCCCGAATGTTATCCTTCACTATGGGCGATAAACCAGGCAAGACAAGGGCTCCAGCTGAATCATGAGTAAGGCCTGGATCTGAGATGAGAGGTCATAGTATATCACAAAGCCTGTGTTTCCCTTTTTGTATCGAGGAGAGCTGCTTCTGTGGCAGGGTCAAGGTTAGAGGGAAGCTGAAAATGCCATCCAGAAGGAGCAGGAAGGGAACAGAGGCAGAGAATAAGGCAAGATTAGAAAAATAAACAGGCGTTTGCTTTAAAGTTCCCACCTCGTAACCTTATATAACTGAGTGTTACAATATAACACCTAACGTTATCCAGATTTCAATTACTTATCTGCAAACTGAGTAAATGCCAGATTGCATCTATTGTGTTTCCCCTGCTAATGAAATGATAAACTGTTTTCCTCCGGTCTTTCGTATGAATGAGGTGAAACACACAGCCTTGGTGAAGGCTGAAAAATAAACAGGCATTATCGCACAATGGTGGATGAAAGTGTACCCAGAAGTCAAAGCCCTTTAAGTCGGTTATATAAGCCTTCAAAATCTTCTGAGTCTCCCCAGCTTGATGTGTTTAGGGCTGGTGATTGCTTTCAGTTGCACAGCCTTACAGGGAAGAGTGAGGCAAAACAGAAACCGTCGCATTTTTTCCTCACTAAAACCCATCCTTGCTGAATTAAGGGAACTCTTGCAGACGCACGTGCATCAGTGGTATGGCAGAGAACAGAATGGACCCTTTTTTTCCGGGGGTGGGTTGATGGTGGTGGTGAGGAATGTCAGCATCTGTGTTGGGGATATTTTCTGTTTTATAGCTGTTTTCTCAGAGATGCCAGTGAGTGCTGTGGTGAGAGCACAGGGACTGGGCTCCAGTCCCAGCCTCTCTACCTCATGTCTGTCCACGTGGGCAGGAGATACCAAACCAGACATAGTTCCTAATCTAGTCACCGCAACTTAATAAAAAAAGACAGTATGATTTTGTATTCGTTGTGTTATTCTCAGTTTCTTTTTGTTCCTACAGTACTCATGTTTATGACTCTGCTCTTGTTTATAAATCCTGCTCTCGTGACAGGATGCTGGTATCTGGTTGCTCTATAAATACCCACAGTAGAAGTCATGTTTTTCTTCTGTATAAGAAACATAAAGGATATTATTACATGGTACACACTGATCATGTAATTGCTTCGTAAGCAAACTTTACTGACATTACCCAAAGGGAGTGCAAGCAGCGGAAATTGTGTGGTAAAAGAGAGGCATGATTGATAAAAATAATCTCTCTTGTGTGCTGACGTGGGCTGCAGTTTTTGGCTGGACTGAGCCATGTTTCACAAAGAGGACTGCCTGGTGGAGTGGATGCTCTCTTGTGAAAAAAAAAAAAAAAACACAGATGAGAGAGGAAGGTGTGTGTGGCAGATGTGCAGGGTTATAAACTGACAGGATGTTTATCAGGAATGCTGTGGGGTGACCCCAACCCCCCATCACCACTCCATAACATGTCCAGTGATGATGTGGTTAAATACACTACACTCTGGTGGCCTCCAGCTCTCCCTGTCAGGCTGAATGTAATGGGTTACGGTAGACTGCTAAACCTCTAATAAACCTAATATTTATCTGCCTTAATATTCTAAAGTAAGTTAAACTGGCTTGTTGGATGCTTTAATTATTTCAAATATTTTTTCCCCTACATGATCTGAACTTTAACAGAATAACATTTTAACATTTTGGGAAATATTTCCCAATATTTGCTTTCTTGCTGAGAGTTAGATGAGAAGATTGATAACGTTCTCAAATATGGTAAATATGAAGCTACCTCTAAAGCTCACTAATTAACACATTATCATCATGTATCATTTGTTTAATCAGTACAAAAACTTAGGTATAAAAATGACAAATTGTGGTTATATGGTGGCTTATGTACTGTACTTCCTGGAGTCTCCACTGGTTGCCTGGCAACCTAACAGAAATAACATAGGCTAGCTAGCTACAAGAAATAGTTTGGCACATATCCCCCAATAAATCCACAAAATGTCATTTTTACACATTGTTTTTTGTAGTCATGGATTAAGCAGACAAAGTTTCAATTTGTGAACTCCAGAGGTGCTGGTATGTGGATTTTCTGACAGAGCCAGACTAGCTGTTCCCAGTCTTTGTTTTAAGCTAAACTAAGCTAAGCTAAGCTAAGCTAAGCGTCTCCTGTAGCTTCATATTTACCGTACAGATATGAGAGTGGTATCAATCTTCTTATTTAACTCTGGGCAAGAAAGCGAATAAGCATATTTCCCAAAATGTTAAACTATTCATTTTAAGTCACAGGAAATCATTTTGAATTGAATTAACATTCTCTGTCTTTTGTCATGTTGATTCAAGAGATCAACTGATGCAAAGTGAGGTGATTACGGCCCACATGCTACTGTTTCCTGAGAACAACCTAGACCCACAATGAGTGGTGCAAATGATCATTAACAGACGCGTGTGGGAATACACATAAGAAACCGAGGAAATCCTCCTTTGCATCTCAGTCAATTGTTCAATGGGAAGACAGGCTTCACTTTTGTTTGCATGGGGGTGGAAGGAGGGGAGGAGACGAGGGAGGAAAGGAGGGGGTGTTCCTTCTTGACCCCTCCTCCTCACCCACTCTATGTCAAGAAGAAAAAAAAAACTTGACCAGCCCCCTTTCCATTCCCATGGATGATCGTATTACTGGAGACTCCGAGACATCTGCTCCGCTACTAACAACGGAGCGCGTCCCCGCGTCTCAGACCTGCGACCGATCCCGTGCCCCCTCCTCCTCCGCCTCCTCCTCCTCTTGCCCTCTTCCCCAGAACTGTGATCTCTCCGTTATTTGTGTTAACGCTGTGATCATGAGGAGCCACAGTGCATGTGCCCTCCGCGTTTTCCGGCTGTAGTTCAACCGGCCAAAGCGCGTCCCTGCTCCATCCCTCCCGTGCGTCCGAGAGGCAGCGAGCAGCAGCCCCCGGTGCCATCGAGCCGAGCAGCACATTTCTTTTTGTCTGTGCGCTCCGCAGGCTGCTGGCTGTGGGCTTTGCGGCTTCGCATCCTCTCCGCTGCTGGCTACGTTGTTGTAGGAGAGGACGAGGAAGGGCGGGTGAACAAAACACAAGAGCTCCATGTCTGATGTTTGAAAACGCTTCAACAATCGGATATTTAATCTGATTTTATTTTTGGTCTTCCCGCGAGCTTTCTTTTTGTTTGTTTTTGACACCATGGAGTCGGTGGAGAAGGAGTGTGGAGCGCTGGGTGGATTATTCCAGGCCATCGTGAACGACATGAAGGTAACACACGTGTAAATTAAAGTAGAAAAGGATTTGATCTGACCTCTGTGGGTGCACGGTGGCTGATCAGACGCATGTTTTTACTGCCTTTGTCTCTTTCACCGGGTCCTTCCCCCACTGGAAACACCGCTGCAGGACAAACTGAGAGATGAAACATGTTTCCCTTTGTGTTATTTGCATAATGTGCAGCAGGTCTGTCAGGCACGGGTTACATTTCACAATACTTCAGCCAGTGTGTCAGACTGTGTCCTATTTAATAACTCCTTTGCATGATAAAATGTGAATTTTGTTAAAAAACAACTTGGTGGTGGCTTTATGCGTTTGCTTCAGGGGTCAAAACCTAACCTCGTCACCATTAGAATCAAATAGTTAAATCAAGTAATCATTTCCTTTTCTGAATAGCAGAAGACTGGAAAAGAGACATCAAGATTGGAAGATCAGTTTAATTATTTTGCAGTTATCACAGTGCAAATGTTCTGCGGTGCCATTTGACCCCAAACAACTGTTCCTCCTTCACCCCAGCCTCCCAGCTTTTCTAGATTAAATGTCAGACACAGAAGGATGCTCTGAAAGAAAATAAACAGCTCCATCACCTCAACCTCCTGGACAGAAACAGGCATGAAAGGTTATTGATTGTGCTTCCTGTTCCTATTCCTATTCCTATTGTAGTTCAATACACATTTAATCCAGGCCTTACTTTGGTAATTGAACTGACTCACGTTGCATCTCATTTGTATAAAACATGAGTTCTCCACCCCTCAGCATAGTTTTAAAATTATTTCTTAAGCAGGAACTAGATGTCTCCCCATTATCTATTACACGCATTCAAGTGTGTGCGTTTGTGCGTGTTGGGGGAGGGGTCAAGTCAAGGAAGTTGAACCGGGGTGGTCTGTTGTTGTTCACGACAACAGATGGAAAGTGTGAACGTATTCATCAGGCCTGGTGGCAGCTCCCAGTCTTCTCATTGTGGAGGACGCTCATGCCACAAAGTGTTAATAGCAGTGAATGAGTCAAGCATCAGGCGGCACTTTCCACCTAACAGATTTCTTATTGATCACTGGCTCACAGGGCCATGGTGCCTTCGGACAGACTATTTATGGACCCTCGTTTGTCAGGCTCCAATGAAATCACCTCTCAGCTATTGGCAGCTCTGGTTTGGTTTCATATATTTCCTGTTTGTCTTGTGCTCATGCCAGGGTAAGAGAGAGACGGGGGCAAAAGAGGCAGTCTGTGTATTGATAAGCAACGCAGATGAATGAGACTGAAGCCCTTAGTCAGCACAGCGCCGATGTCCACTGTCTGAGACAGACATCTGACCTCATTCCTGCCGCCTGGCTGGGCCACACAAGCCTGTCAGACCAGCTTTACCCCCCGGGAGCGAAGCAGCAGCACAGCTTTCCTGTGCTCTCGCCGATTGTGAACAATGTTACAGTATAGTGCACAATTACCTACATGACACCCGTACAGCGCACTTGGAGAACTTAAAAAAAAAAAGCCTCTTATAGACTGCACAGACAAAATGTGTTGATACAAGCAGCACCTCTTGGTTATATAACTGTCTGATGAAGCTGCAGGAAAAGAAGTAAACGTGTAGGAGGCGGTAGAGGAGGAGGTAGTGGGTGAAAAGAAATCAAATGATTCAGCTGGATTAGATCAGCAATCAAGAATTAGGTCAGCAATGGATGTGATTCCTGTGAGTGTGTGTGTGGGAAAGCAACCACCTTGTAAAAATGCCCTTGAGCAACACTGCCTACCAGTTCCAAGGATGACAGTTTTAACCTCACCCTCCAGTGAATGGCGAGGTGTGGGAGGAAGAGCCTTTCTCTCCTTCCTTTCCTTCTTCCCTCCCTCTATTTGTCTCCCCTCACCTCCCTGGGAGCTGCAGGGTGTGGATGAAGAGAGAAATGTGCCCCCCCCCCCCCCCTCGGTTCCCTGCTGCTCTGCATGTAGCCCTCTTTGCCCGCTTCTTCACCCTCCTCCCTCAGCTGTCTTGGCAGCGCATCCCTCCTGCCCCTGGGAGTCACAGGCCACACAAGCTAATTAGACACCTGTTGGAGTCAAGTGCAGACAGCAAGGCTGGGAGGTTCACACAGCAAACATTTTTGTTAGGGATGGTGGCTCCTAACTCACTTCTAAGGCAGAGGCTTTATCCGAGAGAGGCCGGGAGTTAAACGCTGTCATTGCCAGAATGGAGGTTATACTAAAAAATGATGAAGAGCAAGACCGTTTCCAGATTCAAATGACTATATATAGTCAGGATGTGTGGCCTCTTTTGGCTCCTCTCCATCAAAGAGGCACATAGGGGCTATGCCCTTCCTCTCTTTTCTCCAGGGCTCAAGCTCTAGCTCTAATGGGATCTAGCCTTGAATGTGTTTTATGTTTGGCTTCTGCTCTCGTAGCTCAAGGCAGCGTGTGACGATCCTGGGGTGAATCTAATCCAGATTTTTCAAAGACCAGATACTACCTGCCCTGTGCACATAAACACTGATGATATGAGAGCTTATGCAGACTGTGCGTTCACAACACACATAAACGCGCGAACACTCGTACCAGCTCACAGCAAAGAACGAGAAAAGAGGGCGTGTAGGGTGATCGGGGACAATAATAACATAAGTGTGCACTGAGAAATCACGCTGACCTTTTTAAAGACAAGTCAGAGCACGGAGCTTACACACCAACCTGTTTCTAACCCCCGGGTTAGAAAGCCAAGCTCTCTTTGAGTTATTGCAAACTTATTTGGGTTCCAACTCAGTATCTATAGTAAGGAGAAAATACATTTACTGCGAATAAAGCTGACATTTTATTAAGCTGTTGTAGAGAACATTATGTCTTCTCAAATATGTATGCATACTGTGTGTGTGTGTGTGTGTGAGAAGGTATGCCTGTGCACTTAAATGTCTTTGGTGAGATATTTGTTTGACTCATCCCCCCCCCCTTTTTCTTATCAGAGCTCGTACCCTGTATGGGAAGACTTCAGTGCCAAGGCCACAAAACTGCACTCTCAACTCAGGTGAGAAGTAGCTCCAGTGAACGGTGAACCTTGATGAAAACAATTCTTGTGCAATATTTACAGACTCTTTACGCTGTCACAGTGCAGTGAACATGTGCCTATATATTTACAGGACCACAATTCTGGCAGCAGTGGCCTTTTTAGATGCCTTTCAGAAGGTGGCGGACATGGCTACCAACTCTAGAGGTAAGGGGGAGGATTTTTTTCAATTAATTCAAGCTCTCACACTGTGGAGTTGAGTCTGAAGACCTGGTGGGGAAAAAGAGCAGAAAAATAACACACCTCCTTTTTTGAACAAATCGACTTGTTGTCTTCATGGAGTGTTGCATGCTGATTATTTGTGTCTTGCTGAGAATGTTCACTTTGAAGTGACGCTAGTGCAACTCTGCATTATGGTTGAGCTACACTACCGTAATGTTTTGTGTTGTGCAGTTTTAACAATCATAGGATTACAGTATTGGCTGCACTTGCAGTTTATGTGGAGCAAAGACAAGTAATTGTTACTCTTCCAACTACAACATGTGATTGTGCACGTCACACATCTTGTAGCAAATTTCACCCCATAGAGAAATTAGCATGAATAGATGCTTTTTTTACTTTTTAGAAATGAATTTGCTGCTAAATTTAATCTAAGAGAACTAGCAGTTGACAGGCAGTGTGGCCCCCCCGAGACACAATTCTGCCACTCGTAAGATGGTCAAAGTGGGGGTGGCTCTGGGGGGGAGGCAGCTCAGAGAAGTGAAAATTAGCTTATTGTTTCTTCGGTCTTAATGAGGTCTGCTGATCTGCTCTGTCACCCTGCTAGTGGCAGCAGACAGGCTGGCCAGAGAGGCAGCTGATTAACACAGATTTCTTTGGAGTTGATCGTAGAGAGCAGTATGTAGGTCAAAAAAATCCCCCTGCAAACCCGGATGTGCGTGCAAAGGCTCCTGATACGCACAAACACAATCACACGAGCATAGAAGCATGCACTCCCACACACACAGATATTCAAAGAGTGACAGCTGGTAGCCGGCCACCTGACCTCGCAGGTCACATGCCAACATGCTTTTAAACAGTTTGCACTAGTACAGCCCCTTACTGACCACTTAGTGCTGGAGATAATAACTAAAGAGGCACTTCTTCAACAGTGTTCACACGTTCTCACCAGTTTTACTCCTATAGCCTGTCCAGTAACGGTAGAGTTTATTGCCATGGCGATACATCAAGTTACCTTAAATGATTCCTGATGTGAGTGCACGAGTTCTGCGAGATGAAGCAAGGTAGACTGGGGTCAACCTGCTAGCTGCTAGCAGCTGGCAGCCTGCTTCAATAAAGCAGAGGTGTAGAGCATGGCAGGGCAGGACTTCAAAGGAAAAGTGTGTCTACAGTAAAAGCAGGGAAAACAGCAGAATGATAGATGGACCAGAGAGAGATGAGAGAGAAGGGCGTATTGAGTTTTACAGCTATAGATGCATAAAATCCCTGTAAGTGTGTCACTCATACGCCCACTCGCTCTTCTGCTCCTCTCCCAGGGACATTAACTTTAGGATTAATGTCATCCTTCTCAGGCCACAGATTGTATGAGGGATACAGGGAACACTATGTGATGAGAGCAATTATAGAGAAACTAATGAAACATGGTTTAGACAAGTGCTGATGAATTGATGGACAGAAAATGAAGACGTGATATTTTTATCATATAAAAATATCAAACGTGATGCTTTTATCTATTTTATATAAGTGTAGATCGGATAATCGTCTGGTTTTTAGACATGCTAGTGGCGGGTATCTGTGGATAGCAATGTCAGTTTGTTGGTCGATTTGGTACCTTATCCATGGTGCCCAGAGGATGAGTCCTAATAACTTTGGTGATACACTAACTTTTCATCTAGAACCATTTTCAGGCCAAATTTTTAATTTGTCCAGTACTTTGGTTTAGGACCAAATTCCTGCAAATGTGTAATGTGATTTGCATCAGCTTGCTATGCTAGTATTAGCATTTAGCTCAAGGCGCAGCTGTACTTAAGTACAGCCTAACAGCCGCTAGCGTGGCTGTAGGCTCTTAGTTTTATTTGACTGTTGGTCATAAAAAATAAGCAATTTAAAGTCATCACTTTGGGCTCTGGGATTTTGTGATTTGCATTTGTTATTTTTTGACATTTTCTAGACTGAACAATTCATCAGAAAATAACCGTAGGTTAAATGGCTTATAAACTGCTAACTGGACATTATTTTCCATCAGCATTGTAAAAGAATTTGTGCTGAGTGTACAGAGCGTTTCTATGTATCATTCTGGTCGTGGGGGGTTGTAGTAGAAAATAATTAGATGTTTTCAGTGTTCAGCTCTTATTAATTTGACACAAATGAAATCGATCAGTATAAGCGAAACATCTTTGCTTGTGGTTGCTTTTCCTTTTTTGAATCCCAATGATTATTTAATGGGACCTAAAAGAGATTGTGCAGTTTTTATGCACTCTTAACCAGCGCACCACTTCAATCCCACTCCTCCTGTGGGAGCTGTGTTAGTCTTTGCGTGCTCCTAACCCCAGCAATTAATTTGGCAGGAGGAATGTGGACGTCCACATCCTCCAGGCTCCGTGGACATAGTTTAGGCAAATTTACCCTTCTGGCAGCTGCAATGTTAAAAGTAATTGTCCTAAAATATATTGGCGTCCAGATATTTCACTTTTTCCACTTGCTTTCACGCTGACTAACTCGAGACTCTTCAGGAAACAGTGGTAGACAAATAGAATTCAGAGATTACATGCTCACCGTTTCGTACGTCTCTATTTCTGTCTCTGTTGCTCTCTCTCTCCCTCTCTCTCTCTCTGTCTCCCTTCGTGTGTGTGTGTGTGTGTGGGTCTGTCTGCCTGCAGCGATCATGTTTGTCTCGGCGTCTGCACCGCCATATAGGGCTGATTGCACCACAGGAGGCAGGCCCTCGGCTATGAACTGTTGGCCGTCATCGCTGTCACCCCGATTCTCCTCTCGTGTTGGGGAGACGAGCTGCAGCTGCTGGCACAGCTGGAGGTTTCATCACGTTCTTCTTCTGCTTCCTATCTACCTTTGACACGCTTACCCCCTGTCACCCCTTTAACTCTCACAGACACACTGTCCAGACTGTACGTGTTTCCCTGCCAAGGAAAGAAACATTTCCCCTCATTCAGTGCTTCCTGATTGATCCATGGAGAGAGGACGGTGAATGAAAGAGGATTTTATGATTTCCTGTCCTGACTTTGTTTTTGTTGTCTTTTACTGGGAGAGCAGCTTTAAGTATATATACCCATAGTAACTATATTATCTTTGAGATCACCCACCCACCTCATACAACCTCCTCTCTGTGTCTGCATGTTCATGTGTCAAACTGCCTCGGTCTGCATTCATGTTCAGGCTTCCTCTTGCCCGTGTTGTCCCTTTTTAGAGTTTATGATCACGGTCACGGTGTCAGCGTCTGTTTTATGAAGCAGCTGGAAGAGTCGGCTGCCAGCCGTTTTGGCACTGTGTCTGACAGCGCTGTTTCTCTAAGCTGTGTTGATGGATCGATGTCTGTAGGCACCTGGGTTCAGTAAAGGTCCGCCAACCACAACGTCTATATTAAATGGATGTATTTAGAGAAGTTTAGCCTTTTAAAGATGCGTGTTTCATGTTCCAACACCCATCTTTCCTGGGACTCAGTTTGAGGCCCTGCAGCTCTCTGGAGTGGTTTATTGTTAGACTGGTCAGCCTAATGGTTTTTGGTGTGTTGTCTAGACCATTTTTGTCATTCATACTAAATTGGTGTGTGATGTATTTTAAGAGGAGCAGACTTATCTGGAGAATAGTGGGCTCTGTGTTTGGTGTTTTGTTGTTGCTAGGCTGGATGACGTGTGTTTTAGTGGAAGGTTGACTTCATTTTTTCCACTTTTGGACACAGTTGAATTAGATGGAGGTCAAAGAGCCGGTAGTCCAGGGCTAATGGTCCATCAGGGTATGAGATACAGGCTACATATTTTTCGGAGAGTGAGGTGAGTCTAGTGGGGGGTGGGTTGGCCAGGGTGGGGGTTGTGGTGGCAGTGGCAGTGGGATTTCCACAGCTCTGGATATCCAGGCTAGGCAGAGGCGTTTAGCTAATCCTCTTAGCCTCACTCTGTAACACACAGACACAGACTGCCTTCTCTTCCCTTCCTGATCAGCCACCCCCAGCTTAAAAAATTCACACTCTGGGATCACTGGCCAGACTGCGATGCACTGCAAGTTTGTGTTCAACATGACGAAACCTTTCTCCCTTTACATCTGTGTGCCAGAGCCTGTAGTGTGCACACGCCATTACACACACAGACATAATGTTCCAGTGGGTCACTGCAAGCTCTCTCTGTCTGTCTCTGTGTCTCTTACTCATACAGTCCATGCTCAGTGGAGGAATGGAGGTATGCTAGTAGATCAGTGTCTCAGTGAAGCAGTAATCTGCTTGGCCCCTGTGCTTCTCTGGCTTGGCAGATGGGACGGATATCCCTACCTGCCATCTGGATAGCCTGGCATGGACGAGATGCGGCCGTGGCCTAGTGCAGGGCGAGATCAGGGGATTACTGTCCTCCGCGCTATCCCAGCAGCGCAGCTATTTTGACGGACATGTCAAATAATGAGAGTGTGCCCATGTGACCAGCACGGACATCCATCAAGCTTGACATTTCATGTTCGAGCCTGATATGAGCCTGTATTGTACTTAGTGTACACAGACAGGGAGGTTAGATCTACATCTTATATGTGGGTTTACCTTCATAAAATGAGCTTATGGATTTTGAGTGTTTTTAGATTGGACAATACATGAACATGCAGTCTCTTTAATGAATGCACTGGCTGATGTATTATGGTCTGCTGTACCATTCTGCTGATTGCATGCTAGGCTCTCCAGGTATTTCATGACCCCCCCAGCCATAAAGTCACCAACAAGGGTCTCTTATTTCTCCTTCAGCCGTCTACCTTGTCTGTCAGAACAGTTTCCAACACAGTTCTCCATGTCTCCCTCTAGAGTTTATGGGCAACCTCAAAACTCAATGTGGTCGCCCCGCAAATGAATGTTTTTCAGCTATTATAATGACTACATGCAAAGACTAAAGGGTGAAGTGGCTGGAACAATGATGCGAGGAACAGACAGAGGAATAATAATGGGAGAGAAAACAAATCTTTCGGCTCTGCATAACTTTCATTCTGAGGCTGAATACCAAACTAAGAAGACAAACATGAGACTTGAGGGGAACACTGTGTTCAGCTATAACCTGAACACGAACTTGGCGTAGAAGAGAGCTGGAGAGGGGAGGGAAAATACACGAGAGTGAGCCTGATAGAGGAATGTAATGGAGAACAGTAAAAGAGGGAATGAAAGGGACACATGCATAGTTTTAATCAACTGAGGTGGCCGATTCAAAACAGTTGGGAAAAATTAGCTGAAAATGGAGGATCACTGGTCAGATCACATGATTAAACTGGATTATTGTCAGCACAACTTCACTGTTTTTAATGTGCTTATTTTTTTTCATCATTTGCCATTATACCGGTACAATCTTGTCTTTTAGTCATGGATGTTTAGTCGGTTCACTACTTTGATCCAGACATTCCTGGTCCCCAGAGGATAAATCCTACTGACTTTGGTGATTTCTTGACTTTTCCTCTAGCGCCACCATGAGGTTGACATTCTTGGTTATTAGTGGAATGTCTCAACAACTATTGAATGGATTGCCATTTGTGTTCCCCTCAAGATGAATTTTAATAATGTTGTCGATCCCCCTGACTTTTCATCTAGCAAAACTAATGACATTCCCCATCAGCCTGTATTTTTGTGTTTAGTGCTAATTAGCATGCTAATACGCTAAACTACAATGGTGAACATACATGGGAACATTATACAGGCTAAATATCAGCATGTTGGCGTTGTCATTGTGCACACGCTAGCATGCTGACGTTAACATTTATCTCAAAGCATCACTGAGGCTAATTACAGACTCACCGAGTTGCTAGCATGGCTGTAGACTTACTACATACTTGAATTTTCTTTGGGTAGTCTATATACAAGCAGTTGAAGGTGTTGTGGTCAGAATCAATCAGCATGAGAAAAAAAAAACAATAGGACTGAGTTTGAAAATGGATGGATCACTTATAAAGACTTTATAAGTATATGGTTCCAGTGTGATCTAATTGTTTTGTAGCTGAGAAGATCATTTCAGTCCAACCACCCACATGGAAGAGTTTTATTATTATTATGTGAATATAAATGTATATACAGAGTTTATATTTGACGTCTAGGCTCCGACTGGTCTCTCCCCGCAAGCATACACCAAGCTCAGTCCCGAGGAGAATGGGGAGGCGAGCGATGATAATAAACTTCCCCTCAGGGAAACTTAACACTCAGAGGCTACAGGTGGGAGGTGGAGCTTATGAAATGCTATATGAGCAGCAGCAGCACCAGCAGCGGTGTCAGCATTGTTTGGGGGATTGTTTGCAAATGAGCAGTGCTGCAGCAACTTAGGCAGAGCAAAATAGTGGGCAGAACATTGTCGGCTGAGATAAAGACAACCTTGTTGCAAAGGGTATAAAGCAGGACAGCTTGAGTCATCTAATTGAACTGGCTTCCAGGCTTTGCTCCATTTTATACTGAGTCATTCGCAGACTGCTGCCTCAATGTCTGTCTCTGCCTGTTTGTATTTGGAGTTTGGGTCCTTTGTATTGCATATAGGATCCTCCAGTATCTTCCTCTGTAGGTGAGGCGAAGACAAAATCCCCTGTGGATTTGCTGTTCTTTCCATTTTATTGCACATTCCCTTAATGTACATTTTCTTGTTTTCTCCCTCTGTCTCCCTTTTTCAACTCCAATGAAAAGCACATCTGGACAAGGGGCGGCGTTTATTTTTAGCAGCATTCATGTTCCTGAGCAGGAAACTCCTCACTCACTACCTCCTTGTTCTCCTCCTCCTCCCTCAGTCTCGTCCTAATGCACTCCAGAACGTGTTAACACCACATCAGGACACCGAGGTCTGTCTCTGTGGGGTGTTTCTGGTCGTGAGGTAAAACTCGCTGTGCGTACTGGCCAGACAACAATGGGATGGGTGTGTGTGTTTGACTGTGTGTTTGTGTGTGTGTGTTTGACTATGTGTTTGTGTTTGTGTGTGTGTTTGTGACTAAAACAATTGATCTTGAGGTTGTTTCCTCTGCCTTTCATTAGTATTGTTGCTGGTAAGAAGAAACATTCCACATGTAAGGAAGCGACACAAAGGATTTGAATGCTGTTTTGATTTCTACTGCAGACACACAGCACAAATAGCATAAGTTCACTCTAAACATACTCACATTACTTTATGTTTTTTTAGGGTTATTTCCAGCTTTTTTAATTACATTTTAAATTTAATATCACTGGATTATTTCAGTTTGGGATTAAACATGGTTAAATTAATTTTCGTTGGTATTGATTGTAGTTTTTTTTATAATTTTATGCAGCATGAAAATCTGACATGTTTAAGGAATTGTTACCACTTTAATAGTTTTCTACATACGGTATTTGGTTTTGATGTTGTAAGAAGAAAAGAAACAATATATAAATTTAATTTAATTAAACTGGATAATTTTGTAATTATTATTTATATTTTTACACATACAGCAGTGGGCCAGTATCAACAGAGCACAAGGGTTCAAGTAAATTATGTAATTTCCTGTGTACTGTATGCTACTTGCATAAAAGCCATTTCCAGTGGCAAATATATTTAACATAAACACGAGGTGTCTTGTTGTTGGATTTAAGTCTCATTGAAGATGAGGAATACAAACAATGTCTAGAGCTAGTTTTTTCAAACAAAGTCATTTCAGTGTGAAACCCCTCCCTCAAACTGTCACACCACGTGGGGCTTTGTTTATAAGTAAAATATGCTTTCCCCCCAATCTGTCATTTTAAATATATTTTCAGCTGATAAATCATTTACAGACTTTTACTCTGTGTTACAATCATGAACAAAGAATCGTATGAAATGCTTATTTTTTCACGGCAGGCTCTTTGTGTGAATATACCCACATTTTAGATTAGAGAGATTCTGGAGAGTTTCCTGGAAGACTCGCGCACAGTCTGTGTCTGTCATCCTCTATAACTCTCTTGCCGCAGGCGTACAACACCGTACTCTTGTCCGCACGCAGCTGTTTTATCCGCCACTCTTCCCTCCATCAGAAGATATTGCTCCCTAACCAGCAGATGCAAGCGATGCTGCTTTATTTTTTAATACTGACTGCTCCCACTGAGACACACCACCACAACTCCAGCTGTGCTTTGAAGCGAATGTTTGATGATGTTTCGTCAGGTTTTTGAATTCAGAAATCTCAGCTGCGTATTTGCTCAACTGGTAACTAAACGAGACAAAATCAAAGCAATTCCTCTCGTTTCTTTTCATCATTTAAAAAAGAACGTTGGCATGATGTTTTCGCTTCCTTGGACAAGATAAACACACAAACTAGATCACGATTATGATGATATTGGATAACCTCACATGAACCAATTCTTCCCATTTACTCCTACTCCTAATTAATCATATATTTACCGGGCCTAATGTGGGAGATCTTATCCTGGCAGCGCCTGTTGCACCTGCAGCGGCCAGCGAACACTTCCTCTGCCCTCTGACTGGCCGAACCCAGCCGGCACCTCTGCAGTGTGTACCCTCTTTCATCCTCCCTTCTCATCCCACAGCCCCTTTCATCCATCAGTGGCCTCCGCTGTGTCCCTGCCAGTTCACATTCTGTAGCACTTAAAAGGGGTGAGGGAGGGTAAAGGCAGGAGGCTTAACTGTCTATGCCAGCTCCGTGGCCAAGGTGCCAAGGTGAGGAATAACTGTTGTCTCACGGATGATTGAATTTCCTTAGCTAAGTGGCAGCTGTATGAGAGCTTAGCAAAAAAAAAACAAAAGGGACTTCATATTCCTGGAAGTGTAACTGTGAGGATGTTCTGTACCTTTTCGCTCTACAGCCCACATAAACATGCTTTATTGACACAGGAAGCAGAGAGAGACGGAGCACCCACTCGACTAAGGAGAACTGGATTCAGCTTGAAAACCGGTTGCAATGCGCGAGTCTAACTGCAGCAGAATCTCACTCCAGCTCGGTAGTCTCGAGTGCAAATGAAACCTGAGCCGAGCAGCAGGGTTTAGATGCTGAAGGAGAGAGATAGTTAAGCTAAGCTCCCATGTTGAAGGCATCAGGGAATGAGGCCCGTGGTAGTTTAGCTCCTGGCTCCCGGATCCTGGCAGGAGAGCCCCCTATAAAGCAGGCCTATTAAAACGCTCCTCCTTCCCCGCGGAATCAGTTAATCAGAACCAGAGCTCTGGATGGAACCACTCACTAAACGCTTAGACCACAGTGTGCTGGTCCTGGATACTGGAGCTTAAGGTTCCCACCAAAACCCAACACTGGGGGCTTGACCTTCCCACAAACAATCCCATGTACTCCTCAACATGCACAGCAGATCTGGTGGCAATTTATATTTATGTTCGGCATGTATATTGAACCAGGCGCCATCAGCCGCGGCAGTGCTGTTATAATGAACCACACATTTCTGCGCTGTTCAGTTGCTCCCAGTTGTTTGCTCCATGTCTTAAGATATATGGCTGGGTTGCAAAATAGCTCTCTTCCATCCCGGTCTGTGTTTTGCTTCATTCATGCACGTGTGGGTGTCTGCTATGAGGTTGGCCCTGCTCCCCCCTAAAGCCCCAGGGGTCCAGGTCTGCTAAATAATCACTTTCCCAGCTTCTACTCACATTTAGTCAAGTTTCAAGCTTGCGCAAAGTCAAGTATCGATGGGTCTAGATAGAGAGATACTCGATTATATTTTATTTATAAAACCCCAAAGCACAAATCACAAAATTGCCGCAAAGTGCTCGGATATGGAAAAACTCCCACAAAATAAAACTTTAATGGGGGGAAAAAAGGAAGAAACCTCAGGAAGAGCAACAGAGGAGGGATCCCTCTTCAAGGATAGATGGATGGATAGATAGATATTCTCTATTTTTTCAGCAGAAATACTTATCTTTCTTGTCAAACTAAACCCTCCTCCCAGCTTGTATATGTTTGTCACATGCCTGTGTGTGCATGCAGGGTGCTGTGGGAGTGAATCGCTCTGTCCCTGTCCATCCGGTCGAGGCCAGAGGCCAGCAGCGCTCTTGGACATGGGCAGGAAGGAGGAGAGGAGGAGACAGGAGGGAAGAGGAGGGGAGAGGAAGAGAAATTGGCAGGTGTGGATGGGACAGGAGAGTGGGGGTTGGGGGGCTCTCGCTGGCTGACAGTGACATTGGGAAGGTCTGTTATACAGATAAAAGCTCATATTGCTCCTCCTCTCTCTCCCCTCCATCTCTCCTTCAGTCTCCCTCCATCCTGCAAGAGCTGATTTGCAGCTGTGGACGCCTCCCATAATGCTTTTAAGAGGAGAGGGGAGATGCATAACCTGCGCACACGTGTCCTGTGTGCACGTCTGTTTCTCATATGTCTTTACACTTGGCTTTATGAAGCACTGAGCTAGTGTGAGTAGAGGCCATTACATGACAGATACTCAACACCAGTCCTTTAAAGATGGACACCTCCTTTCGCTATTTATATCAAGAGCTCAGCGTATAGGTTCCACATGTTAGCTCGATCACTTCCTGCTGGTGTTTAACGCCTGTGTGTGATACAGCTGGATGACCTTTCACCTCTAAACCTCCCCTCTCTGTCAGTCACCTAGAAAAGCAATGCAGACACAGAACAACCCTCCCTTCCTCTCCCCAGCACACAAACAAACTCAAGTTATTCTACATCTGCCCGACGAAAATGTCTCTGCGGGACAGAGTCCAGATCTGTTGCTCAGTGTCTTTGAACTGGTGCAACTGTCATGGAAGTTGACAGCCAAGTGGTGGAGTGGAAAATGGTCTTTGATCTCAGTGTGACGTGATATCGACTGGAGACAGTAACCTAGTTTCTTTATGTGATACCTGGAAAAGAGAACAGGTCTCACCGGACAACCATCTAGAGCATTCCTTACTCCGTGTCTGGTTTCAGGCCAGCTATATTAGTTGTGCGTTTCTTTTTGTTTCATTCTGTGTATTACTCTTCCTTTCTGCCTGTTTTTGCAGTGCAAGTTAGAGCCAGTTTCTCCCTCTGTCCGCCCTGCATGAATGGTGTTTAGGAAACAGAGTGAACAGGAAAGGCAGAGCAGGCAGGGAAGAATAGAGGGATATCCCCTTACAGGGTTCCCTCCTTTTTCCTCCAGGATAGAGGGGGGTGAGAACTTCGGAAAGGGTGGGGGGGTTGGTAAATCACACCACCTGTCCACACACACACACACACACACATACACACACACACACACACACACACACACACACACACACACAAACCTGTGCACATGCGCTCCAAACATCATTCATGAACACAAATACACTCCTGTCCTCTCTCTTTCCCTTTGTGTGTATGTGGCGAGAGACCCTCAGATTAGCCCTATGTGGCCCAGATTACAACGGGATCAGTGCTGCCACATATTACACCGGCCTGTGAACCATCAGAGAGACAGCGGGCCAGCCTGGGCTTAAGGGGCTAAAACACCCATTTAATTACACTTCAGCAGAGAGGAAAAGTACAGTAACCAAGTCACACAAGCTGTTTATTTACACTGGTGAGAATCATGCACGCAATCTTGAAGTGTCAAATGGAAAAATGCATGTTTTGTCAAGAGGAAAGGAGTGTAGGGTTTTAGTTTTCAGGCACTGTGTCACATTTGCTTTCCCCAAACAAATGTGACATTTATAAGCTCTGCTTTTACAATCAGCACTTGTCCACCTAGTGGCTGCAGCTGGAAACGCCTCTCCAGCAGGGGAAAAAACACCCTGATAAATCCACCTGACAAGAGAGAATTAGACCTTTCAAAATGCCCTTCTGATATGTTATGTTTCCCCGTAGAAAGCAATATTTTTCTAGGCCAAGAGGCACATCTGTAATTTGTAATGCCAGCCTCTTTTATATCATACAATTTGTTTGTTTTTCTTATTGTCTTATCCAAGGTGCCACCAGGGACGTCGGCTCAGCTCTGACAAGGATGTGTATGCGACACCGCAGCATTGAGACAAAATTACGCCACTTCACCAAGTAAGGGTCACCTGTGTTTTTTTTTCCCCCCTCCACTGCAATTTTCTCTCTTTCCTTGAGGGGATTATTGTGTTCCCATGTCCCAGCCATCTCTGTTGACCTTCCTCTCATTCTGCCACTCTTCACTGAGTGCTTTTGTGCCATTGAAATAAAGCTATTTGTTATGCCCCTCATTCTTCTCATGTTGTGTCTCCTCGTCGCTGTAGTGCTCTTATGGAAGGCCTGGTTACGCCACTCCAGGACAGGATAGAGGAATGGAAGAAGACAGCTAATCAGCTGGACAAAGACCATGCCAAAGGTGAACAACCAGGAAACACAAACTACAAATACTTGTCTGTATGCACTGTACATTGGACAGAAATTCATACGTCTTTGGTTTTGACCTGCTCTCCACAGAATACAAGCGGTCTCGTCAGGAAATCAAAAGGAAGTCGCTAGATACCATAAAACTCCAGAAAAAAGCAAGAAAAGGTGAGAAAAACCTTCCCCAGGGACAAGAACCTGTTGATGAATAAAACCTGTGATAAAACGCCTTACACAACTTTATTGAGGTTTTAGGGCTGATATTATTGAAGTCTGCTAGGCTGCTGGTCCCTGCTGTACCAATGGCTCAGATTGAACTGGCGCCATCTCCAGTGTAGAATCAGAAATGACAACTCAATCCAATCAAAATGCCTGGCACAATTTCAGAGGTTCCTTTCCAGTTTTGGATGATTGGCCTGCTTCTACCCTATACATCAAAGAATGCAATGTGCCCTGATTTGATACAGCTAACACTGCCTGTTCTTTTGTCTCTCCACCCCCCACCCCTTGCCTGTTCCTGCCACCCCTCCTCTATTTTATTTCTTTCTGGCTATTTCCCCTGGCTGTAGAGCTCCTAGGTATGTCTGCTGTGCTCTGCCCTGTATGAGAACTTCATGAGACAGTTTTCAAAAGGGGCATCGTAATCATCTTTAGATCAAACTGCCAGTCAAAGAAAACCCTGTGCTGTCTTAGCATTTTTGGTTAAAGGCAGGAATAGTTTGATTTTGGGAAATAGGCCTATTATATGAAGCTTCCACCAGCTAGCCTAGCTTAGCACAAAGGCTGGAAACAGGGGAAAACAGCTAGCCTAGCTCTGTGTAAAGGTAACAAAGTCTACTTACCGGCTTCTCTAAAGTTCACTAATTAAGTTAACACGATGAATCTCGTTTGTTTAATCCATACAAAACGATGTGTAGCTGTGTTACAGATTAGCTAGCTAGCTAGCTAGCTAGCTAGTTTCCACTCTTTATGCTACGCTAAGATAACCGGCTGTAGGTGGTAGCTTTATATATGGCAGATAAGAGAGTGGTGTTTTCTCATCTAAGGTTAACTCTCTGCAAGCAAGTGAATAAGTGTATTGCCCAAAATGGCGAACTGTGCCTTAACCCAAACCTCAAGTGATGCACTCATTGTAAATATCCTAACATTAAAGAATGTAAGTAATACATGGGCGTAGGTGAATAGGCCTAGGTCCTAGCAGGAAACCACAGGTGTTACCAATAACATTAACAATGGCTCTGTTCTATTAAAGTGTCTCAGTAAGCCGTGATAGTGTGACAGTGAGCCAGCATGCACAATACATGGGCAGCAAAATGCTAAATTCAACTTTCATTGAATTTTATTTACACCTGTGCTTTTCCATGAAAGATGCCTGAAATGGCACATACCGTATATTTCTCTTACATTTCTGCATGTCTTTTGCATACAGATAGTTTGCCAGAACCTGTTTTAAATGTAGCCCTTCCATTTTCTAAATGCCTTTTTAATAGAGTAAGAAACTGTGCGTGCTGCCTGCTAAAGACAACTAGAGTGCTGTTTGATTATGATCTAGGCAAGACACAAATCCGAATTAATTCAAAACTATATTCCTTACTTTCATATATTTTCAAGTTGTAAGGTAGTTACAGTGAGTGCATTGTTTGAGATTGAACCAAAAATGCTAAGGTATACTGTAGGGTCTACTGGCAGTGTATGTCTGTGTAAATCATGCAATCAGAGTAACAGATAAATTGGCATCTCTGTGGTCATCTTCATCGCATCCTTCTTTCATCCTTTTGCCTTCCTTTTTCATCTAGTGTCATTGTGGTATGCGGTCTTGAATGACTCTTAGACATTGTGTTTACTTTCTTGAGTCTAATCACATCCATTTCAGGACCTACGAGTCACCACCAGTTGCTTTGCATCAACTCATGATTGATGACATGTTTCAGTGTCCTCTCATTCCCATGTACATGAACCATTTGAGTGTAATGTTTGTCAGTGCGTTGACCTCTAGTACATAAGCAGTTTATCATTATTTGTTCTAATCATCTCTCATTTTTTACTCTTTCCCTCCTCCCTGCACTGTGTACACTTTTCTTCCTTCATGTCACTTCCATAATTATCACCCGCCCATCAAATTCCCAATCTATTTTCATTCCTCCTCCTCTCCTCCTCTCTTGTCTATCTTTACTCAACCTCCCCCTCACATCTCTCCTTCTTCACTCCATCCTCCCTCCCTTCTTCTGTGTCTCTGCGCCCTTGCTTTGCCTTGCACAGGCCGGGGTAACCTGCGCCCCCAGCTGGACAGTGCCATGCAGGATGTCAGTGACTTGTACCTGCTGATGGAGGAGACGGAGAAGCAGGCAGTGCGCAGAGCCCTCCTGGAAGAGAGAGGGCGTTACTGTACATTCATTAACCTGCTGCAGCCTGTGGTGGTGAGGGACATTTAGAGTTGTAGAAAATAAGTGTAAATAGCACTGATGTAAAAAGATGTTTTACTTTGCTTGCTCTTGCTGTTGATGTGGCAGATGTTTAATTCAATCCATCCTGTTTTCCCCTCCAGAATGTAGAGATCGCCATGCTGGGAGAGATAACACATTTACAGGCCATTGTTGATGACCTCACTGTGCTGACTGAAGACCCACACAAGCTGCCATCTGCCAGTGAGCAGGTAACAGAGGTGTAATACTACTACTAATGCCACTGGTGCACTCATCATCTGACATCAGCAGAGATGGTCAAGTTATTTGGATCACAATCAAATGCACGATTCTTGCAATTATGCAATTTCTGGGTTGTATCCACAAACGTCAGCTAAATAAGTGTAATGTAATGTAAAAAAAAAGGCCAAAACCAACAATTAATTGTTCCTACTAACATGTATTTTCTGTGTATCCAGAGCCTGATATAACTTATTTTCTATGCCATTGACCTCCACTGTTAAAAACTATTACAAAATGGACACTGTAGTTTATTCTGAGTTGATCCCACATACCAGTCCGTGTCCGGCAAATACTCCCTAGAGCACCATGTGGGTATCATTCCGCTAGTGAAAATAGTCCCCAGCACATGCACTATTTATTCCTGTTGGAGTAACATTTACTACAGTGCCCAGCTGTTTAAAGACATTATATAACCTTTTCTAAAACTGAAACTACATATTGGTGACCTGTTTTTAAAGATTTATGTCTTCAGTAGGAAAGAATGTGCTTGTGGCTAAGAGCAATAGATGACCACAATGTGACTAAACTAACTAATTTCAAAACAAATTTATCCTCCTAAATTTGTCCCTCAGCACAGCTTGAGAAACAACTTTTTTGGGGGGAATGACAAGACAAGTCGTGATTAGCAGTAATTTATTAGAATCTATCCTAAACCATTATGAGTCCCCCCCCCCAATCTCATGTAAAAGCAATGTTGCCCGTGTCTATTGTTGCCCACTGTATCATCACCATTTGGTTATGTGTTGTCGCAGGTGATCCGGGACCTGAAAGGCTCTGACTATAGCTGGTCCTACCAGACCCCTCCTTCTTCCCCCAGCAGCACCGGCTCCAGGAAGAGCAGCATGTGCAGGTATGTCCTACACACACACACACACACAAACACACACGCTTATATAGACACATACACCTTGTTGCTCTTTGTTCAGTTGTGCAATGTGTTGATCGTACATTAAGATGTGATATGTTTCGTGTGCTGTGTCAGATGAGTTGTTCATGGTGGATTTTATTCGTGCTGGGTCTGAGCCGTCAGGCTGTTTTGAGCAAACATCCATGCACATTCTTGATTTCAACCCAGTTATTCACACAACAGCAAAGGAATGGACTATTAAAGGTTATCATGAATACACAAGCAGGAGACCCCTCCCCTTCACCACACAGCCAGACTAGCAGTGACAGTCAACATGCAGTACATGACGTATCTTGCCAGCTTCTCAGCTCTTGCTCCTGGCAGATTTGCAGTTCTCAAGCTTCTTACAACCAGATTAGGTCCAAAGCTGTGAAACATCACAGCCTGACAGTCATGAGCCACGAGAACCAAAATGCACATATTCGTAAGTCTAATGCTGATAGTTCAGTGATTTTATATATAAATGTGGGTCAAAGGTGCATTCTGGGTCAGAAAACAAGCTATTCTTTCCCCTCCACTTTTTTTTAATGTTTGTCACTGTACAGAATGATGTATGTGCAGAGTTTGACACTAGAAGGATATTTTCACATTCATCTGCTGAAAGTGGAACTTTTCTATGTGCTCATTGAATATCCCATTATCAGAACCTTGCTGATATGTGTACCAATTAACACTGCAGCCTATTTTTAGTATATTTATTCACAATGTAGTCACTGACTACATGTTCGACATTTAACACCGACTTAGGTTGTAAATTACAGTTATGTATGTGATGTTTTTTAGGGTAAAATCAGACTAGTCCATGAAATCTCCTAAATGTCAGCTTTTTCTGAAACTTAGAGAAACAACTCTGGTTTCAGCTTTACCGCTGTACATTATTCACTTCATCCGCTGAGTCTGTAAAAGGTTTTTGATAAGCTGAAGGTCATAGAACTTTCTCTGCTTAGAGAAGCATGTCATGACTCAGTTGTGGGTAAAAAATGAATATCACCAAGTGTTAGAGTTTTCCCATTAAAACAGAGATATACGGAAATAAAAATAAAATGTGATCAAGAGACAAAGGTCTCGGTAGCAGGATAGAAGAAAAACAAGCTTACTGAGTACTTCTTAAAAGACACAGAGGAGAGAGGAAGGATAGTTTCTAGTTATGAGTCATTTAAGGTTATTAAATTTGTCATATTTTATTTGGCATTCCTCCATAAGCCTCATCCTAGAGGACGAAGATTAAGGAGAAATGATAACTTCAGATATATTCCAGTGGGAGGGAGGGGGGGCGAGCAGTACAGAGGGAAGGTGAGAAGCCCAAGTTTCTCATTTTCAAATGCGTGGGTGACAAAGAGAAGCAACACTGAGTGAGAATGACAGAGCAGGAGACAAAAAGCACGAAGACAGCTGTTGATGTTCAGAGGGGAAGGAAAATCAAAGACGGGATAACTTTTTAATGCTCTTTGATGCACCAAAATTAGAAGAATGGCCTGATTTTAAAATTTCCACATAACACTGCCTTCATGTTCTCAGCTTTGGTGATACATTTTCCATTTGGCCTTGGCCTACACATAAATCCTCCCAAAACAAGTTTCAGAACAAAATAAGGGGGGGAAATGCTAGACTCTTGATCACAATCCTGTTTTATATGAATACTGAATGTTTTTATGGAAGATTTACAATGCCTACATGAAAACAAATCAAACAAGGGAATAAAGTGAAATAAAATACACATTGTAATATTTCCGTTTTTATATATGCATTTACTGTGTCCTAATTAAATGAATAACATATGTTAAAAGGACAATTAATTAGCCTCTTGTTACATTTACGATTGAAAACTCTCAAAACAGCTGACAGTCAATCACAAATATAACTAAATGTGCAGTCAACAGTAACGTCTCTCCGGCCGGCTACCCCACAGGAAACTCTTTTAATGTGAAAGGCTGTCTGTCATGGCTGCCATCAGCTCGTGTCAGCAATGATAAGGTCCACCCATGGTCGTACCGCAAGCTGTGATTGGTCGGTTGATTGCATTTTATTTAGGCATGGATGATGCGGCTCCTTTTCTAAAAAGAAAAAGCTCCCATACACCTTTTTATTAAAACTAGTGACAGTGCTTTGCGTTTAGTAATGGCAGGTCTGTACTGCCCTCTGCTGGACAGCACTGAAATTATTTGATTTTAATGTGGCGATGATTTCAAAAAATAATTCAGTTTTTAAAAACAAAAGGCTAATAAATAATTGTCATTTAACATGGAAATTACTTAATGTGTTAATTAATGTTTATTGTATTTCCCTTTTTTTTCCTTGTTGGATTTGTTTTCATTTTATAAATCTCCCATATATATATATATATATATATATATATATGAGTTATATACTGATGTGATGTCCTGTCAACAGTCTCCTCCAGATGCCCTCTGCGGGAGCCCATCGGCTCAGCAGCGTCTCCTCCCACGACTCGGGCTTCGTGTCCCAGGACGCCAACACCCACTCTAAGCCTCCGTCGCCCATGCCCTCTGACATCACCAGCCAGGTAGCAGTCTCGGCCATAATACTAGAGTTAATTCTTTGATCAGGAGGAAATAAGGGATTCTATCGCAGCAAAACCAGGATAAAGCAGACTTGTTAGCTCCAGAGACTCCTCAGGCAGTAATGCTGCAGGGCAGGAGGACACAGAAACACCTCCACTTTTCTTGTCACAGTAGATCTACGATAATTCTCTCTTTTCCATCTGGCACCTTCAATCTTTTCAAGTTTGCATTTCAGACATAAACCCATAGCCTCAGTAAGAGCTCCATAACCAAACTCGGACGGAGCTCTTCATTTTTGCTGCAATAGAGCTTTCTCAGTTGCTTATATTGAATTTTTTTCCCCCACTGGACTGATAAAGTTATTCAGACTCTCATGGTGTGAACAGATTGCAGTCTACAGAAAACACTCAGCGGCACACCAGCGCACCAACTGATGCAATGTTCTTTTCAGAATAAATGATCTTACAGGCTACTTTATTTTTGATCTAGGCTACGGTATATACATCCCCTCAGAGACAAAAATACCTCCCTCCTCCTAAAGCTCATCAACACTCTCCTCCAACTCTCACCCTCTTCCTATACACCTCTCACACCTACCTCTCTCTGTCCATTTCCTCTTCCCCTCCACTGTTTTTACTCCATCTTCCCTTTCCCAGAAATCAACAAGCTCAGCCTCCTCTGAGGCTTCAGAAACCTGCCAGTCTGTCAGCGAGTGCAACTCTCCTACAGCGGTTAGTACTGCATGCATCTCACCAATCTACTTGCTTTATTGGACACACACACACACACACACACACACACAATGTGCTGTGCATTTCACCATTGTTATCTATAGTTTAAAGTGGGCTCTACTTGACAGCCGCAGTACGGTTTGACGTGGACTATTCATGGATGTTGAGCACTCTGACTCAGACTTGTCTGTCCGTTCCGCAGTTTGGCTCATGCTCATCCTTCGGTACCTTTCGCCCTGCTTTCTCTCACACTGGCACCATCAGGCCTCTCTCTGTCATACTTCCTGCGTCCCCCACATTTAACCACTCCCCTGGATCCAACACCCCCTCACCCACATCAAAGGTTCCTAGCTGGAAGGTTTGTTTTCATTTGCAATTTTACTTTTACGTTTTCTCTTTTAAAACTCTGTTGCTTATTTGCTTCTTGTGTTTTATTGCCTTCATGCACATTAATGAACCTCAGTCACCATTTTGCTGTTGCTCATCAAGCTCAGTTTGTGTGCTAAACTGAGATGACTCTATCATTTAACAACACTTAAATAGCCTAATGTAGTCTGCCCATATCATCTGCATCAGCATCTAACCAGTTCATGAGCCAAATCAGCAGCTTCCATGTTTTACTGACTGCACGACTGTTGGATGGCAAACACTGGAGATGCACAGTTGGAAGACAGTCTCATTGTTCTGTCTGCTGCTGCAGGATTGGGCCAAATCGGGTTCCTGTGATCCGTCGTTGGCCAGCACTCTGCATCGTAGGAGGGAGTCTATGGATAAGATGAGAGAACTGGAAGCTCCGCCCAGTCCACTGGGGTATTCTGGGATGCAACCAGATGATGCACACAGAGCGAGAATTGGCCCAGGAACCATTGCAGCCAAGGTAAGAGTAAAAATTTAAATGTAAGTGTATAAATTTCCTTTCCTTGAGAAATGTAGTGTGGTGAGTTGCGTATGTAAATGTGTGCTAATCTTTATGTATTTCCTGTGTGTGTGTGTGTGTGTGTGTGTGTGTGTGTGTGTGCGCGCTTCAGCATGGCGAGCCACTCTCTCCAGCAGCCAGCACTCTAGCTATGGTTCTGACCAGAGGCTTGAGTATGGAGCAGCAGAAGAGCAGCAGGGACTCTCTGCAGTACTCCAGCGGCTACAGCACCCAGACCAACACCCCCTCCTGCTCTGAGGACACCATCCCCTCACAAGGTAACACTCACCCTTAACAGCCACACAGTCCTTCAGGATAAAGCACACATGAGATGTATAGAGCACAGAATTTCTGAATTTCCCTGTTGTTTTTGTGTAGCTTTGATAGGAATCTTTGTACTTGTGTAATTTGGAAAGTGCAGTATTATTTGCCTTCAGTGCTAACATGGTTATTGTAAGTTATTATGTGATAAAGCTCAACAGCTGCAAACTCTTCAAAACGTTGTTTTCAGCCTTCTTTATTATTCAGTGGGAAAATAGATACTCATGACTCACTGTCGCTTCTAGGTTCTGATTATGAGTGCTACTCTCTCAATGGGGATGCTGACAGTGAAGGGCAGGCGGACTTTGACAAGTCCTCCACCATCCCACGCCACAGTAACATTGCTCAGAGCTACCGCCGCATGATCCAAACCAAGAGGCCTGCCAGTACGGCAGGTCTGCCTGCAGGTAAGACCCTGCAGGGAACTACAAATGGTGCAGGGGGAAGCAGCTCCGGAGCCATCACCTCAGGGACGGCCACCATTCGGCGGACACCATCCTCCAAAACCGGAGTGAGACGCACGCCGTCCACATCTGGCCCCATTCCCATCCGGCCCCCCATCGTGCCAGTTAAGACCCCCACTGTGCCAGATTCTCCGGGGCATGCCAGCCCGTCCCAGCATGGCGTGGGCAGCGAGGAGTTTCTGTACGGTGATGACCCATGTGCCTGTGACTACATGAGGGCTTCTCCAAAGCGGATGAGCCTCCCCGACACAGCTTGGGGCTGCGGGGGAGGAGGGGCGGACAGGACTGTTTACGCCCAGCAGGCCCCCGGCATGGCCGCCCACAGCGCTGAGGAGGACCCTCTACTCGCTGCCAACCGCCACAGCCTGGTGGAGAAGATAGGAGAGCTGGCAGCCAGCGCCCACGCCCTCGGTGAGGGTCACTTCCCCTTCCACAGCTCACTGCCAGGGGATCCGACTCAGTGTGTGCCCCAGGAGCTGTCCTCTACGACCCAAGAGGACATGGATATGCTGGTGTCTATACGCCGGGGGGTGAAGCTTCGCAAGACAGTGACTGACGACAGGTCAGGTCCCAGGATTCTGCGGTAGCTGAGGGAGAAGAGGAGAGGCTGTGAAGAAGCAGCTGTGGTGCCCTTATTTACAAACTGAAGCTTTGTAGTGAAAATTTGCAACAGCACTCATGTGATACATGAACTGAGGTACAAGTGATAAAGAGGATGTAACATGTGGTGAATGAAGGCCAGTTCAGAGTAATGAGTGACCATGGACAGTGTCAAGTCATTTCATGTCATGTATGTATTGCGTACGTACAAAGTAATCCATATTTTTTGTTTTTTATTCTTCTTTTTTGTTTTGTTTTCGTCTGTGGGCTCCGTGGCCGTGCATCTCTGCTCCCCGTGTGACCAGTTGTTTCAGCCCAGTTTGTCCCTTTAGACCCAGTGATGAAGACGTCACTACTGTAGGGATCGAATGCTCTGTGTCTTTGTTCTTGCTCTTATAATTATTATGATATTGTGCATTTCTTAATTAACACAGCCACCTGTCAGTGGAAAGTGATGGGCGAAGTGCTCTGTGAGCCTGTCTGTATGTTGTGTTTCTCATCATTACTGTACACGTATCGTATTACCGTTTTGTTTCATAAGCTGAGCAGCAGCTGTGTAAGTCATGTAAAATAGGAGCAATATGGCAGTGTTTTTATTGCTGTACTGTGCTGTCAATATATTCTGCAATTAAACAGGCTTTTTACTGTTAAATGGCTTGATTGTCTTTGTCAGAAAATGTAGTGTATATTAATAAATAGAAATCTACATCCATGTTGTCAGTAATTCAAATAATCCATTGGAATCTGTTCATCTTAGGCTGCTGACATGTAGTGCACTTTGGGTATGTAACAACATTTATTAATTGACCAGCATATTTACAACATCTAAAATGGGCTTCAACTATTTTCCTCAGCCTTTTGAAGTTTTATTTCTTCATTACTTTCTCCACTTTCTCCACTTCTTAAACTGTGTAATTTTATTAGAATTGTATTTCCTCAGGAGCTTTCTCTACTTCAGATTTTATACTGCAGTTAAACTATCCGTTTTTTTATGATTTGGCCAGAACAGTAATCTTAATTTTCCAGAGGTCTGTGCGCTGTAATTTTATCTGAAACCCAATTTGAAACTTTTAACTGTGTGTCTATTTTTCCCAGTAATTTTATGCTTAGTTCACTGTAACTTTGCCCTCGGTTATACTACTTACAACACTGCAGTCCTCTACAAAGACAGGTGGGGGTGCCAGAGACCCTTCACTGTGAGCTGATAACAGTGGCGCCAAAAGGAGCAGTAATGGAGGACATTCATCGACATTACTGCTTCAGTAAAGACATTTGGCAGGCTGGAAAGATGAATGATACTGGGATAAAGAAGAGGGGAAGACGGTAAGGACGTTTTACAGCCGCCAGGACGAACAACATTGATGTTACACCAGTGAAACAATGGAAACATAAAACCAACAGCTAGCATGGGCCTACTCATGTTTACAAAAAAACAAAAAATGACCAAAACTGTTTGTTCACTTGATTGACATGAAATGACCAAAAATATAGCTTAAATAAACTGATGAGAGATATTTCCAATAAAATACTGGCTTCCATATAAGTGGAATTACACATTTATCTCATTTAGGCCATGTAAGTTATTTAGTAGCCTTAAGTTTGTAAAGCAAACTCTCAGGACATATTTTGAAGCATGCTATGTGAAATTTATGTTCCTGGGAGCTGGTTAAAATCCCCCTCATTATTATTTAAATTATAGGTCCTGCTGGAAAACAACTCCTAAACTGAACTGTCATGTGAACCATGATGAACCTTTGCCTGGATAAGGGACCTCTATTGGAGGGTAGCTATTTCTGAATGATATATGAGCATGAAGTCCATTTAGAGCCACTCTTATTAAGAGCCCACTCAACAGTGTACCCTGGAAAAAAATGAACAATAGAATCCAAAGAATTAGACAAAGTGGAAAAATGAGCCAGCCAGGGTTGAGGGTGTTTTTGAGACAGAGGCATATATAACTGATCTATTTTAATGGAAAAAAAATGGAGGCTCAGAAGATCTGAATATGACCAGATATCGAAGATCAGACAGTTGGAGCCAGTGGTCTAAGCATGCATAATAGAGGGGTGGAGGTTGCTTTTGTTTTGGTCCCATGTATAAATCATACAGTAGATGCTGCAGGACCACCATGGCTGAAGCAATTATTAGTTTACTCGGCTTGGGAAGCCTTCGGTATTTTTCTTATTCTCCCTAAATGGGAGATATCATAATCCTCTCAGCCTCATAAATAGCACATTATTGAATTTACACTATTAGTTCATAGCCTTGCACTGGTCCAGTAATGGGAATCTGCCTAATGGCTGGGGCTTGCTGGGATAATTAACTGAGAAAAGAAGTGAGAGTTGAGTTGAGTTTCATTGTGCGTCTAAGGTAATGTTTTCATTCTCTAAACTGTGTTTCAAAGAGAACATCATCACCAGCCTCTTTCAAAAGAATCTCACCTCTTAGTCAGGCAGAGCGAGAGGGACACCGAGCTGTGCTAATTTTCATTTTCTTTTATTTTTCAATGACACTCTCCTGCGTCTTCTGATGATGTGAGAACTCTTTTAATGTGCTAATAGATAGTCGTGATTGTTCGGGGCTACAACGAGATACTGTTAAAATCAATGATCATTTTCTTAGCGTGCTAATCACTGAGGCAACCCCAGGCTCCACTAATCACAATGTAGATAATAATAAAAGTGCTCCTCAGACAAGATGTGGCCCTGAAGTTGTGCGGTTTCTTTCTATCAAAACAACAGGCCTTGCATAAATCATTAAATTATTTTTGGCTTTTTCCTTCAAAGTGGCTGCTGTTGTTCCCATTTTACTACTCTTGCCGAGTCTTTCAATGAATAAACGTCAGCTTTTATGAGATGTGGCATTCTAAGTAAAAAGGCTAAAGAGATGCTCGGTAATGAGATGGTTTGATTTTGTTGCTGTTTTTTGCACAACTGACATTTTCAAAACCTGACGATACCTCCATTGCATTATTATTGGTGCAGGTAAATTCTGAACCTGGTTGCACACGTTGCTCCATAATTAATACCTCTATTAATAAACAGTTATGGCTTCTTTCTACAGCACAGCTTAAATACTACAGTAGGAGGTAGGAGCCTTACGGGGATCACAGATCAAATCTAATTAGCCGTACCTAATACATGGGGGAAATGTCTTTATATTTATCCAGTTCCTGCTTTTTGCCTTCAGGTTGTGATGAGGGGAAATGTCCTGAGGGGCCCATATACACAGGAACGCTACGATGAATGCTACTACAGAGCTGCTGCTCCATGTCAGGTGTCATGGTGCTTCCAGAAATGGCTCTTTGCAGCTCTTCCAGGGGAACGTGTGGGGTAGGGTTTCGGTAAATGTTCACTATAAATGTTCACAGATGAATAGAAACCAGAGAGCGGGATGCTTAGTCATCCATTTTAATTGTCCTGTCATTCTTTAATAAACCTGCCTTTTTCAGCCAATTATTTCATTGACTTCTGCTGAACAGTCTATTTTTATGACATTTTAACACTCTACTTACTCTGTGGCATAAACGGCCTATTAACTGATGTTAGTGCCAAGTCCTCTTAACACTACCTTCCATCATTTCCTGTTTGTGTTTTTTTCACCCCTCTTTTCCAAGATGAATAATAGACAACCTGCGATTTATAGAACATACAAGTTACATTATGCGACCTTCTTCCCTCCCAATCCCATCATCCCTTGTCTCAGAGGAGCGCAGACCCAAAGGTAGAATGTTTCTAAATGCTACAAGGCTACAACCTTTGCCTTCAGAAGCTACGTCTGCCTCTGTTTGAGTGAAGGGAATAGATTCAGTCAATTATTCATTAAGTAAGCATGAAGCTTTCTAATGTTCGTCTGCTGCTTACTTCAGTGGGATTTTTTTTCTTTCTTTAATGCCCTGCAGCTCTCAGTTATCTGTTGGAGAAGAAGGATGATGAGACCGTTTCATGATTTTTTAATTTATTTTTTTTTAATTCATTACAGCTTTGTTGTTTTTATGTGGTGTATGTTGGCGTTTCATCTCGGTAGATAACTGCTGCAACCCTCAAGTAAACTACCCCTCACACTCTGGCCTGGCCCCGTGATTGAATTAGCCTTTGCTACAGCTATCTCCCATGCTGGCAGTCACGGTGAATTTCACCATGTGAGACAACATGATAAAAGACAGGATTTGATTTGCATTCATGAAGCACTTAGGAAGTTCAAAGAGAAGTTACAGAGCAGAACAGAGAGCACAGGGTCCTCTCAGACAGTGTCTATTTTAGATATTACAATTTCCCCCTAAATGGCAATACCAGTGATGTTACATGGGGTCATTTCCCATCAATAGGCTCCCTGTCATGGTTTGGTCTGAGGTTATTTTGGTGCACATATTTTGAAATGCCTTTTCCCTCCTCGGGTCAGAGATTGTAAAAACACCAGTGAGTGTGGGAGGCTCATGTGTCCTGGTGACACAGCCCACAGCGTGTGCCACGTAAGAAATACAGCGATCAACCAATATGAGCTTTGTGCTCCAGCTGCAGGCTGTGATTCAAAATTGTCTGGGGGCTCACTGCCAGTTACCAGAGTTATTGCCTGAAAAGAACAGTTTACCTCAGAGAGTGGATTCGGCTAAAATTGCAGTGATGGATTGTGGTTTCAAATTGATAAGGATCTTTCAGTGGGAGCTTTGATGAATTTTCAAACTGAATACAGATGTAGCCTATGTATGAGCAGACTTACATTGCATGGCATTGAATTACATGTTCAGCATAATACCCCCCCCCCCACGCCCACAATGCATATGAATATTGATCCACACACATCTAAAGTAAAGGTTGACATGACATGGGAGACAAACTCCATAGAGCGTACAGCAGTGCTCTCTAGCCCATTATTTCCTTATCTTTTTGACAATTCAGAGCCCTCCAGTCCATGTAATATTTAGTCTTCTGACTTGTCACGTAGGGAGAGGTGAGGGGAATTGGAAGTATGCAGTCTGTGGGAATTAGCAGTAGCCTCCTACAGCTTAGGTTTAGAGTGCCCTGGGTGTTTGGCACGCTAGCAGAGTGGGAGGGGAAAGGAAGAGCAATCAGGGAGACAATGTTAATTTGGACTCCGGTGTGCGTGTACACTGGCTGCAAAGACGTATGGAGCTACGCAGCGTAGGCTGTCCTAAATCATCATGTTTACACAGTTTAACAGCCCAGATCTTAGCATTTGCATTTATATTGATGCATTTTCGGGTTTTTTGTAGTGTTTTTAAGCTATAAATGAATCGTGATTGTGCAGTGCATTGCAGGAACTGTAACCTAAAGTTTAGAGAGGACTTTGACCAGAAGGTCGTGGGTGCAGTTCCTCAGGCAGACAGGAAGGAGCTGAGTGCAGTGCATGAGTAATTCCTCCTTCAACAACAACTGGAGAAGTGTTCTTGAGCAAGGCAGCCCTAACTGCTTCACTGGAGTCAGTACTGGGAAACTGCACTGGTTGGTCCAGACAGAGCGTCGATGGGAAAAGGAGCATATATGTTCACTGGACTTTCTCTGGACAGGAAGGATGAGTGATTTTCAATCAACACTTATTAACGCTGAGAGCGGATTTGTGGCAGACGGTGGCATACGAGTGGGAAGGCTCTTGCTGCTTGTGCACAGGCTCAGCCGGCGTGGAGAGGTTTGAGGCGGGGACCCGCCTGACCATCACACAGGGTGGGGTTCACCGAGGAGCTCCGTCCCCGCGCGCTGCCACGCCCCCGCGCTTGGCGCTGTCCGGTTCTCTGGTGCTGAACGCTGGGTAAGAATACAGCCAACTGCCTGCAGCGCTGTGGACTGCCTGCACGCAGCCGTGCTGCATGGAGCCAAGAGACTGATCTCCCAGGATGAAAAAGCTGTAAGTTCACAGGGGTCTCCTGGAAGGATCGTATCGTGGATAACTATGAAGGAAATGTTTCTCAAGTGTTTCTCTCTTCTTTTTTAATGATTTTCTACCAACCCCCCTGAGTCGCATAACTTGCCACCAACATGATTTGGGGTGTTTTGTTATGCTGCCTTCTGACGCCGGCTGCTGGATATCAAACACAGGAGCGACTGCCTTTCTTTCACGGGCATGTTTTTGAGAACTCCCCGACGGCTTCTAAAGTAAACGGACTGAGCATCCCGGTGAGGCGCATCAACGCGCAAAAATGGTGCCCAGTCTCCGGGATGCACTTCAAACTGTATGGAAACGGCAGCGAAGATTTCCGCGCCTTCGCCCACCACAAGCGGGGGAATATATTGCTAAAAACTTCCAGGGTTTTGGACAGAGAGGCTCGCTCAGAATACTTGCTGAGCGTAGGTCTGTGTTGCCAGACCTGCGTGTCGGAGTCTGTCGTCTTCGAGGTTGCGTCGGTAAAAGTGGACGTTTTGGACACCAACGACCACGAACCGACTTTTCGCAGTGCAGACACCGTTCACATAACTTTAGATGACACCACTGCTCTCCGTAGTGTGGTTTACAGGCTAGAGGCTGTCGACGCAGACAGCGGCAACAACGCAGAGTTGACGTACATTTCCAGCCCCAAAAATGGCAGTTTCTATGTTGTCCCGAAAACAGGCGAAGTTTTGCTGGTTGACTCTATCCTGGGGCTCCCATCTAAATTCAAATTCTGTGTTTTTGCCAGAGACCACGGATGGCCCCCTCTGACCAGCAAAGGTGTAGTGGTTACTATTGCTCCACAGCGGTGGGAGACGCGTCCTGCTGAATTAGTGGGGTCAGGGAGGGCAGGTCGGTCGCCGAGGGCATTACTTGACCCAGGCACTGTGGTTTCCCTCAACGTGTCTGAAGATGCCAGCATCGGCTCGGTCATAACGAGCCTGAGTCCCACCAGGTTTCAGTCAGCCGCCTACGAGCTGATTTACCCGGAGTCACAGAGCCCTCCGGTCACCGTGGGGCGCGACAGTGGAGATATCACGATAACCAGGAGGCTGGATAGGGAGACAGAGCCTTTCGTGGAGCTCACTGTTAAGATTCAGGACAAACGAGGTGTGTAGAATATTCCTCTATTAATCCGCACTTAAGTTAGGCCATGCACCCCCACCCCCACCCTTTCCCAGGGTATTATTTGCATTGTGGTGATGATGCCCTATTTTAATAGATTGCTGCACATTACATGCACATGGTAAAATGATGCCATCTGGACACCTCGCCCTTCATCAGTGGACCCCCTCAACAGCCCTGACATATCCCTCATATCCATACAGGGCTGTCAGTGTAGCTGCAGCATAGGATCATTCCACAGGTGTGCCTCATTATTATCAATCCATCCACATACCTGAAATATCAGCTCAAACATTGCAACATTCAGTGGAGAGATTTTTTAAAAATGTATTTCAATATTTGTCCAATTTATTATGATATGCATGCGATATTTTAATTATGATTGAACATTACAAGCTTATTCGTAGCAGAGGAGATGAGTTTTTCAGTTTATGTTTAAGGGTCTTTGTCTTTTCTCTGTATGTCCTTGATTGACGTAGTTTGCGACTGTGAAGTTGTTTTCAGAGCTAATCCTTGCAGAGTGGCAAACCACTTCGACCCTCTCTCTGTCTCATCTACTGGCATTACCCCTCTAATCCTCCTCTCATTCACTCCCTAGTCCCAGGGATTTGAAGTAGCACTGCCACAGTCAGTCAACCTCTCAAATTCTTGGAGGAAAGGTGAAACTCGTGTGTATCAGTTGTTCAAGTTTTGTTTTGTTCCTCCAAAAGTTAGACTTTGAGAGTTAAAAACAAGAGAACAAAAACAAAAACAAGGAATCAAAATGATTTGCTTTGTAATTGAGCTGCACAGTGTGCAGGAAACAGTGTGCGCTGTTTTCATTTGCATTGCCTGCTGCTGTTACATTGCACAGCATGTTCTAGATTGTAATTGCATGCCTGATTGGGACACGTTCTTGCAAAGGGGTGTCTGGAGGTTTTTTGAGAGAGAGCGAAAATAGTCAGAATTCTGACGTTCTTTCTTTCTCTGAGATGCTTTACAGAAATAAGCCTCTCTAGCCTGACACATATTCAGATACCATCCTCCATTTTACCTCTCTCACCTGCGAAACTCTCCTCTCCTGATCAAAGGCATGGCATGTCCTTTATCCTGTGACTACAGCTTTCCAGACAGAATCCTGACGGGAGTCTGGGAGGACAGGCCTTTCTTCTGCTTGTCTCACTCCCAATCCTTGCATACATGTCTGAGTGAAGGAGTCCATTTTAGCTGGGGTTTTTTTTTAGTTTTTTTTTTTTAAGCGTTTTACCCTAATCTCCCACGTGAATTCTCTTCCTACCTTTGCATGTGGGTTTGCTCAGGTGTTACGATAAATTCGTGGTCTGTCTCATAGGTAAAGGAGCGAGCTCATAGACACATTAGAGAGAGAGAAAAGAATGAGATGCTTTGTATGTGTGCACTTGTCTTTGTAGGTTATGCTAGTGTCAGACTGCGTGGTCATACTAAAATTGACCCCGGGTACAATAACAACAGTTTTAATAAGGCCCCATGTGTTGCATCGTCTCAACTTACTTCACCGCCGTGAACTACAGAGCTGTCCGCGGTGCTGACAGTCACCTGCTGAATGTCAAACAGAAAGCACTGTCAGGCAGCAGTCTACCAGCAGTTCAAAGAATACCCAAGTCAGCAGCATTCAGTGCTAACCTTAAAGATATTTACTACATTATGCACATAGAAGGGCTGGATAAAATAACAGGTACGCTCTAACACAATCCAGTGCCACAGCATAACAAACCATGGCCTCAACAACCAGAACCAGAGTTGAAATAACGCTTCTCAGAGACAGATACAAAGATACAGTGCTACCTGTACCTTTGTAATAGTACAGGCAGTTTTTTATTGCGGCATCATTATAGGGATTCTGTTTAATTGAGTCTTCCTTTCATTTTGTCCACACCTTTTGCATACTGAGCCTGTCACTTTCATTCTAACACAGATGTGCCAATACTGATGAAAAGTCTTGCTGCTGATCCTCTCCTTCTACAACACTAATATTGCTGCTTCCCATGCTTTTTATTACAACTAGCACTATTACCATAAAGCCATCCCTTGTAGCCTATATGTAAATGTGTACCTTAGTGATTGATTTTCTGTTAACAGGCACCGCTGCTCAGTGTTTGCTCTCCTGGATAATTCCAAGAACACACACGTGTTCTTCACAGGCTGTGTGGGAAAAAGTGTACAGGTGGTTATTAACTGGTGAATGCAGATTTACTATTCGTGTAGTGAATGAGTTCATTAGCTGGTTAATTTGGGCATGAAATGCTAATCACATTGGTGCGAGGCTTTCTTATGTTAATAAGTTTGCTGTGGGTACGGCGTTATGATCAGAGCCATCAGAAGAGCTGTTATTTGTGCTGTTCAAATGGAGATTTAAAAGTCTAGTTTGACACTTAAATATCTCAGATAAATTATTCTGGCTCACTGCAGATAAGAGGGAGATAGAACAGCAGTACTGGATTACTCTCAGTATGGGGTCCATCCTCATTGACATTCTTACCTGAATGAAAATGTGCTTACCAAAAACCCATCCTCTAAGACGTGACATGTTTGAACACTGAACCGTCTTCGTTGGCGCTTCTGTTAATCAAAAACCGCGTTAAAAGGTTTTATTTGAATAAATGTTGAATAATAAGGTTATAATGTGCTAAGTGTGCCATCAAAATGTAGTAGTTGGCACACATTTTACCCGGGAAATGCACAGTTTGTCATCCATTTTTAAAAAGATACCGAGGCCTACATACACCAAAATGTGGTTGCTTCTCATAGTCATGAATATAATTAAAATAATTTACCATAACTCTCATATCTGATGCTGCTGCTATCCAGATCTGATGTAATTAGTCATCGTCGTGATTGGCATTTTCTGCAGAAATGGATCGTTCAATGTAATCATGCAACATACTGTCACATATGACTGCTCAGTGTGAACAATGACATTGTTTAACCAGTTTGGGATTATTCTTTACTCTAGCTAATTTCTGAAGTAATGTTCTTATATTACACATTACCATCACAGCGCTGTGATTCATTACACCACTTACTTTTTAATTACAGCCCCAAAGTTAGGAATTACTTTCTCTTTTGCAAAAACAAAACAAACATTTTCACTTAATTTCTTTTCTTTTAATTATACTTAGCTCAAAACTCTCTTTAACGTAATAAGAAAAGTAGGTCTCCATCAGAGTATATGTATGGTGCATTGTTTTTAGACAGCTGTACTTATTCAGAGATCATAATAAAACATTTCTGGGGGTTGGGATCTAATTGGGATTTTACTGCATGTATAAGACAGGATTTCAGGACCCCTGACCCTGTTCCTCCCACTCTGATGCATCAGATTTAGTTTACGGTTGTATCGCCTTGTTTGCCTAAGGAGCCTCTTCTTCCTCAAGGCCCCGTGAAGGTAGTCCTCCTTTCTCCTTGACTAGATCCCCTGCTAATGTTGGAGAAATATTTACCTTCTAAACTATATTCAGTACACCAAAAAATCCCCAGAGAAAACAATGAAGTGATATTTTTCTGTCATAGCCTCTGTGTATCAAACCAGCAGTATAAGAAAAAAAAAGGTAAAAGCAATGGAAGTAGGCCATGACTCATGACTCACAGAAACTGGTTATGTGGTGTTGTTTTGAGGAGAGGGAGTGAGGGACCTCTACAGCACTTCATGTAAAGGATTTTTTGCTGGTCCACAGAGGACGTCAGTTTAGATTTGTATTGGTGGGGATTTTTTTCTTTTGGTTGTCCCATCCGAAGAATCCCTTTCTTTGCACCTGAGTAGGGATCTGTTAATGGTATTTGACGGGTTAGGAGGAGTATTGAACAAGTGGTGCAGTCCTTTGTGAGTTGGAGTGGGGGATATTGGAGTGGTTTCTCTCTCTCCTTTAGGTATCTGTGGGCAGGGTGGCATTCAGCTTGTGGTAATCACCTCTCCTCAGCCCGTTTTGTCAGGGAACCTTCTTCTGTTCTCTCTCTCCGTCCTCCTCTCCTCTTCCTGTCTCTGTCTCATAGTCAGCATCTCGCCTCATGCTGTCTTTAATCCAATTTTCCCTTTCATACTCGCCCCCCCCCTATATTTGCATATTCCCCTTGTGATGTGAAATGAATTGAGAAGAGACTCGATCTCATTTTTGTTTGTAATTTGTGACTGTGGGGCTGTTTGTTTAAGTAGAAAACAATTTCACCAAAAGCTGTCTGCAGTTATTCAATTTAGTAAAAAAAAAAAATGCCCGTGGTGATTATGCTTAATTTTGTGTGTGGTTGTTAGCATGTGTGTGGTTGCATGTGCAAATACACAAGGATTTTTTTTTTCCCATGCACACTTCTAATTGTATAAATGTGTTTGTGTGTCAGTCTGTGCATGTGTTAAATGTTATGATTGTCCTTTCAGTATCCAGATTCCCCGCAGCAGAGATTCTCAGATTTGTTGTTTCTGACGACATGCTGTGAAGCTGTAACACGCCTGCAGCATTTGATTTCTGCTCTGTGGTCTCTCAGATATCAAATGGATGCGTCTAAGCAACATCCCTGCAGTCCTCTCTTCTCTACAGTCCTAGCATGTATCTGATGCCATGTAGGAGGGAAGGGGAGTGTGTTTGCCACAGTTTCTTAAAGATGGGATTAAGCAGAGAGAATGAGAGCAGGGAGAGGAAGGGAAGAAGCACTCCTTTACATGTGGAAGAGATATTTAAAAGGGGATACAGGACACTGCTATCAGGGGCACAGAAAGGTCAGGACAAGCTACAGTTCTGGGGGCATGGTCACAGAGTGTGGCTTTAGGATGAAGAAGGTTAAGTGAGGCAAAGGTGAGAAACCTGAGGAGGAATGAGAAAGTCAGGGAAGGATGGAGGCAGAAAAAGATGGAAGGAGTGTGTAAATGCATGTCCGTGTGAGATTGTTTTTCCCTGCGTGCCTATAAGCTTTACTGAAGATAAGTAAAGGGCAGCCAGATCAGAGGCAGGGAGTTGTATACTGCTGACGAGAGGTCAGCTCGGTGAAACATAATTGTCAGATGGTTAGAGGGCAGAAGTGAGAAACTATTGGGGTGGCAGGAGGGGAATGAGGTGTGCATGTACTCTACCCTGTAGTGCAGAGTGGATGGCTACAGGGCACAGGGGGGCGGGAAAAAATATAGTACTGTACAGCATCGAAAAGGGCAATGTGTGCTCGTATTTGTCTGAAGATTGTTGGGGGGCAAGTAGAGGGAAGATGAGAAGAAAAGTATGACCTGCCCTTTGGAATGGCATGAAGAGAGGAAGCAAAAGATTGTGTGTTCTCTCCCGAAAGGATACTCCTTTTTAGGGTATCTGCCGATACTGAGTAATGATCCAAATTTAAACTTGGAACTCACGGGGATCGTTTTTATTTAAGGCAACACGAGGCCGGGGATCCTCCAACAAGTCGTTCTCCGTATTAAAACGACAACATTTTTTCTGATCTGACGCACACATCGGCAGGATGACATAATTTGTCTGCGCCTTCCAAAACCGTCACAAATCACAAACAGCATTGTTGGTTAGGTTGGAGTTTAGGCACAAAACGACTTGGTTAGGGAAAGATCATGGTTTGGGTTGAAAAACATTACTTCGTTAAGGTAACGGGAAGCGAACGGCATGTCAAAGTCCGACGTTTTGATGAATCGTCCACCACCCTGACCTCCTCCCTTTGCGGACTTTATGGCTCCATAACAATGTCACACTTTCTGACTGTTCCTAGGGCCGTTAGAGGTCTCTGTCACTTGAAGGTAAACATGCATCGCTATTGGGCAATGACTGATGCTGTCCTTTTTCTTTGGAGGACACTTTCCAGGGAGTGACCTGCCATGACTTAATGAATATAATTGATAGCAGAAACACCAAATTTCATCATGACATTACAATGAGAATGAGAGAGACTGCATTTAATGTGAATGGGTCACGTCTCATCTGCTTAATAAGGTCAGTATGGAACCTGGTAGCAGATCAAATCGGTGAATCCCTACTACCAGAACAACTAGAAGAGGGAGGAAGAGAAGATATTTATGTGTGTATGTGCAGGTGTCAGAGCAGGATAAGTTGGTTTAAGTTGCCAAAAAACACAATTATGAAGCCGAAGACGTGGAACTAGCGAGTATGTATATGTCTGTCATTCTGTTTACACAAGCAATGTATATCTCATTACTGCAGAAACCTCGACACTCGACCCACATAAATTACGCAGGTTTGTTGTGTGAGGTTCAGTGGGTGATGTGAGTGCTGCATAAGGCACAATGCTGTGAGGACAGTCATGGCGACAGGGAGTTTTTATCTGGCCAAGGGTCTGCATTATTGATGCCCATTACCACAGACATTGTCAACTCCAGACGTTGCACGGAGGCAGGCGCTGTCAGGTAAATGTCTTGCTGACCTCCAACGGCACAGATTCCCAGAATGCCTCTGTGCAACCTGGTGTCTACCTGTGTGATAAATGAGTCTGACTTGCACATTGTACGAGGAGCTTATCACCAGCTGAGAAGGTTTTGTTTTATGACATTAAAGCTAATCCATGATGTGCTTTGTAGGAGTCAACGTTTGAGTTTGAGGGTTTTGTTGGTGTAATTTAATTTTCTGCTATTGTGTTTGCTGTGATTGCCTAAATTTGTAACGATTTGTGATGAACACATTAACAGTTTACTTCACTGGCTGAATGTCCCCTCCTCACCTGCCATTTAAAACTTTTTTTGGTTCTGCCTTTGCCTGCTGGATAGCCTCTCTGTGGCGTTTCCCCAGAGAGCGGAATTGATTTTGTGCTATTGATTAACCAGGAGCTGTTTTGCTCTCAGTCACAAAACATCACTTTAAACAACAATTTATATGTCGCAGAATGGGCTGTGACAGACTGTTGCTGATAGTTTACAAACTCACGGAGAGGTAGGTGTGTGATTGAGTCGAAGGGCTGATAGAACTGTCCTGAAGCACTCTAATGAATCAGCTTTTCAGACAAGCCCGTCTATAGGCTAGAATGAGCAAAGGAGAATTGGAGCTAGTGCTGGGATATGTCGTGGGAATTCAGTGCTTGTGCTTATTTATCTATTTGGTCTTGAATTTCTCAACCTTTTGTACCCAAAGGTCCAATTAACTGAGCATAACAATGGTTGCAGCTCCGCTCTCGGTGGCCCAAGGAGGCACTGCTAAACACACAGGACACAGACAATTTTGAAAGCTCTGTTAACTGTGAACAAGGAGATTTTTAATGCCGAAAAAAAGATCACATGGCTGGCCAAGTTGCCTAGTGAGATGTTTTGACATGCCATGAACTTTGCTTTGGAGTAAAGTGCACAAATTGCAGAAATTGCAGTAATTGTGCGACACCAATTTGCACAGTGTGAGTGCGGCTTTGTTGAAAAGATGAAAATGACTGCCACGCAAAAAGAGATGGTAGAATGAAAAAAAGAGGACTTTTTCTAAATTTCAGTCTGACTGACGATCAGAAAGACTGTGTAGAAGGCAAGGGAATTATGGCTCAGATTAGAAAATGTGTTTCAAAAAGATGTCCATCTCATGGTTCAGTTATTTAATCAAGTCCAGGAAACAGGGAGACAGTCTACGACTCCATCACAGCCAGAAGATGGCTGATTACAGTAGCAGGTGTCTTTGATACAGAGAAAATGTAGTGGCTCTCTGGGCTAATGAGCATCCAGGAGAGAGCATGGGCTACATGGGCTGTTGTATGGATGTTTTCAAATGTGACTGTGTGTGTGAGAGAGTGTCAGATATATAGAGAGATATGCAAACAGGATCTAAAGACCATAAAGGAGGACCATTTTGTTTCTGCTTGTTTTGTGATCTGGACTTGGACTGTCTATTGTATGCTTTTGTTATGTTCTCCCCATCTGTATTTGGACATTTCTGTTATGTCTGTTCCAAACTTGGCTCATGTGCCTGTGCATGTGGAGCATGTGTGTGAGGATTTTTTCTTTCTCTAACTGTGTTCCAGCTACCAATTTGTGTCTGTTCTCCATGGAACCAGTGAACGTGCATGACTTTCTTTCTATCTTTCTCTCTGCCTCGACAGTGTAGGGCTTAATTCTGTGGACTAATCAGACCATATGGTCTCTACAGTCTTATGATGTGCTGAAAAGGATGGGATAGGAATGCTGCTGTGTCGTTAGCAGTGCCAGCCTTGCCGTGGAAACACAAAGACACGTGCCACTGCCACACATTGAGGATCAAGACCCGGAACTGAGTGCACAGATTTTGCAGCAGCTCTTGTAGCCCCTTTTTCTCAAAATGAAACCAAGAAAAATATTAAAAATGAGGCTGTATAAAGTGTTTTCCTTGGCGTATCCTACTGCATATCTGCTGTTTAGACACAGCTTTGCATGTCATTTTTTCACAAGTTATCGACTCATAATTACTGCTGCCCTTTCTGCCCTGACACCGCAGCTGCTATTTAATCGAGTAATTTCAATAATTAATAGTCTGAATGTGCGTTAACTTGGCTTTGATGGATATCTCTGACTGAGAAATGGCTGTGTCTGTCAAACACTAAATTGAGGATCTGTCCCTAAATGTTTGGTTAGCCCCATGAATAATCATGTGCTCAACGTTACACGAGTCACTCAGCTTGTCTTAATATTTGGATTGAGTGCCCTATCTCCATATATTTACAGTAAATCCTACTGATGGAGTATTACTTATTAAAAATATTAATATGAGATCATGTTCATCCTATGTGAATGTGCGGATATTATCACCGATTTGGGGCATTAAAGTTGAGTAATGTTACTCTTTACTACACGTTAGATATAATCATAGATTTCTGTTGTTCACTCTGCTCTGATAGCAGATATTGTGATAAATCGTGATGAGGTGGGGGGAGTTTAACACTTGGTTTCTCTCTCACACACACACAGTGTGGTGATAAACATTGATCTTGCTTAATCTTGCTGGCCTGCTGTTAATGACGGGAGATGATGGTCCACACAGGACAGACTGCTCACTGGATTAGATATCTAAATGAGGACTTTATCCTCATCCTCTCTTCCTCTTCCCCCATTACCAATAAGCCAGACCGCAGTCACATGCTGAGTTACAGTTTAATGCATGTGACTAGTGTAGTGTGTAGCATGTTTTGTGCACATGTGTGTGCCATGCAGACAATGGAGAAACCATGTCCATGTGTGTTTTGTCATGCAGGCGTGCAGCTTTTACATTGGAGGAACACTGTCAGAGCTCTACACTGCTGCTCCATACTAATCTGCTGTACTTCCACAGGAATACATTTGCAATGTTCAACACATTATTGTACCTTTGCACAATAACAGACAGTGATAGGGTGTTCCCAGAATGCCTCCCTCTCTGGTGTGCTAAACAAACACAGACCCAGGTTCTGGTTTCAGTGATAGATTAATGCTGTTTCACCCTCACACTGTGGCTTGTTTTCCCATTAAACCTGTGTGGCTGCCTCTGTTGCTTCTGCCTTGGCCCTGGTGTTGCTGTGCGTATGTGTTTGTGTGTGTTGGCGTCTCTGACCGCGCATGGGCTGTGTGTGTTTGTGTTTGTTTGCCTATATACGTGTTTGAATGGAAAGATATCGAAAGGGCTCCGAGGACAACCCCCATCAATCACCAACTCAGAAGGAAATGGAGAGAGGGATGGAGGATGGAGAGAGAGATGGAGGTTGCCACAGGAAGCAGCATTTGGAGAAAAGGAGAGGGGGAGACAGAGGAAAAGTAGACGAATGGATGGAGCAGGCCGGGCTGGCTCTGATTGAGCTGGGTAGTGTAGTTTATATCCTTTAGAGATAAGGCCGGGGAGCACTGCTCAGCAGCTTCCTCCCCCTGTAGCTTGAACTGAGCGTGATAATAAGAAAGCGTGAATGGGGCAAATTGAATTAATGCCGCGGCACACCATAAAAGCCCTAACTATAATGCATTTTAAAATCCTATAATGAGCAGAGAGCTAAAATAATTTCACACTCCAGTGAAGAAGATGGCCCTCTAACAGATTTTGGGCCTGGCTGACACTGCCAAGGCTTTTGTCATTTAATGTGACTCTAGGTGCTATGTCGAAATGATACTTACTCTTACTTCCTGGGGTACAGCAGCATGAGGCAAACTTAGCGAACAAACCATTCAGATTCCCGCAACACATGCAGAGCTCAATCAGAGCAGGGAGCGGCTGCTTGCCTGCTGATGTCTCGCTTGGGTCAGTTTTACAGTCTCGGGGTAAAACAGAGTTGCAGAGAGGGCACATCTGCCATGAAAGTACTCCCTCATTACTCTCCATTAACAGCCCATTCAGTGATGCGGACAGCGGTAGGAGCTGGACCCTATCCACACACACTAGCACGATCATACGCGTGTATACGCACTGAGAAGAGGCACAGATGTGTGCTTTTGTATGTACACGCTCAGAAACACACTGTTTCCTGCCCTCACATGCTCTCAGCTCTCCCATCTTCATCATTAGAGTCATACCGTCATAAAGCTGAAATTACCTCTCTATCATCAAACCAGGGAGAAAGAGAAAGATAGCTCTCTGACACACACTAACACTAACAGACGGGTGCTGATAGAGACTAATGACCAAATGAAAGCCTCTGGTATGAATAGTGCACCTTCCTGGCTGGAATGGAAGAGAGCAACGTGGTATCAACCGCTATTTCCTCTTCTCTCCTCTCCTCGACCTTCATGAACATTAAACCCAACCCTGCACACTGTTCCTTGAGGAATATATATTTTTTTGTTTTTCTGGAGCTGCGTTGGATTTCTTGGAACTCCTCACACTTTCCACTTAACCCCAGGCAAGTGAGAGCTGAGGGGTGCATAGGAGCATCTCACTCATCTGTTTTCTACTGGAAACGCATACAGAGAAGACAGAAAGACCCATGAACGTGCGAACAAGACACATTCAGTTAAACTTCAATACTCTTGACGTTGCCAACACACAAACACTCGTGCAGACAGTATGTAACACACACATGCTATATACAAGTTGGGAAAACATACACACCACACATTCCCAAAATGAAAGCCCAGAACGAGGTACAAAGCACGGCAGCCAGAGGCTAAACAACAATTTATATCTGTATACCTTAGGTCCCCTTACAGAGAGATTGCTCTGGAATATTCCATCTTGCAGTGTCATTTAGATTAACTCTTGCCACCTTTACAAATGACTGGTCTCTGCTGTGAACTGTGCGACAAGGGCGTGCATGTGTGCCGCTGCACATCCATGTCATTTGTAGTGCAGTGGGTTGGTGGGTGGGTGAGTGCACCATGCACTTTACAGTATGTATGCTTGAGTGCACATCTTCTTCTTTCTACACTAAGTCTGTTTGGATAGCAGCGACATTGTTCCATCACAAATTTGAGAATAGAAAGCATACTTCACAGACAGATCTAATTATGTATGATATCACAGATAGTTGTGAAGATACAATACTTGACTACTAATGTAGTGCTTATGTAAATGTAACCTAATACCTGTCTGTACAGTTATTTCTCCCCAGTTTCATTTGAGGAAAAGCAAGGAATCCCACACACTGTCAATCTATAGTGCTCGCTTTAATTTCATTTTAAAAATATCCACCAGAAAGCTCAATTTGTTTGTTTATCTTCGCCTGCCCATCAAAACCTGAGAGAACACAGGGCTGCACGGCTTTTATAGAACTGAGAATAGAGCTCATGTAGCCGAGTGCCCATTTTATCTTCTTGTTTTGCCTTCCAATACATTTTTAGCCTTAAGATCTTATTCCTACAGAACAAATGGGCTGTCCATGGCCTCTGTTAGGAAGCTTTTAATTCCCAATCTACAGTAATCTTATAGAATGCCTACAGTTAAAAAAGCTCTTTTGTTTAGACTTTCAAAGTCTAGATAAGAGACAAAAGGCAATGAAGTGTTTTCAATCAGGGCCTCGAAACTGTGAAGCCACTTGCCTTAAGAAATGTAAACAGCACCCCAGTATCTTCTCTTCAGACACATCTGAAAACCTAATTGTCTTGCATTCAATAGTCAACCTGTTACTGCCCTCATTATGCTGTAGGACTAATATTGATTTGTATGGAGCCCTGGGTCCTGTTGGCTTTGATGGTGTATTTAGCATTTGCTGAAATCCTGAGTGGACTATTAAGCCTGTTTTTATATGTGTTGGTGGTACTCCTCTGCTTCGTGGGTCTTGATGGGAAAGTGTAGGCTTTACTGTTGGTATTGCTGATGGTTTGTCAACAGTTTTAGTGTCCAACTTGAAACAATTGAATGAATACTGCAACACTTGGGGAAACATTTGTGTGCATTGGATTATCAATATAATTTCTGTGCATCTAGTGCAGATATGCTGAAGGTCAGGGATGTGATTAGCATGACGTTAGATTAGCGCAAAGGCTGTGGAAAACATTAGTCTACCTAGCCTAGGCTACCTATAGGGAAACAGTGAGCCTAGCTCTGTCAAAAGTCAAACAATTCATTTTTCAAAAACTGTAAAGCTGTGCCGTGTTTATTTAACAGCTGTAGAAATAAAAAATGAGTCACTGTGGTTTAAGGAGCTGTTAGCTTATAGTAGTCCTGAAATTGAATTTGCCTGCTTTTGATGCTGTCCACTAAGCAAAACTCAGGTGGCTCTTAACTCTTTCACTTTAGGATTTCCTTGTTTGTAGACTAAACTCTTACATTGTGTGCTCTTTTTTTTTGACTTCTTTGCCAAAGAGACACATTTTACTTGTTATAAAAAAAAGTCTTTAAAGATCCATCAGTTCAGTTTGAAAATGTTCAGTTTGTTTGTGCTGAGTTTATTCAGCATTTATTTGGGAGCCCTGGATGCCTGAAATAACTCGTATGACATCACCGCTCTATAACCTGGCAGAAAGTAACTAAGTATATATACTCAAGTACAATATTGAGGTACTTGCATTTTTTTTATGCTATTTAAAACTTCTCAACATTCAGATATTCAAATATTTTAACTTTTTACTTACTACTTTTTACATATGATCAGCTTATAAAATATGATGCATTGTTATAGTTTAAACCAGTGGTTGCCAACTTTTTCAGCTTGTGACCCCTTAAAACGAAGCTATGGGTGTGTCTCCCCATTCACTATATAGTGCACCTTATTTATCCTTTGCCATTTTCTATGAATGTCCAAATTCTGAATGTGAAATGTATTCTCTCTATATAGTGCTCTCAAAGAGTCCAACAATGGAATCAAAAAGTAGTGGCATGTACACTACTTTCTGCCAACAATCCCACAATGCAATGGGCCGCATTTACAATAATAGAAGTAAAAATGACTGTTGTGTAACACTACGCCTGTCAGTGATGACGCAAAATGAATCAGCCGACCAGCTACCACATAAAATGCTGCTTACACGTGCATCAGTAATCATAATCCAATAATACTGTATGACAGGCGCCATTCTTCTGGTTAGGAGGGTTTTTTTTTTTGTAATTGAATATTTTTAGATTACTACTTATTATTACTTACTTTTACTCAAGTAAAATATGTGAGTACTTCTTCCACCACTGGCTAAAGCAAGCAATAATATTAGTGTATCTACGACTCTTAAGTTACATGTCTTACATCTCCCAATAGCTACAATTTAGAATAGTTAAATATTAATTAGATACTCTGTAAAACAATAGGCAACATAGAAATCACTTGTGTAAACTGAAATGATCAGAAATCAAGTGAGGGAAGACGTTTCTGATGTACCTTCATTGCTGGCAGGACACAGCTTTGTCCCTCCATCTATATTCATCCACATATTCAGATTAGTTTTAGATGTAAAACTCAATATATGCTCGGTCAATAAACGCTCTTGACATTTCTGCATTGACTCAAATGACACCTTTTTTTTTTAACAGAAAGTGGCATAGCAGGAGGGTACAGTAACTGCTGGCACATATATGCGGGATTTTTAATGTGGCGGGGCAGTGTCAAGGACTGTTAAGAAAATATCCCCAGTAATATGACTCAATCAAATATAGAAGAATATAGATTTGATTTTAAACATCTAATTTCAGCCAATTTCTTTGCTCATCCATAAGTAAAAACAGGGTTCATAAAAGTCTTGAAAGTGCTTGATTTTCATCTACACAACCACTCATGTAAAACAAAAGTCTTTTAATATTTCAAATAAAACAATCCCGTCATCATATGTGTTTGTTGTCTCCTGGCATTTATAGTAACAATTTATATGTGGTGATAAAGGTTTTGAGAGTCTGGAAATTTTTGGTTTAGGTACCTTGACAGTGCTTGAAAAGTGCTCAAATGTTACTGCTGTAAGCTGTATGAACCCTGTAAAAATACCCATTTTGAGCTATTGACGTGTGATTAATCATTTCTCTTTATCGCAACATACTGTGGCCAAGGTAAATGTGGGATGAGGACGTGCAGCAAAGAAACTTTTTTGTCAAAAGACAAATGTCAAGAGACTTATGTGACCAAGCATAAATTAAGCTTAGTGTTTGTACCTTCAGGCCTGTGTTTCACAGTCACTGTGATCACTTGTGTGAAAGCAAAGCAAAGATTGCTTGTACTGTGGGTTTGATCAACAGACATTTGTTTGGTAGCTAATGTGAAGGTTTGAAGTGTATTTTTCATGTATTTATTTTTCATAGAGGCAGTTCAATGCACAAGTGTGTTGAAAAACTTTTGCAGGCTTTCAGACACAATCAGGCTTTTTTTTTTCAGCCTCATTGATTATCTAGAGTCAGTCAGTAAAGTGTCCTTTGTCTATGAAGGACATGAGGAGGGCGGTAAAGAAATAGTTTAATCTATGACAGAGTAAGAATACAGTATGTGTCTCAGGTCACACTGTAAAACATCAGGCTGTAAAACAAGCAGTATTTTCCAACATTTTGTCACCAAGAACACTACTTGAATTCTGTCAACAAATAATCACCCGTGACAACAAACGCAACTGTGGATCCTCTCATGACATTGACTTCTTTGTGTGTTGGACTTTGCCGCATGACAAATATAACAACATGACTAAAAAGATCAACGGCAGCATGACTCACATTCCTTTTAAGAGCAAGCCAACCATTTTGGTGGGATGGAAATTGGAACTGGCCCCATTGACAGCTATTGACTTGAAAGTAATCTCCCGTTTACTTGTGTTTAAATGAAGCATGTGGAGATCGCACATCAGAAACCTAAGCAGAGTTTGAGGAGATGCTATGACATTTTTTATCTCAAAGGTGCAAAATATAAGATTTCTCACTGCACAAAATACCCATCTGAAGGGGGTTGATAGGGTTCCTGATCAATCACGAGGGCTCAGTTATTACTTCCAGAGATTTCCGGCTGTCAAAACTCACTTTCAACCTGCTCTCTTCAACAACCCTACACGATAACTGATCAGACATACCGTGCAATATGCAATAACTACAGTTCCTCACAGCTTTTCAAGTTGGCTGTTCAACCTCAAATTGATACATCATTATTGGTTTACACCTCTAGTGGCAGGAGGTTTGAGCTTGACTTTTTTTTTTAGACTTCATACAGTATCTTTGTGCTATCACCACAAATCCGTTTGCATAGTACATTCATGTGACTGAGGTTACTGGGCTGAAACCTGAAAAGTTTCCACATAATGGAAGGAAGAAGGCCTGTTTTCCTACTACAGACATGACAGTTTGATGACCTCAGTCTGGCAAATGTGTATCTTCATCTTTATGGCTAGCTGGGGTTTGATGAGTCATTTTGAAAGTGACTAATGTTCCTGTCATGGATGTATTTTTGCTTCACCTCTCGTCTGTCCATTCGCGTTCAAATGATGGTCAGCATGTTGCTTCAGCATGTTACAACTTAGGTGCTTGTAACATGCTGGCATGCTTGTAACATACAGGCAAATAAAGCGATGCTTGTCATCATTCATGTGTGTTTTCAAATGCAAATGCCATCTATTATTCAATCTCTTTCAGACAAGAATCACAATTTTAACACAATAGACCCTTTTCACGAGAGACAGGGCTCTGGCATTGTGCATGCTCACTCGCTGATAGGGCTTACTGGGGCCACTTGGAATGGAGCCATTGTTAATGTCAAAATGTCCGGCGTGAAAAGGGTCTATTAACTGAGCGACCCCTTCTCAAACATATAAGACGGTGCTCCAAGCCAGTGACCCAGGGTCAGACTCAGAAAAAATACTCCTAGAGGGCATCAGAAGTTATTGGGAGGAAACAATTATCTTCATATTCATCAACAGGAATACACAGTAATATCTTATAAGTCTTATAAAAAAATCATGTTTTCTCCAAAATATGCTTCATGGCTAAACATTTAGATGATGTTCGACTGCATTTGCTTATGCTAGTTACAAGTGACAAGTTTAATAGCTCACTGTGCAAGTTACTTTCTACGGCGGCATGATACAAACTTTCAGTTTCAAGTCTGCACAGAGTCATAAGATATATTTTGTATAGAGTATTACTTTTTTAAAGATTTTTATTTGGCATTTTGCATTTAGTCAATAGTTGACACTAGAGGCAGACACGAAACATGGTGGAGACAGGGAGAGGGATGACGTGCAGTGAAGTCAGAATCAAACTGGGGACGTCACGATTACACAGTATTGGCCTTACACAACAGTTTTCTTTTTAACACTGACTGCTTTTGCTTGAGAGTTCTTGCACGTATGAGGGTAACTGTGTGTGTGTGTGTGGACAGTGCCTGCAGTCTTACTGGGGTTTAAGCCTTGGATGGAGGATCCCAAAGAGAGAAGAAGAGTATGATGCATACGGGCCCTTTGTTGGGAATGTGCGGCTACTTATCTGGCCTCGTCTGTGGCTCTGGAGAGCAGCACACATGACTCTTAAGTATCACTAAGGAAATGTGGGTGGGGGTAATGTGGCACTATATCTTTCTCTCCTGTTCAAAAACAACACCTATGCAGTGGGAATGGGAGTCAGCCATTGATCAGTCAGTGGTCAATTTATGTGTTTTTCTTTTCTTTTTCAGCCAATAACTAACATGTTTTTCTTTAAAGACTATAGCTATTTTCACTAATTGACTGCGGAGGTTAAAGCTCATGATTCACCACAGAGTAAAGTCAGTGCATGAATTATTGAATGCGTGTTACTGTGTGTAAGAGATTAGATGGAAAATGTCTGGCAGATATGAAAGTGGGTTGCAGAAGTGAACATATTTTAAAGTAATTTTGAACATTTCAGCTTAGTAAATATCGTAAAGTTATTTTAACATGCGAAGCCAAAAACATAGGCCATACAAATAAATCATAGGCCATAGTTGTTTTAAATGGACTATAAAATATTTCAGCTAAGTTATATTTCCTTTCCCTGAAGGCTATACAGTACTACTATATCTCCATTCAACACTTGCTCGTCTCTAAATCCTCCTCTTTTATGCGAGTGAACAGAAGTGAATAGGGCACATCTTTCTCTGCTCAAAGCAATAGAACAAAAGGGAGTGAATGAGTTTTGTAATTCTTTTGGCTGAACTACAAGAAAAAACGAGCCCACCAGAAAAGAGACTATAGCTGGCTGTGTCTGATGGGAGACAGCCATCCATCCATTCATTTTCTAAATCACTTATCCTGTTCAGGGTCACGCAGGGTTTGAGGCGACCCCAGCATACATCAGTGACACTGAACATCTTCAGTGAAAGAACCATTAATACTATTAATATTTCAAGTAAATAATAGAGTTCAGGTCATAGATTACCTCTGTGTGGATCTTTTGTGTTTTGTACTACTCCCCAATAGGGATAGGTAGTCTTTGCTATCTATTGGATTGGAAAATGCATTTATCTATTTTTCTATCTATTTCTATCTCACTGCTGTAGAAGTACAAGAGTTGGTGAGTTACTAGTACAGTGAGGGGTGTGGATCCTCAGTTTACATTGAAGTTGTCATGGGACTCCACCAGTCTTATTCCCTGTGTGGGATGACAATAAATTAATTACGCAGAGGAAACACAAAAATTGTATCTGCCCCCTTGTGGAGTCAGACCTGCATAGAATAGTGCTGCAAATTACAAAACAACACAACAGTATTGTTTATTGTGATGGGTTCCTTTAATAGATATTTCTGATTGAGATCTTGTCACCCTGAAGGCCACCTGCTGTTGGCTCCAATTGTGTTGAAGGGAATGGGAAATTCTCTCGCAAATCACAAAGTCACACATTTTTCTTCCACACATGTCAGAGTCTCAACGTCCAAGTTGCTTCCTCTCATGTGTCTCGGTGGCGATTTTGAAAATGATTGTTCCTTTTAAAGATATGACGCTTTAAAACGTGGTATGTTTGGTGGCCTGCCAAAATAAAACTCTAAAGGCCCCCTTAGTAAACTGATTGCCACATCCATATTTTTGTACATGTCATGTTGCATATGTGACTTGTTTTTTACTTCTGTTACCTGCGAATGTAAGCTGTGCCACGATCCTGTCAATGTTGTTGCAAATTGTTTGCCGATGTAGCCGCAAAAAGACACACATTTTCTGCAGAGATGCAGATTTGGAGGAGGAAAAAAAAATGTGCAGAACTTGAAGACGTCTACCATTTGTGATTGTTCTGGGATGAAAATGCCTGCATGTGTGTTTACATGGTTAGTGTGTCAGCCATTCTGAGCCGCAGAGTCCGGTGTGCGTGGTGCCGGCATCCCTGAGTTAATAGATTTCTGTCCCCAGTGCTTTTAGCGTGTTGATCTCCTGCTGACGGCTTCACACTCTGCTTTGAGCACAGAGATGGCGGGGGGTGGGGGAGGCTTAGAATAGAGCCTCCTTAACACTGCAAACATTTGCTTAATGTACCTTATTACTCCCCCATTGAGCTGATTTTCACTTTCCATTCACTTGCTTGCTTAAAAAAAAAAGCACCCCTGAAATTCCATGTCTCGCACGGGCCATTGATATTTATGCTTGCAGACGCAACTTATTTAATTCCACACAGAAATATTTGTATCTTAATTTCCTCCCTCACTGGACCTCGGAGGAACAAGGGATCCATAAGAAGACCCTCTGATATTAATTATACTGTATGTTCTATCCTAATTTCCTCCTCTTGTCGTCTGTGCTCTGCCGCTGTATGTTTTCTTTCTAAACATGGATGCTCCCAGCATCTATTGTTGTGCCACGCTGTTTGTTGTGCTTCCCTTGTGCTCTTGTCTCTGTAATGTTATTTTACGTTCTCTGCTAAGCATCACACAATACCCCTTCCTCCACGCTGCCTGCCTCTTCCTCCTCTCTGTCTCTTTCTCTCCCTCTGTAGATATTTGCGTTTCTGTATCAGTGCCTCACTCCTTTCCTCTCATCCCCCTTCCTACACACACTCAGTGTCCTTGTACTGTGGGCAGTGTACATGTGCACAGAAGCACTTGAGACAACTTTTTTTTCTCATACCGGCAAGCCACTTAGCAGCTTTATATAGCAACTACCCAAGGAGAGGATTAACAGCAGGAAACATCAACAGAATGGCTTGCAGTGATATAGAGCACACACTCGCGCACACACATGCAAACACACCACCCTCATTGTCCTCACTGAGCCTTGGCCCACCGCACAGTGCATCCCTGTCATCCACCTTTTTACGATACATTATTATGTTAGTCATCCAGCAGATGCTCTTATCCTTATGGGATTGTAGTGTACAGTATAGACCAGTTTTTCATCACACTGAGCGAGCAGAAAGCATATTTGACTTTGAAAAATCCAGTGGATCCCGTGAGCCTCTGCCTTGCCCGGTTATTTGATCGCATCTTTTGTCTCGGTCAGGTGAGGCAGGTTGTGTCGGTTCGGTGCTCATGGGGCATCGCTCACAGCCAGCTCTGTACTTAACTCGCAAGATCAGAGAGAAATCGCACACGTTCGCAGTCTCAGAACATGCAGCGTGCACTCTTGCTTGCCCGTGCACACAAGCGGTCTCTCACCTCACACACACACACACACACACACTCACACACTAGTACATGCTTCATTATCATTCCAGAGCTGATAGGCTCTAATTATCTGCCTTGGCTCTGATTAGTCTCTCTGTAACAAGCTAATTAGATGGAGCCTTGTAAAATCATCACCACCATTACCACAGAGACATGGTTGGGAAAGACACCAACAAGCAAGAGGCAAGGAACGTGTCTTGCACTGCTCCCTGCAAAGATTTGATAGTCAACTAAATGTTAAGTGCTGGAGCTCTGATTTCTTTTTGATTAAGTGCCTTTTAAACCCCTCTACATTGCAAAAGAATCTTTATCCTTTCTCATTATTCATCACGAAAGGATTGTTCCGTCTTACAGGGCAGGATGATCTGGCTTAAACTGCATAAACTGCCGCTGTCTACATTTTAAGAGATAGCATCTGAACATTGATTAGTTTCTCTGCCCCCATGATACAGTGGCTATTTATCCAAAACGAACTATCGTCAGATCCGAGTCAGAACTTTCCTCTCCGCAGAGCAACTTTAAAGCCTGAGCAGAAAGCTAGATTAATTCTCTCCTCTAGCTTCTTCCTCCCTCTGTTATTATCCCTCTAACAATCCTTTTAGGAGCTGTCACACACTTTATAGCTATTGTGTTTCAGTTGTGAACGCTCCAGAGCTAGTCAGGAGTGCAACGCATTGTATATTCCATCAAAATGCATCTTAACTGTAAGCCAGTTAAATGAAATAGGAATTGTGATCTTAGCATCTGTTTTCTGCTTTCCAACTCATTTAAGCGAACACTAGGTGCTGTAAAAGATTTACTGTAGCAGTTCATACAGTTTGAAGACTTTATTACATTTGCTGTATGTATGTATGTACCTATCATTTTTTTTGTACAACGACCACACATCTGTTGAGTCAGCCCTCAGCTAGAGAAAGGATGCATCGCAAACTCCTGCTGCTTTTGTCTTGGATTAAAAAGCACATATATAGCCTATGGTCACACACAGGAGAGCTTTTACATAATGGGATTTGAAATCCATAGTTACTTTTAGCCCTTAGGTAACTCACCTCTGTGCGTAAGTGTGCACTGGTGTGTGTTTGTGTGTGAGAGAGAGAGAGCAGGAAAACAGAAAGAGACATGCTACTGTCAGCTACGTCAAGTGTGCAAGCATGTGTCTGGGCGTGACGGGACGACTTGCCTGTGTGTCAAATCTTTGTGATTGTGTTCATATCTGTGTGTGTGTGTGTGTGTTTGTGTGTGTGTTTGCCCTGGCAGGGGGCTCTTCTTCTCTAGGGTGAGGCAGATGGCCTCTGTGGATTGCAGCCTACTGAACTGGTTGGCAGCTCTTCTGACATTCCTTCATGCCACGTTGACACAAGATCACAGCCAATATTTGCGGAAATAGTGTCTTAGCTCACAATTCTGTGGCATGCTCCACTTTGCAGGAATAGATGCTACACAAAAAGTGCCCTAGATCGGGCCCGTGACAGTGTCAGGAGTTTTTTGTACACATTGTTTCCAGATTGTGTCATGTATTTAATGTGGATAACAATCCCCTACTATCAGCTCCAGCAAAAAGCACGCTACGCTCCTGTCATAGAGACTGCAACGCAGTTGTATACCGCTTCTCCTTGGGCGCTGCTGTGCACTCTTGCTGTCTGCCCCGGCTCAGGGTGAGCGAGTTGGTAATTGGATTCCTGGAATCTTCTTATTCACTCCAGTGAGGCAGTGTGCAGGCGACAAAATGCCTGCAGCCATGAGGCATCATCCCTAGGCCCCTGTGGGAAGATCAAGGTAGCTTTACAAAGACATGGTAGATGGGACTGTGGCTGAGTCTCTCTCCCATGGGAACCTGGGTGTCTGGATGCCTGGATGGGAACCCTGATGGAGAATGGATGGATGACGTCACGTCCACCAACCTCCACCATGGGCCCAAACAGCCCTCCTGACATCCACTTACAACAATCTCCCAAACCCGGCAGCTATGGCGAAGCAAAAGGAAGTGGAAAGATAGCGGTTAAATTGCCATGGTAAAGATAGTGTAGTAATTGACTTTGACCAAAACTCTGAGCTGAATCGAGACTGTATTGGGATCAGTTCCACATTGCAGGTACAAGAATCACTGAAATGTATTTTAATCCTGCAACATTATGTTTTGCCATCTACTAGAGAGGATTTATATCTCACATACCTGTACCCTCAGCTGACTCGCTGCTTGTCGGTGCTTCGGATTCCCCTGGCTGTTTGTCTCCCGTCTACACACACACTTACATGACAGCTGTCACTTTCAGTAACCACAGCTCCGTCACTATCTCTGCTCTATCCCCCAGGCCCAGACTGGTACCTGAACAAGGTGAAGCTGAAGATCACCGATGTCAATGACAACGTCCCTGAGTGGAATATGAAGCCATACCCTTACCTGGCTGTAGTGTCCCCTGAGGCCCCTGCAGGAACGTTTGTCTACCAGCTCCAGGCTCGTGATGGGGATGAGGGCAAAAGCGGAGAGGTGGAATACTTTTTGTCAGATGGTAAGTTACTTTTCACACACCCACACACACACACAATATGTATAGGAGGGAAGTATTGGGTATTATTAAAATAGGTTGTTTTGTTATTAAAGTGGGTTGACAGGCTATAGAGCCTTGGAAATAAATACAACTAGTCAGACATGAGCACAGTCGATCAGACAGACAGCCACAGGTGTTCACACATTCATTCATGCACTCATACACTCTTTAGGTGTCCATTAGTTTCTCTGTCTCTCTGTCACCCTGTCTCTCTCTGCCTCTGTATCTCTCCCCCTCTCTCTATCTCCCTCACACACACACCCACACACACACACACACATAATCACACTCACAGCCAGAGGCCTTCACACATTTGTTTATGCACTTATCATGCACTCTTTTCTATCTGTCTGCTTCCCTCTGTTTCGTACACACACAGAATCACACAAGCATGCACTCACACACACAAACGCACACAGTGGGCTGTTGGAAGTCTGCCAGAGTAGTAGACCCCCTGGTGGTTGAGGGGATAGAGGTTTGTTGGCATGTCAGAGATGGGGGGATGTGCTAATCTTGCCAATGGGGTTTTACAAAACACTACTGACTTCCCTTTGACTCGCATTAGTCCATTGCACAGCAATCTGATGTGAGTTAAACCACAATTACCACAAGGTACCCATGGTCTGACCATGCTAAGAACTCATAGGCAGTGAGGTTTACCTCTAAAAGCTTGTGCAAACTAAATTGTTTCCCTTCAAAGTAATCTAAAAAATTCCACGTGTTTATTTGACCCTCTTATCCTGTGCTTAACTTTTAAGACCTCAAGAGGATGAGCGTAGCTGGCCTTTTGATGATCGAAGTCACTCTGTCTGACCCCATTTTTTTTTAACAGTAGTGGGATCTTTTATTTAAAGGTGCCCTGTGGAGTTTTCTTGTAAACAAACAAAACTTATGTTCAGTTCAGTGTTTCTCACTAAAGCACACTGTGTTTATCGTTGAGATCTGACAGATTTGTTGTATGCATTTCCTTCCTCATAAAACATTTGCAAAACCCATTTTTAAAATATTTAATTTAAATACATCGTTAACATCCATGTTTGCTTGCTAGCAGTAGTCTTCTTCACTGACTTTGGCGCACTGATACATTTGTTGGTGCGTTACTGCCACCAACTGTCATTCTGCGCAATAGTGTGAAACCAACAAAAGGATGTGAATTGCGTGCATGAACAAAACGGGGATCCACTAATTAAAACATTTCTCCATAGAACTACTAGCTGGTAATGTTCTATAGTTTTCATATTGCTAATGAATCCCATGAAAAGACTTGTTCCTACAAACAAGTATGCTGTGTTTTAATCACATGCCCGCGCACAAGCATGCAAGGGATGCAACACCTATTCCTGATGACAGTTTCACGCTATTCCACTGACTGACAATTGATTGGTGGTGATGCACAAATACACAGAAACTGTGAAAAGAAGGCTGCTAGCTACCAAACATGAATGTAAACAATGTAGGTTCCAAAATATTTCTGTAACCTTTATTCAAACAGGGAACAGCAGAAGTAGACCAGAGATAAGACACACAACAAAACACAGCCAGTCATGCACAAGCACACACCAACAGCATCAGAAACAATCACACACATCTCTAAAAATGTTCAAAATTCAAAGTTTAAATTCATGCAATGGGATGAGGCTGTCACATTTTAATGTCCTTTGATCTTCATTCCAGTTGTATGGTGCAAAGTATTGGAAGCAGTGTGTCCAAGTTCAGTATTTACTCATGGGGTATGAAGAGTTAGCCAGTCCTGGGATCTTTTTAAATCTGAGAAGAGATGTGATATACTGAGGCAGCTTTAAAAAATGTATTAAAAAAATGATAGCGCTTAGTTCTCTTCTTGCTGCTAGTGAGAACCAGCCTACTTTTTTATATAGTGCACAGTGATGAGTACGATTTATCTCCTGTAATGAAATGCAGGAGTGGTGAACCTCATGAAGTTGTTTTAAGGTGGAATAAGCAGCATGAGAGTACAGGATATCTCCATAGTAAAAACACACAGACATGATGGTCGATTGCACAATGGTTTTCCTGTCCTCAAGAGAAAACATGCTTTATTATTTATATTTATAAGAAACCTATTTCTATCTTCAGATTCTGTGCCAGTTGTTCCACATGAGGTTTAAACTAAGACTGAAATATTATCAAATTCCCAGATACTTATAAGACTGAACAACTTACATTTCAGTACCATGATGTGTATGGGTGGCAGGAAGATGTAAGATAGAATGATGGGTTCTTGAAAATAAAACACCTTTAGTCTTATCAGTATTCAGTACTTGTTATGCAGAGATGTCTGAGGAACGTTAAAGACAGACTGTAATATAGACATGGCTTGAGTAGAAGAGCCATATGCGTACAAGGTTGTATCATCTGCATAAAAATGGATATTGATCAAAAATGGATATTGATCATCCATCCATTGATGATCATCCAAACCAAGACAGCGTCATTTTTAACATTGTTGTTTGGTTGATAATGGCCAGGAAGAATCATCATTCAATAGTAATAATTTAGGGCAACAAGGTATTTCTGTGTTAAGTAAATGAGATGGAGTGGAAGATACTTGTCTCGAGAACACTTACATACGTACTGTAAGAAAGTACGTATGTAAGTGTTTTTAAGTGTTTTTAAATAAATTCTATGTATGACTTTAAAATGTATCAGCTATGATCAGAATATTTCACTCCACTAGCTCCCAGTTGCTGCTCATGTTAACTTCAGGTCACAAATTCTTGCCTATAGAGTGGCCACTATCACGGCACCTACCTACCTGAACTCCCTGATTCAGGTTTATGAGCCTTCTCATTCGCTACGATCTGCAAATAAACAACGACTAGTCCTGCCGTCACTTGTGTCAGGTGGAGCATTTATTCTCAAAGGCTTCTCCTCGATCTTTTGTGGCTTGGATTGTACCTAATTTGTAATTTGTAATCGCTTTAGACAAAAGCATCTGCCAAATGAATAAACGTAAGAGTCGTTTTAATAAAGCTGCTTTAAATATCTCAGTCCATTGGATGTTATATCATAGAAGAGTTCATGTTAGAATGATAAGAGCATGGTGAACATTGATCAAACTATAAAGAGGCTTTAATAAATGCAAAAAAAAACCAGAACATTTTGTTTAAATGTACCCAGTATGTTTGTAAATGAGTTTATTCATATGTCCACACTATTGAGATGTTTTGATAAATAAATTAATTGCACAGAAATATTTCATTTAAATAGAATTTGAACATAAATCACATTATAAGAAAAAAACCAACTCTTTATGTGTTGTGGGCCTTAACTCAGCAAACTCAGTAAGACAGAAGCACCTATTTCAAACTGCCATTGGGTAACATTTCTGAGTTAGCATTCAAGCCAGCGGTATTGAATTGGTTTGGATCCAGTGCTAGAAAATAATGTCATTGTATTTCCCTGTAGGCGGTGATGGCTGCTTTGCAGTGGACAAGAAGACAGGCCAGGTGGTGACCACAGGGCTGGTGCTTCAGAGGGACAGAGAGTACTTGTTAAGCGTGGTGGCCCTCGATGGCCTGGGCAGCCGCAGTGCCCCTGCCATGCTCTCTGTGGTGGCAGGAGCCAGAGCGCCGCAGTTCACCAATACTAGCTACGCCATTTCCATACCGGAGAACACGCCTGAAGGACAGCCGTGAGTACCACATGTGTTAACGTTCACTCACACATACATAAGCAGGGATGAATTAGGGCTGTGTGATACAGGCAGATATATATATATTTTCTTCCAAGGCTCTTCCAACATTGTGTGACGGCATTTGGCCTTTTCTGTAGAAATTACAGTAATGTGATTATTATTACACATATTATTATGTGTGATAAATTGAGAAACACTAGGATGATTGCATGCATGAAAGCATACTGATTCACTTACACATGAACAGTTTTACATGTACATCACTTTATAATAACCTACATTTGTAACAATTAAAACTGAAATGCACGTATGTATGTCTCTGCAAAAACAAGTCCTACAATAACTAATGCAGACATGCATAAAGAAACACACTAGTCTCAGGTCTCGATTCCCGAACGCTACCTGTTAAGACCTATGTTGATGAATATTCATTTGGTCACACCAGCGCACTCAACCATGAATTAACATATCATCATCACACACCATTAGGGGAACGCAAACTCTCTTAACCGTGAAAACAAACATTGATATCTGCATAATAGTATCACATTATTACACAGGACTGACAAGTACTGATTGACTGTGTTTATAGCACATAGTCAATGGGCCATACAGTAATTGATTTCAATACAGCGCAGTGCTGATGTAGGAAAAGAGGATTTCGATTTTAATTCAATATGTTTGCAACTGAAATCGAATAGTAAAGACTGTTTTTCTTTTTCTTTTAATCTCTTTCTCTTTGTCCTGCAGCTTCCTGGTGGTGTTTGCCATTTCCTTCCAAAAGCAGCCAATCAGCTACAGCCTGCTGATCAATCCCAGTAGCCTTTTCAGCATCCGGCAGGAGACAGGGGAGATCAGTCTGACCAGGACGCTAGATTATGAGAGTGACCAGCGACGCTACCTGCTGATGGTGCGAGCCAGCGAGGAGCCCGGCAGCCTCAGCACTGCCACAGAGGTTAGTTTAAGGCAGAAAACATGAGTCATAAGAGTTCATGCACTCAGGTCAACTAAGCCCAAAGGTCCACTGTGATGTTTTATTATTGCATATGTCACACAAGTAAATTTACTCTTACTGCTGTCACACAAGTATTTTCTCTTACTGCTGAATAAAACTGAAATAAATAATCTGCTTTGTTGCTGCTGACATTTGCTGCGTCGTGCTCTCCCACTAGACAAAGCTCTCAGGCAGACCAGTTTTCACCTAAATGTTATGTGGCTCATATCAGCTGACTGTATTAACGGCAATGATCTGATCTCAGCCCTGACCTATTGACATCACACTACTTGGCAATAACCACAGAGGAGAAGCAGCAGAGTTTGTGGCTGTCTACAGAAATGGCATGGCTGAATGGTCTTGAAATGTTAACAAGTGGACCGGGGGCCCAAGTGATTTTTCAGATTTTCTGCGGTTTGTTTCACCCTTTTGTTTTTGTGTCTCAGTAAGTGCTTGTCGTTGAGAGTGTGATCTGGAGGTGAACTGTGTGAAATATAGAACACACTCTGAGGCACTTGGCATGAGAACTCAAAATCCCAAAACTTCATTCACAAACGAATATTTCTAGATAAACTATTCATGAATTCAGTATCGTTTAAATTATTAATTCAAAGATTTTGTTACCCAATTATCATGTCAGGCACTCACTTCGTACCACAGATTTAGCAGGCAAAATCGCCTTCTGCTCAGCTGCGTGTTGTGGAGTAGGAGATGAAGACTGGGAAAACCTATCCCAGCTATTTCAGGACTATTACTCAGCTGTCACTTCACACTTTACACACAGTGGTGACAGGGAGCTTGTAGGGCGGATGGCGGCTAAGGGCCTTTGTCGAAAAATGCACACATGCTCAGAACATTTCTATTTTTGACTCAGGAAAATCATGAAGTGGAAGATAAAGGATGTGTTGAACTGGCAACTTGAGAAACTATAAAATGCAATTTAGATTAAGTTTTGGGGTCAGCTTCCTGTACAGAGAATTTCGTATGGTTGTCTCCTGGATTTGAGGGTTATTAAAGAGAGGCTAATTTTGTATTCTTCTACTCTGATTTTGTCTGTTTGCTCTCCTCTCCTCTCCTCCTCTCCTCTTATCCCATCACACTGGCACTAATCAGGTTCAGGTGTTGATAACGGATGAGAATGATTGTGTCCCAGAGTTCCTCCAATCCATCTACAGTGTGGACGGAGTCCCTGAGACTGTAACCACGGCAACATCCCTGCTGCAGGGTGAGACTCCTCTGACCCCATATTTCACATCCATCTGTTTCTTTTTGAAGCGGAGAGAGAAACTATCCAAAAAGTCGCCTTTTCTACAGGAAAACAGCAGATGTATTCTGGGAGAAAGCAAAAACTGCAATTCAGACCTTGAGTCATTGTTTCGGCTTATACGCCCATAAAGCTTCTATTTTTGCATACTGACAAGAAACTAATAGTTCTTTCAGATCTGTAATCATAATCTCAGTTATACTTAACTAAACTAGCTGCCATACATTTAATCTATTATGTGCTGTATGAATTATGGTATGTCAATTTATCTGTTACTGCATGAGTCTACCTTATAATTATCAGTTATGAGGCTGAAGGCGTATGTATTGCCACTGCTTTTGTTTTTGTAAAAGTACACACCAATGAAGAAACGTGTGAACATGAACCACAATGTGCAGAGGGAAGTGTAGAAATGTAGTGTACTATATATTTTAATTGGTCTCCATTGTTTCATAATGTGTGATAACCTGTGTTCCTAAGAACCACCGTTACTGGCACTTTTTCTTGTTTGCTGCTTGAAAAAATATAACACTTCTGATTGCACTCATGAGATTCAGGTGTTTTAAGATACTGTACCTTTGAGATCCCTTTAGCTACAGCCTTAAATAGAAAATTACCTCAACAGGATTTGATAATTTTCCACAGTCTCTTATACTTTACTCACAAATTAACAGGGGCTCAAGGCAAAAATACCCTAAATTCAGAAAAAGCACATTAAATACAAAAAAAAAGCCCCATTATTCAGGAGTATTCTTTTTACATTTCACCTTTTTCTTGTCAAATGTTTATGCACCTGGGGGACCTCTTTCCCCCGTGGGCTACCATAGGCGATTTGTGGAAATCTCTGGCTGGGCGATTGTTTCTAGTAGATTCTGGGTGAGGAAAATGGGACAAATTTAATCTGAAAACATTCGAATACACAGCCTGGAGCGGTAGAAATGGTTGGCACTGCAGAGCCAGCAGCAGGAGAAAATGGCACCCAATACAAACCAATGCATCAACAAAAAATAAAACAACCAGTACGGTAGGAGGAACTCAGCAGTGGAGGCATCAAAGGTAGAGGCAGTGAAGACGGGGAGTTTTCTGACAGAGATGCCAATGGGAATCTTTATGCTACAAATAGACTGACAGAAGCCCAGAACGCCCCAACAATTCAGATCAAGGGGGCTAAAACTCTGGGAAAAAAAGAAGAGAAATTAGTTAATTTCTTAATCTGGTGGACTGCACAGCTAACTGATGAAATGTCAAAGGTTTGAGGCACCATGGGAGTGAAATCCCCATTACCCTATCAGTTTGCATTCTACTGGGCAAAGACACAGATGAAGACTTTACAATGAGGCTATCACTTGAGCTTTACCCACTGAGGGTCATGGTAAAGAAGATATAAATAATCTTTGTTTAAGCTGTGAAGCGCTAGTGACAGTGAGGGTTAAGGCAAATAAACAACTTAAATTCTTTAACATTTAATGAGTCAGTCACATTATACAGACTATACAAAGAATGCATAGTAAATTACCAGTCTCACCACTCAACTACAAGACATTGAGATGGAAGGAGAATGAAGCAGCCTGAGATGCGCAGGCTGCTAGTGCTGATGCTTGACACAGAGGAAATAAACACATCAAAAGAATATGCAATATGCAAGTGTAATGAGCTAGAGGGCCTGTGTATGAAACAGTGAGTTTAAGTGAAATTCTCCAAAAAACAAACTTAGACTTAAATTAGCTTTGCAACCAAGGGTGTCAATATTTGTGGCTGTAGTCTTATAAAAAAAACACATTAGAAACTAATCTATAGTTTTTCTCTGTAATTACCTCAGAATAAAATCTTTTCCAAACACTTTCTGCAGAAAACACAAATCGTTCCTTTCATTGGTTTCTTTTTGCTGTCTTCAAGCTCATTTTTGCAAATGATGGTTGGAATTCTGGAGTGGCACAGTGCACTTTGTGTGCTAGTAATTGTAGCTGTCAGAGCTTATGATCTATTACATGTTTAGCAAGGCCATAAAGAGATAATGATCTACACAGATGTCAACATATTCATCAGCTGATGCCATCTCATCAGCTCATTTCGATTAATTGTAAATTGATGGTCTTTGTGTGATGTCTTCCCTCCTGCCAGTGTTGGCCACAGACTGTGACTCGGGGTTAAATGCTGAGCTCACCTATTACACCCTGAGCCCGGACTTCAGCATTTCACCCCATGGGACTGTTTTCCCTGCTGGCCGGCTGGACTATGAGAGGCCGAACCATCTGTATGAATTTGTGGTGATGGCGATGGACAGCGGGGACGAGCCTCACTCTGGCACCGCCACGGTCCGTGTGAGGATGGCAAACATCAACGATGAGGTCCCTGAATTCTCCCAGCCTGTGTGAGCAGCTTTATCCCTTATACTTACATACGTATACAAAATACCTGTCCATTCTTTCCGTAAACCCCCATTTCCTCCATCATTTTTCCTGTTAATTCTGGCCATAGTCATTTGCAGTTTATTCAGTCTTTCTGCCTTTTACCTTACACCAAACAATAATAAAATCATGACCAATATGTGAACTTTAAGAGAAGGCAGATGTTAATATATTTATTGATAATAATTCCTACTTATTATAAATGTAGCATCTGGAAGACTATACTGTATATTGGAATGAAAAACTGCAAGGCCAAGACACAAAAGTGCTATGAGTAGATCAATAAGCTATTACAAAAAGTATTCAGTGTGTCCTTGTGCATGTAAATGCTGCTTCAGATAACACAATAATAAGTTTGTTTGGAAGGCCGTTTCATACACAAAATGCAACATGTTCAAGGTGCACTTGTTATGCTATGTGGCTTGTTACTGTAGCCCAAATCATAAAAGCAAAAAATTGAGTCTTAACCATGGCCAGAGCTCAGCTGCAAAGATCAAAGTTTGTCACCAAGATGTCGAGTTTAAATAATGTTCCCACTGCTGGCTCTGATCCACCAGCTGATCACATTTCATTATATCGAAGCTTTGCTCTTTGAGCAACACAAGGTAGTTGCATCACAGATATATAGGTTGTTACATTACACATCACAGACCTGCCTTCCCTCAGGCTATTCTCCGCAATCATATTTGATGCTGGGAGTCCTGCCATGAGTAGTGGCCAACTTGCGTCAACAGTGCTGTAGTAAAACCACTACCAGTAAGACAAACCCAATATATTTTATTGGGTGTGTTAATCACAGCCATCTGGCATCAAAACAATCTGTTATTCACTTCTCACACATTAACCACAAACACAGTCTGACATTGTTACTTTCATAGCATGTTCTGCGAAAAATGTCTCTTGTTTAATATTCTAGTAAAATTGAGCATTCACTCGGCATTCACTGGGGTTTATTTTAGGTCTTCTCCAAAGGTATGCAGTAAACTGACATTCGGATGCAATCCAATGTGTCCTCGACCACCTTTTTGGCAAAGCTGTGAGAGTGGGTGGGCAGCAACTGTCACTGTGGCTCCGCTGCATTTTTTCCCCCAAACGAGTAAGCCGCTTGTCCTGTCAGTCATGTTTCAATGACCTTCACAGAAGACTGTTGTGGACCTCTGTTACTCGCTCTTGTTGCGATGTCAGGTGTCAGTCTCGGTGGGTGGCTAGACACAGAGCCAAACAAACAGGTGGGCAGAGAGGTGGAGATGTAGGCAGACAAACATAACACTGAGGAGAAAAACACACTGAAACATGGTTGCAGGGCAAGCAAGAAGAGAATACCAAAACATACACGGCGAGTAGACAGGAGACAGCCAGTCAGATATGCAGATAAACAGAGAAGCCTGTCGGCAGTCAGACAAATACTCTTGCCAGACCAGTTTGACAGATAGTTGGAGATGCAGGCATTTTGCCAGGTAGGGTGTGTTGGACGCTCCGACATACTGTGGCTTACTGACATGTAGATAAGTGCTGTGAGGGCAGAAGAGGACAGAGTGGCTAAAAACAGCACAAACACAGGCAGGCAGAGGTAGACTGATGGATACTATGACGTTTATGAAATTAATCTTCGAATCAGACTAATTGAGATACTCTGACATGAGAGTGGACAGGCTAATGTTTTCTGGCATGTCCTCTCAGTTCACAGCTGAATGAGTCGTAGAGAGGCTAAAAGTGATTGAAGTGAGGGACTGACAGGCCGAGAGCCTACGGAAATGCAAATAGGCACACTTGAGGGCCAGCAGACGGGCAGGCGGGCTTACTCTGTTTGAGTACAGCTTCACAGTTCAGTGAGATGTAGGGAGATGCTTCGGGAAGAAAAGCCGAGGGACTGTATATGTCTCATCCCACAGAGCTGCGGAGAGGTGGCCTCTGAGCCGGGTGACAGATTACAGGTCACTCATGTTGCCACGGAGACTGCCGCGGCTGGCGGAGATGAATCACCCATCAGCGTTCTTCTGTAAACCATCAATCACCTCTGACTTCTCACTACAGACACCGACACACACACATTAGAAGAGGATACAGCACAAAATCTCACAGGGGATGACTTCTGCTGACGAATCAACTCAAACTCTGTGAGGACGCCGCCCCCTCTTACATCCTGCTCCTCTCCGTCTACCAGCCCTCCTCTTTCCTCCTGCTCCTCTCTCTCTCTCTCTCTCTCTCACTCCAACATATCACTTTACCTGTCATTTCAGTGCCACACTTCTTTTTTGTCACCTGCTCCTCTCCCCTCTCTCGCCTCTCTTGCTCTGTTTTTCATTTCTCTTCATCTCCGCGTCCTCCAAGTCGCGCAGTTCATCTCCACCCCATTGTGCTTTGTACCACAGTGGTATATCAGTCTCCTGTGTCTGGCTGGGCATCTCGCTGCCCAGCACCAAAGAGCAAGCAAATCACTGTTGACATTTTAAAAGGCACTGGATCAAATGGCCCACAGTGGGCTGGGTATGTGGAAGCACCATTTGTTCAATGACTTCAACATCCCAGTAGACATTATCATTTGTCTCTGGTCTGGCCAGCTAAGAGGATAGGTTAAATCATAGTGACAAGCAAAAGCCACAACCATAAGTCTAATCAGCCTGCTGATGCTTTGGACTGTGTAAATGATTTGTATCTCCTGTCTGTGTGTCTTTCTATCATCGACTTGTGACTTCCATGTTTGTATCCTCACTCTCTTGCACTTGTTAAACTTGAGTTCCTCTTTGCAGATATCGAACGTTTGTTTCCGAGGACGCGGGCCCCAACACCCTCGTCGCCACAGTTCTGGCCAAAGACCCAGATGGTGATGGTATAATCTACTCCATAACAGCAGGCAACGAGGAAGGAAACTTCGTCATTGACAGCCAGAAAGGTGATGCTTCTTAATTTTTCCGACCAGGCTTCACATTTGCAGCCCTCACTTTAATTGACAGGCTTTCCGTCAAATCACACATTCAATTTTCTCTAATACATTCCTGCTACAGTGGTGTGCATTGAACGCCCTCTACTTTCAAAGTCAATGTGGAAAGATATTAAAATGTTGATATTAAAGGCTGTAATTTCAATACGAGTGCCGCTCTTTCTATTATTGAGGTCATAAATATAAACGATGACATTATTTAAGAAATTTCCACACTTGGTTTTTCTTTTTGCAGGTACGGAGAGAAATGTTCCCCATGTTTCTGAGCTTTCTAGCATTGGTGACTGCACAGTTTATCTTTTTTATTTACCCTTTGATCCGAAACCAGTGGCAATCGCTGTGACATTTGTCACCCAACCCTTTCAATTCAATTTCACAACAACTGCTCTATCATAGCTCACAATCTTCAGGCTGCGCTCTGCCAGCTCCTCTTTCTTTTGTGTCATCTTTTCATATTCCTTCCCACCCTTTCTGCGTATCCTCATAGCAAGAAAATGCTGTGGCTGAGATCCTTTGGGTGCAGGAAAACCACTATACGGCTTCCCACTTAGTGTATATACGAGGAGTGCTGGCTCATTGAATGATGCAGGAGCTCAGGTCGCATTTGTAAACAAGGTTGACATTTAAGCCGAGAGAATTACCGTGTACATCCCACAGTTCACTTATTTTAATGTAGTGGTGCAGTGCTGTCAACGTCACGCTTTGTCATTAGGAGCTAGGATGCTTCTCTGCTCTGTGGGCAGCCAGGATCACAAGTAAATTGGGAGAGAGGAAAGTCGGGGCACTCACATCCGTGTGTATCAGCATGCTGTGTTGTCTTTAATCAAGAGCATTGAAAGAGATGAATAGAAACACAACAAGAGAATAAAAAACCTCCTGATGCTCTCACTTCAATGAGTTTCCCCCACATCACAGGCTGCTTGTTCGTCCTGCAACCTCTGATGTTTTTGCATTACTGTTGACGAGAAAGATGTTGACTCAGATGCTGCATCCTTTTATCCCACCTTTTATCTTGACTGTTACATGAAAGCAGACAAAGGGGGAGAGAGGAACAGCTAATAGGCATCTGCTGAGCCTGGTTAACTTCTAACCCGAGTCACTTACTACTTTATGTTTTTGCTCAAGTGCTTGAGCTGGATGGGCATCTTTAGAGGAGAGCATGCAATTATTAGATTAGGAATGTGACAAAATCACCACTGTGAAATTGGTTTTTGGATTTAGTCTGCATATCATATCTTCTGAGGTGAATTTCTACCATTCGCTATCTCACTCACAATTTCTAGAACAACAACACAAAGTATGCATTTTCTGCTGTGTTTTTATTGATAGCACTTCCCTCACCATGCAAGGCCACAGTGGCAATAACATCCTGCTTAATGACTTATGGAATGGTTGTACTTACTGTGTTGGGAGGGACCATGTTTTATAATGTGTAATTGAATGGGTCTGCGGTCTTTGTAGGGTTGATTCGTCTCCGCTCCACTCCCCTGCCCAAGCTTCAAGGCCTGGAGTATGTCCTGAATGTAACCGCCACAGATGACAATGCATCAGGCGGGCCACACCCTCTCTTCTCCACCGCACGTGTCATCGTCGGAGTTGATGACGTCAACAACAACAAACCTGTATTTGAGGCGGTGAGGATCTTTTTCTTATTCTCATAAGTCATAACTCAGGTGTTGAGTGCAAAGTTAGCCACGACCCATTAGTCAGAATGGCCACAATAATGAGAATAGGACCCAGGTTTAAAAAAGATTACTATTTCTTTTTAATGAATTTTCATTTGGTTTTAAGGGAACAATTCGACATTTTTGGAAATATGCTTATTTGTGTTCTTGCTGAAAGTTAGATGAGGAGATTGATGTCTGTATGATAAATATGAAACTACCGCCAGCAGCCGGTTAGCTTAGCTTAGCATAGAGATTGGAAACGGGAGGAAACAGGTAGCCTGGCTCTGTCCAAAGGTAACAAAATCCACCTACCAGCACCTCTAGAGCTCACTAATTAACACCTTACATATCTGTACAAAAAACAAAGTGTAAGTGTCGACCATCAGCGACTTCAGGAAGTTACTGGTGGATTTTGTTACCTTTGGGCAGAGCCAGGCCAGCTGTTTCCCCCTGTTTTCAGTCTTTATGCTTAGCTAAGCTAACCAGCTACTGGCTCCAGCTACATATTTACTGGACAGATATCAATATACAGATGAGAGTGGTATCAATCTTTTCATCTAACTCTCAGTCAAACTGTTCCTTTAAAGTATCGTTTTGTTTGTTGTTGTCGCTGCCAACCTGAACCCTTCTTAATAGCTGAGTCAGTTGTTTTGCCTCAAATCAAAGATTTACTTACATAATATTGTTACATTTTTCTCTCATCTGCCTGTCTGTCTCATCCTCTCAGTGCACTTCACTTATTCCTCTGTCTATCATCACTCCTTCCTCCCTCTCCTCGTCCCACTCTCCAGCTCTTATTTCTTGCCCGGGCGTTCTCATTTCCCCGGTCTCTCTCCGCTCTGTTTTCCCAAGAGTTCTGATTAGCCTGCACTCCCACTCTATCTTAAGGCGCTCCATTGGGATTTCAATTAATTTATGAAAAAAAGTGCAATATCATCACAATATACTATACCTGTTTAATTAACTTCCTCCTTAATTAGGAATGACTTGAACTTCGGCAGAAGACATACTCATGTGGAGCTGGAGCTCTTAAGGTCTTTCGGGTGGCCTGGAAGTCTTGGCAACTTGATGTGTTTAAATATCAAGTTACGCCTCAGAACCATCTGGGCTAGCATGACCTTATGTTTGATATTATGTGATTTTAATGAACAGCTACCTACAGGCCATAGTGTCTGTGCCATCACGTCGCATGAATCCTTGCATTATTTTTCCTTCTATCGCTCGCTCACTCACATCCTTTGATCCATCTCCCTCCCTCTGTTTCGCTCTCGCTCCTCTTTGCCTATTGTGTTTCTTTTTTCATGGTCATTCTGTTGAAAGAGTAGCTATCTGATTACAAAAAAAGAAAGCACAGAGCAGCTCTTTATCTGGGGCATATGTTCATTAGGGGGAATGGATTGAACTCCTGGCTAAGACAAAGCTGTTCACTGCTGGCTCTTTAAAAGAAATCAGCTCATTTCATTTCCATAGATGCGGGCTACTGTATCTATAACTTCTAAATTGTGTTTCAAGTGCAGTACCTCCCTGCGTGTGCGTCGTGACCTTCTACTTTATTACTTTATTTTCTTTGATCCCTGTATTCTCATTAATGTAACATATTCTGACAATATAGTTTCATATGTGAGAATTGTTTCTTGTATTTGTGTGTCTCTCCTCCCCCCCTCTCTCTGTCTTAGTGCCAGCAATATCGTGAGCAGGCTTCAGTGCTGGAGAACCAGCCAACGGGGACTTTTGTGTTGCAAGTGCATGCTGTGGATGCAGATGAGGGAGCAAATGGAAAAGTCAAATATGGCTTAATGCACAGAGACAGCGCCATGCCTGCCTTCAGAATTCATCCAGACACAGGTAGAGCGGTCACGGATTGTCTGGGCTAAAATAGGCCTCAATTAGACATAGAGCACAGAGTTTACTGTAGATAGACAGTGCTGCATTTTAATGGTAATTGACATCTATTCTATCACGTTCAGCTGTGATCTGATAGGAGAGGAAATGTTCACATAACTAAAATTGCCACTCTCAAGAATGTGGTCAAGAATAAGTCAAATGCCAAAACCTGTCTATCAATCATGATTTAATTTGGTCAGGTCAAGCTCGGTGTGACTCTTCAGTATATAAAAAAAGATTCTACTTAATGAAGGCGAAGACAAATAGAGAAGCTGTTCTCAAGTCCTAACACGTGGAGTCAACATGTTGTTCTTTAAGGCTACGGTTCTGTTTTCTTCATCTCAAGATTTAATAACAAAGTCACTGCACTTGAAAGGAATGCTCGACTTACTCCAAAATATTTTATAATTGTTTACTTGTTTTCCTGTTTAATAGGTGGATGAGTAGATGGATAGATAGACGGATTGATGGGTGGATGAATGCGTGCCGTGCATAGATGGGTGAAGTGGAGAATTGCTGAATGGATGGATGAATATATATGTATTCATGTGTGTATGTTTGGCGGGGGTCGGATTTTTGTTCTGTATTTACAGGAGTGATTGTGACAGCAAGGCGGTTCGACAGGGAGCGGCAGAGAGAGTATTCAATTACAGTAACGGCCACTGATTGGGCGGAGGAGCCGCTCATCGGCATCTGTCAGCTCACTATCCAAATACTGGACCAGAATGATAATAGCCCCAAGTTTGAGAATCTGCGCTATGAGTGTAAGTGTTGGATAAAAGTGATTACATGCTGGTACAACTGTAATACAAAAATTGGAGCATAACTAGGACCTAAAAAACAATCAGGTAAAGAAAGTGAGTGCTACATGCTCCTTTTTTACTTAAATTTAATCATTTGATTTAATTTAGGATGTGTTTTAGAGCATGAATGTGGTAAAAATGCCTCAAGATTGGGTTTTATTTTATTTACAAATAAATACATTTATTTATTTCTATACCCTCAAAATTCTGCTAGAACCCTCTCTCCCAGCTAATTTAAAAAATGCAACGAATGAGGCAACAACAACTGTAGGGGGTGTGGCCTCGTGGCTACATAGTGTGTGGGTCAGGGGACACGGGGGAGACTGGCTGACACTGATTCTGAGTCTTTTTTTAATGTAAATTTCATCACGCGCATACGGTAAGTCCCAAACGGTTGACTCTATGTCAGCATTGGCCTCGCAGGTTCAGGGCTGATTTAAAACAGTAGATGGAGTGTTGAGCCATTTTCAACCCATGAAATGCCGATTTTTATAAATTTGGAAAGAAATGTCAATATTAACACCAGCATTGATGTGTTTCATCACAGTACACTCATAATTTAGTTTACAGCTCAAAAAACATGTTTAAGTGAGCTGTACCTCTATAATGAATTGCATATCTGTGTGAAAATTGGAAATAGACATAAAAAATGCCTTGGTAATAACCTAAATCATTTTTGCATAATAAGCAATGTCCCTAACATCCCTCGTGCTTGACCTTTACCATGCTTTGCCCTCAGCCTCATAAATTTCTACTCTTTGATGCACACTCATCACATCTTTCCTCTGTAGACTTTCTGAGGGAAGACACTTTGGTCAGTACCAGTTTCCTTCGCGTGGCAGCTCACGATGACGACTTTGGCACCAATGCAGCTATCACTTACTCCATGTCCCTGGAGCAGCCTGAGCACCTGCGGGTCAACCCTGTCACTGGATGGGTCTACGTTAACCAGCCCATATCACAGGTCAGTCAGCAGTTATTAGCTGCCTCTCTCTCAGCTAGCAGCACACACACACACACACACACACACAAACACACACACACCGAACACACACGGCGGCCTGTGGGTCTGTGTCAACGAAGTTAATGAATAAGCCACCTCAAAGTGCTTCTGTCTGCTACTCCCAATCTGGGGTATGTGTACTCCCAGAGGTGCTGCATGTGGAAAAACCACAGAGAAAGAAGATGGAGGGAGACTAATTCAGGCTAAACAAATTATTAAAAATAGATTTTAACAGCTTGGGATTCCTGTGGTTATATTTGATGACTGCAGTTCAGTTTATTGCACTTTTACTAAAGACTATCCTATAAATATGCATTAAAATCCTCTAACCTGCAGTAGCTTTCAAAAAAAGACAGACTGTTTGTAAATGAATGGCACAGGTTTTTAACAAGCTAATTATCACAAGGACTCTTTGTCTGAAATCTTATCTTAAATGCTCTGGCTTTCATATAATGGATTCAAGGCTTTCCAGTTTTGATTCATCATTTGAGGCTGGAAGATTATGCATGTGATTTAACTTGCAAGGCACGGTTTACCTCAATGTTAACAACTTCTCAAAAACTGAAACGCTAAGCCGTGTGCTTGGGAAAATTGCTCCAAAGATAATTTCCTTCAAAATAGATTAAACAGTTCTTTTTAAACTGTGAATTATTTTAGTTATATAAATGATGGTGTTCAACATGAAAACTAGCTTTAAAGATTGAACTAAAACTAATTGATGTACTTTAAGTGACTTACTGTGTCAGAGTGTCAGTGAGGTAACACATTATTTTTTATATTTTTCATAGAGGTGATGTCATGTTTCCTGTAGCGCTCTTCTTCTTGTTTTCCTCTTTGACTTATTCAAATTAAGAGTTGTTCTTTGGCTAGAAACTTGCTATAGCACTATAGGGCTGTTTATTATTTAGCATACGTTTTAGCACACTGGTGTTAGAAGTCTCTGGCAATTTCGCCGCCAACTTCATGCAAAATTGAAAGTGTTAAGCCCAAAACCTCACCCTGAACAAAGCTGTTGCATATTTCAGAGTGGTTTCAGAAGCTATTTGAATCATCCCACAATCTCTGTGCTATAACTAAGATTATAAAAGCACTTCATTAAATGTTAAATGTCTCAGCTGGTCTTAGATATTGTTCCATTCTGATTTTCTCATCACAGTTTCTGACTACAGTGAACAGGTGTTAGGGCCAAATTTTCACACCACACTTCACACTCAAGTGTGCAGTACAGCTCCCAATTGACTTGTAGCCTTTCAGTGGAATCTGAAGGAGACAGGCCATTGAACAACAGCCGTTATTCTTATGTCCTGAGAAAAAAAGTATTGATAGATACATATAAATTGCGTATACTTCAGTGCTGTAATTATTTCCTGTAATATGCTGCCTGGAGAGTGCCACTTTTCAAGCCCCTGGAGGGTTTTTAGGCAATTCTCCTTCACATTCCCTTGCAAATTATATATTGTATCTTTAAAAAATGTTTTTTATATGGGTAAATAAAGAAACGAAACGAAGCAGTACAGTCAGAGCCAGCCACATGCAGTGTCAAAATAAGTGGAGAAGATGGAAACGGTTGTTATGACCGTATCCAGAATATTTTATGGATATTTTATGGTTCAGATCTGCCACTTATTACTGCAAAAATAATTTCAAACCTAGGTTAGATGTTGTCAGTCAGTCAGTCATTCATTCATTTATTGTAAAAGCAGTAGCTGCTCGCTCCACATTGGACATCACAGATTAAAATCTTTGTTCTCTGGTGTCAAGCTTTGGAAAAGAGTTGTACTTGTTCACAAATACTAATTGGATTGTCCCAGGAATAGAAAATGTAATTCTGAAGTTAAGAGAGATTTCTTTTTATCTGGCTACTGCAGCACAATAAAAGAGTCGCTAGGCCATGATTTGCATTGATAGAATAATGTGGCCAATGGTTGAAACGTCACATCTTAACAATTGAATTCTTATTTGAGCCATTTTTCATTAACAAAGTGGTCTAACTGTGACTTGCATTATCTCTTACTGTGAGAGGTTACAATGAAATAAAAGTACCTTGTGTGGGCAAAAAAAGGCCCTTTAGAGGGTTTTTTCTTCACTCTGGTGTGAGTGTAATGTTGAAAATCAAATACTCTAATGGCCTCTTAAGGAAATTTTCAGCTTTCCCTGCAGTGTCCACATTGACAAAATACAGTTTATTAGTCAAAATGACCCCTTTATTTCCTAGAGGTTCAATTCTAGCACAATAACAAAAGAAGAGGAGCATTTTTTGCAACCTGAATTATAGCTCAATACATTTTTGTAAGGCTCACACTGCTGCCTCTGTTGTTCTTAACCTAATTAAATGATTTCCTCAATGGAGTTCATACAACAAGTTTAGGTTCAGGCAGGAACTTGGAGTCATTACTGCTAATCAGCTGATCATGAGCTGACCACTCTGAGTGTCAGCTACACACCTATTCACATAATTAAATTAATTGTATTACTGTTTCTATGATACATCAGTTGTTTAAATATAGTGTATATTTTACACATCTAGTACGTTGTCACAGGAGATGACTGTGTTTTGGCAGGGTCAGTCAGTTGGATTAATCATACTGAAATTAGAGCTGGGTATGGTTTGAAATGTTTTGACACCCTACCAAAACCACACTTTTTTCAATACCTTAATTTGAGACGGGTTTTTTTCTATAAAAACCTTTTTGTTGAGAAGCAGTAACCATCAAATGTTTGACATTTCTTGACTGAAAAATTATTACAATTACAACAATGAATCTATTGTCAAATAGTTGCTCGTTCATTTTCTGTCAATAGACTATGTGTTAATCAACTAATCGTTTCAGCTCCAAAGACCATGATGATAATTTTAGTGACTGAATTGTTACTGTTGACTACAGAGAACCTATATCACGCGGGACATCGTAGCGACTGACGGGGGAAACCGAAGCACTTCTGTGGAGCTGGCGGTCACCATCACCAACGTGAAGAACCAGCCTCCACAGTGGGAGAAGGAGAGCTACAGTGTCGTCATCCCTGAAAACACAGCCAGAGACACACCCATAGTGGTACGTGTGCATGTAACTTTGATTGCAGGTACACTGTTTATATTAGGACATATGTTGTTAAGCTGGTTTCTGTATCTCTTGCCATTTTGAATTGCTGTAATTGTATCAGCTGAGTGTTTGTTTGCTTACTCCCCTGGATTAGTGCACAGTCTGAGCATTATTCAGACACTGAGTTCTCTTTGTGCTCAAAATACTCCTTTGAAAGCTTGTCAGTGCACTGGAAAATCAGTAAGCGTGTCTTAGTTTGATGCTGTAGGAGAAAGCTGACATTAGATCGTGTGTGCTAAGCAAGTTTCACGACTCCAGGTTAATTAAATCCATTCAAAATGTCTTCTTTGATGTGAAAAATATATAGCTGTCAATGTAGAGAGCACAAAAATCCCTTTTTTCCCACCAAGGTCTTCACAAGGGGATTCACTTTGAGATAAGAGGTTATTTCAGGGCTCAGACAACAGGTTTGACTCTCCTTTAACTCAAATAATCAATCATCACTTAATGTAATCAAAATTTGATATAACCTGTGCTTCTCTCAGACTACAAACCACACATGTGGTTTGACCTAGTTCTAATGTAGCCTTTCACATGTGAAATAAATGTTACCTGACCTACCTCAAAAAGAATCCTTGATAAAGGAATAGTTCAACATTTTAGGAAATCCACTTATTTGCCGTCTTGCCAAGACTTGGATGAGAAGATTGATACCAGTCTCATGTCTGAACATTAATTATGGAGCTATAGCCAACAGCCGGTTAGCTAAGCTCAGCATAAAGACTGGAAGCAGGGAGAAACAACTAGCCTGGTTCTGTCCAAAGTTTAAAAATATGCCTACCAGCAGCTGTAGAGCTCACTAATTAACACACTGTATCTCGTTCGTTTTGCCAGACTAACTGTTTCCCCCTGTTTCTAGTCTTTATGCTAAGCTAAGCTGATCGCTTCCCAGCTCTAGCTCCTTAACCTTTTTGGTGGGGTAGCAGCTTAAAGCAGTTGACTGTTAAGCATGAAGCTAGAGCCGAGCGATGATTAGCATAGCTAGCATAAAGACTGAAAGCAGGCGGAAACAGCTAGCCTGACCAAAATTAGAAACACAGGCACAACTAGCGCCTCTAAATATTACTAATTAACATGTTACTGTAGATTAGCGGTTCTCAATGGGGGCAGTACTGCCCCCCAGGGGGCATTCAGAGAATGTCGGGGGGGCACTGGAAGCAAATGTTTTGAAAGGGGGGCGGTGAGGTGTTCTTGGGGGGCGTTCGAGTTTACACAAAAGATTCACGGCGAGGGGAGTTGAAAACTCTAAATCCTGCCAGTTTACACAATGCGAATAGACTAGACGGTGTGTAATGTCCATACCAGGACTCTTCAGTGTTTCTGTCAGCTGTCTGTCGCACAGCTCCATGCTGCCTTCACGGGAACGGGACATCAGAGAATCATCTATAAAATTTCACCAACATGCCGTTTACTGTGTCATCTCCAGGTCAACTCAGGAAAATGGACGCTCTCTTCCTTGGTATTCCCCGTGGAGGAAATTAAGAGTTTCTTCCTCTTGAAAGCATTCATTTCTACACTGTGAACGCCGTAGTATTGCTGTGGTTACAAATTTACAAGAGGGATACTCCGCTGTCGGACTTCCCATGAAAGCAACTTAGCGTCTAGCATCCAGACACACTCTATAACACGATTCAATTCACATGATTTTGTTGGCATGACTCCATACAAGACAACATTGCCAAAGCATATTAACACAAACTATACAATCATCATAAACATAAACATTTGTTTAAACCATATTAAAACCAGACACCTGCCACCTGACAAGGTGAGTCACAGCAACGCCATCAGCCGGCTTGATTCCAGCTGAGACGGCGGAGTTTATCGTTTCTCTGCAGCTTTCTAAAACAGTTTCATCTAGTTGTGAACTTTAAGTCTTCATTAAACATCTTTAATAAGTCTATGAATAAAAGGAAATCTGAAATCCCAAAACATGGGACATTTACCAGGTTTAATTTGCCTGGAATAGCGAACTAATGTCAGACCAAACTCCATTCAAAAATCTGCTGAATTAATTCTGCCTTATTTAATGCCAAAAAGTCACATGTTGGATAATAATTGATAATAAATAGTTGAGCAGGGATTCAGCCAGGTCCTCCACATGCAGTCCAAATACCACATTCGCTTCTCTGCAACCTGCAGTGCTGTTTTCCTTTGAAAGTTAGGATAAATCCTTGTGTTTTTTTCCAGTAGCCTCAGACTTTTTCCTCGGTAGGCTGCTCTTGTTTCCCTTTGGAACAATTAATAAGAATGCTCCTGTTTGGCATTTCTGATTGGCTGTTGACTGTTATCTAACCCAATTAAAGTTTGAATGTCAAATTTCTAACCGTTGCATTTGTTTAACAATATAATTTCTATTCATATGGCTTTTTTGCTCTCTGGGAAACTAATGATGATGATCTTCCAACTGTCCAGTTAAAATCAAATCTGTTATTTGGCATTCAGTGACATTCTTTTATAAAGATATAACACAGAATAATAATAATAATAATAATAATGAATAACTATAGTATAAATATAATAAATAATAATCATAATACTAATCATTATTATTTGGCATTCATTGACATGCTTTTTTAATGATATAACACAGAAAAATAATCAACATTAATATTCAGGGAAGACAATTTGCCTACATTTTATTTGATGGGGGGTGGTAAGGGACCTGGATTATGGATAGGGGGGCACTGGCCCAAAAAAGGTTGAGAACCTCTGCTGTAGATGGTAGACAGATTGTTTTGTTACATTTGGATGGAGCTAGCTGTTTTTCCCCTGCTTTGAGTCTTTATGCTAAGCTAAGCTAACCATCTCCTGGCATGTCGTGGAGAGGTATCGATCTTTTCTTCTCACTCTCGGCAAGAAAGCGAATAAGCTTCCCAAAATGTTGAACTAATCCTTTAAAGCAAGAGAGTTCACTGGGATGTGACTGTGCATATATGACATTGAGTCAGTCAGCCACATGGGCTGAAACTGGAGAGCAGATTTCTGCTTTTGTTTTGCATCAGTATTTCCTAACTTCAACATAACCTGAGATCCAGGCTTCATGATCTTACTTCTCATCCTATTCAGACAATCAAGGCGACTTCTCAGCTGGGTGACCCAAGGGTGACCTATAACTTGGAGGATGGGATGGTCCCCGAAACCAACATGCCAGTTCGTTTCTACCTCTCCCCCAACCGCGAAGACGGCTCTGCATCCATTCTGGTGTCCGAGCCGCTGGACTACGAGACCACACCGTTTTTCTCTCTCCGGGTTCGAGCGCAGAACGTGGCAGCTGTTCCTCTTGCAGCTTTCACTACAGTTTATGTTAATATTACAGGTGTGATTTGTACTTTTCTCACTTTTTTTCCTACATTTTATTAGTATTCTTCAACTTTATGTTCAGATGTAATTGTGTCTTTTCCAATTTTCTGTATATCCAATTTTACTATATTTACTGTAGCGCATGATAATTAACTGCTGGGTTAATTATCAAATGTCATATAATGTCAGTATAAATGGGTTGAAAAGGTAATAAAACATATAATAACATGCAAGATGTCAACAAATACATAAATATACATAATTTACTGTATATAATTATCAGATTTATTTATTTGAGGTTTTGTTTATACCTGACGTGTTGTTTTCGCAATATATGTCAAACACAAACTAATTTGTCTGAGGTTTGACAAACATATTGCCCTTGGCCAAAGGATCAGTTGATCATTTGATTGTCTTTCAGCCGTTAAGTATAATGTTGAGTTCATGTGCAGGTGGAGAAATCCAACATTCAGAGTGTTACAGTTAAGCTACAGTAAACAGTGTTGCGTGTGTACGTGTTTTTTTTATTCAGAATATCAAACCCCTAAATCTTTAATGTTTGCAGTTACAGAGGCTACATCTTTGGATGCTAGAGAATTTATTACCTAATTACTATCTGGAAATGAGCACATTATCAATTTGCTACTAAATCTCTCTTCTCTCCTAAGATGTCAATGACAACGTGCCATTTTTCACCTCCTCCATCTACGAGGCCTCAGTAACAGAAGGAGCTCAGATAGGGACTTCGGTTCTCCAAGTGTCTGCCCATGACAAAGACCTGGGTCTTAATGGAGAGGTTTGTGGTTATCTATTTCTGTTCATGTTGTGTAGGTACAAAAAAATGACGGGATTATCAACCACATCCATAGACTTTTTCCTTGCTAAACCATCCATGTTACACTAAAAGGGGCATTCTGTAACATCACGCCACAATCCCTCTAGTGTAGAAGCTTTTGCTGTGTTGTGGAGGTGCAGTTGGGAACTGTGCCATCGCAGCTGTGTGACTGACTGTGGCAATATCAGTATCGATCTGATTTTGCCTGTAATGAGAAGACAGACTCTGGAAATATGATAGAGACCTCCTGACATTTTCAGCCACAAAGCCTTTAATTTCTGCTATTTCTGCAGGTTATTGCTTGAAAGAATACTGTAACTTAATTTTCAAATTCCCCATGCTCCGCAGATCACTTACTCTCTGCTGAGTGACAGCAGTGGCGACCACCATCTGTTCCGCATAGACCCGAAACTTGGGATAATCTACACCGAAGCTGTGTTTGATCGTGAGGCCCGCAGCTCCTATTTGCTGGAAGTTCAGTCAGAAGATGGCCAGGAGTCAGCGCGACCTGGCAAGAACAAGCAGTCCAACTCAGGTTAGAAGTGATGAGGAATTTAATAATGACATCAGACTTTTTTCAACTAGCATAAAACTCTGCAAAAAAGTGAATGAGCATATTTCCCAAAACATTAGGGTCGTTGCTATGCAAATAATAAGTCAGTGACAGTTAATTCAGATGTAGTGTATCCCTATCATCATTTTTCATTCTTTACATTCTAAGAAACTATATGAGTTAGCAGCGTTAACTTTGAAGTGACCTCTGGCCTGGTGCAATGCCCCATTCATAAAAAGCAGCATTGTTCTTTGCCTATAAGCCCACAGGGCAATACTGAAAACTAATCTATGAGGAGTTCTTCCTCTGTGTACAGTGTTTTAAACAGACGGCATTGGCATGACAATAAATGCATGTGCACCTTGGGATTGACTTTGAAAAATGAATCTGAATTTGATTTATTCCACTGCCATGACCAGACAGCCTCACTCTCTCCCATGTGAAAGTAGCTCAGAGATTTCTTGGCACTTTTTTGTTACAACCCTTTTTTATTTCTCCTCTCTTTAATTTTCGTTGTTCAATATTTAACCAGTACGACCCATGTTTGTTTACCATGTTCTCTTTGAGACATTTTGGCAGTCATAAAACCTCAGTCTGTATCTAGAGTGACGTAATATGACATTTGTATTCAGAAGTGGGTCTTTTGCAAATGTTTGTGAAGGAGGTATTAGGGGAAAAGGGTGATGTTTTGGAGCAGCAAAGCCTTCTCTCCAGAGTTGCCAGGGCTGCTTAGCATTTGCAATGAGCATTAGCTGTGTCTTGTGCCACAAATCTCCCACATCCTGAAGGGCTCATCTCCTCTGCAAACATTACCTGTCTCGCTGCGTCACCACTGGGATACACCAAGGGGAGGAGGGAGATGTAAAAACAAGCCGAGAAGATAGAGCCACCTTTCACCACCATCATTTCTTACTCCAAAATTAACATGTCACCCATGTGTTCTGTGAGCAGATAATTTACTCTTTCTAACTAAAGAAATAAACAGTGTAATGAGGAGGGCACAGATAAGACACAAACACTTGTCATCTTATAAATATTTAACCTCAGGAGAGAGGCTCTTTATCTACTCTCTGCAAAGAAGCAGCTTGTTGAAGAGGTTTAGCCCCATTACTGTTATTCTTTTTGTTGAAAACAGTTACCCCTGTTTAAACAATAAACTCTTGACAAAATGAATAATTTATGTAATTTACAGCACATCTTTGTGAATAATGTTTTTTTCTGATTTCCATGTCAATGAGGCACATTGCATCGGGTTAAGTGCCTCTTTCTCACTAAACAGTGACAATGAATTGTAGAATCAATAAACAGATGGAGGAGAATACACACATACAGTGTTTAGCGAAGTGTGTGTGTGTGTGTGTGTGTGTGTGTGTGTGTGTGTGTGTGTGTGTGTGTGTGTGCTGCGTCGTTTAATCTTCTGCCATTCTGTCATTCTTGCAGACACAGCGTATGTGAGGGTTTTCATCAGCGACGTCAACGACAACAAACCAGTCTTTGCTCAGCGACTGTATGAAGTCGGTGTCGACGAGAATGCAGATGTGGGCCTGGCTGTTGTCACTGTTAGTGCTAATGACGGGGATGAAGGTATGCTTGATGAGGTAGCAGACTGAGGAGGTCCCAAGGAGATTTTACTGATGCCACTTCCTAGAAATAAAGGTTAAAGAAGCTAGCCAACCCGAACCAATATAAAAGTTTTAGTGAGGCACGTTGAAACAGAAGTTTCCAGATTGCACTTTCGTTATTTTCCCCCAGAGTCTCTTTCTTGAAATAACAGAAATATTTTGGTACTCTGTCAGTCAGTTTTCCAGCAGTGAGTTGTGTGCCAAGTAGGCACCTTTTTGCAAGATGCCCTGCATTTGTAGCAGTATGCATAAAGTGACCCTGTGGGCAGTCTTTCCCAATCTGGCCTGAGCTCTGCTGAAATCATGCGGTGTGCTAGATTTAGCAGTAGTCACTTGATTGCTTGGTAATGCACTGTAGCACATATGTTCCAAAAAGAGTGACACGCTCCCACACAGTAGGTGGGCGGGATTTAACCAATAAAGCAGTTGCTCATCCTCCATACAGCAGTAGCCTAAGATCCCTTTATCAGGCATGTTTAGGTCCGTTAATCAAGTATTTATGGCGAGCGGGGGTGCAGCTTAGGCCGGGCTGCAGCACTAATGATGAATAGCTGTGGAATAACACCAACCCCCAACATTAAAGTTGCAATACTGTTGCACTTGCATCTGAGGCTACGCTCAATCTGTCTTGTTTAAAAACTCCACCCTGGGCTTGACTGCTGTAAGCCTGCCAGATCCCTGTGGGAGGCAGGGAGCACTTTGTCAGCTAGGGTTGTGTTAATAGTACAGATTAGTGTATTTACATGGGATTGTAGCCACTTGAACCCAACAGGATGATTGAAAGCAAAGACTGTTCATTCCAGGAGATTATCTTATCTATTCCAATGTTAAACCGGTAGACTAGATGGTCTCCATGGAGACACAGTAGATAAGTTCAGATATTGACTTCCTCTTTACGAAACTACACCCCCACCCCGCACCCCCCACCCCACCCCGCCCCCACCCCAACCCCCACCCTCTCTCGGGCCTCATTCCCTAGAGGGCACTATCAGAGTGCATAACTGTACGCTGCTTTTTACTCTCATGCTCCCTTTTACTTTTTTCTGCACTCTTTTTTAATTAGTATCTGATTAAAGCCGAGGAGACGAGGTACAACGTTTCCATTTAATTAAGTAATCAAAACAAGAAAGGGATACATGAAAACCTACTAATGCTCAGGTTTCAGAGGAAATGAGGTGTAATACCCTTGTGGCTACGCCGTTCTGTTGTTGCTAGAATTATAGTGCTTCCGCTTAAAGTAAGAGACAGGACAATACTGAAATATTACAGATTTAAGGAATAATGATGCTAGCAGCAACCTGCTGTAAAGTATAATACCTTCTTAAAATGTTGCTACATGTATGCTTTACCTTTAAATTTCAGTAACCTTATTATAAAACAGTTTATCTGCAGAATCAGGACAGTGATTTCACATTCCCAATCATGCATTTTGTAATTCCTGCCACAGGAGCCAATGCCAAGCTGCGCTACCAGATTACATCTGGCAACAAAGGTGGTGTTTTTGACATCGAGCCAGAGGTGGGGACGATCTTTATTGCACAGCCACTGGACTATGAGCTGCAGAAGAGATACAAGCTACTGGTCCTCGCCTCCGACGGGAAGTGGGAAGACTACGCAGCCTTGGTGGTTACTGTGGTTAATAAGAACGATGAGGCTCCCGTGTTCTCCATGAATGAGTACTATGGATCTGTTACAGAGGAGCTTGATGGGTCACCTGTGTTTGTGCTACAGGTGAGAGGCTGAGATGATTACTGCTAAGAGGTTTTACACTGCAGTTTTTTCAGTAATTACTGTAATCTATAGACCTGTAATTATCTTTAGAGTGCTCTTTTTTTAAATCAAAAACTTCAATACAGTAATGCTTACAATTTCTTAATGTACCATGTTATTTCAGTGTGTCTAATGTTAGTTTTTTATTGTTCATATACTACGGTAGTTTGAAAAATCCACTAAGTTAGAGAGACAGTAGTGATGGATCTCGAGTGGGGAAATTCATCAGTAAGGCTGTCAGACCCACTCTGACGCCAGATGCAAGAAAGATGCCTGATCAGAGCTCATTGCAAGAGCAAACACTTAAATGGGCTGTCTAAAAAATCCGAATGCAAAGAAGAGCGGTTGATGGCTGAAAAGAGATAAGAGGAATCTGTAATTTGGGTTTGACTGGATGAGTGAATATCCATTTTCTTGAAAAGTTGTCTTTATCTCTACAGGTGACTGCTACTGACCCAGACAAAGATGCAGACCAGGGCGCCATACGGTATTCTATTCATGGCCAAGGGGCAGAGTCACACTTCATGATCAACGACATCACAGGGGAGATGTATGCCCAGCGCACCGTGGACCGAGAGGACCGTGCCGTCTGGCGCTTTGTTGTCATGGCAACGGACGAAGAGGGCGAGGGACTTACTGGCTTTACGGATGTTATTATCAATGTGTGGGACATAAATGACAATGCTCCCACCTTCTCGTGTGCGCCTGATAATTGCCACAGTAGCGTGGCAGAGAACTCCCCTCCTGGAACGTTTGTTGTGGAAATGACAGCGGTAGACCTTGACGATGCAGCCGTAGGTCAGAATGCAATCCTCACCTACCGGATTACTGAGAATGTGCACAATGCAAACAATGCAGACCTTTTCACTATTGATTCCAGCACCGGCACTATATCTGTGGCAGCAGAGGGTCTGGACCGGGAGTTTGCTGACAGCCACCGGCTGGTAGTGGAGGCACGGGACGGCGGGGGCATGACAGGTACAGCTACTGCCACTATAGTAGTAACGGACATCAATGACCATGTGCCAAAGTTTAGAGAGGACTGGTGTAGTGCTCGTGTGCCTGAGAGCTCTAATGAGGATGCTCCTATTCTGGAGTTGAGCGCTGTGGACCCTGACGCTGGCACGTATGGACAGCTGGCCTTCAGTGTGGTGGCAGGAGACCCGGAGCAACGATTCTACATGGTCAGCCACAGGCTGGGGCAGACGGGCACTCTGAGGCTGAAGAAGAAGCTGGACTTTGAGAAGCCAGGGGAGCAGCGGTTTAACCTTACCGTCAAGGTGGAGGACTCTGACTTCTCCAGCCTCATCCAATGTCTGGTTCTAGTGGAGGATGAGAATGACAATGCCCCTGTGTTTGCCCCGAGCTCTCACCAGCTCTCCCCTTTGCCCGAGGACGTAACTGCGGGAACCAGCATCATTCAGGTCGCGGCCACTGACTCTGACTCCGGCCTGAATGGGGACATTTTGTACAGCATTCTCCCTCAGTCTGACCCATATGGACATTTTACAGTCAGCCGAGCCGGTGTGGTCACAGTCGCCAGGCCGCTGGATAGGGAGACAGTGGCAGGTTATGAGCTGGTTGTCATGGCGACAGACCGGGGTACCCCCGCACTGACTGGCAGTGTCACGGTCCACTTGCCACTGCTAGACATGAATGACAATGGGCCAGAGCTGGAGACAGCCTACACTCCTGTGCTGTGGGAGAACAGTCCAGCACCTCAAGTGGTCTGGCTCAACGAGAGCTCAACTCTGCTTCATGTTGTGGACAGAGACTCCCCAGAGCACGGGCCTCCTTTCTTTCTCTCCCTGCCCTCACTTTACTCTTTCGACTTCCACCTACAGGATCACGGGAACGGCTCTGCAACACTCACTGCCCTGCGGAGATTCGACAGGGAAAGGCAGAGCGAGTTCCGCCTGCCCGTGATTATGATTGACAGCGGCGATCCACCAATGACAGCCACAAACACGCTCACCATCACCATTGGTGACCAGAATGATAACGCCCATCAGGCAGGAGAGAAAGATGTCTACGTGCATAGCCGCAAGGGTGAGTCGCTCACTTCCCCTCATTTCATTCTCTTTGCCCCTTGCTTTCGCTACAGAGCTTTTCACTTCAGGCAGAGCTTGAGTGAAGAGGGGAAACTGAGGCTACAGCTGAAGGGAAAAGTTTTCACTCCCGTACCTGCTCGGTGTAGTCTGGAATTCATAATTGCACTCTTCCTTTTACATTCTAACAGTGTTTTGTTATGGTAATATCGTTGTCAAATCCTTTCTCAAGCCCTCAGCACATTTTCCCCTTGCCAACCCTGTGCCTAAAGCTCATCTGAACATCACATTATGATAAGAATTGCGATTCTTCTTTTTTTGTAGTTTTTTACCCTCCAGGTAAGTTAGTTAGGTATGTTGGCTTGTTAGTGTTTTGATCGCACACTCAGCTACATGGAAATTTCTGGTAATTGTGGAAAACAGGAACGCCATGAGTCATCCAGGCTCCCATTGTTTACCCAGCTGCAGTACTCTGGCACTGCAGGTCGATAATAACATAATCCATACTGAGATAGCCCTGCTTCCTTAAGCTCCACGCTCTCTGAAGTGGAGCACTGAGCGCCTATTCATTCCAGCAGTGGGGCTCCACAGTTATGAGCATAATAAGTAGAACAGAACACAAGAATGCAAGATAAGGAGAAGAGAGGGACGAAAAGATAAGTGTTGGCATCAGCAGATTCTGTCCAGACTGAATCAATGTGTGTGTGTGTGTGTGTGTGTACCTGGAACAGGAAGGATGGCAAATGCGGCACTGGGGAAGGTGTATGCCCCAGATCCTGATGACTGGGACAACAGGACCTACACTCTCGAGACAAGCGCAGCCAAGTAAGAGCTCTCTGTTAAATGCATATAATTTTTTCTGAAAACATGCTGATCTCCAAATGTGCAGCACAAGTACAACTGCTAAAGCAATACAGTACCAGAAGAACTGCCAACACTGTAGAAATGGAAAAATAAAGAGGATGTGGACTCAGCGTTGATGCTGTATTTCTCTAACAAGGCCTCTTTCAGTGATATCACTCGGCCCGAAACATGCCTAACAGGTACTTCTCCTAATCTTAGATCCAATTCCCTGGCCTCTAATATAAGATACACTTTCCAAAGGGACTTTAATCATAGCCGTCAACAGTGATTGCCATTCTGGAAAATGCAATCAGATTCAAACAAACTAAGCAATCTCGGTCCACCTGTATGATGTTCCCAAGATGAAACAGCCCGTACGAGCAGTCTGACTCCGTCAGGGACCTTGTGCAGTTATTCAGTATTCACATCCTCAAGATCAGATTAGAAATACCAATTGCATATTTGTTTTATTCATATAACACATTCTGACAGTTACCATGACAACTATCAAGCTCTTTTGGAGCCAAAGAATTTGCCTTTTTTGTCTTCTTTTTCTTGGCATTTTTACTTTATCTGTTTCTGTGGATTTATTTATTTATTTTTTTCAAAATGAATTTGCATTCACTTCTTGCTGGAGTAAACCCAGGTACCGGTGACCAATTCTCTACTTGTCTGTCTGCCATCTGTCAGGTATTTTTCCTCTGAACAAGAGCTCAGAAACAAAAGAAGCCAATTGTCTTAATTTCTTTCTTTCTTTTTTTCTCTCATCTTCCGCTGAAGCCGTCCTCTCCGACTTAACAGCTCCTCTGCTTTTCTCAGGTACTTCAGTCTGAACCAGAGCTCAGGAGTGCTGACCATCCGACAGAGCACTCCAGCAGGCAGCTACTGGTTGAGGGTCGGGGTGTCTGATGGGGTGTGGCCCGATGTGATCTCAGGGGTCAGAGTTCATGTCAGGGAGCTGGAGGAAAAGGCCATTGTGTCGTCCGCCTCGCTGCGTTTGACCGGTAACGTTAGCAGAAACACTGACTCACCTGATGGCATAAACATTGTGTTCATTTTGAATCATTGGGTGCCTGCAGCTCTGCAGGTGAATGGGTGTTGCTGTGATTCAACTATTGAGTTTATCTGTAATGTCTACGTGACCCCCAAAACCATAAGTCAAGACAATATTGAGTATAATAGTTTTTCAATTGGATTCCCTCTCTCAGTCATCCTCCACAAAATAATACGCTTGCTCTTTGTTGCCGCTGTTGTTGTTAAATTTGAAGATGATGTTGAAAGAGACAGCATCTGCCACAGGCATGAATAAATTGGTACTTTTCATTGAATGATTATCAGGTTGTCAATCCAGTTAACACTGAAATAATAGGCTGTCAGGAGAAATTTTTATACTTGCATTCTTTAACATTTCTAAGCATTGTAAAGCAACCATTCACAGTGCTTGCTGGTGATAGTTTCCTTCTTCGTCTTATTCTTTAACCCTCTGAAGTTTATGTTAGAGCGTTCATTTTTCTGTCACACTCTCAGAGGAAATCGGAGTTATAAAGGTCAATTTGGAAGTGTCAGGTAAAGTCCTTGACATTTAAAAAGCCATTCGGCGAACAGAGTTGAAGGCTTTAATGGATGTCTCTGACTCCAAGTCATTATCATTTTTGGAGATTAAAGATGACTGCCCGCATTCTCCAGATATTATTGGAAGGTGGCACCACAAATGTGATTGATTTGCCAGTCATTAAAATATTTTGTACAAGGTAGTTCTTTGTAGTAACTTTATTTCAGTGAAGAAATAAAGTTTTTTTTTACTTGACTGCATCGCGAGTCATTCACCTTATGGATGATTCAGTGAGGAAATGGATCAATAGAGGGAGATGTTAGGCTACCTCTTGTGCTAATGGAATCAGGAACTCAGTAGACTTTGATCAACTCTGTAGTTGTCATTGACGAGTCAGTAGTTCTTATTGCATGAACCCCCACTCTCTTTGTCTCCCGAAGGCATTACAGCGAGAGATTTTATCGACTCTCACGTCGAGGGGAAGAGTCGGCTGGAGACGTTCTGGGACTTCCTGTCTGAAACCCTGTCTGTCAGACCGGGGAGTATCAACATTTTCAGCATAGCAGACAGAGCGGAGAAAACAGTGGACATCCATTTCTATGTGCTAACTGATAATGGCTACCTTCGCCCAGAGAAACTGCATGCTGTCCTCGCCGCACATAAAAAGAAGGTATATATGCCAACGTGTCTGATAGATAGAGATCAGTGCTCATATATCAAGTGATACACTTGGGAGCTTGAGGGGAAGAGATAACAGCTTTTTATCTGCCCTTTTATTTTCACACCAACTTTCTGTCTGTTTACTGCCTGCACCTGTCATGTCTCTTTGTCTCTCCCATTCATTTCTTCTCTCTGTCTCCTTTCTTGTTTAATCGCTGTCTTTCTTCCATGTTTTGATTGTGCATCATTTTGATTCCTCTGTTATTCCTAATTATATGTATTGCTCATTTAAAATCAACAAGATATAGAATATTGAAAGCATTTATGCAAATGAGGCCCCGTCTTCCTCTTTTGCATTGCTTGTGAAGTCTTTTATCCCTTCAAAATGTATATCACTGTGTACCCCTCACCACCAACATTGGAGATACAAATCCTTGTATCTTCACTGGCAATTATTGTAATTCCCATTTTTATCTCCCTCATCTCCTCCCTTCTTCCCTTTTCTGACTCTCCTCAGCTGCAGTCGCTGCTGCACGTGAATGTGAGCCAGGTGCTGGTAGATGAGTGTGTGCGCGCAGACTGCAAGACATCCGGCGGCTGCTCCACACAGTTAAGCATCAGTGACTCGCCCACACTGGTAGACTCAGGTGCTTTATCCCTGGTCTCAGTGACGTTGGCATCCTCGGCTGTGTGTGGCTGCGCTGCCAGGGAAATGACCCACCAACCCTGCTCCTCCTACCCCAGTAACCCCTGCCTTAATGGGGGAACTTGCGTCGACACCCAGAATGGATACAGGTGAGAGGCATGTCTGCAGTTGTTCAGGAGGACTTGGAGTTGGAAGACGCTCTTAAAAGATAGGATCATAAATAGGAGTTCCCTGGTGTGCTGCAGTGTTCTGTATAGACTTACTGTAAGAGTGACATCTTGGAAAATGAGCCCAGAATTACTAATAGCGCCCCTTGTAAGAAAAAATCTCCTTCACCTGCAACTTGACCCAACTTGCTTGAGCTGCTCTGCTGTGTTGTCAGCTGAATATAGAGTAGCAGGTTTTGGTCTATTTGCCATGGAAGCAATGTACATGTATGTATCTTGCTAAGATTATTGAATTAGGTCTCTAGATTTATAGCCTGATATTGAATTTTTGAAGTTCAGGTGCGCTGTGTTTTGCAGAACAGTAAACAGTAAATAATGAACATAGCCTTTGTATGAAGGTCAATAGCCAGTAATTTTAATATTAACCCTATTGACAAATGTCTGTAGTCAATATAAAGGACTTCAACTTCAAGTATATAGGTCTCTGTGGGAGTCTATAGCAGACCAAACAGCACGCATTTCGTTTCATGCACACACTAATGCCCAGATTAAATAAATATAGGGCAAGGGGATTAGTACAACTCTGGCCCCCCTCTATGCTCACAACTTCTCAACATCTCATTTAATGGCATTTACATGTACATGCAAGTTTGTCAAAGGCATAGTTTTCAGAGAGAGGATGAACAGAACCCTTTTTGTTTTTTTTTTGGTTTTTTACACTTTTATCTTTTAAATTGTCTCTGCTGCAGTTGATCTGCACACTGCTGAAAGAAGCCTCTATTCTGTGAGAAGGATATCTCCCCGTGTGTGCTATATATATGTGCCCTCATATGAATGCAGTACAACCATAAAGAAACCAATTTTTGGTTCTGTCCTCTCTCAGAGGAGCTTAACAGGCAACCTCAGTCAGCAGCTGATCTGATATTGTCAGTCAGAAGAGAGAAAAACATGCCCTGCACTTCTTGATTTGGATTGGCATTGCTCTCATGAGTCACATGAAAGAGCAGTGAAAGAGTGAGGTGCTGTGCAGTACTGTGCGTGTGCATATGTATGCATAAGGCTACACTCTACCTAAGCCGTCCCTTTTGCTGCGTATGGATCAGTATTCCTGACATGTGTTGCCCCTCTGCAGAATAAACAGCAATGGGGAGAAACAGCCCCTTACAGCCTCAGTACACACAGCCATCCTCAGACACTGCATGAAAATAGATGGCTTTGACATTATCAGCAAAGCCAGCTTGTCTCACATGCCTGCAGTGGAGGGGACAGGATGAGATCAACTGGTCCCTTCCATCATCGCCATCGCTGTGATCGAATGGGCTGTTTTTCATCACTGCATGTATCTCTTCCTTTGTGGTGTTTTTGTATGATTATTAATATTTAACATTACGGTCTCATACACAAACACATTGAAGAGGGGCATGGAAAACATTTCATTTCCAGTTTCTGCAAGATCCCTAACACTCAAGCTCTAATCAAAGTAGATAGGTGCAAGAAGAGGCAATTGCACAGATATCAACCAAAGTGTGTAATACCTTAAGAATGAGAAGGGGACGGGTGGGGATAAGTGAAAAAAAAAGTCAAGGAAATCAGTGGTGGTGCGGCGCAGAGAAAAGTGAGGGAAATAGAATTAATTATCTCCTAACAAAGGAGATGTGATGTGCCGAGCAGGAACAGTCTCCAGAGGGTTCAGCTTGGCCAGCTGTGATAGATAAAGAATAGACCGGAGTAATATTGTGTTCATAGCTAATTGATTTAATGTAGAATTTAATATTCAGGGATTCGTGGCTAATGCAAACAATTGATTGATAAAAGCGCTTTCTTAGCTGTCCGTGGACAGTCTGCGTTTTGGAGGAAAGTCAAAGCCTGTGTGAATCAACAAGACTGTCACGTCCGCCGGAGAAAAGTCACTGTGCACAGATCCAGAGATTGGACAGTGTGAAGATTTCACAGAGCACAAAACATGAAAGACACTGATTGTTTCTTTCCCCGTGTTTTGCCTTGATTTTCCTCACTTTTTTTTCCCTCTTCTCTGTGCTACAGGTGCCACTGCCCCCCACAGCTTGAGGGGCCAGACTGTCAGCAGACGAGACTTAGTTTCCTTGGCAACGGCTATGCCTGGTTTCCCCCCATAAGGCCATGCTTTGATAGCCATCTTTCACTGGAGTTTATGACAGACGAAGACGACGGATTGCTACTGTATGCCGGCCCGTTGGCCACTCTGCTGCCTGGGGATGCTGAGGACTACATGGCCATAGGTAAAGAATGAGTCTGGATAATTAGATGTGCGCCGAGGGGCCTGCAGGTCGTTATTGCACTGAAACTTGGAACTTAATTTTGTGTGTTCAATTACTGGGTGGTAGCTAATCAGATATATGAGGCAGATTTTGTTCGTTAGCGTACTGCTGAGGGATGTGAGCACTCACTCTACCGAGTTGTACAGTAGGTACAAAGTAAGTGTACGTAATACATAATTGTGTTTTTGTTTACCCTCTGCTTCTGCGTCAGAGCAGTGGTTCAGTTTCTGGAAAGTCTCTGTGGCTGGTAGACATTCAGTGTCTCACTCAAGGACGTGTCAGCAGGGTTTATTCTTGCTGACATAAAGGCTCGAACCTGAATCCTCCAGATGAAGGACAGTAATAAAACTTTTATCAGACTTCAATAGGGGATTGTGTACAGTTCAGATTGCAAAAGACTCCTATTTCTGTGCAACCCGAAATGCAGCAAGACCAAAAACAAACAGAGCCTCATTTCTGTAATGACTCATGTTAGTTATTGATATTTTGGGTAGTGATGTCTTTAAATAAACATTTATTCCTTGGTTTATTTTTGAAGTTACTGGCACAGGAATGAATAGTGATGATGATTTTGACAACAACAATTTAAATAATAAAGATAAGTGTTAAAGTGATGTTGGAAATATTATGTATTGGGGAGATTATAAATGATTATTTATAAAATGTGATAGCAACCAGTCTACATCGTGTATTTTGAGCTGTACTGTAGCTGTGAAGGGGTAAATACTCATGCTGTCTCGACTTGCTCAGTCTCCCTTACACGCACACAAACACACATTTATACCTACAGACATACATACAGTCTTCCAATTACCATTTCCTGTCTCCATGATTTCACTTTTACACTGGGGCTAACTTAAAGGGTTGGTTCACCCCAATTAAACGAAAACACATTTTCCCATTTACCACTTGTGGTATCTAGCCATGCAGACAGTTTTGTTTTGTTTTTTGTTTTTTTTTGCTCAGGTTTTGAGACATCTGTCTCTCAGATGTCTGCTTCCACCCCAATATAATAAAGGTGAATTCAATTTCATTTGTGGGGCTCACATCATTTAAAAATGAGATTTGAAAAAACTTCTACAGCAACATCATTCATTCCAGAAACAGTGTCATCATTACTGGAGAATTCACATAGCTCGCGGTCATCAGTAATTTGGGTGAACCGACCCTTTAATTGATTTTCATTTCTTATTTCACAACCCTGTGTTACTATTTCCCATCACATTGTTTCAGGTGCCATTCAGATTCCCTGCGATAATCCAGCTGTGTTATGTTATATTGTCATTCTCTTTTTTAGCTCATACTGTATGTTTGTTTTGAGGTAAATGCTTTCATATGTCCCTTGGGGTTTTTTTCCGTTCCTGTACGAACTAGTAATTTGCATCTTGCCTGTTTTTTGCAATGCATTTCATCACAGTTTTCTTCTTGACCTTGCCTGTACATTTTGTCTCTGCAAGCAAGTTAAGTTGTTTTTCTGTACTACAAATCTGTAAGAGTTGCCTTTTTTGGGTTGAAAACTTTTCATTCAGGTATAATAATAATAATAATAATAATAATAATCTGGATTTACTTTAGAGTAGCTAGTGTTCATTCTGAACTCTCTTTTCCTCAGAGCTGATTGGTGGGACACCCAGTCTGAAAGTTAACCATGGTTCTGGGACCCTGGTCCTCCAGTTAACAAATAATGTTGGGGTGGCTGACAGACGGTGGCATCGCCTTGATGTGAGGAGCAACAGTAAAGTAAGAGAAGTGCATTCATGCTAGCGCCTTTACATGTAGTTCTCTCCCTGTGTATGAAGAAGTCAGATTAAAGTACATGCTGTAATTTGTAGAGAGTGCCTGGCTACAGTAGACTCACACATCCACATATGCAGCGGCGATGACCTTTCTCCACTCTCCCCCAATTTAAAGGAAGTGCGCTTCACTCTCGATCGATGTTCCAGTGCGATTATCATGGAGACAGAAGGCGTGGACTCATGGGCAATGACAGAGGACCGCTCATCCTGTGAAATCCGAGGGGTCACACCCAACAGGGACAAGTAAGATCAATAATTAAATGAAACAAGTCTGACCAACACTGCACAATATATAAACCAGCCACAAGCGGCTCTTCTGAATCCTACAAGGAGCCAATAAACACCTCGGGCATCCGGTACTAAATCATGACATAAATAATAAATTGTATTTCTTATATTTCATAATAAATAAATGAACATATATGTAAATAAATAAATAAATGTGGCTACATGCTTGTTTTGAAGAACCCCTGTATTTATGGTCGAAGTAGCAAACAATTAGGGTTTAGAAATTCTCCAGAGATCCTTCCGGGGTTTTCCTTTGGTTGCAAACTACTAATCTACTGAGGTTTTGTTCTCTTCCCTGTTTTTAAACCTACAAGGATGCATGGCCCATAGGGACAGTGTCTAAATGCCCCTGTCCCCACAGGGGTAAACAATCCTATATATAGTGCAGCATTAGCAGTTACAGAGGCAGCAGTTTGCAAGGTGGTAAAAGTGAAAAATGAAGTCAATATTTACATACAGATGTGGTAACTAGGTATAGTTCATATACAGTGTATAAAGGATATGTCTGTTCTACCCTAGTAGACTAGTAGCATTTTAATGATGGATATTTAATTTTGTTTATTATGTGCTGGCATGGAGAACTTACTTGGTAACATTTGTAATACTGTTGTTGCAACACAAATTGTACATAACATCACCCACACAGTCGTAGCCGAGAATTATTTATTTGGGATTGGGTCCTGACCGATTAGATGAGGCCTCACAGTTGAGGTGGGACTATAAAATTAAATTAAAAATTAAACTAAAAGTTAGTTAGGGCAGCAACTAATGCTTAATATTCATTATTGACTAATCTATTGATTCGTTTTTCGATTAACTGATTAATAGTTTGTGAAAAAATAGTGAGAAAAATAGTGGCCTTTCACAAGTTCCTAGAGCCCAAGGTGACGTTTTCAGATGACTTGTTTTGGCAGATATCCAGTTTAATATGATATAAAAGAGAGAAAGCAGCAAATCCTCAAATATAAGGAGCTGGAACCCGAGAAAGTTTGGCATTTTTGCTTGATAAATGGCTTAAATGATGAATTGATTATTGTTGTTGATTAATTTTCTGTCAATAGACTATTCAATTACTTGATTAATCGTTTCAGCTCTAAAGTTATTAGTAATTAGCAAAACCTAGTTGGAGCATCCTCAGTGTCCTATTTAACCTCAAAATAATATATTACAAACTGAAAACAGATCATGTTCCCTCAAAATAAAAAAGACTAATGTCCCTACCTCTGGTGTATTATACAAAAATGCACAGACTTATAGTTCATGTTCAGGAAATAGTATCTAAATTGGTGTCTGTGTACAAGCTGCATGGAATAATTTATTGAAATCAAATCAGATAGTGACTCAGACTGTTTTAGGTTCACTGTGTTCAATTTCTCAATTCCCCTCTCTGGAGGGAAGAAACTGTTGATGACATCCTCAGATATTATCCTTAGAAAGCCAACGAATGTTTGTTTGTATGTAATGTTTGCTTTGCCACAGCTGAGATTGTTTTACGCTATCGTGGGCTCGGCCTGCCACTGTGCTCATTGTTTTGTTTTGTAATTAAGCTATGAGTTTATGAAGTTTAACAATGTACATAAGGGCTTTACCAGTGCTATTAATTTTAATAACTTCTAAATTTTAAGATCCTTTAAGAAGCATTTACTGTGATCACTGTATTAGACTTATTAGGTAGTACAAATAGCTATGTTCTTAAACAGGGAATGTGCTAGTTAACAAGCTGCAATTAGCACTGAAAAGCATTCTGCTTTATCTTCTTTGTGCAGCCAGTTTTGAAAATACCAAAGAGTTGCTGTGCCGAATGAAATGTTTCAGGCCAAAGTCATTTACCCATCATGCATTTCTTTTCACAATAAGGGATAAAGAACAAGAATAAGATGTCATATTTGTTGTCAGAAAGCAGTAAAAGTGATGACAGCCTCGGCAGGAAAAGAATGAAACCATGAATTTAACCTTGACAGCTTATATGGCGTGTATGTTCCTTTTCCTCTGCTTTCATTCTGTGTTTCTCTATATAGAGATGTGTTTTGAATTGTGAACTTACATGGTGCCTGTGTACTTTTATTCTCCTCACATTTTTCCTCACTGTTCACTTGTTTATTGAGAGATGGTTTTGTTTCCCAGGTATCTGAATGGAACTCATATATTGCAGCTTGGAGGGGTCAACGAGAACATATCATATGAATACCCACAGCTGCAGCACAAACACTACACTGGATGTATAAGGCACCTGCTTGTGGACAGCAAGGTAACAAGCAAGGAGTTTACTGAATACACTTTTCCATGTGGCCTGTTTATGAAGGGTATTGTAGATTAATAGGTTGGATGAATTTCTCATTTACTGTTTTCATTAGGTTGAAACATGCATTGTTTATGTCCATGTTTACTTGCTTGCAGTCTTCTTCTCTGCATTTTATTGGCACATTGCTTTATTTCTTGGTGCATTATTGCCAACTGACTAATGTAAAACCATTGGCAGGAATGTGTATTGTGTGCGCGTTCCCATGCATGTGCATCCTCCTGCGTGTGCACTAGATAAACAAAATGTGGACCCACTTATAAAAACACTGCTCCATAGCGCTACTAGTGGTCAGATATTCCACAGGGTACCTTTAAGTCAAAATACAGACGTATTATCACCAAAATATACTTGAGTCTCAAAAGCAAAAGTACTCATTAAACAGCAGAATGACATCTATCATTATTATATTATTATGTATTTCATTATTGGATTATTATAACTGATGCATTAATGTATAAGCAGAATTTTAATATTGTACTGTAGTTGGTTTAGGTGGCACTATATTTATTTACTTTATATACTGCCGGTCGGATAGTCTATAACAATAGTAATCTATAACAATACATCATATTTTATAACTGATCATATTTTTGTATGTAAAATCTTCATCTGCAAAGTAAGTAGTAACTATAACTGTTAATAAATGTAGTGGACTAAAAAGTACAATATTTCACAATATCTGGTGGAGTAGAAGTATAAATCAGCATAAAATGTAAATACTCAAGTAAGGTGTAAGTTTCTCAAAATTGTACTTAGGTAAATGTACTTAGTTGCTTTCTGCCACTGCAAAAGAATAGTTGCTAAGAGAATCCGACTGCATTTACACTAAGCTACATAATTATGCAATGGCAGATGTAATTGACGTGGTTCTGCCATGGTCGCTTTAAATGTTAGCATCATCTCCTTTCCTTTGGTAAAGGATGGTCCAGTGTACCCTATGCTAAAGGAGATAAGAAAGGAAGCACTGAAGCACCTTTCCTTAGCATTTGGAGAAGTCGACCAGCTCTTATCATGGCTGCCACTTAGATACTTCCGGGTCATTTCACTCAGTTAGGAACCTTCCTAAGCAAAAAAGACTATTCGACCGCAGCCCAGCATTATTATCTTTGTGCTGAAAGGCTTCTCACACTTTTGTTTTGCTGCTACAAGTGCAACAACCTCATTTCATCCTGCTGACACTGCTGTCTGCACAAGACACCTTACTGACCCCCCGTCCATTTCTGAAATTTTTTATTGATTTATTATTAGTGAATTATCTTGTGACATTATATGTGATTATTTGTGTACAGTGTTTTTATTCTTTATGATTCTAATTGTATATAATTGTTTTTAATGTGTATAGTATTGTAGCTTTTCTAGGGTTTTTTTAGGTTACATGTCTTATTTTGGGCTTCTTTTTGCTGCTGTGACACTTAAATTTCCCTGCATGTGATCAATAACAATAATCTGTCTTTATCTTAACAGTAATAATATCAAGATTTCTTTCTCAATCTTCTGCAAGGACAGAGACATCCCCCCTTTCATTTCCCTCCCTTCACTGAGTTTTTCACCTCTTCATATTTTTTTTTCTGTTCTTCTTCCTCCATTAAGCTATATGACCTTGGTTCCCCTGCTGAATCCTCCAACACTGTGCCAGGCTGCTCTGTTATTGATGACCACTGCACCAACATGGAGCAACTTCCCTCCTGTGGCAGGAGGGGTCGCTGTCACAGCGAGTGGGGCTCCTTCAGCTGCCTGTGTGAGCCAGGGTTTGCAGGGCCTCAGTGTGATCAAGGTAAGCATAACAAATTGCGTTTAATTGACCATGAGGTTTTCAGGGAAAGTACAGTGAGATCTCTGTGGAGTTTGCTGCTGTATGAAGATAACCTCGCCTTACATAAAGTGCATTTGCAGAACAGCACGCCCTCGCTGTGGTATCCTCGTGTATTTCCCACATGACAGCTGAATTAATTTAACAAGTCTTGTGTGTTTTTGATTGACAAGTGGCTCCAGAGTTCTCCTTTGACGGCCGGAGCCACATTCAGTTCCAGCTCTTGTGGTCGTTGCCTGCGCGACAGACAAGGGTCCAGGCTGGGCTTCGGACGCGTGCCACCGCCGGTGTCATCCTCAGCCTGCTATCCCAGGAGCAGAATGAATACCTACGTTTAGAGGTGAGTCATGGCTGGTCACTCCCCTCCACCTTGACAGCTCCGATTGTCTTGTTTGTGGGCCTTAGAATGATAATTAGGGCCCGGACAATGATTGTTGCAAATGCTTGTCAGGCTGAGAGTGAGTAATACCAGGGTTGTAGACATATGGGTGGATACTGAGGGGGCTGGTGATTGACATATGTATGTTCTCGACAAGGTCTTTCAATAAGTCTGCAGAATGCTGCCATTGAGAGGCAGCTATTTAAAAAATGAGGCCTCCTTTATTTAAGGTTATTTCTGTCTCTGGTTACTGTTTCAAGCACAAATCATTATGGCAAGAAGGCAACTGTGTGCGTTGTAACTCAAGGGCAGATTGCGCTTAAGTGAAGGTCAGATCCCCTGCTCTGTACTTGAGGGTTTTGACAGAGCTTGCTTCAAGTGGTGAGCTTAAAGTCATGTCTGCATGCATGCTGCTCGCTTTGCCTCAACTGGGGTGGAGCGGTGCTCACACAGAGCGTTTCTTCAGGAGACAAGTCTACTTCACTTAGCCAAACCTCAAGTAATAGCATGCCTCTCCTGCCTGACACTTTCTTGAGTGGATATGAAGCCAGTGTTTCTTGTCAAAGCCTTTCGTCTCACTGACTGACAGGCCGAGTGTGAACCGCACCTGGAAGTAAATGGCGCTGTTACTGTCACTTTTGGCTAACTCACAGGTCAGCTGTTTGCAGTGAACCTGTCCCCGTTATGTATACTCCACACCAGTGTACTGTCTTTGACAACATCTTGTTTTTGTGCTTGTGCTTGTTATTTGTTAGACAGCAGTGTTTAAAGCATCGGCCTCGTCTCTTGTTCTTCTTTGGGTCTTTACACTACATAAGGAAAAACAATGTTGTCCTCTTCCCTTGGTGCAGTCCCACAGTGACGGGAAAAGGAAAAGACTGTAGCCTTTACTGTATGTGGGCTGTGAAGGCTCTCTGTGAAAGCCTCTCTGGAGCTGAATTGGTGAGCTGTATAAAACATCTGATGTCTGTCTGCGGCAGCACACTGAAGCATTTTCAGCCTGGTTGTCTCAAAGCTCTTAGAAACACTTGAGCACAAGCCTGGTGTGTTTGCCGACCACAAGCCCTAATTTAAAGGGCTGTCTCTCTCCCCTTTTTTTTTTAAGGGTAGATATGGGAGAGAGTGCACACTGAATAAATAACCACACTTTCACACAAAGGTTACCGGGGGCTAGCTGGGTATAAACAGCATGCAGCTCTCCAAGGAGTATGGTGTCTCTGTAAAGAAAACATTTATCTAATGCAGTCTGTGAAGGAGTTTTTTTTTGGAGCGACTGGCATGCACTACTTTGTCAAAGACCAGTGACCCTTTAGAACAGTAAAAATCATACCTTTTCATTTTTTTTTTTTTTTTGCATCAAATGTGATTTGAGTTTGAAAAGTTCTATAGAAGTTCAGACTTATGAAATTCACTTGAACATTTTGTGCTTACAGTAATGGTGATTGGGTAGATCTCTGGGGGCACTGCAGAAAGTTTATATAATCAGATTTTTTCCTGAGTATTGATTGAGTCCTTTGTCCTTTGCTCATTTTTGTTGTGGACTTGAGGGCAGGATGAGGCTGTGGGGAGAGCACAGAGTCAGCTTTTACTGTCTGTGTGTGTGTGTGTGTGTGTGTGTGTGTGTGTACGCGTGTGTGTCCAGTGGGGGAGACGCATTTGAGATGCCCATGCTGAGGGAGCAATAGTTAATGCAGGCTGGGCTGAATGTGAATTATCTTGCCCCACTGTTTCCAATTAAGCTTTGGACATGTACAAGCTGCAGTTATGGGAGCCCCTCATTGGTTGAGTCCATTGTGTTCGCTCATCCTTAACTGCTGAAGATAATTGTTGTTTCTTGTATACCTTCCCTTCGGGATCCGGCTTCTGCCATGCAGTGATGTGTACGGCAGCTCTGCAAAGCATCATGGCTGCAAAATTGCTGAATTCATTTTTACTACTGAAATTTCCATGCCATTCTTTCTGGCAGGTTCACCACGGAGAGTCTTTTCCAGGTAGTTAAATATCACAATCTTTGCCTGGCCCAACCTTTGCTGCCTTTTCGTCACCACGGGAGCTGGCCTACTTCTTATAACGTTGTTATGCTCAAGATCTGTTTTTGCCCATCAACACAGCACAATATGGCAGGAGTCCAGGTCTGTCAGATTAGAATTTGTGTCACCCCATTTATCAATTTTATTCACACAACCATTCCAAGCCTTGAAATCCACACTAACACAAATGGTGTTACTGCAGCTGATGACAGAACAGACCAGCTTGTTTTTAATGTAGCAATGCAAAAGTCTTCCATGTGCAGTCCAGTAGTAGATTTTTGACCCCTCAAATCTCGAGCCTTTCTCTGACTTTTAAATCAGCAATGCTCTACTGTGTGTCTCAGGTTATTCAGGGTCTGCTGGCTGTTTTATACAACCTTGGAGATGGAGACTACAACCTCACACTGCCCTACCATCGCCTCGATGATGGAGAGTGGCATGAGGTGGAGCTGGATCGTTACGGTAGAGAGTTCACCCTGCGACTGGACGGAGGCGGGGGCCGACGAGAGGTTACGGCCTCGCCTGGGCAGAGTCAGGAGCTCATTATTGACCCCTCCGTGGTGATGCTTGGAAACTCTTTTCCTTCAGGACACAACCGGAGCTTCCTCGGTAGGTGGCTGCTTGCATGTTTTGGTAGAATGAGACTGAATGAATGGATATTAAGATAAATGAGAGAACGGATGACTTTGTTGTTGAGTGGAAAAATCAATAGATAAGGTGAATGAATTAACAGGTCAATTTGTAAATAGATTAATTGGCATACACATACTCAAAGGAGTGGACTTTGCAGCTAACTTGTATACTTATTAAAATTAATGAACATATAAATGATTCATTGCTTACCTTTACCACTTACTGGTGCTTCTACATTTCACAACGTGGGCCAAAGGTGTTTTGATCCCTTGGTTTCAAGCAGATGAGAGAAAGTGAGTCAGTGGGACTGATCTGTATTTAAATGATGTGTTAGACCTCATGCTTCCCACAGAGTGAGCAAACTAACCAGTAGAGAAAATACCCTGCAAAAAAAAGAAGTCCATGCTGACAGCTTAGCCTCAGGCTGTTTGGGTGTTTGCATGCATGAGAGCGCGTGTGTGCGCGTTGGTCCGCAGGTGTGTCAGCGAGACTGTTTACGTGTGTTAATGCGTGTGTGTCTGTGTTTTTGAGTTTACACCCCTGCCACGGTGTAAATGTGTGTCCATAAAAGATTTTGCCCGAGGACTGGTGTCTTAGTGTGTCTTTTGGCATTGTAAACTATTTTCTTTTCTCTCTCTCCACCAGGCTGTTTGCGAGATGTGAGGTTTAACGGCCGCTCCATCCCTCTGGATCAGGAGCCTTCAGAGGGGCTTCAGGTGGTCACTTCGCAGGGCGTCTCTATCGGCTGCTCTTCGGAAGCGTGCAGGAAACATCACTGCTCCCCTCCCTTGGTCTGCGTGGACCTCTGGAGACACCACGAGTGCAGGTGCTGTAAATAAACACAATAAATAACCCAGCGTGTTAATTACAGTAGGCAGGCACGTTCTGTACATATTTGTACACATATATCCAGAGACAAAGACGGCATACTGCATCCTTGCTTATAATAAAATTAGTAATGCCAGCACTCAACTCACAAATTGTATTAAGAAACAATGTCAAGACTCACACACTTCCTATAGCAGGTAGACAGAATAATATAACCTTTTGGAAACAAACTTTAAATGTAAAGTAACTTATTCACAATATGAAAAACTGCTACAGAGGCAGGTCACATTAGGTTGATCTGTCAGCTATAAACAAGGTCTGGCAATCAGAATTTGTATGTGACAAAAAGCAACATATGACAAAAAAAAAAGATCCAAAGAAGACAAATCTGACCAGATTGCAGCTGCATTGGTCCAAAAATACAATACAGGGGAACAGCCTGGAAAATCATGACATTACATACAGTATATAAGACAGACAACCAAGTAACCAAGTGACCATAATTAATAATGTTAATAATAATAATAGACTCCATTTTACAACTTATTTTGCTAAAAGTGCTTTACATTAAGAGTAGTAACCCATCCTATTATATATAATGCAGAGCGTCCGGACCTTAATCCATATATTTACAGTTTATTAACATTTACAACTGCACACTCAATGGAGTGTTGTATAAACTCTTTATTAATGTGTTTTTGCATATGACTTAGTAACGTTTGCTGATGGATTATTAGAAAGTGAGAAACCCATGAGTATTTATTAATGATAATTTACCAAAATGTATAACTGGAAACCCTAAAGTTGTTCTCAGTGATGGCCTATAAATGATCTATAAAACATTAGTAAACTATATATTAACAATAATGAAGTCAATACTTACAATTTATAAATCCACATGCACATACAGTAAAGAACAATATCAAACACACATTAATCAATACAGATGATATATTACCTGTATAGCAAATACAGATTGCATCTAAGTATAAGTGTAATGGTCTGATCTGAGTTTCCTGCAACACACTTGAGATCAAAGTGTCCACCAGATGGCAGCTAGGCAGAGTTCAGCCCCGTTACTCTGTGTGTCTAATAGCGTGTCAACCTGAGAGAATAGTGTATAACAGCAGGGACTGCCAGAGTCTCGGCTGCCCCTTTAAACTCTGCAGGACCACTGAGTGTCCTAGCTGTGATTTCCAGACTCCGAACCAGTGTGGGGCTTTTCACTGCTGTTGGATATCCATACTCCGTGATTGCAGCACAGCCTCAGGATACAAAGCACTGAGAGAAGCAGGGGGCAGGGGTGAATGATATTCAGGGGATATTTTGTGCAAATATACTGAGGGACTACTACTGCAAAGCCAAGCTTAGCTTCTCGGTTTCTTTCTTTTTTTTTCAGTTAGAGTACAGTCGACACTGTAAACTTCAAATAGCATATCTTTGAATCTGATATAAGAGGTGTAACTCCTGAGGGATTTATTTTTACAATGTCAGCTTAGGTTTCATAGCTCTGTAGAATTCAGTGCTCCTTTTATCTGACAGCTTCCCAAGTGACTCTTGTCTTTTCTTTTCACTACTGTCTCTCCTCTGCACAGGTGCCCTCCAGGCCACATGACCAAAGAGAGCTCCTTGGGCAAAGTGTGTGTCTACACGCTGTGCGCCAGCCGGCCGTGCCGCCACGGCACCTGTGTGGCTCACTCTCCGTCCCGCTACTCGTGCCACTGCAGCGAGGGCTTCCGGGGACGCCACTGCGAGGTGACGCTCGCCATGTTCCACAACGAGGACAGCAACAGCCTCAGCCTCAGCTCCATGTTCGCCATCAGCATCTGTGTCATGGCCTTTCTAGGTAGCTATGTCGACTATGTCCTCTTCTACCTGTGGTAACCCAACACTGTCATCATCTCTTCTCATGTTTTTTTTAAATCTGTTTTATATGTTTTTGTCTGCCAATTTCTCTCTTTTTCATCTGTAATACATTGATTTTCATCTTTGTGTATTCGTATTTTTGTTTGTTTTCATCTTCATGGTATGATTCTTGCATTATGTTTGGTTTTTATCTGTAACATCAACTGTTTTATTTGTTTTCCACCCCTGTTTGGTTCTGTGAAATCTACATACACATATCTTGTAGACGTATTGATCTCTTGAGTTGCACCAGGATGTGATTTCTCCATGGGAGGTTGGTGGAAACATGAAACAAATATTTGCACTGGAAGAGAAGCAGGGAGGGAAACATTGTATGTCTTAATTTGTGATTCACGGGGAAGCTGTTAAAGTCCCCGGAGAATCGGGGAGTTTCTTTATGTGTTTTTCTATATTTCTCATCACTTCTGTGTCCCCTGTCTCTTCCAATGTTACGCTCTGCCTTCAGAAGTCAATTTCACTCGCAGCCTTACTTTTTATCTGTCCAACTCATTTTATATCCCACCATCCACTCATTTTACTCCCTTGGTGTCTTTTTCTTTTGCCTTTACTTCCACATTTCTGTGTACATTTCTGTTTTCCCAAGTCACTGTAAATGTGTCCATATTGTGCACTTTAGTGCTATGTACACTGTTTGGAGCTGTAATCAAAGGTCACTTACATCAAGAAAAAACTCCAAAGTTTTTTATTGTCTTTAACCAAGTTCATTCTAGGTTAATTGTAGGCTAAAGGTTAGATTTAGGTTAAGGTCTGTCATAAAGTTTATTTATCAGAATCACTCATATTCTTAAGGTTAGGAGGTTAAACTGCATTATAATCAAGGGGTTATGCACAAGTATTGTGAGTTACTCTCTCATAGTGATATTACATGGACATACTGTACATGGGGCAAGATTCCTGTGGTCAGAGATCTGGCAGCGAGCGGCATGCAATTAAAAAAAAAACAGTAGCAAACAGGGTAATCTTCAAAACATTTTGTGCCAAAATACAAAATGCAACCACATTTTAAGCATTCACAACAGCAAACAGCATCTTTGTGTCTCCACTAAAACTTTCAATTTGGAGAAACTGTTTTGTTCATTATGTATTTTAAAATGTGAAACCATGCTAGCTGGAGAATAATGTAGCAGCTTGCTATTTACATCCTATGGTGAAAAAAATACCCTCTACTAGCTGCCCACGGAGGACTATGTATTCAAAATAAAAGTCCCTGATAAATTGAAATGGTTAGATTGTTACTAAAAAAAGGAAAAAGATATTCACAATGTTTAAATTACACATTTAAATGCATGTATGATTTTTTAGCAGAATTTCTTTGTTGATATTCTTACCGTCCACCCACATGTCCTGCATCTCCAAAATGTCAACTTTCAAGACTAAAAAGCCTTCTTCTAAGCTTGCTAGCAAAACATTTTTGAGATAATCCAGTGGCTCTTGAAAGGCTTTAATGAGCATAAACAGTACCCTTAACTGACCATGTATTCCTTCAGTTTATTTGAAAATTTGAAATTCATCTAATTAGTTACTTTTAGTTCCTTTGCAATGTAACTATTTACTATTTATTAAAGAAAAAAAATCATCTTGTTTGCATGAAAAAATAACTTCCTCTGAGTGGCTATAATGAAATACAAATCCAGTGAGGTGACAAAATCTTTAGCCCATAATCTTATAGTGTTTTAGCTAATATAGTTGTTGTTGCCTCTTAAAATATTGACCATTTACATTACATCTGGACATTACATTTGTGTGAGCCTGTGGTTTTGAGCTCTGGTCAGGACTTCTACAGTTGTTTAATGTTTGTTGAGGTATTCGAAAAATTCAAAAAATAATAATTTATGATATATCTTCTGACTAAATGTAAAACTAACCACAGTCTCACAGCACATTCCCAGCTATTATAGGACAGCATGCAGTCAGCACAATGCAGAGTCAAGGGGAGGGGTTGTAGGTGTGGCCTTTGATTGACACATTGGCCAGCGCACATTATAAATGATAAATGCTCCCACCAGTGAAAATATTAAATCATTAGTGTGGCAAAGATGTGATGAATAACATGTATGTTTATCAAAACAAGCTTGTTATCAAATCAAGAACAATTTAAGAGCAAATTAATTTATTCACATGTACTTTATGCATTGTGTTGTGGGGAAAAAAGCTGTCATTAAACAATTAAAACTGTTAAATAAGACATAAGGCAGCAAAACTAATATAAAGTTCAGTTCACAAAATTATATGATAGTGGAAAAAAGAAAACCGAGTGTGAGCAAGTTAAAAAGGAAGTTTTTATAAAATATTTTCAAGTAAAATCTGAATTGGCTAGCCTTGGGTGTTTGAGGTCCTTCACTGAAAAAGTCTCCCTTTGAAGACTTTGACTTACTGGATGATCTAAGGCTGCACTCTGACATATAAGGGGTCATAGGTTCAGAAATGTATACCAGAGCCCAACCATTGACTGCTTTGTAGGCGAGGAGTAGAATCTTAAAATCAATAAGTATAAGATAAGGGTTATGTGGTCTCTTTGTAGTGTCTGTTGCTGAATTTTGATGTTTTGAGTTTTGGGTACATAGTGTTTTTTAAGCGAGAAGGTATGATTTCATGGATGACCTTTTCCAGGTATGTAGTACTTAAAAAAATAATTTGGGATATATTTCTTAGTTGAAGAAAGCATGTTTAAACCACTTTATTTTTCTCAGCATCAACATTTTATTCAATTCAGGGGTCTAACTATTAGAACATTTGATTTGGTTTTGTTTTATTTGCAAAATTGTTCATGACATTTGGTATTTAAAGTCAGTGAGACAGAAGTTCAAAGAAGTAAGGCCAGCTGGGCCATTTGGCTACATAGGCACGTACAATTGTGTATCTGTTTAAAAATGTAAAGAAATGTTATATTTGTGCATTATGTGACCAAGTGGAAGCAGATACAAACTGAAAAATAGAGAGTCTAAACTTGAACCCTGAGGAACACCACAAGTTAAGTTTTCACGTAACGAAATACAATTGTCAGTTTTAACTGAGAAAAAAATTCTGTTTAAAAGGTAAGACCTGAATAGGGATATGACTAACTACTGTTTTTCTTCATTGATAAATTTGTTGTAAAAATGTTTATTTTCTCAGTGAATCAATGAATCGTTTAGTATTTGAAATGTCAGAAATCAAATCAAAATGTTCCAGAGCCTTCAAAGTGTTTGTTTTTCAGATCAACAGTCCAAAACCTAAAGATATTCAGTTCACAATGTTTAAAAAAAAAAACAGAAGCTGAAATGAACCAGGGTGTGTTTGGCATTTTGCTCAAAAAATGACTGAAAATGATTAATCGGCCCACTTGTGTAAGCAGTCTAATAAAATTGCATGGTTGATGGTGTCATAAGCTGCGTTAAAATCTAATAGGATCAAGTTTCAATATCCACCCACATCTGCTGCCAGCAGGGCCCTTTTAAATGTATATGCATTGATAACTCTATCCAAAGCGCCACACTTGTGTCAAAAAAGATGAACTATCCCTTTAATTCATTGTTCAGCCTTAGGAAAAGGATGAGATAATTGTGTTAGTTTTAGGCATTGCAGCTAAGGAAATGTGATTTTTCTGGTCCTCACAATGATGGAAGGATGTGTGTGTATGTTTGTGAGTGGCTTGCATGTTGCACTCACTACCCTCTGTAGGGCCACATCGCTGTTTATGAGTCTTTCAGTCAGAGACAGGCTTATAAAACGCTTGGGCAATTCAATACACTGTCCCTGCCTCTATAACTGACTCAACATTCCCTCCAGGGCATGTGGCTAGTATTGGGACATCAGTTATTCTGACACTTGAGAGTGAAACGTATAAAGCGGTCTTTAATATTTGATAATGAATTCAAAGAGGATAAAGTGTGGCCTTGGCATCATTCATGAAAATTCATGTGTTGCTTGCATGCTAACTAAAAGAAGGTGCAGTCCACTTGAAGTAGCTTGCCCACTGTAGTTGATGAGGCATTTATATTCAAGGCTCAAACTTTTCACCTCCAAAAGAATCACACGCTGTTCGTCAATATAATTCACATTGCAAAGAGCTGTCTTTGATGACTGCTATTACATTTTCACACCTTGAAAAAAAAAAAAAAAGAATAAAATAAGCTAGACCATTCTTTCTCTCAAACTTAAAGCAAAAATAAGAACTAGTTTTACCTCATGATCAACAGTCCTGAATGTGGAAATAAAATTAATCCAGTGGTCGGGTTTAATGAACAGCTGGTTATACAGTATGTAGACCCTCATCACCACAGGAGCCACTACCATAAATACAGACTCACACTCGCTGCACTGAGCGAGACTGCTAGCTGGGTGCTAAATTAAAGGGGGACTCCTACTCTGCCTCAACGTGCATTAAAAGTTAAAATGATCATCCATTATTAAGTTTTACATAAGCCATCACAGACCGACCAGAATGTGAGTTGAGCGTGTGCTATTGACAGAGCCAGATGAGCTGATGTCTGACCAAGCCTCATTAGTCCAGCATCAAATCTGACATTCTGTTTTTGAAGAATGAAAGGAATTAGCTTCCCATATGGGCTCTGGATGCCAAGCGATCATGTAAAGTGCCTGTTCCTTTTTATTCCCTGGAAGATTTATAAATAAATGATTTTTTTTTTCAACTCTTCCCCATCTCTCACCTGTCTCATTTCCTTCTGCTCGTTCGTCAGTTTTCTTTTCCCCTAACCTTCCGTTGATGCTTCATCTATCACAGCTCATTTTTTCTCATTATCCTCCAACCGGAGCCAGAGTGAAAGGGTTAAGTGTTTTGATCAAGCTGTGTTCTTGTAGTTGTTTACTCGACGCTCATTCATAATGCACAGTCCGGTCCAGGCTAACATCATAATACCCTGTCCATAGTAACTGTTAGAGGGCAAAGAGGCAGCAGCATTATGGATTGATGAGTGACTCCACCCTGAGTGATATTGATCTCACTGGAATGTAGCTGCACACACACGCACACAAATGCACATTCACATCTCTGGGCAGTAGAAGTGGCTGCAGGCGTAGGGGCAAGGTTTTTCAACAGGCAACTAGAGTGTGTGTTTACCTGTGCCTAATTGTGTGTGTGTGGTGGAGGGGTTGTGCTACAGCCCCTCTGCGCTGTGTATCGAACTCCACCCCTATAGAGATGTGTTGAATATCACCTCAGGTGATGTTGAGGGTTGGTGTGAGCGCGGGCCTGCAGGCAGCAGCACCTCGGAGCAGGTAATTTTGGAGGTGAGAAGGAGGGCCAGCGTCTGACTGGTGCCGGGCCTCATCGAGATTCTGGTGTTTTCTGCGAGGGCGCTCTGGCGCAGCGGTGAAGGAGCTGGGTCAGCTGATCAATAGCGCTCTCCCTGGGCCGGCTGAGGAGCCGGCCCAGGATCAAGACAGTGAGGGAAGCTTACAATCTTTCATTTTTTATTTGATATGAGAGCAGCATAGAAATAGGAAGTAGAAACGTGTAGCAGCTGAGGTGTTAAAGATGTTCTAGGCAGTGAATAAATGGAGATGAGGATTTTAATTGAGATAACTTTTTTTTTTTTTTTTGCAGAGATTAGCTCTCGGGGAGTTGTTTTTCTGTCTTTGTTTATGAATACCTGCCTGTTAGTGTGACCCCAAAGAGCTGTCGGTACATTATTCTCTCTCGAAGCAATTACTTAAAAAATCCAGACTAATGTGATTACCTTGCGTTTCTCAGAAGATTTCCAATTAAACTGATACTTAGCACGCACAATATAAACTATTCTAGAGTTGAAATGGATCCCATCTAGTGTGAGAGATAAAAGCCAAGGCCAGACAGAGGCCATGGAGGGACTGAAAAATAGCAACAGTGAGAGACTTAATGAGTGAGGAAGAGGAAAGACAGGGGGAAGTTCCAATACAGAGAGACAAAAGAGAAGAATTAGAGCGATGAGAAAAACAGAGAGTGAACCAGTAAAAACAGATAGCGAGGAAGGGAGAAAGAGGGATGGCAGATTGGAGAAAAATATTGGTTGAGATTAATGGACTTTAAAGGTCAGTCCAGCATGTTGTATAATTCAGCACACAATAGCTGTGATTGATGTGTATGCTTTAGGACCTTTCCTGCTCAGCTCCCGCAGCATTCCTCCCCGCATTCAGCCAAGTCACTGAGGCTTTGAGTTTAAGCTGGGAGGAGTACAAATTCAGTTAATAGGTTTCTAAGGAACTGCAGTCTTTGATAAGACAGGAAGCAGAGGGGCAACATCAACCGGAATAGGTGAAAAGGTGGTGCCTCTGTTTCCTTGCGTGTTCCATTAGTATGTCTTAACTGTGCAGTCAGTGCAACTAATAGGTCTTACAGGACAAATCAATGTGATGGAAAATCCATTTACAGTTAAATATTATTAGTCTGCAATGCCTATTTATTTAGAAGGATGTGGGGTGTTGTTTTACATTTGATGAAAAATACATATATTCACATAGCACAGCCAGGGTCGTGTTTACTAGTATTTCAGTGTTTATATCATCACTTTCCACTCACGTTGTCAATTTCATTTACACCCAAAGATATGTTTTTCTGCTCTGCATCTCATTTTAATTATGTGAAATTGCTCCCGCTGTGTTAACCTGCTCTCTGGCACCCCTCAGTGTTGATGCTGGGCCTGTTTCTCTACTCCTGCTGGAGGAGACACAAGGGCCTGAAGGAGGGTGTGTACCATGTGTCTGCGCACCACGGCGAGTGGGAGGACATCCGGGAAAATGTGCTCAACTACGACGAGGAAGGTGGAGGGGAGCAGGACCAGGTAAACATATACACATGCTGGTATTTAGACAGGAGGGGAAAGTAAATTGAGCACTAAACACGGCTATTGCACTCTGTGAAGTTGCCATTTCCGTTTGCATGTGTTTAAATGTCATCATAGTATATTTCAGGACTTTTTAAATGGATAAAAGAATACAAATAAGATAGGACAGAAGCTAAATGAGCAAACAGTAACATTTGATAGAGAGCGGTATTTGTTGGTGCCTTCAAATGAAAACCAAATATCAGTTCCCTGGAGATCGAGGTATGTGAGTCAATTAGCTGAAATTAAGCAAGTAGACACCAATAGCTGTTAATGCCTCTGTTTTAATAGTGCTGGTAATAGCACCCCCCCACCACAGATAATTAATTACTTGGCTAATCAATAGTGCTGTTGTTGCCAACATCTCTTCCTACGTGGTGGATCTTCGTCTTAGTCTGAGGAACAGGTTCATTTGCTAGCAGAGGCATTAGCTGAGCTACGCTGCTCTGAGCACAGATTGGTGTCATGTGGCAATGTTGTTTTTCATTATCTCTTAAATTCCAAAAAAGATTACACACTGGAGGAAAAAAAACGTCTCTTTTCTTCTCGTCTGTCCTTCTTTCTTTCCCTGCTTTTGTCTCTGTTGGTCTCTCAGAATGCCTTTAATATGGTGGAGCTGCAGCGCTCCCTCCAGCCCAGCCCGGCACAGTCACTCCGGTACAGCTATCCACAAAGCATCATCTCCTACCCGCAGACGAAGCTTCCCCAGGACAACAACAAGAAGGGGATGTCTAACGGGAATGGCAGCGCAGCTATCGCCCTGCGTCTGGCCATTCCCCCCTCAGAGACAGAAACCCTGCCGTCCCCTCTGACCTTCCGCCGCTCCCAGAAAACCCTCTCCTTCTCCAGCCAGGACTTGGCCCGCTACCTGTGTGAGGTCATCAGGGACATGGAGCACCCGGGGGAGCTCGGCACCATGACCACGCCGCGCCGTCCCTCCGGAAAGGAGCGCGGCCTGGCGGCGGTACGCTCCCTCAGCTCCCTCAGTGCATCTCAGGGTTCAGAAGTCAGGCTTCAGGCAGCCCAGAGCGCCCGGCTGGACAGGTTCAAAACCCTCCGAGCCGTGGTTAGCGATTTGAGAGGAGACTCCAAGACTCCGGAGGGCCAGAGAGACAAACTGAAGGAGAGCAGAGGGCAGCTGAATTGTGAGAAGAGTGGGTGAGGCTGCACTCAGAACTGAAGGTTGCAGAAAAGCAACGCTAATCAGAGGGTGTTGGTGGAATTCCAAAGGGAGATAATTAAATGTGAAATACTCTGAGACTGGGAGGTTGCCCAGGGTCTATGTGAAGTCTGCTATAAATGTACTGTATTGATGAAACTTTGAACATTTAAGTTCTTTGATATAAAAGATGTTTACCAATGAATGATCAGATGTGATGTATTGTTTACTTGGCATTGCACTGTACAGTATTTACTCCACAGAAAGCACCTTTCAGAAGCGCCCTGTGTCAAAACTATTCATGTCATAAAAACTCCTAAGAGTAATGTCTGCAAGTAAGACAGCAAATGAGTTTCCTGTGAGAGAACTGGATCCTTTTTGCTGTTAATGACTCATGAAATCGTTTGTGTGACAAAATGATTTTGTTTCATTTGTATTATCTATTTCCTTTTAAATAAATGATTATCTTTGATAATATTTCGAGCTTGATCTTGTTCAAAAGCCAGTTCAGAGCAGTGATCGACAAATCTCTCGTTTTTGAAGTTCAAGCCAACTTTCATCATCAAATGTTAGTCAGGCTGGTTTTTTTCTTTTTGGTTTTTTTCTTTCTCAAAATGCTCAGCAGACACAAAGTAAAGCAAGATGTCTTTCTTATCATCTACACATGAATAATCCATCTTTGTTTCTGCTGTCTTCCTTTATTCCTGCAGATTAGGATGACAACATTCATGACAAAGAATTAAACTGGAACAGCTGTTTTTGTCTTTTCTCTGCTAACTATTTCCAGCAACAAGAGCCTCTGATGAGAAAAGCAAAGTCAATTTCAGGATTAATCATTCACGTCCAGAGCCTGTAGCCTTCTGACCTGAGCTTCTCGTATGAACTCAAAAGCGTGGGGGTCCCAGCAGGTCGCCCTACACCATACTTAATTAGGCGGCATTACTGGAGTTACAGCTGTGACACTGGAGCGAGCCACTGGGGAAGCAGACAGAGCTGCTGCATGCAGCTGATGGTCTTGATGTCTGTATTGGGTCCATCTACACACCTACATAATACATCAAACTAAGACATATGAGAGGCAAAGAGGGTGATTTCAACTCCTTGTAGGTTTTTAAGAAGCTTCACATTTAGCCATGTTGTATTCATGAGTCTTGGGGTATCAAAGACATGAAATACCAGATCTCTCTGTGTGAGCTCAAAGATCATCACCACTTGCATGCTACAGTACATCTGCTTCTCTATATGGTTATTATCTATAATGTTATTACTAAATCTATGTAAATGTAAATCTGCTATCTGTTTGATTCAGTCTTGTTCAATCATAATCTCTGAGATAAACGTGTTGCATGAATGCATACTGCCACCTATTGGTGAGCTACTGGCACCACATTTGAGCCAAACAACAGCTCATTACTTGAGATTTACTGTTTATCTCTTGAGTAAACACAAGCGGGATTTCCCACAGTGGGATGTAAGAATCCTTGAACGAGTTCATGGTTGTTTCTGGCATCACAAATTACAATTAAGCTCTAGCATTATTACATTTATTTAAAGTTGTTCGAGTACTGTATGCATGATGAGTGTAAATTTGAAATGCAAATATCTACTTATTTTTCTACTCATGTACACTGTAAACCGTTATATAATAGTCTAAATTTGAGTTACAAACAAAACTATAATTGTAAATGGGGCTCTGGTGCTGCATGCATATGTTTCCAGGTCTTTGGCTTCATAAATGTTGAGAAGTTATGGTTAGCACTTCCAGGATTCAAGACCCTGAGCAAGACCCTGAACCCCCAACTGATCCAGTGGAGCTCCTCAGTAGACAATGGATCAGACTGTGGTTATACTGGGCATCTCTCAGGTGTGACTGTGAGCAGGATGTAGAGCAGTGCTCTCAGCAAAAGCGCCCTGAATAAATCAAGGATAAGATGAGAAACATCCCGCCATTATTTATTTATTTAAATAGATGTAATTTACCTTTCAGCCATTAGAGGACACTGTGAGTCCATAAGCAGCAGCAGCAGCAGCATGGTAGGCAGGAGCAAACTGCGACAGCACCTGGGGGGCAATTACAAAGGCAAAACCTGAATAGACCATGCAGAAATATCACTGCATGGTTTGATTAGTACAAAATTGATGTGAATCGCATGCTATAGCTTTCACAGTCACCAGATCTCAACCCAAGCAGAACACCTACGGGAGAGTTTGGACCAATATGTTAGACAACGCTCTCCACCTCATCATCATCAAAACACCAGTGGTGGAAGAACTGTTCAGATCCATTACTGAAGGAAAGGTACCAATACCTCAGTGTAAACATAAAGTGTTGCTTTCTACACCAATAGAAGTACAGAAGTGTGACGAGCAAAACTCAATGCAGAAAAATGGAAAAATGTGATTTTTATATATAACATTATTAGACTGTTAATACTGATGAATTGATGCATAAGTAGCATTTTACTGTTGTACTTAGTTTTAACTACTTTATATACAGTTAGGAAGTTTAGTTCAGTGGTTCCCAACCTAGGGGTCGGGCCCCGTCAGAGGGTCACAAGATAAATCTGAGGGGTTGTGAGATGATGAATGGGAGAGGAAATAAGAAAAAACAAAGCTCTGCTACAGAAAGTTGTATTCATTTTTGGACTTTTCTCTAATCTTTGCTTTTGTTGTGAAATACTGGATAATGTTATCTCTTTAGGTCTCGAACAGTTATTAAAATGAAACCATCCGAGAGGTTTAGAGGGGAAATGTCTCTTTGGTGGAAATGCTAACAACTCATACACATCTGAAACATGACAAGTTTTTTGTAAAGGTTTAATACATAATGTATTCTGCTTTATAAGCTCATGTGTTTTTTTTAATGTAAAATCGTATTAACAAGTAAAATTAACTAGCTACTATAGCTTTCAGATAAATGTAGTGTAGTAAAACATATTTTTCCTCTGAAATGTAGTGGAGGAGAAGTATAAAGTAACATAAACCAGAAATACTCAGGTAAAATTGTACTAAAAAACAGCCCTTCAGTAAATGTAGGCCTACTTGACACCACTGCTAAACAGCACATGAGGGCATGTGTTGTTCATTCTTAACACTGAAGCTGTTGTGGAGGCTCATGGTGACCCAACACCTCTCCAAGACACTATGTTGGTTTTTGTCACCGATGTGTAGGTAATCATGTACATCGGATTGTATAGCGTTCACTGCTGCACACAAACATGAAACCCTGAAACGAGCAAAGTCTTTACATCATGTCTGCAATTATTAGATAACAATTTTTTTAAAACCCAGCAGATTCAGTAGAATGTCAACAGAGTGAGGAAATATTTACTCAGGGACTATCAGGATGGATGATACACTGTGTCTGTGTCCTCTTGCGCTACAGGATACATTTCTGATGAGTTCTCAGTGCAGAAGGCAGGGGTGGGGGAAGGTGGTGGTGGTGGTGGGGCTGAGTCTGGAGGCGGAGCAACACAGGAGCAGAGTGTTTGATGTGACAGCTGGAGATTGTAAGAATGAGGGGTGACACAGAGCTCCAGCATCCTCAGCCCCGCTCGGCCATCCAGTCAGACTGTCAGTCAGTCACTCTCTGAGATTCCAGCTCTGTTTACTCTTGTGTTATTAACGCGTGTGACTGTGTGTATCTGTGTGCGTGTTTATCCTCAGGCAATAGATCTGGGAGAAGTGACAGTGTGGCGTGGCCCTCTGTCAGTCGCCCAGTAAAGTGGCATGCGTGTCAGCTCTCCTGACAGACGCTCTCATCCTGCTGGCCAACGATGGCGGCTGCAAATGTGGGACATGTCTTGTGACAGAGCGACACAGCCTACACGACAACTCGGCGTGCAGACAGGACACGAGCAGTCAAGTTTGATGTGAGGGGGTCACCGCTGAAGGCCCGGGCTCTCAGAGGTTGAGTGAAAGCTGCAGTGATCTCTGCACAGCTGGAAACGCAGCGACTATGCTACACCTCACTTACACTTCTTTTGTTCCTAAATGGCTGTAAGAGAAACCTGTTTTTGTCAGAGATGGGCTGACGTGGTTCTTAAATGTGCCACATGTAGCATGTTAACATCAATAAAACATTACCAAACTCCTTCTGGGACATTGTTAACAAACAAGACAGTCTCTGAGAAGATTGGCAGCCTGTACCTGCCTCCATACTGTAGGCTATTTAAAGTTATTGGTGACAGCAAGTTTCAAGCAAAAATTCCCCCCTCAATTTGGATAATTGTGAGGTCAAAGATAACTACTAACTACACTACTAAGGGACTGTCCACAAATTATTAGGGGGGATGGGAGGTTACAAAAGGGGGACAGTTATTTTATTTTATTTTTTTGCTGAAGGGAGGTTAGTCTGACTTTTTTGGGGAGAGTAGAGAAGGTTCTTTTTGTTTTTTAATACCCCAGATTTATATTTTGGCATTCCCTGTGACTAAAGGAATCAAATAGTCACAAATGATTGTTCAAGTGTGTACAGTGGGTCATAAAGGTGCTGGCTTATACAACTAGCTCCAATCCTGTTTCTATTTCAGGACCCCCAACCCCCGTCCACACACCACACAAGCTAAATGTTATTTCTTCTTTTTCCTCTTTCATCCATCTGCATCATAACAGAAGGTTAAATAAAAGTCAAATATGCCATCTAAAGTTGGTCTATATTATAATTCAAGTTCAGCCTTTTGTTATGTTTGCTAAAATCAGCTAATTTCACTTCTAATTTCTGCATTGGTGTCAATTGTGAAAGTGCTTATTATAAGGTTTGAATTAGATGACACCTTTATGCTTTAGCTTTTTTAGTCATTATTGGTGGAACGAGTTGTACCAACGCAGCATTGTATTTTAGAGATATTAGTGGGAGTGTGTCGCAGTCTTTTTCTAGGTCAAAGGTGAGGTCCAAATAAATCTTAATAATGCTGGAAATGAAAAGGTTAACCCCTCTCTGCATCCCAGTAATTTTTGTACAGTCCCTAAAATCAGCTACTTAATGGACCTTGTGATAAGATCTTTTCCTCAACTGCAGTTTGTAAGGTCAAGAATGGAATTTGAACCTCAGCTTGTGCCCCCCCAAAAAAATGGAAATCTACAATTACATGACAACTGGGCAAACTCCATTTGCTGACAAAGATCATGTGATATCATGGACCTCTCAACTGCCATTTCCAAGGTCAAGAATTAAGTTTGATCCTCAGTGATAGATGTAGTTTTTGGATGTCCAAACTATCAGGAGTCTGTTTCACGCCATCCCATCCTGCAGTTCTTGTCCTCGGCCCACAGATGGCACTCTTTGCCACACCTGAGCTTTGACTCACACCACTGATCTGTGCTCACATGAAGATCCTCGGGTTTCTTTTCAAACTCTGACAGATACTTCATCCCCTCCCTGTGTGGTTCACTCCGCTCTGCAAGGATGCACCACACCACCTCCCAGAAATGCGCTGGTCGCAGTTTATCATTGACTATATTGGGAGCATTTAATGGCACAATCGTGATGGATTATTTGAGCAGTTGATTTATCGATCACTGTCCTCAGCTAAGCTGTGAATACTCATATAGTTACCAATCACTTCCAGAAATCACCTTCCCACACAGCCTTTCATTTTGTAAGTTGTAAATGGTTCTCAGTCTGCGCCACAGGTGACTTTGAGACAATAAATGATTGAATATTTGTGGGGGATTACATAACAACAACTGAACCCGTGAGGTATTCTTGTGTTGGACGTAGCCGTTAGAGGCTGTCAAGGACTTTATGCATCCATCATTGAGGAAGAGGAGGGTTGAGCAGAACAGCAGTGGTGGAGAGGACGAGGGGAGAAGCAGAGGGCGCCTGACAGATGGGCTTAGTGAGTGAATCATTGACAGGGGCCTGCTAACTGATGCTGGTTGCATCAATAGCTCAAAGCCTGTGTGATGAATTACTGCAGACAAACAATGCTGAGTAAGCAAATGTGCTTTTAACAAAGCCAGGTGAAAATATTACAGCTTCTTTTCAGAGCTTCAGACATCAAAATATAAGCTGTATTCATGTGTGCTTCATTTTTTTATGGGTTTATGAGGGCATGCAGCCAAGCAACGACAAAGCATAAAGCATAGCATTTTAATACTTATACCACTTATATTTCCATTCTTATCTTTGAATTTGTAGTCTTAACATTTCTTTTCTTTTAATTTTACTCTTATTGTAATTATTATTCTTTATTAAACACTACACTTTTTAGCACAGCTTCAAAGGTATGCAGGTATTGCATTTCACTGCACATATTATATGATCATGTGATAAATAAAACCTTTGAATCTTCAGATTTTGTAAAAATTATCTTTAGGTTAAATGCATTTTTTTCATTTTACAGATCTTTTTCATCTAAAGATATGATGTAAAGGCATAACATACAGGTAAGTCCTAATAACTGGTATCAAACTGTTGCCTGTTCTTAGAAAGTGGGGTTTATGGGGTAAATACATAAAAGCACATATATAAACCTATACTCATGCACACAGAGAGGTTGTAATTTACCAATTTTGTTCATTTACTGAATTTAATGATAATAATAGTAATAATACTTTAGATTTTAACTAAAATCAAACCCTGTTTTTGACACTATTTATGCTTGGCATTTTTTCAGCATGTCATTCAATGTATTTAATTTCTGTAATTACCTTTCAATATAGTATTTTTCATCATTAGTTGCGGAGCCATTCCCGCCAGGATTCCAGTTGCCTACCTATGCATACCTACGGCATGAGTTTGTTTGGCTGCACTGTAAACAGATTCACCAGTTGTATCTCTGACAAAGAAGCTGCTCAATGAGTGTTTGCTGCCCTCAGAATTCTAGTATTAATCATCATCAGTAACCACGTGTGTTGTCAAATCAACCAGGACTGACGTTTTTAGGGATTATTACTTTTACAGAGGAAAAATTTGAGAAAATGTTTCTGAAATACAAAAACAGATGACTAACATCAAAATTCAAACTTCACTTTTCTTTCAAACTTTCTGCTGCTCTAACAGAGTAGCCTAGAAGATGTTAACACCTCCCTTTTCCAAACTAATCCTCTCCCCTCTCTGTGTGTCTCCTCCTCCCCATTACTGCAGACAGAACTCCACCAGGTGCTGCTGGAAACAATGGTTGGCCCATACAGGGATCAATGCCAGGCCACTGATGGGCTCTCATTCCTTCACCAGCAGACGTGATAAATGACATGGCCCATATGTTTCAGCAGCCTAGACTCTAGCCGCCAGCCTCCTTTGTCTCCACATCTAAAGGGAGTTATGCTGTGAAAAATGTAATGCGCACACACACATTCACGCAAACAAAGCGCACACATACACGTCTTTGTCAAAAGCCTGGATATGCTGTATTAACTGACTGTGTATCTATGTTTAGACGAGAACTGATGACAAAGACTCACTAATTGGAGGCAAATCCCTATTGTTTATAATAATAGATTTTAGCAACTACGGTATGTGATCCTTTTGAAAATTTGTGTATGCTCTCTCTACTCCTCCTCCTCCACACTTCTTTCTTCTCTTCTCTTTGGCAGCAGTAAATCCTGATGTCTATACAGGTAGCAGTGCTCTGGCCCCTGCCTGCTGTGTCCCAGGTGTCTTGTCAGCTGTCAGAGACGTCCGACAGCAGACAGGGATGGCATGACCAGCGGGCCGGGCCGTGTTGGACGGGTCAGCCGTCAGCGTTGTGGACAGACAGGCATGTGGCAGTGATCTCCCTGTGACAGGCTGTCAGAGCCACCGGAGAGCCACCAACCAGCACTCACCCCCTGTCATCCCACCTGACTACAGACAGAGGGGAAGCTCTGAATTCTCAACTTGGCACCTGGACTCTGCTGCTTCCTCCCCCGCTGCTGTACAGTACATCCATTGTGGCTTCTAAATTCAGTCGGCTTCTTTATCTGCGAAATGCATTGGTGTGGTGGCTGGCTCGGTTATAGTGTTGCTGTAGCGTATTAGATATTCCAATTGAATGTTGTGAAAGGGTGATTCAGTTCAAGTGCTTCACCTCTTGAAAATGTATACCTGCAGGGCAGACATAGTGAAGCAGACAAGGCCTACAAGGGGAGGAGATGCAAACCTGTCAAATGACATGAATGCCATTTTATAACAACAGACATCTCTACAGCTTGTGATCCTTTACCCTGATGGGAGTGTTTGCTTGAGTGTGTGTGTTTACCCCAAACCACTCTCTGGCCCCCGTTCTCTATATGTCCCTGTCTGACAGGTGACATTTGGAGCGGTTCAGGAGATGTATGTGCCATTTGTATCCATGGCAGGGTCAGAGCATGTTACATGACCTGCAGGACAGTGAGCTAGAGAAAAGATACTAATCTCGCCCGGGGATCAATACGGCACAGAGAGGCACTGATAATTGGCCGCTGTCAATCAATCAGCGCTGTGTTTGTGCAGCCATTAAACGTCTCTTTGTGGGAGGAGGAAGTACTGTAGGTAGGCTGAGATGGAGGAAAACCTTGAAAAATAAAAGCATGGAATTTTCCTCTCAACATTTAGGAAGAAGTATTCAGATCATTTACTTAAGTAAAAGTAGCAATACTGCAATATAAGAATACTCCATTACAAGAAAAAGTCCTGCAATTTAAAATGTCACATAAGCAGTGTTGGAAAGTAAATTTACTCAAGTGCTGTACTCAAGTTCAGTTTTGAGTTACTTTTACTTGAGTAATTCCATTTTATGCTATTTTATACTTCTGCTCCACTACGTTTATTTTAAAGCTTTAGTAACTAGTTATTTTGCAGCTTCATATTATTACTGTAACACAAATTATAATTAACAAATAAATTATGACGTATTGTTATGTTCCCACCTTCACCAGCTGCAACATTAGAGTGATGCGTACATTAATACATCAATAATTATTATCCAGTAATGAGTACTGCAGAATGAGTACTTTTGGTACTTAAAGCATATTTTGATATACTATAAAAGTACATAAGTTTTAGTATTATAGTAAAATTTTAATGCAGGGCTTTGACTTAAGTAAAAGTCGCAATACCACAGTGACAAAATACTCTTGTACAAGTAAAAGATCAGAGTACTTCTTCCACCACCGCACACAAGTAAAAGTACATAAGTATTATTCTCAAAACGTACTTAAAGTATCAAAAGTAATAATGCAGAAAAATTACCCCTTAGTTAAACTATGTTATATTATATTATTGGATTATTATCACTGATCACTATAGCTGTCAGATAAATGTAGTGGGGGGAAAGTACAATATTTGCCACTGAAATTAAGTGGAGTAGAAGTATAAAGTAGCATCAAAATGGAAATACTTAAGGAAAGCACAAGTACCTCAAGAGTGTACTTAAGCACAGTGCTATGAGGAAATGTACTTGATTACTTTCCACCACTGAGAATCAGACGTGTCTGTGCCTTGAAATTGTCTCAACAGTTTTAATCTTTGGTTGCTAAATGTCCCCTCAGAGACACGTGTTGAGAAATAGTTGCCCAGAAACATCATTAGTATAGTTAGAACCTACATTTTTCACACTTCAGATCATCCGGAACTTGCAATGGGAATTTCACAATACAGTTACAACATTGTTTCATGATTTGATAAACATGGTTTCTCACTGTTGGGTTTGGTGACATTGTGTAGGACAGAACCTCAGCCGGGGGTTTTCATCCCTAATTATCTGAGGAAAGATGCTGCGTATACACTCTGCAATCATGAAGGCATTAGTTACATAAACAAGAGTATTTCCATAAACATGTCTGTGACAAGAGTGATTGAACACCAGTGTGTTGTCTGACTGTGTTAATGGGTGGTGTAGTTAGCTATGTCTGGGCTGTTGGTGCACCACAGAGGCACAGAGGATACACACATGTAGACCTGCACAAACAAAAATGCAAACACACTTGGACATGCACACACACACAGACACACACACACACACACACACACGCACACACACACACACACACACACACACAGTACACCAGAGGCGTAGACTACAAATGCATGTGATGTTCAGAGAGGAGGTGACATCAGAATATGCAAAAAAGACTTTGCCGCAGGCCAGAGATTTTTAATGATGAATCCATTCATTATAGAATAAGGTCATTATGCTTTTGTTGTCATGAAATGTACACATTCATCATCAGTCCACCCAGGACCGAGTCCATTGTCCTGCTTCTCCGGACGACCTTGAATGGAAAATTCATAAAGCGGAAAAATAACAAACACACACAAATACAAACACAGACGCGCGCAAACATGCATACTAGTGCACACATCAACATCCCTAAGGAGAGCAAACATACACACCATGAAATATTTTTCTAAACCACGTTCATTTCATCACACCGTTAATAAAGCAGCAGAGGAAATGCAACAAAATGATGCTTTTTCTCTGTGTGTTGTTCAGCTTTTTTTTTATATCCTTACCAGAGACTAAACCAGATATATGAGCCTGTAATGAAACATTTTATGCTAATTGTATTTGTTTATGAGCAAATTAATGGCAGCCGTGCAAAACGGATGATGATGTGAGCACATACACAACATGATAGGATTCCTGAGGAATTCATTAGCTGTTTGCAGGTAATTAGAGGAAATAATTAAGGTGATTAGACTGCGTCACATGCACAGACATACACACAGACATTCACACACACACACACACACACACACACACACACACACACACTGGTACAGTATACATCAAAAGATCTCCCCTACCGCCCTCCCTGGTTTTCTGCAATTCTTTGCGGAAAGTGCTGACAGTGCTGTCTAGAATAACCCAATCACTGAATACAGAGAGATTTTGATCCCTCTTTCTCCCCTCATCTTCTCCTTCCTCGTCGGTCTCCTGTTTGCAAGGTCCCCCTCTAGTCACAAATCCCTCATACCGGGCTCGGCCACAATCTGACACATGCAGAGGTGGCATATTGGCGCACCAAAGATACAATCAAGTGGAGAACTCTGGCAACACAATGCAGGAGTGATAAATCAACAAGCTGGAGCTCCCCAATATAGACAGCACAGCATCACAGACAATAGCCTGCCGTCCATCTGAATAGCAGGGCGGTAATATACACACACAGACACACATATACGCACACATGTATATATATAACGTCCTGCTAAAATCAAACCTTCATGTGTGTAGCAGGAGCTGTAACATGGAGGGTAAAACCTGCTGATTATCTGAGTGTAATAAGCAAGCAGCCTCTTCTCCAGTGTAATTGGTCTGCAGTGGATCTGCAGCCGAAGCTCGTTAGTGTCACAGCAGAAATAATCACGCAGTAAAAACCCCTCCTGTGACTGATCACCATATATCATACACATACACACTTACAGATGCATGAATGATTCCCTCACGCGCGTGCACACACACACACACACACACACACACAGGCTCTTGATAGGTGGAGCTTTAGTGTTATAATGCAGATTTGTGCATTAATGCAGGATCTAGAGAGCGAGCGTAATAGGTTGCCATGTGAGTTGGAGGCGGCTTGATTTATTTGGATAAATCTATGTTGCCATTTTGTGTTACAAAATTGTTTAAAATGTCTGCTTTGCTTCTATCATCTCAAGCCTAAAACACTGCAGAAGTGCCTGTGCAAACTGCAACTTTAAGTTTAATCTTTTCCCCACTGAAATATAAGAGTCTCCTAGTGACATACTGTATATATATGTCAAATATCTTGTCATTCAAATCCTTCAAGTCCAAGAATATTTATTTCTCTCACGTTTCTCTTATTTTTTTAAACTTTCATATTCTTATTCTCAGTGAAAAAAAGCTTTATGTATGTAAGGATGAGATCTTGATGTATATTCCCGTCAGTTCTTGATTGAGTTTTGAGAAATACATCCCAATAAGTTGAGGTAGATTATTTATTTTCCTTCTTTTCAAATGTACCCACCTACATGTTAAACGAAATGTAATATGCTCCATCTGGTTTGGCTGCTACAGAAACACCTCTGTATGCTGTATCTGCATGTTGTTCTAGATATGGGAACAATAAGAAAAACCCTGCTCTGATTACGGCCTTTTCCAGCCTTACAATTGCGGAACATATCACTGAAGCCACTGATGTGCCTCGGAGAGAAATAGTTCTACACGAGCGCTCCTATGAGAAGAAATACTGAGTAGATGGCATTGGAGCTATTACAGTTAAAGGAGTGTAGACCCTTTCATTGTTTAAGATGAAGGTGAAAGGCAGTACGTGTGTGCGCGTGTGTGTGTGTGTGGGTGGTGACTGATGATCCTGATTTAGAAAGGGGACCTACACACCGTCTGAAACAGAATCAAACTCCGACACCCAGGTATACACCACCTGCACCAGAAGTCATTTAAATGTCCTCCTGGGCCATCGTAACATCAGGGAAATTCAATCACCCTGTCTGCTGTTGGAGGGGGGACAACGTTCTCTGAGATTACTTGCAAAGAAACTTAATAGCTAAGAGCATTAAATGCTGGTTGTTGCTAGCACTGCTGCCAATAGTGAATAAATGGTTTTGGCAGTGTATACAGACAGGGAAATCAATACCAGAGGGTTTTCTGTGGCGTTGGGCTTCTGTATTCATGTAAACATGGGAAGTGGTTTTCTTCGCACCTCAGAGCAAGATTACCTCTCACCACTGGAGGCCTGCCCGGGTGCAGAGGAAGATGCAGCTCTCAGCTTGAGTCTGCCACCAGCAGGAAGATGATATTTGAACATCGCCTATTCCAATACGACGTATGCAAATATCAGGCAATTTTTTCAGGTCGCCCACGCTACATGTCAATGTAGGGGGGGGGAAAAAATCTCTGCTTTGATAAGTGAGTGTTCAAGCAGAATAACTGTTGCACATTTAGTAGCAGCTGCCTAGGAGGCTTGAAATTGTGTGATCAGTGATAAGCTAAAGCAATATTTCATGAAGTGTCTCTGTTATGCTCAGTCTCAGCTGCTGGCTCTTTTGCTCTTTTGCAGTCCCGTCCCCTGGTGTGACCCCTCTCTCCATATCTCCATCCAGACTTCAGTTAGGGGGCAAATGGAGGGACGGAGACGGGAGGCTAAGAGAAGGAGGAGGAGGAGGAGGAGGAGGCAGTGGTGTGAGGGGGCTACTGCTCAGCCATAGTGACCGGGTGAAAAGGCAGTGCAGATGTAATTTGTCCTCAATGGCTGTTTGGGAAGAGTAATTGTGGTGACATTGGCGGGTCGATAGTATGGATTTTTTGTTTGGAGTGCCCTGTGTGTGTGGTGCTAAGGGGAGGCCAGGAAATATAACACTGCTGCTCAAATACAATAAAAATGGATCGAGGGTGTGGTGGTTGTTTGCAGAGCTGGTAGCCATCGTTTGGCTGTGGATGTCATACTGTAGCTGCTGTGGTTATCAAATACACCCCGCCGTTCTGCCCTATTAACACCAAATGTTCGAGGCTTCAAACAGGTCTTTCAAACAGGTTTAAACGCTGGAACAAAACCATCAGTTAAGACGTGTTTTACTGGAGCAAATATGTGTCCAAATGAACTATACTAAAGAGAGGCTGTGTGCTGAAACAAATGCCAATTTGTTAAGCCCCTTTTAAACGTACTTCCCAGGAAACCATGACATATTGATAATGATACATAGCACTCAAAAAGGTCTGCAGCAGAAGTGCTCGGCCATTAACGCTGCAGCGTGTCGCTAATGTACAGGCAAATGTGGAGGTTTTGGCTGAATCAAAGGGGTTGGTTGGTTGACCGACCCCTGTTCCAGTGATTGTACAGTAGCAGTGGGGGGTAAGGAAGAAGCCTCGGGGGAGGCCAGTGGACGCCAGCTCTGGTGTCCCAGTCAACTCTAACATGATCAGGCAATGGTGTGTGAGCACAAAGTGTTTTGTCCACCCTAAGAAATGTAATGAGGGAGAAGAAAGGGGGTTATGAGACAGTGGAGAGACGTACACTGTCTGTCTGGCATTAGATGAAGCCTCTTGGGGGGTGTAAGGTCAGCATGTACACTATTGTGCCTTTAGAAACTCTCACATGAACATGCACATGTAAATCTTTTTAAAAAACCTTTCAAATTAACCTTAATTTAACCAAGTAAAAGCCTTGTTTCCCAAGAGAGAGCTGGCCAAGAACTACATATGTATGCTAACTCTCACATCAATCTGTGACTGTACTTCTGCAGAGTGATCTGTCTGATGTATCTATGTTAAAATGACTGTACCTCCTTGCCGCCTCCACAGTGCCCTCCGCTAATCTTGAGGTGACAGAAACACATACGCACACCTACAAATACACTATTTCTTTGGCATTCATCCTGCAAAATGCTCTCCACCACGTTGATAATGAACAGTGTGTGTCCCATCTTAATAGGATGCTTCCCACCCAGCCAGGGCCACCTCGTCGAACACAGCCAGTCCAGCCCCGTCTGTGTCACCCCTGTCATCTCACATCAGATCCTGTTTCACTCCAAAGTGGTGCTCTTTGGGTAAAACCATTAACAGGGCCAACAGACACAAACAGGACCACATTTTGACACTCAGCCGCCGCCCTGACGTAACCGAGCACGACACCTGACGTGGGGAAAAGGTCACACGACTCGTCAAAGAGACAGGGGTGCCTCAGATGGAGGACGCGAGGACTCAAAAATGGACGCCTCCCGACGGTGATGATGGACACATGGCTGAAGCATGGCCTTCTGGGAGCGGTGGGAGGAGTGGACGTCCTGCCGGGAACTGTCCCTTCCCGTTCCTCCAGCCTGCTGACGAGTGGTGTCCTCGCAGATCTCACATGATGAGGCTCACGCTAAGTAGGCAAATCAAACGTGGTTAAGTGTGGACAGTTTCACATGTAATCAGAGCGGGCATGACTGTTGTTGGTGCTTGCAAATGTTTAGTAGATATTCACATGGTTGCTAATCGACCTTACCAAACTCTGCTTAAAAGACTCTCGGTATGTGCTTTATTCTAAAATGTTAGATAATGTGTTAACTACAAAATGATTAAGCTACATTCATTGCTACATTGTAGCAGCTTGTGCAAAATATAGGATATTCCACAGACACGCAGCCCTTTTAAAAAAATCAAATACCTGTATACCTGTATGTGCCTGTATGTAAAACTGATATTGTTTGTGCAGTTTTCTTAGTTTTTTCATGTTGTCTGTATTGTATTTAATGTTCTTACGCAGTTTTTGTGTTGTGTTCTTGGTCAGGTCTCTCTTGAGAAAGAGGTTTTAATCTGAGACTTTTAGCTGGTTAAATAAGAGACAATAGGAAGAAGATATCTGACTGACTGAACTAGATACAATGAGATGCTTCAATCCCAGGTTATTTTGATGAATGTGGCTCTTTAAACAACAACAACAAAAAAAAACAGCCTTATCTTGGTGACAACTTTGATGGTAGATTTTGCATTGCATAGTGGATTTATCAGTTTTGTAATTTACACATGTAACAGTAGATTCACAAAGTGTAATAGGAGCCGAATGCCAGGGGCAGAAGGACACAGAGAGACTGGCTATAGAGAACTAGTGAGGCAGGGAGAGAAAGAGGGTGAAAGAGAGATAGAGAGTCCCTGGGGCCCCATTAGAGGCAGTTCTGAGGGCCTGTGACATCTGACTGGATCAGTGTTCTTCAGTCAGAGGCTCTCCTCTTATCCACTCCTCTACTGGAGTCAATAAACACATCACCTACGCACAAACACATACACACACAGTAACTGAGTCTCTAGGGTGAACACCAGATTAGTTCATTTAGAGGGAGTTTGATTCTTTCTCCTTGAAGGTACACAGCTTACCAAGGACTTAATGAGAATGTCAGCGCTATTGCATACATGTGCTGCACCTGGAACTGGACTTTTTAAAGGCATAGTCATTTTGAAAATTGCTGTCATTTTTTTGCCTGCAACTGCAAATCGGTTTGTGTGCCGCATAGGATGTAAATGTTTGGAGGAATATCAAACTTTTTGGTGTGTAAAGAAGAGGCAGTTAGCAAAGACGCCTGGCTAACTTGACAGAAAAACCAACTGATGAGCCGTAAACACTTTTCTCTCCGCACTGACAGTGCGGTGGCACCAAGCAGGGTGAAACTTTGAAAGTCAAGCGGTCCTTTATCCATCCCCGCTCTGACCTTTCTGCTAGGCTGCCCTGTATTCACTGGCTGTCAGTGTGAGTTTGTCAGGAGCCATCCGTCTCTGTCCACCTCCACCCCCCTCCCCAAATCCCTGCCGACCCATTAGCCGATAGGATCCGGGGGAGCGGCGGCATGGCCAGCCTATAGGGGTCTCTCTTCCCTCCCTCCCTACCTCCCTCCCTCCTCCCTCTCAGCCCTGGTATCCACGTAGCACACAGCTCATCCAGGTACCCCAAGAGAGGCCGAGCTAGCTGGCTATATATATATATACAGTATGTAGCAAAAGCATCAACACAGCACTATTGTCTGACGTGTGGCCCATGGGAGCTGCAGAGAGGCTGATAGCTGCTGGGACAGAGGGAGAGCTGGTGGCATCACTGCAGGGATAATGCTGCTGCTCCGCACTGATCTGTAGTCTCTCAACTCTAACAGTCTGCGTGTTTATGGACCAGAAGCCAGTTGCACCGACTCTGCCTAAGTTCAAACTTAGCCTAGTTAAGTGTTTACTAAGGGGAGACTTACGCATCACTAAATTAAAACAGGTTGCACCACAACAACTAATTCTTAGGCAGAGATTATTTGTTAGTAAATATTTACACCCAGTAACTGCCAGGTGTAACTGTGGTGTAGCTAACTGACAAACCTAACGTTAGCTAATATCTGCCCCCATTTGGATTGAAGAGTCAAGCAGTAACATGAAATATAGTGCCAGATCAAAAACAAATTATGTTTAATAATGTTGTAGTGTTAAATTGGGAAGATTTTAAATGATATTTCAAAAAAATGAACACAGTGTACCTACAAACTTTACAAAATGTGAATCACATATTTCTCCATGTATGCATATATAAATAAAACAAAGTAATACCTACATTTAGGAAGACTTGGCTGTTAAGTTTAAAATATCGCTAGGCCCCCTGAAACAAATTTTTGGTAGTTATGTTACAGCTGGGGATGCACAGTAGCTTCCTGTTTACATAAAATAGCTGATTGCTTTTGATTGGACGGTGCTACAAATGCTTCCTAGCAACCAATTTACACATTACTAAAGACATTCCTTAAAAATGGTGAAACCCGATTTAGTAAATCACTAGTTTAAAAGTAAACTTAATAATGAATTTACAAAAAAACTGGTGCAACCCAATCCAGCAGAAGAGGATTGTCTTATTTATGCTGATATATGTCATATTAGAGGTACATTTCTCTTACATAATGCCACAATTTGATGTTAAAGTCTTTGTTGGCCTCAAGATTAGGGAGGGAGTGGCACACTAGAGACAGACAGGACTTAATGGGATGATAGAAAGGGCGTGTGAGGAAGAGAAAGTAAGTGAGGGTTTGGAAAAAAAAGCGATGCAATTGTGAACGATAGAAGGATAGATGGATAGTTGGAGCGATGGAGGAGGAGTAGAAAGGTGGAGGGAGGAGAAATAGACAGTGAGAGAGGGAGGGAGGAGGCAGTAACGTGTGATTAATGGATGGGTGGTAGTGGGGAGGTTGAGGCAGACTGGGAGAGAGCAGAGTGACAGTAATAAAGTGAACCTGCCTCCCATTCATCTCCCTCAACCCATCTCCCGTCTGACTGGTAGGGCTTTACACACTCTGACTAATGCCACGCTCCGCATGCGGGCACAGACAGGAGTGCCACACATGGCTTTTGGCTGCTATACGCCGCCACATAAATGAACACGCACCTTCTCGTGGCCTCCCATCGTCGGCTTCAAGCCCATCCCGAGCTCAATCACTCATCAGCGGTGATAGCTGTCTGAGAGATCAACACTACCTCATCGCTTTTTATGGCTTCTAAATCATATTGTGTATCAGACTCATCTGGCATAAAACAATTGCTATTGTCGCTTTAACAACAGGTCAAACATGGCGGCCGTGTTCGCCGTGGGACGTGCGCACATGACCTTTCCCAAATGGAATGTGAGCTTTGGTGCTTTTTGTATCCGAGTCATACCACAACAATGTGATGATTTGCTGGTGTTTTGGTACATTTCGCCCTGCTTTTCAAGGATGAGTCTGTTAAGCGGCGGGCTAAGGTAAACAGTGGTGTTTGGTGACCTTCCCTCTGGCTGCCATAATGAGATGCATATCCCAAATGTAGCCTCATTAACCTGTCCTGAGCTGTTTCAGGTCACGTGTTTTACATTGATTCAACACTGGGGAAACGTAACCCCTCCGTAATAGGGTTATGTTAGGGTTGTTACCTCTGCTCATAACACGCTGCCTTCACTCAGACTTTCTGTAATTATAATAAATTAAACATGGCTCACAGTGGTGAAGATGAACCTAAATATTCATCCTTCTGGGACTGTGCGTTGCATTTAAAGTGAACCTTCCCTGACCTTGCTAGTGATTCAAGAGCCTCACTCACATCTCCCCAACCCTCCCCTTCCCTCCCAAATGAATATATTATTAGAGTCACTCCTGCATATGTGCAGGTGAATTTAATGTTGAAATAACTTGTAGATGAGCAATCATTCATCTTTCAGTCAACTTCCACTACGCACCAGTAAATCACAATGTTTGAAACCCTGGAGCCTCCAGCGAAAATAAAATGTATGACTAAATTGGCTTAAATTACTTTGGCACTGACTTGATAAAAGACCCTCCATGTTATTTCAATCATTAGTGGTTTTAATTGCTCCAAGGTATAATGAACACATTACTAATTGATAAGGAAACCAGTAACAGTAAAAAAATAAAAAATAAAAAATAACTCCAATGGGCCCCACCTGCATGGGGTAAATCTGTCTTCATATCAGCCACATGACTTTTGCCCGGGCAGACAATAGATTAAACAATGAATGAATGATTTATTAGCTGTCGTTGTCATGCTATTTAGATGGATGGGTGTACATGCGGCATGACCTCACTTCCTTGTTCTCTGCCTTGTATTCGAGGGTATGAAGAGAAGAGGGGGGTGGACGGGGAGATGTTGGCAGGGCGGGGCGGGTCAGGCACACCACTGGCCACTGACAGGACCCAGCCACTTGATCAATGATCCCTGGATTCGATATTGTGCCGGGGTGTGAGGCAGCTGCGTCTGAACTTCAAATACATATGGAGGGACAAAGGTGCGTGTCTTTAAACTGTATCTGTCTTTGTGTGTGTGTGTGTGTGTGTGTGTTTGTGTGTGTACATGTGGGATGGAGTGCAAAGCCAGAAAAGTAACTACCTTTACTCTCTCCAACCTTACCTCCCCTCTCTTCCTCTTTCTCCCTCTCTCAAATGGGTTATTCTGGCGATGGCCCTGACAGGCCATGGTTTGGATTTTGATTTATGTTCCTGTGAAGCTCAAATCAAAGATTCCATCTACTGCTGCTTTATGGCAGCTGGGATGATGAATGGTGCAGTCTCTCGGTCAAACCAAGCCTCTGTGTCTTTGCCCCACATTTTAATTGCTAAAGTAGCCAGTCATCGCTCAGCCCTCCTACCCTCTCCCTGCCTCCCAACCTCATCCTTTCTCTGCTTTTCAGCCCATTGTCTCTCACCCTCTACCGTTCACGCTCAATAATGTACCTTTATCCCTTCAAAATGTCTGGATGGCATAACTTTCCTTGATAAAACTTCAAATTGGCACCTAAAGAGTAGCCATGTGGAAAAATGATAATCACTCCCAGTTTATCCAGATATTTAAGCAGTGATAAGTCTAACAGATATCCCTTAATATTTAGAAACAGTATCTGTCTTTTCATCTCGCCTGCATTATTTTACACCCCCAGCGTTAGTACATGATATACAGCAAACAAGTCTGATGAGGGGGAAAATTCATTCCTGCATCAACATAAAAAGCCACTTTATTTGGAGGAAGAATGCGTAGATGTCAAGCTCTGATAGAGTTTATGTTTTCTCACTATTTTTCAAAAGTAAACACATTCTGCGGTACATGACATTACTAAGTAGGTTAAGTATAGCCCCGAGCCATCATCCATCAGTACAGAATGAAGCGAGCATATTCTGCTCGATGAGAGGTGAAAGTTTTCCACTGTGCCACGATGACATTTAATTTTTCACATCTCCTGCGTGTTCCTGGGATGAATTTTGGCAGACCTGGTGCAATTTAGCTGCTTGGCAGTTTGAAATTGGGCGATGAATCACAACGTGGATTCAATGGGAGCCAGTCAGTGTACAATATTTTCTCTGTGTCAGAATGGAAAGAGAGAGAGTGAGATACAGAGAAAAACAGAGGGGGGGGGGGGCTGCTGAGGCTTTAGATTGTGTTCTCCAATCATCTTCCACTCACACAGCCTATCATCCCTTCCTCCCCCTTCAAAAAAACAAAGTGCAGGAGTCGACCATTATAAGAGGAGCCGTGTGTGGCTGCAGATGTCGAGCAATGGCGGAGGTCTTTAAGGTCTGCAGTTGGATATTTTGACAAAGAGCAGTGAAGAAAGAAATCAATAAAGTCAGGACTTTGCCAGTCACTGAGCAGAGCGGCGGAGAATGCAAAGCTCCTCTCCAACCCCTAGACAAACTCAAAATGAGCAACCAATAGACTGACACTGCCTCTGACACAAGCCATTTATTAGCCTGGCAGCAGAATATGGTGGATTGCACAGCTGATGGTCTGTATCTGGGAGGACCTCACCTGAGGAGGAGTGTTGTGTGTGTAGTGAACAGCTTGTGTGGTAGCACTAGACTGTGTGGTAATGACTAAAAGTGTGCAATATACTGTAGTAACCACACTGCATATGACATTTAATAACATACAATTTTAGATCTACAACATAATCCATATAACCAGGCACCACAATGCACTGTAGTCTGACATAAAGGACTGTGTTCAGGCCCCCATGTTTGCATCATCTGCTCCACTGAGCACTGAAAAATTATCACCTCCAGTGGTGCTATTGTGTTTGTGTGTGTGTGTGTGTGTGTGTGTGTGTGTGTGACTCTGCACTCTGACCTCCCTGTGGAAAGGCCAAGAAAAAGCAGCAGACTTTTATTCTCCAGTGATCACACACATTGTAATGCTCTTTTGTCATGTGTGAAAGATGTGGAGACAGAAATAATCACAAATAACGATAACCGTGTGAAATAAAAGTCAGTGATTAAAAACAAGCATTTGACAAGCAAGTAAAATAATGTAAGTTATAATTGGTTACATTAGAATGAAAACAGACAAGTAGGTAAGTAAAGCCAGGTGAAACGCATAATGTTTTAATTAGTGACACTTATTATTCAGCCCAAATTCCACGTATAGAGCATCCCAAAGCCTGAGCAAATGCCTGATCACTTTGTCACTGGATTAAGATCAATTAAATTCTTGTAGGAAAAGAAAAGTCTCAGAAAGATAATGCTTATCAGAATAGAGTAGTCCCTTTATACTTAGGGGTTTTTTTTTACTGCCTGCAAAGGAACAAATTTGTCCTTATCACATCATATTCTTATTTTATTTACTTACTCTCAATGTATTCATCTAAACGTTATATTATTCTTCAAATTTGTTGCGAAAACTGAAAACAATAACCCACCAAATTATGATTTTATTTGAAACAACTAACTAGATACTGCATTTGAAAATATTAATATATTACTTCCTGTATTGTTATAAGCGTAATTTTTGTGCCACATTAAGCAATAGACACGACTTTAAGGTAAACCTATACTTCTCAGTCAGCTTTTTACTATGAGCGATGGGGTCCTGCATGAAAACAGTTTTGGTTATTTCACATGAGAGATTCCTCTGTGCTCTTTTCACTGGTTTAAAGTGAGCTACGTATGAAACACAATCAATTCAAATGTTGGTGGTTTGTTTGCTGATCCAATCTGATCACCCACACAGTCCTCATGTGAAGCAGATTACTTGATGCTTATCTAGTTTTATTTCATTTTATAGAGAAATACTGAAGAGTTGAAACAATGTTTTCAGGGGCTTTAAGGCCCTTAATTCAAAAGCTGCAGCAGTATCTGAGACCTTTGTAGAACTTTAAACTACTTATAACATAAATCACAAAGTCATGAATTAATGTTCAAAATCGTCACTCAAATAGACAGAAGTCTTTGAACCACAAATGTCACACTGGTTTAGACAGCAAACACAGCATTCAGATGACTGAAAATGAATTTCTGGTCTTCTCTGGTTTGAACGTTTTAAATTAAAACAGGTGAGATTTGGTAAGATTTCAAAGAAATTTCAAATTGCAGTCTCTTAACAACTTTCTCAACTTCCTTCAGGACTAAATTGCACATTAGAATGGCTCAGTGAATTCTGTTCTTGGACCTCAGTGAGAACAGGAGCCACTACATTGTTTTTTTTTTTTTTAATTTCCTGTACGTCTCTCAATGCTAGCCAGATCTTAGGAAGCTGGTTAGACCCCACCGCTGGAGCACGCTGGCCTGTCTGCTCAGCTCGCTGATCCCCCGGTCGTGGATGTGCGAGAGCCTCCACTTCCACTGTGTAAAATCACATTACCCTAAAGGGGAAGGCGAATGAAGGGATAGTGCTGTGGAATGGCCATAGACCAGTGAGTTGTCAAAGCCATTTACGTTTGGGCGAGAAAGACAGAAAGGGTAAGCGAAGTTGGAGAGAGGAGGGAAAAGAGCAGCGTGAGCAGAGTTCTTTCAAACAGTGTAGTGTTTTACCGATGTGCTCGTCTTTCTAATGCTAATACTCCAACACCTGCATATTTATGTCTCTCCTTAGACTGCTTGTATATTGATTGACAAACAAGGCATAGCCCCCCTCTTACAAAGTGACCCTGTGTCTCCTCCCCACCTCTTGTAATTGCATACTTTATATGACATCGGGCTGGAAAATGTGAAGTGAAATCTCTTTGTGCGTGCGTGTGTGTTTAGATGTGTTTGTGCATGTCATTGTGCGTACGCGTCTGGGGTGTGAGGATGATTCAAAGTGCCATTTCGTTGTGTGAGGACAGCCTTCACAAACACACTCGTCATGCAGAAGATGTTGTCATCCTCCGCCTCATTGTTTGTGTAAGTGATGTCTCCAATCACCATCAAACACGTGGAGGTTTCGCCCTCCCTCTGTCACTCTCCTTCTCTGCCTTCTCCTCCGATTGTACAAATTGTCCCATCGTCCTTCTGCTCCTGCACTCTCGCATCTCTCCGCTCAAGAGGTTCGACTTTAAGGGACTCATAGATAGCAACAGATGCACAGAAACAGTGACGTACAGCATGAGGAATGAGCTTAAAATGAGTTCTGAGCTCAAGTCTTTTTTTGACCAATGTACATCTAAGATGCCTGTACTGAGAGGCCTGTGGAAAAGGGAAACTTGAAAGGAGTATTCTGAGACTATTTGGGCCATGATATAAACATGAACATATGCACCATGAGAGACAAACACATTCATGTGTACAGTCCAGTTCACATGTCTTTGGACTACAGGATGAAACCCAGGTGAACAAATGTCCCAAAGAAATGAAGGAGGAGACACTGTTAACCACTGAGCCACTGTATCAACATCACTGTCAGACTGCAGAATAGCATCCTATGTACATTCACCTCTTATGAAAACATACAGTATATTTTAACACATGTATATACAATAATAACTTTGTACATGTGTTGCATATATGTAAAGCCCATATAAAGTCATTATGTGTATGAACATATATATTAGTATACTTAAGAATAAAATATATATTTTCCTGATATATTAGTGTTTGTATTGAAAGATATACAGCAATAGAGCAATTAAGTTACAACTGATAAGTTACAGTAATTGCATATATGGGCACATATAGAGAAATTATCATATATGGTACTGCTTGTATGCAATATATATTGCAGTTACACTCTATATGACTCATAATGTATGTAATAACAAAATAACAATAAAATACATTTATATATACAGTATATTGTCGCTGTCTAAAGAAAACCATCTCAATGTTGTTTTTCAGATAAACTGAAGAATTATTTGTTCCTTCATGGTTTGAGAAAATGATCCTGCTTCTTAAACAAAATAAAGCATTTAAAGACCCAGTGGTCTGGCTGCAGTGGTGGAGTGTAACGTACTCATGAACTGTACTTAAGTACAATTTTGAGGTACTTGTACTTTAATGGATTATTTTAATGGATTATTTGCAATTTATGTTACTTCATATACTTCTACTCCACTACATTTCAGAGGGAACTATTGTACTTTTTACTTCACTACATTTGTCAGACATATATAGTTACTGGTTACGTTGCAGGTTTAGATTGTACAGTACACACAAAAATTGTGATCAGTTTCTAAAATGTGATGCATTGCTACAAAATACCAAAAATATATAAAGTAGGTAATAGTAGCTTTACCTCCAACCCCAACATGAAAATGGTATGCAAACATAAACACATCTGTTATATCCAAGAATATATCATAATGTTACACTGAGCTCATTCTGCTGCATAGTGAGTACGTTTACTTTTGATACTTTAAGTACATTTTGTTGACAGTAATGGCATACCTTTACTTAAGTAACATTTTGAATGCAGAACTTTTTTTACACTGTAGTCTTTCAGCTTTAAAAAAAAAAGATTTGAATACTTATTCCACCACTGATTGGCTAGCATCGTCACAAAGCTGAAATCACAATCACTGTATGTTAACCTTGTTGTTGTTGACATATACAATAGATACATTTTTTATTCATATGTGAACACATATATTAAGATATATGATAATAAGATGATTCTAATAACGTATAGAACCCACATATATTATGTTGCTGCGAATGTGGTCATTCCTTCTTTCTATGTGAAACTGAAAAAACAAAAATCAGTTTTATATGGATCATTTTAAAGTTGTCCTGTCATGTGCATGAGGAAACCTGATGTTCTTAGATGACTTAGGTGTGGTTGTCACATGATTTCAGACATTTGATTGTCATATGACCTGTTGTTGAAACTCTTGCTGGCACACTCTTCCCCATGTCTGTTACACAACACTTTCAAAAGGTGGAAAGCTGCTTGGCAGCCTAAAGCCTAAAGCTTTTTGATCAAGTTGCCAGTGTGTGCCTAACAGAAGAGATTTAAACATTTGTCTGATGTGTTGGCATTTCAATGTGGCTGGCAGAATTTTAGATAGCAATTTGAAAATGCAGGTGTGCACAGAAAACTTTTGACCAATATTCAAATGTATCCGCATCAGCGTGGACGTGGCCTTTGACGCCTTTAAATAGGACTAAGCTTAATTGACATCGCAAACACATTTGCAGCAAAAAGGAGAAAAATTCCAGTCGTATGCTGTTGATTTCACTGTAGCTGTTTTGTATCTCTGTATAGGTGAGTACTCCATTAACGTTGTCTCTAGCCGTTATAATGGAGCCAGTGAAGGCTTTTGGCAGGCCCATTACAGCACCAGTCCCCCCCACACACACTCCACAACTACCCACCCACCCAAATATCTCTTCTCATTACCTGATCGACCTGTTAGCATTCGTTACCAAAAGCTGTAGCCGCTCCCCGCAGAGTACTTCAGATAGATTTCCCATTTTAGATCAGAGCAAAGTGGAGTCAGCTTCGATTGGAGCCGACATCGGAGGAGTTCTTCAGGGCAAACCAGCTGTGACTGGGCTGATGTGTAGCTGTCACTGTGTCGTGACATGATATAATATGAAATGATATTGAACAACGCCAGTTTGGCACTAAATTGTTAGCAGGGCTTCAGGTCTGACAGCAGCCAGTTTATGGCTTTAATCCCAAGGTCCTTTAAACCTTGTTTGACATAAATTGAGTTTGGCTTCTTGACGGGGGGGAAAAAAGAGCAATGACAGAGAAAACACTTTCCGTTCTTCTGTCTTGTTTGGTTCAAATGGAAAGTTTTTCTGTCTGTGAAGTTTCATTTACTCCTGAGCCACAGTAAATGTAGATGTTAATGTCAAAGTAGTGCGGTGGTGAATTCGCTATCGTTGCTATCTGTAAAACCCATGACATGCAATTTTGACACCCTGTAGGTTACCTTAAACTGACACCATCTCACATATCACATGCCTATATCCACATACTGCGTCATTCAGACCTTAAATTACAATACTAAAGCTAAACAGCTTTAGACGGTCATCTCATCTCATTGTTAGGACGTTGACATCAGCCAGTGATCTGTGATAAATCTGCTATGTAAAGCTCAATGGAAACCCCGAACACAGGTCTGAGGGACCCGTTACCATGACTAATGCCCCGACTGACAGCGAAAGATAAGACTCATCCTTCACCTCAGCCGAGCCCATTTCTCAGCAATAATGTTCATAATGGAGTGCTCCGGTGTCGTTATTGTGTGAATAATTTAAATGGTGATTTAGGTTATTGGGCACCGAGGTCACAGCCACAACACCTACCTAGCCTGATCCAGATGAGATACAGCTTGACTGTATGTTGAGACGCTTCTGCTTCTGAGAGAGACTTTCTCATACAGAAGCAAAATGGCTGGAGATGACCGAGAGGCAATGATTTGGTGTGTTGCTTAATTAGATGTTCCGGCGACATCTGTTTTTAAGGGGAAACTGCAACTCTGGCACATTAATTCACTTTGTAATGAATGACTGAATGTCAATGCAGGCCGTGAAATCACCAAGAGGGAAGTATGTGTGTCGGTGTGTGTGCAACACAGTGATGCTTTTCCATCTGTTTGGCAAAAACATTCCCCCTCCAACACTGGCACCATCGCTGCGCAGTAGCCAGAACGAGGAGGGATTCAAGATGGCCTAATGCTGATTGGAATGCCTTTTGAATGGGAAAAATGAAACAAAGATGGAGTGGACATTATGCCGCTGAATCTTAGTTAAGGACGCTTCACAAGTGTGTGACAGTGTCATTAATCTCATGAAATTACAGACAGAGAAACCAATACAACAGAATCAGAGGCTGCTAACAGAAAATGTACATAGAAAGACCCTTTTCTGCTGTGCTGAAATCCTTTGACAATGAATACAAAAGGATGTTCATGCTGCCGATATATACGTCACATGAATGGAGACATATTATCGTAAAACAGCCATTCTTATATCAAAGCAGAAAGGTTTTTTTCTGTGCTAAAATCTGGTATAACTCAACTAAATGTAATTTTCTGTGTTCCAGATGGAACTAATGGAACTAACCATGTTTTTTCTCTCCAGCAGGGTAAAAATGGGACGCTGCTTCCTCCCCGTGAGTGACTGACTGCAGTCCAAGGAGACCACTTGGCACCTGGAGTGACAGGCTGCCATCAGCGTGCAAAGATGCTAATATGAATTCTGATCACTCACTCATATAGGCAAGGGAATTACTGCCCATCACCAGCGTCTAGTGATTCTCCACACATGGCAAAGTCAAGGGGCACGCTGTAAAACCCAGGTAAATGGAGTTGGCACGACAGTCAAAGCCAGATTCTGCTTGACACTTCCTTCCTAAGTGATAGTGCTACAAGATGTGCTCTATAATGTAATAAATTGGGAGCTCTGCCCTCAAGATTTCAGACTGATGAGAAATTTCTATGACAAATCCGTCGCTTAAACTATCTCTGTCCTTCAATCTTCACGCCTGCGTGAGCCCAGGGGGGTCAAAGGCTAATTACCAAACAGGATAAGAGCCAGAGGAGGAGAAAGACAGAACATTCACATTTTTAAAAGGTGTAAATTTATGCAGATTATTTCTAAAACAGGAATGTCTTTCAACTGTAATTCAAAACGAAGAGGCACCTCACAAAATGTGTCCATAGACAAGAGCCATGTAAAGTTTAACAGTGTGTGTTTTGGAGCTTACCTTTGGTTTGTCTCACGTAAGGGATGAATAAAACAAGGACAAATAGTATTACTGTATCACACCACCTCACCTGTTGTTATAAAATATTCTTCTTTGTGCTAAGCTAAGCTAACCATCTCCTGGCTGTAGCTTCATATTTAGCAGTGTGGTATCAATCTTTTCATCTAATTCTCAGCAAGAAAGGGAATAAACCTTTTTTTCCCAAAATGCTTAACTATTCCCTTGAGTATAATATATTTTACTTTGCTTTTACAGATAAAAACAGTGTTATTGTTGTACACCAATGGTAAGATTACATGTGGAATTGCCATTAGAAATGAACACCAATATTTACATGCAAACACATTTATTTCTAGAACTACAAATGAGCAAGGTAACAAAGAATAAGCAAAAGTGCAAGATAACAAAGAAAAGACTCCAACCTGACGCAAAAGTCAGGCCAACATGGCAGAGACGACGCCCGCTCTGCACCACTGTCCCTCCACTTCTCTCCTCCCCTGCGAATTCTTGCTTCACTCGGGAGAGTGATGATACTGTCTACTCTGCTAAGACTCCCCCTGCTTGACATCTCGACACGAGGAGAAGGATGTTCCTGTCTGTCTCGTCACATCACAGCCGTCCTGGTTCGGATCCCTCCCATCCAACACCCTGTGATGCTTCTCTTTAAAAAGCTGCCCGTCCATCATAAACATCCTCCCTTTTATGTTCCCCGCCTGAGAAGGAAGGGGAAAGAGAGGAATCAGCCCTCTCTCAAACACAAGCTGACAGCACTAAGCAGACTGACGTGACATCAGAGGAGCGATGTGCCAGACGTAGCTTTGAATTTCCATAACAAGGTAACACCACAATTATTAGTCACTCTGTGAGACCATAGCTCCTAAAACGTACTGAAATATTCAGCAAAACCAAGCAAATCCATAATAGAGTTACAGCTGATCCTGAGTTGAACTTTTTTCTCTCAGAAAAGTGTTAATCATATAAATCATTGTTCCTTCATCAGTCTTTTTCTAAATATTCTGAGCAGTTCTGCAAGAGTCTTAAATTAAATCCCTCACCTTGACTCCATATAAATGTAATACTGTCAATAAAGGAGATATAAATAGATAGGGGTGTAACCATTCATAATCTACCTGAATATTTTAAAAGGGTCTTTTGGGCAATGAGGCAGGGAAAGAGAAGAAGAGAGAGAGACTTGATCAATCGTCTGAGTTCTGCCTCTACAATCAGAAGTGCGCTAATTGAAACGGTGTGGAGTCATCTACCAGCCCTAAAGGATGAACCTTATCAGATTTTTCATAATAATTTACCACGAAATTATAAAATCCTCTTTCGTCTTTCACACGTGCCTCTCCTCTCCTGCCTGGACAATGATTGAGAAAGAGTTGCTTGTTGGCTGTCTGGGGAGACGCAGTGAGAAATGTTAAGGAGACCTTTTCAATGCCTGACCCATTCAGTCTGTGAATGTTAATGTTTTTTAATGAAGACATGAACAGAAAACTGAACTATACAGCTTGATAACAGGGGAAAGGGTTGAAAACCAAGAGGAGAGTGACAACATTGTAGCTGAAAAGTATTTTTTTTTTCATAGTGCGTAGTTCATGCTTTAGGGCACAAATGGCCCAAAAGAGAAATATGTAGCATGTCAACGGCTTAAAGAAAGATCATGAGTGTTTAAGGTGGATTGGTGGACATATTTTAAAGGTGCTTACTCTGAGCCTTCATCACATGTCCACCTTTCCCTGAGCTTTTCTATTTTCAGTGTGAGGCTAATGAATTGGGATCTGGAAAAGGTTTCTCTGCAGGCTTACAATGAGAAATGATAAGAGATTATTTTAGAATGAAGATCAATGACAAAGTCCAAACGGTATGAGGAGGAGCAGCAGGAGGAGGAGGAGGAACAGGAGAAGCATGTGCCCTAATGTAAGATTAGTGTAATGTGCAACCCAAGGCCAAAGGCAAGAGCTCCATCTCACCAATTCTCTTTACAGGAGTGGAAATTACTCGATGCCATACATAGCTGATTTATACAAATTAATGATCTGGGTTATTAATAGGCAGAGATGCATATATTAAACACTATGAGTAAAGGTAGCTTTAATTATGCATCCTTTATAAAACCTGTTTGACTTCAGTGCCTGGCGTCTAGGTGCATTTTCAAAATTAATCCCATTCTTGAAAAATGAGAGTTAATATAGCAATTGTGCCTCCTTCTCCTTTTGAATCTTGCGTCGCTTCTAATATATCTGTTCTATATACTTTAAACAGTGACAATAAATTAAGAAAATGTGTATTCAAACAGATAATAGAAAAAGAGTCAGACAGTTATTTATTTTTATGGCTTGATTTAGCTGCATTGTCAGCCGAAGTACTTGTATATTATAGTGCAGATATTCTTTGTGCTCTACTATGGACGCAGCATATTTACACAAATGCTGTCCACATTTCACCGGACACTTTGGAGCCACCGTATGAGCGAGGGTTCCTGCCCTGCCCATTCTGTTGTCCGAGGGGACCGCTGCACTGACAATGGTGTCACCTCTCCCCCAGGGGGACACCTCCGAGTGATTTGTGGTCGGGGAAGACTGATGAACTGCTATTGCCACCCTGTTTCTTTGCAAGATCAATTCTACATGTAGGAGTGTGCTTTATGAATGATGGAGACCTCCTCAAGCCATCCATACAGCTGCCCAAAGACACGGCTGTGGCCCCCATAGCACCTACAAGGCAGGAATAAAGCAATCACTCTTCTCAACAGGGCCATGCATTACGCACCCACACCCACACATGAACATACCCACATGAATACACAGATAAGCCAACAAAGCACGCACACAGACAAACGTTTATATCTGTTTGCAGGAAATGAATGGAAACCATATTCAGTGTCATTTCGCTGCCTTTTAAGCTTTAATCAGAAGCCTTTTTCAAGAATAGCAGCGAAACTTTGCCACATTATAAATAGATAAGATTGGTCCTTAGTTTGGACAAAGCGGTGCTGAATGGGACTCCTCGTGAGAACAGAACTGTCAGTTTGCACTGCGCTGCCTTTCTGGACAGGCCCATAACCGGCTGCATGATGCCAATAATCTGATGATCTGATGTTATTGAGGGATCACTTGCAGCACACATCTGAAGGCTGAATAGCATCTGAATAGGAGCAGCATACATAGATGTCATGAGTCCTGCCTCCCGCAGAGAGGTTGAAAGCGAAAAGTAGAGTGCAATGAATACTTGAGTGTTCTGGAGGCTATGAAATTGAAAGGCCTCTCCCTTTTTTTGCCAAAAGATTTCAATAGAAAAATAGAAGCAGCTCTTTTTAATCGCAACTTTGAGATTGATTGGGCGAACTTGTACGCAAATCAATGCAGGCTTGACAGACATTCCTCTTTTATGATAATCCTGGTGTCAAGAACAAGAAGAGGGGAATAATGCAGCAGGGCTACCTGACATAAGAGAGAATCACACATGGTCCTTTAAATAAAAAATAACCTGAATTTTTTTTTTTTTTAATATGAACACTTCCTGTATCAAATTGCATTTCCCAAAACAATGGGGTAACCTACTCTGTAAGAACGGTATGCTTTCATTTTTTTCTTTAATTAAAAGCACGTTCTGTTTCACACTTTCATCAGTACAACAATGTTAAAGCACTAAAAGCATCCAAGATACAATTTGCATCCCACTAATTATATGCATAATGTCCTCTTTTTCATGATGTGCTAAACACCCAACCAGGTTGCAGTCTGTAGATATCGGGGTTTTAATGCACAGAGCAAAGCAAGACAGATGCACAGCTGAGATAACTTCCATTTACAGTGTAAGCCTGGGAGAGCCACAGTGTAGAGGCCATATACTATTTATGGGTTAATCGATACAGTAGCTGGATGACACCATGTCCCCGCTACTTTCTGTCACGATGATGGCTCACTAATTTTGGAGCGGCTGCTTTCTCCTCCTGCCTTCAGCAGCCTGCAAGACGGTTTAATTTGGCTGTAAAAACGCCAATCACCGGGTTACTTCTTGTTCCTGGGGGAGGTCATGATGGGGGCAAGCCCATAGGAGGAAATATATTCACATAGTTCTCTTAGAGACACTGCTAACCCCTGACATCCCATTTGGGTTGTAATTTCATGTTGTTAAACTGACAAGGACCCAGCCTCTGTGCTCTTAGAGACGGGGAGGCAGGGGCGAGTCTTGATCAGAGAGGCCTTTAATTCTTGTTCTCTGAGTGAGGATGCTTGTGTGTGCACAAGTATGTGTGTGAGAGACAGGAAGAGAAACAGGGTGCGCGTATGTCGCCATTTGTGTGTGCATAATGTTTGAGATTTGTATCTGAGAGAGTTGGCAGATCCTTGACTGTGAGCACTCTCTACTGCGTGTGTGTGTGTGTGTGTGTGTGTGTGTATAATATGCGTGCAGCATTGAGCCCCCACACGCAGCATGTTTTGGTGTTTGTATGTGTGTTTTTGCTGGCAGGGGTCAGCACACATCAGATGCACAGGGGGAGACTCGGGACCATCCCACTCTGCAGAGATAACTGCTGGCTCGAGAAAAAAGCGAGACAAGTGGTGAAAAAAAACTCATTACCTTGGCACTAAGACTTAACGCTCCTTTCCTGAACTGGCTTTGATCTCTACCTAATGTGGATATATTGGAGAACTGATGCTTTTACTGTGATGAAAGCTAACATTTAACTGCTCACATTAAATTAGCGAGGAGAAGGCCTCAGGCATGTTTGCATTTTGGGGCAGTGGTGAGGGGGCTGCTAAATAATTTTTATAAGATATGTGAGCATATTTTTTCCCAATAAATACAATTACAAAAATGACTTAAGCAACATATTTAAAGGCCATTCCACTAGGGCTCTTTGCCTCCTGTATTAGCACTTCCTGTTCTCTACATTTAATTGTATTTAACTCCGTACGTTTTGTCTTGTTTTTTGCACTGTACATATTACAAACCTGCGTGTTGTATAATGTATATAACATAACAAGACTCATTCTACTGTACTGTTCATCGGTTCCTGTCCACACTGTAATAGTTACATAACTGACGTATCATAGCTTCATACTGCACATTTTGTATATTGTTTTGTTTATTTTGTACAGATCAAACCTCACAGGTTCATTGATCATTCTGTACATTTGTTTATCTTGTCTATCTAAATATATCTATATGCACATTTGCTACTGTTTGCACTGTCTGGTTAGATGCTAAACTGCAGTTACTGTGTGCAATGACAACGAAGTTATAATCTAATCTAATGTAAAAAAAAATCAAATATAATGTGCTTTTGATTCTCAGAAACATTCGACATTTGTAACATCATGCTATGTAAAAACCTCTAATAAATACTATCCTATATTGACGTTTTAGGGGTTTTCATTGCACAAAACAAGTCAAATCTAATTACTATCTTGAACTGCAACAAAAGCTTTGAAAATTTGTGAGATTTAATAAATGTTATTAGTGGATGAGTGTTTTGCATATTAAGACAAAGCGTGTAACAAATGTGTTTTGTCACAAGAATGACAATTAAAATCACTTAAAAGAACTTTAAGAGGCCAATGATAATTTAATAAATACAGCAAAGTCAAATTTCTATAGAAATATTAGTGACAGATGAAAACTAAAACGGGATAAAGGTTAAATTCAAACTGACACATATCTGGTTACATTATTGGAATATTACTCAGATTGTTTGTGGTTTTGTGGCTGGTAATTATCAGCTTGCTCTGTGTAATAATCAACTAATAGCTCATGAGCCGTGATTCATATGAAAAGCGGAGGTAGGAGGACACTCGTGCGTGGTGTCCGCCCCTCTCTGAGACGTAAAGAGTTAACGGAGCGGTGGGTTTGCCCATTCTCCTGCTGTGAGTGACGCGATCATCTCTCTTATCCCTCAACTTTGCCTGTTGCCAGACCAGGCAGCCGAGGTGGACGCTGGCTATCACCGCTGACATTCTCAACGCGATCACACCAAAAACACATCTGATTCACCCCCGCCTCGTTCATTTCTTTTTTCCGCTGACTTTTCCCGCAGGCTGCTATTCCGTAACGATGATTTTTAGTTTTTCCTGCCATCGGACTCCCCGATGTTGTGCAGTCTACTACACGAAGGCGTGAATCTTTTCTGAGTAGAGGTGGATCTTCCCGGATACGGCGAGGGAGCATATTAAATAAAAAAGAGCAGAGTTTCACGGAAATCCCCACAAATAAAAAATGCCGCGGAGGAAACAAGAAGCGCCCAAGCGCGCAGCAGGTACGTGTATCCAACTATAATGTGCGTAAAAATGAGGTTTACTATCAGAAAACTGCGGATGTTACCTTTGTTTTGTAAAGCTCACTTTACAGTCACTGCATTTCCGTTTCCACTTTGTGTGGTTTTTCTTTTGCTGCGCTTTGTCACACTTGGCTACTCTTGTGAGACCTCATAGAAACTGTTCCCTTTTTAAAACGGATGTACAGTTTGTATACAACAATCTGTGATTCTGCGGTTTCGCTCTCCACGCTGTGCGGCTACCGTAGTCCCAATCGGATGAGTTGACTGCTGTAAACTTTCGCTTCCTATTGTTTCCCAACGTGAATCCCTGATAGTTTACCGATCCTAACTGCCATATAAAAATGTGATCTGTAAGAGTAACCTCTCTGGAAATGAGCAGTGTTTTCCTGATGGTGAGTGCCCGAGGCGTGCCATAAGGGGGACATTAGGGCTTTGTGCGCATTTGATCCGAGCGCATAACTTCTTTGCACAAGCGGGGGAAAAAGCCCTACCTCTGAGCTTTTTTCTTTTCTTGGGATAAGATAAACAATTTGAGAGCAGACAATGGGGTTTCGTGGGCTGGAAGGAGCCATAATCGACAGTTGCCATGTCTGATTTGACGGTTGATTGATTGGCTGTCATGCGGCTTTGATCTGATCCTTCCCGATTTGCATCAGAAAATCACTTCCCACCATGTGCTGCAGGCCCCTGACGTCACGTTTAAACCACTTTGAAAGGCCCTGTGTACTTTTTACTCTCTCTCTCTCTCTCTCTCTCTCTCTGATGGTCAACTGACTCACGAAAAAGTGAAAGAAGGGGGGGGGGGGACAAAGTGGTTTCACTGTGAGACATCACACACACAACCAGACACGCACACACTTCCAGCAGAGAACATCACACTCCCATGTGCACACGCTCACTTGTTCACTTTGAACACACACACACACACACACACACACACACACACAGTGGGTAGACGAGGCGGGAGGAGTGGGTTAGAGGTTGTAAAAGGAGCCGTGTGCTATGTAATGGAGGGGAGGAATGGGTTTGCTCTGTCAGACCGGGCCGTCACAACGGCTTTGTTTCATGTTTGATTTAATTGTCTCTCCCCTGACAGGCCCATTCATCAATGGCTTTAATGGTCAATCAGAGACAGGCTGAGTGAGTGCTCCCATTCTGTTTAGCCATAAGCTGGCCTGGGCTTTTATTTCATCAAAATGCCCCAGCCTAATGTACATGCTCACTGGCTCAGAGTGGCCGCGGGGAGCACATAAAGAATGACTGAAAGCTTTCTGATTTCAGATCAGTGAGAAGGATGTTTTTTTTTTTCCTCATCTCCTCCTCTCCTCTCTACTCTCTCCTCCCTGCTACACTGCTGTTTCTCTGTTGACGAAAGGGAATAAAGGCTGTAATACAGATCGTTTTGTGTTTTTAGAAAACAACTTTTTCTCCCTGAAACCACGCTTCTTTGTTCATTCATTCATCTATTCATTTCTTCATTTTTTCATGCTCCCCTTCCACCCCTGTCAGTCAGCCCGTGCAGCTGCAAGTTATAAAGTTGTCAACTGTTCAGTGGCACACAAAGGGTGATGATGAATTGATTGCAGCACAGAGCATGGTGATAGAGAGAGCAAAGAAAAGGATGACAGATGATGGGCCTTGATTAGGGACTTAGGGGGAGAGTCAGCCCACTGCAACCTTGAGACTTGCATGAAAAACCTACCCCCCCGCCCCCCGCTCCACATACACACACACACACCCTGCTCTGCTCTCTCATTGTCTCTCCACCACACACTCTCTCAGCTTCTCCCTCTCTTTCTTTCCTTCCTCTGTCTGAGAGGGTTTCTCTCTCCACAGTAGAAAACTTGTTTTGCCTGCTTCATTAGCGTTGGTCCAATTAGCCGTGAGGCTGATGGAGTCCTGACAGGCCCTGTGATTGGAGATGACAAGCTCGGGGTGCCCAGCCCAATGAGGTTTGCCACCACTTTGATGTAATCAACTTGATATTACACAGAGCCGCTCGCCTTTGGTTGTGCTGTAACTCAATTTTCCGCTGCAGGTGACAAATGGGCCTGCCTACCTGGGTCAGGTCTGAGTGCTCTTAACAACCGAGGGCAGCTGGCCACGTAAACAGCCGAGCAAACATGAGAAAGAGACTGTACCAGCTGTGGAAATACAGACCTCCTTCCTTTGTGGCTCCCGATTAGCTTCGCCACAAGCCCCGTGGCCTGAAGCTGTTGAAATGGCTACAGAAAGTTAAAATACTTAACAGGAAGTCGACATCAGCTTAACAACGTGTGGGCAAAGACGCAGCTATTTCACTGGAATGTCTAACCTGTACAGTATGTCTGCAGAATGGTGTCAGTGTGTTTACAGTATCCAGAGTGTTGCATGTGTCAGCGCACTGTCAGGCCACCGTATAGAAAGCCACCCTCCCCTTTTCTCTGCCATAACCTGTGCTCTGGTCGTGTGTGTGTGAGAGTGTGTATAATAAGAGAGAGTCCGACACAGAAGAAGAGGGGTGGTGGTGGCGTGAGGGGGTTAGTCTGATTTGGACCGGGCTCCGCAGCAACAGTCTCTTCTTTCTGCAGGGTCAGGATTATAGCTGCCAGACTGGCAGCCATCACTCACGTCTGTCTGTGAGTGTGTGTGTGTGTGTGTGTGTGTGTGTGTGTGTGTGTGTGTGTGTGTGTGTGTGTGTGTGCACTCAAATCAGTGGGCATGCACTTTCTGATTTGTTGGGTTTGAATGTGTGTGTGTGTGTGTGTGTGTGTGTGTGGGGTTTGGCTTGTGATAGTGATGAAAGAAATTGTAACTTTAGGCCACCTGCTGGGGTCAGGCCATAATCCTCTGGACTCTGTAGGCCTTCTACGTTGCTCAGTTTCTTCCTCCCCTCCCTTCTCTCTGTCTTTGCACATCACAGCATACGGGTGTGTATTCCACCTTAGAAACACAAGGCATAGTACACAAACACACAGTGTTGACGCTAGTAAAGATACAAGCATTTATAGCACATATTGCAGACACATGCGCACATGTTGTGACTGGGTTGTAAAAGCAGCAAGTGAAATGAAGTAAGCTGTTTTTATATCTGTCTTCCTTCCTGTTGTTTATGTGTGAAAAGCATGCCCTTACGATGGCAGCGGGGGAGTGCGAGTTGGGACTTAATTGTTCAACCGACATACGGACTGACAGCGTTAGCGAGCTTTAACAACAATACGCCTCCGCCGGCGTTGTTTGCAGGTGCGAGTGCTGCAAATGTTTTGGCCTTGTAGGCCCCGTTGCTAATGAAAGTCCTGTGGCTGGATTCCGGTGAGGTTGAGTCACGTCTGTGATCTATGTGTCTGATAAGTGCATACCTAATGAGGCTGTGAGCACCAGTGGAAGGAGGAGGAGGAAGGCTGACAGAGTGTTTCCCACAGGTATTGACAGATGCCTTTTTGTTTTTGCCATAGGCCCTGACTCCATAAATCCTGCCTGTGTAATGATAACAGTGCCACCCTGCCAGCAAGTGAGTGAAAGAGAGAGTGTAAGAGAAGAGAGAAAGAGGGCAGAGGGGGAGGAAGAGGAGGAGGCGCTGGTGGTGGGGACGATGAGGAGGAGGAGGAGAAGAGTGGGGGCGGTGAAATGGGCCTTCTCTCCTTTTTAACACACACTTGGCAGATGTCAAGCCATAGGGTTGGGCTCCGGGAGAGAAAGAGGAGTGTAAGTGCTGTAGTAGTGTCACAAATAGAAAACCGTTTCCCTTTCAGCTTTCAGTGTGCTTTCAGCCGAGGTTTTCAGCCGGGACTGCTGTCTGGGCACTGAGTCGGAGGCTTTGTAAAAATAGTCCCACCGCTGTTGTGATAGATGCAGCTGCACTGTGGCGACAATTGGGACAGGCTGGATCCCTCCAACTCCACCTCCCACCCACCCTCTCTCTGTCTCCCACCCCTCCCAGAGGTAGCAAGCGTCAGAGCCTGGTTGGATGTGTTCTCTTTTCGGGGGAAACTGAGCTGCTCCGGTCTTCAGGGGTCCTGAAACCCAATCCAGGAGGAGAATAGCCCGGCCATGCCAGAGAGCCGATTTCCTTTTCAACAGAGTCATTTATCACTGACCCACCCTTCGCTTCTGACACAGTGACGTGTGTCATTTATCAAACAGGCTTTACCAGACACACAGAGAAGGGAGGTGGATAGGGGGCAGAGAGGAAGAGGGAGCGAAAGAGGGGAAAACAAGACAGAGAGTGGACTGAGAGAAACAAAGAGAAGGAGAGGAATGGAGAATGAGGTGCAGAGTCAGTGGAGAGAGACAGAGGAATGGAGAGCTAGGAAAAGAGACTGTCGTTTGTGTGTGTGTGTGTGTGTGTGTGTGTGTGTGTGTGTGTGTGTGTGTGTGTGTGTGAGTTTTTCCAGGGAAGAGTGAGTTTTCCTGAAACCCTTGAGGAGAAGTGTTTGGGAGGGGAGATTTTTTCGAGATGACAGGGAGGAGATTGAGTTACACTGAGTTGTGTTTTGATGAGTGACAGAATGTTCTTCCATGACACGTCTCTAGATGTCTGAATGAAGGGGAGAAATATACTTTGTTAGCATACAAGTCCGACAAGTGTGTTGGTGTTATGTACTCATAATATATGCGCGACGGACACGCGTAGGAGCACTGTAGAGGTGTGTGTGTGTATATGTGTGTGTGCCCGCGCGAACGTGTAGCCATATGGCGTCAATGTTTAATGCCGTATGAGTGTGTGTGTGTGTGTGTGCTGCTCCCTGATGAGCAGGGCTGACAGGTATCACTCATGCAGCAGCCTGGCCTTTAAATGAACCCGAGCTGCTCTGCTCTCCCGTGGCCCTAACAGGCTCTCTCCAAGATGGATGCTTCTTTAAAAATCAGATTAATGATGGATACCAGGCTTATAGTGCCATTTATCATGAAGAATATTATTTAGGCCGGCTGTGTATGGCTGTAACTGGAGAGCCAGGACGAGAAGAAGCAGGGTGGAAAGCCTTAGACAGACACTCACTGTGTGATGGATGGCTGAGCGCTCTCTCTGAGTGTTACTAGACACCAGCGCCGCAGCAGTAGGCCATAATCAGATAGCCCAGGGATGTTTATCCTGCAACTACACTACCCAGATTGCCTTGCCTGGAGGGTTGCTTTATGAAAGGTATCTTCTATCATTATTATCATCTTTAAAAAGTTAGTGGAATCATGAAAAAACTCTAGACACTGAAGGGCACGTAGACGCCTCAATGGAGTTTATTGCAATTATACACTATGAAATGATCCATTGGATCCAATCTAACTGACTGTAATGATTACCCAGAAGTTTCCATTTAGCTTTGCCCAGAAGAGTCCCCGGCCCAAGCGTCTTTCCCCAACAATCATGAATAAAAGAGTACAGTTAGAGGTCAAGGCAAGGCCAGCTCTGCTGCTGCCACAGAAAAGCGAAAAAAAAACCAAACAGTTGTTTTGTTTTTTTGTCCTCTTCTTGTTCCCTCTCTCTGTCTCCTACCTCCTCCTCCTCACTACTGTGATTTATGGTGGCCATCCATCTTCAGGCTGCGTCCATCACCTCCTCGTTGCTAGGCGATCATGGCAGCAGCTGTGCGTTGTGAGAGGGGTTTGGTCGTCCCACTCCCAAGCCCTGGGTTTATTCCCTTCACCCCCCGCCCATCACCAGCATTACCCAAAGATGCAACTTTCAACACAGTTTTAGTCCCAGCTACAAGCCACAAACTTAATCCTAGTTTCAGACCTGAACCCGTGCTGTATTCTCAGCTGTAGCCCCAGTTTGAGCTCTTGACGTAGTGTCGGCTCTTTACTTTGGACCTACAGTAAGCCTGATTTTAGACCTGTCCTGAATTGTGGAACTACACTAACCCTTGTTCAATCCAGCCTTAATTTCAGACCTACAGTGATGCAGGTTGTAGCACAAACCTTAAAGGAAAATTATGTTTTTTAGCTCCTATCTTCATAGTTTCAGCCATCGTTCCTATTTGTCATGATAACATTTTACTTAGCCTATTTTTTGAGAGGCAATGAATCATTGGCATTTAAAAGTCCGACTCATGTACACCCTGCCTTGACACAGGCATGATAAAACAGTTTGACAAGGAAGTTCATGGGAAAAATGAGTAGATCAGACAGGTTTTAAACAGATTCAGTTTAATCCAGTTTATGAAAACACTTGAAAACATATGAACCTTCTGTTAAGTAAGTTGATCAATGTAAACTATTGTTTATTGTGACTTTGACTCACTCTACTTCCTGTAGTTTTGCAATGCAGTTGACAACTATAACAGATACTGAATTAAGTTACACTTTCAAATAATTTAGTTTAGTTTAGATTATTGGGTGACAAATGACATGTTTAAGTCTAATCTAGTGAAACTAGTGTAGTGTAAGGCCTTATGTAGTGTGGTATAAAGATGTGTTTTGGATAATTCTCTGCAAAAAAGCTGAAGAGTAAAATGTAAAAAGAAATTAGCAGAGCCAAAATGTAAAAGAAAAAAAATGTAAAAGAAAAAAAAAAAAATCAGACCTACAGTAAACCTAGTATTGGACCTAGTTTTAGAGTATCCCTAGCTTAGCGTCAGCATTAGTTTAACTCAACCCTTACTGTCTAGCCCCATTCACAGAGCCTGGTGACCTTTTAACAACATTTTTATGTGAGACCTAAACAGTTTGAGGAATGGGGAAATAAACAGCAGTTCTGCTTCATGGAGTTTTGCCTGAGAACTGCCCGAGTAAAGGCCTGGAGAAAGAGTGATGGAAAGAAGGAGGCAGAGACGTAGAGATGTGTATAGTTTGGCTTCCTTATTGCTGCCCTTGGTTCTGCACCTGTGGAATCTGTTTGTGTAGGGTTTTTTTTTGTTTGTTTCCGTTTTGTTTATCGCTTATTGTGGCTGCATCAACTGGAACATGGACCAGAACTATGAGTTTGGTCACCTCGTCCTCTTCTGCGTTAGAGTTGGTAACAGGAGGCCTTTATGTGTTTGTGGCTCGTCTCACGTCAGATAAACAAGACCAATTTTCAGGTCTTGAAGGTCTGTATGTGCAGCTGGTAGCTTTGAGGTCCACTCATAACACAACAATCAGCCGAGGGAATCTATTCAGTGTCTGTCTCTCTTCTCTTTCTCTATCTATCCCTCTCTCTCTCTCTCTCTCTCTCTCTCTCTCTTACTATGTGCATTGACAAGGTTCAGCCCTAAGCTTTGCCTGAGGCCAGAATGATCTCTCTGTTTTTCCCATCTCCCATATCACACATCCTGCACTACAATCGGCGGACACAATGTATTCACAATGCCATCAGGGGGTAGAGAACACACACAAATAAAAGCTGACAAAGACATCCATGATCGCTTGTAACATGATACCCTTTATAAGCATGGAGTAGTAGCAGAGTTCTGTATTTAAAAACCTAGAAAATGAGTAGCACAAAATAGCCTTCTCTGGTCATATCTGAAAAAGCGAATTATGTCAGGACTTGTTAATTTTTTCAAATGGCCGCAGATCACCTGTTACGTATTTTCTCGTGGGACTTTCAGGCAGCCTGTAAGGATCAAAGGGAAGGGAGGGAGAGAACTAAGTTTGATGAGTGTGTTACTTTGACAAATGTGTACAACAGAAAGGCATTTTAGGTATGTTACTGATCTGCTGCTATTTTGACAGAATGGGGCTGTTTTGGACTGAATTATTCTAATCTATTTAAAGAGTTTTAGGCTGCTGGGAAACTTGAGAGAGGGAGTGGAAGTCGGTGGTTTGTGGTTTATTTGATTGAGACTGAGGTGACTTCCTGTCCTTTAGTGTTCTGGAGCTGTTTCCTGTCAGTGAGAGCCCCCTACTGAGGGGCTGTGTTGGTTTAAGGGCGTCAAGGTCTGGTTAAAATACTGTACACATGTCAAGAAACACTCGTCATGTTGTGACACAGTTTAACTCTCTCCTCTCGGAGCCCTCCTGTCCGATCACCAACTGACTTCAAATATCTCAACTGACATGATCAAAGGTCTTGGCAACTACGTCTAACCTCCTTTCCTCTGTTCTTCTACTGGATAATAATAATAATAATGATAGAGAAAACTTTATTTATATGCTATCTTTTATACAAGAAATGCAGCTCAAGGTCTATGGGACTAAATCCCATGATCTGTTGCTTGATTTTTTGTTGTTGTCTATGAACAAACGCCATCAAACGTTTTTGTGATCTTTACAGTAAGCTATAAGGGACCACCCATGTAGACAATTTCCTCTCCCCTCCCTGGATACCAGTTGCGTCTTTGTGCACGGTACAATTCTCAGTGCATACAGTGATAACGTTAAAAATAAAGAGGTAATGCTATGAAATCCATATAAACGTTACCTTTGCAGTAGCATTAGTTTCCGTTTTATTTTCTTAAAAATCCTCGTAGGACGTTATTAAGCGTTCTTATTCCTCTCTTCTATCTGTATAATACACCAAATATACACACTGAATTTACATTAAACATTACATTGGTTTATGAAGTGGGTAAGCACAGTTTTGTGGAGATTATTTCATATAATAGTAGCTCCGTGTGAATTTGAGCAGCGCCCCCCCAACCCCCCCAAATCTTTGCACAATAATTTCAGAAAAAGAAAGAGAGGTAATGTACCTTTTACCATAATATACAGACATCTGCTGTCTGTGCAGCACCTTTTTTTAGCATAAAAAGAGCACAGATGAAATATTGTACTCATGATGACCGCACAAAGGACTCACCTTTTTTTTTATATCACGGTGCCTCTGGCAAGGTTGTCCTTTTTTTTTTCTGTTTCATACCAAGCAGTCATTTGAGTATGAGGGTCAGACACAGGTAGAGTTTTTAATGACGCATCCTGTTTACCCCGCTGCTGTTGGGTGTGATCTCGCTCCCAGACTGTTTTCCCAGCTGTGTAGGCCAGACCAGGAATGCACTTTGGTCATCAAAGGACAGATTTAAGAAAAGGTCTAAGTAGAAGCTCGATGAACAGGTATTGGATCACAAATTCACATTCACTAAAAGAATGTAATCAGTGATTCGAGCTGTGATAATCTCGCAAAAAAGGATTGCAAAGATTTCTACTTGAGAAACACGATTGATTTTCTTTTTTAGGTCTCCATATTATCACTCGTGCATACGAGGCCTATTTAAAATACAGCATCAAAAACAGACAGTGCTTTCAGCAGCACTTGAGGAGAAATAACCCATAGGACAGAGGGAAGAAGACAGAGAGAGACACTGAGAGGCTCTGCTTTAGCGGCAGCCACAGCACCTTCCTGCTTAATCACCCCCTGTCCCTGCCCTGTCTGTTGTTCCTGATCGTCAGAGCAGCACTGCAGTATTTCTATCAGATGATCTCTCCCTCCTCGTCTGCGGCCCTTATGTTTATGAAAATGATACTCCACAGGAATGCCTCCTGCATGCCAAGATGTCACTGTCTTTCCTCATCGCTTGCATCTACGTGCGTGTACGAGTGTGTCTATGTGAGCTTGTGTCATAACTGACTGACTAGCTTTATTTATAATTACGTGGGGGGGGGGGTGGGTGTTTGTGTTTGAGGTTGTGTATCTTAAGGTGAAATGTGTGTTTCTGCATGTGAGGCTTATATTTTCTGCAGCATGTGTGTTTGTGTGAATGTGTTATTGCTATTTCTGTGTAAGCCGTGACTGAGATGTTGATTGCGTGAAAGTGCCCCCCCCCCCCGGAATCATTCATAGAACCTAATGATTCTTGTCTTTCCCCCACATGGCATCAGCTCACTTTATCATTACAAGAACACACACACACTCTCTCTTTCTCTTTCACATACACACACACTAGGAAAACTCATACATTGGCCCTACACCATATGCTCAGATATTAGTTAAGACTGCATCCAAGAGTATTGTTGTATTCATAATCCTCTTTTTTTTATTCTAAGGGAGCCTCTATACTCCCATCACCTTTTATTAGCTTGATAAATCACCTCTGTTGTCAGTCAAGCCAGGGAGAATAATTGGATGTGGTTGTCGCCCTGTGTGATGGATTATCAGTCATTGGGGATTAAATTAACAGATAGTGCTCAGACATAATGGTTTTTGTTTTGCATTTTAAATTGCCTGGGAGCACGGCTAGACTCTGTAGGTTTTATAGCTGGTCCTTTTGGACTTCTCTCCCCCTCTCTGTGCTATCTAGTCTTAATGACAAATGAACAATAACCTATAGGGCTGCAGCTCTATTAGTATGAAATGTAAAACATTTACTACCAAGTTAAGGCACAGAGAGAGCTCTGGGAAGGATTACGAATGTGATAACATGACATGAAATTGGATATAGCAATAGTTTGATGAAATAGCCAGACAATGTGAAGACATATGTGGAATATTTTCTTGTTGAGGAAGGTGACCTGACAACTTGGTCAAGCGGTGTGCCAGGCTCGCCTGATGCAAGCTGACATCTGTGACCAGCTAGTCAGGACACAGACACATTAACTACCTCATCCTGGCTGGATTTCCTCTTTCAAATGAGAATCTGACACAAATACCTTCCAGAGGAGGAGCGGAAGAGAAAGTAAAGCGAATGGAAAGCGGGTGTGGGCAGTCGCTTGAGCAGTGGTAGCAGGGAGATATCTCCCTTGCGTGTTTGCCCAAGCGAGAGCGATTTACCTCCTCGCCCCCTTCTCCATCCTCCTACACCCCTCCCTCCCCTCCACATCCACATTATCATAATTGTGTCCAGAACATGAGGGGCCGGGGAAGTGATCATGTCATTTTATTTACACCGTGCTTGGCCCTTTTTACAAACGACATGCCACTGACTGCCAAGCGGACTGGGGCCCGACGACATCTTTTGATCAGGGCTGTCGGGGCCTATCAGCGGAGAATGGCAGGTAATGGATACCCAGTGACAAACCAAATCTCCGGGAGGACGGAGAGTGGGCCGCACCTGCCAGGTCTCCATTAGGCTGGCCTCTCAGTGGGGCTGCCTGCTGACTGTGCCCCCAGGGCACAAATCAGACCAGCGCCAGCCGCATGGCTGCCTAGAGATTGGCTGTTAGCACTGGAAATGAGAGTTATTTCAGCTATGACATTTTTGTTTAGACTGGACGTGTGTGCGTGGGGCGGTGGGGGGAATGAAGGATTTAGTCACAGTGCGTGTGTGTGTGTGTGTGTGTGTGTGTGCGCCTGTTTGTGCCCACATGCACAAGCTTGACTGTGTGAGTGCCCAAACTATTAAAGCCTAAACTTACAGCTTTTTTTCTGTGGCATTTGTCTTAGTTTACAATATTGTCCAAATGGCCTCAGACCTGTCCACAGGCCATCCACTATTTTCAGAGATTATTTGTTTTTCCTTAAGTTGAGCGGTTTCGTGAGTGAGGTGGACAGGAAATGAGGAAGGGGGGTATGGTGACACTGCGGAAGAAGGGGGTGAATGGTGGGTGAGTTGGCGTTTGGTGGGTAGGCTCGCCGCCACAGGAGACACAGGAGTTTGTGTGTATTTGTGTGTGTGTGTGTGTGTGTGTGTGTGTGTGTGTGTGTGTGTGTGGGACCCAGCAGTTCACATTTACACAAACACATGCACACACAGCTATCATCTCTCTCCATGGAAGTAGTGGGTGCCAACATCCAAAGTGACAGATCGCTTATGCATCGCCATCATGTTGACACTCCTCACTCTCACCTCGTCCTCTTTAACCTCTTCCCTCTCTCATTTTTTCCTCCCTTTATTTTGTTCATTTCTTTTTCTTTTTTATGATGAGTGAAATGTCTCAATGTGTATTATGTCTGCGTGCCATTTAACACCTGAGATTTGCTTTTAAGAATGCAGCTTGAACCCAGAGTATTCACTATCTTCCACATATTAAGAAACTAATGAACTCACTTCAGTCCATATGACACTGTGGGATGTCTGTTCAACATGTCAAAAATTCATCACCAAAATTCAGACATCCCTTTCTTGAAATTCTTCAAGATATGCTCTTTGTCTGTGCGCGCATATGTGTGTGTGTGTGTCTGTACGTATGTGTGTGTAATCAGAGAAGAGGCAGATGAAGAGGCGTCAGACATATTAACTGACAGATGGAGGTTGATCCAACTCATTTATTACCCCAGAGGAGAATGCCACAGTGAGATTGGGCTTCATTAATTTCAGATTTAGTTTTCATTTCAAGCTGTTGCGCCCTGAGATAAATAAAATGGCGCATTATGTTTTTGCCAAGATATTTCTTTTTTGTTTTCCTCCAATAGAAGGAGTGAAAAGAGGGGAGGCATAAGTTCCGTGTGGCTGGGGTAGTATATAAATACAGGCTCGCCTAGAGGAAAATAACACCTCAACGGTTGATGAGGTGAAATGGGATGACTGTAATTTCTCAGCTCAGCTTTAAAGGCTCCCACACAGATGGCTCATTTATCCCTGGGAGTCCTCGGGCACACATAGCAGGGAAACTTTTTCTCCAGTTATTCTAACATAGCGTGTTCACTCCCTGCAATTTAACTCATCTCTTTCTTTCTCTCTTTGTCTCCATTCTCCTTGCAGCCTATTCTCCAGAGGAGCTGACAGAGCACACTGTGGAGGATGAGGAGGCGGAAGCAGACGACCTGCCCTCGGCCCCTCAGGATGACCTTCCCATGAAAGAGTTTGTGGATCAAAGCTTGGGGCCTGCCAAGGAGCAGGCATGTGACCAGGAATCAGCGGGGGCCGCAGAGCTCTCAGGACAAGAGATGGACAGTGAGTCACATGTGAGTGAGACCAGTGACCGTCTCTCAGACTTTGAGAGCCCCTCCAGAAAAGCCGAGGGCAACTTGGTCACAGCACCTCTTAATGGTGACACTAAAACACCCCCCATAGGCATGGACACCTTGGAACAAATGAAGTCTATTTACTCCAGCTTCCTGACCAGCCCCTTGTGGTCACCACTGAACTTTAATTCCACACCGCCACAGGCGCAGTCGTTGGCTTCTACAGAGAAACCAGCTCGCAGCAACAGCACTAGTAGCAGTAGTAGCTGCAGCAGCGGTAGCTATGACTGGCACCAGTCTGCAGTGGCAAAGACACTACAACAGCATCCTCCCCAGAGCCGTCACCCTGCTCAGTCTGAGCCCAGCCTCTTTAGTACAGTCCAGCTCCACAGGCAAAACCCAAAGCTGTTTGGGTCAATCTTCACTGGGGCCAGTAAATTCCGCTGTAAGGGCTGTAGTGCTGCTTATGACACCCTGGTGGAGCTCACAGTTCACATGAATGATACAGGCCACTATCGCGATGACAACCAGGACAGGGCAGGCAGTGGCGGAAAGCGCTGGTCTAAACCACGCAAGAGGTCCCTGTTGGAGATGGAGGGGAAGGAGGATGCCCAGAAAGTTTTGAAGTGCATGTATTGTGGCCACTCCTTTGAATCCCTCCAGGACCTCAGTGTCCACATGATCAAGACCAAACACTACCAGAAAGTGCCTCTGAAGGAGCCCATGGCCCCTGTGGCAGCCAAAATCATGTCTTCTAAGAAAAGGGGAATCATGGGGTTGGACCTCACTGCCTCACCACGTTCTAGAGAAGGAACCCCCAAAGCTAAGCATCCACAGGCAGACCTGAGTGAACCCTCACAGAAACTTTCTTCCAGCCCCTACACTACCCCCAATAACCGCTACGGCCACCAGAATGGCGCAAGCTATGCTTGGCAGTTTGAATCCAACAAATTCCAGATCCTGAAGTGTATGGAGTGCGGGAGTTCCCATAATACACTACAAGAGCTGAGAACCCACATGATGGTGACAGGACACTTCCTGAGGGTGACCAGCTCTGTGGGAAAGAGAATCAAAACACTCCCTGAGGCCACCTCCCCCAACCCTGGGAGGGTTACCACACCTACTGAACAGAGGGTCCAGTCTGTCCCACTCGCGCCCTCCACCTTCTCTCCTCCACCTCTTCAAACTACCACAACTCCTCCCGCTACCTCCCCTCCTCTTAAAGAGATCAAAAAGGAGGAGGTGGAGGAGGAGTGCACTAAGCAAGAGGTTGCTGGAAATGAGAAGCAAGTTGCAGCTTCAGTTGGGAAAGAGGAGGATGCTGAGAAGGAGGAGAAATATGACATCTCAATGTATAACTATCTTACTGAAGAGGACCTGAAGGAGAGCCCTAAAGGAGGCTTGGATATTCTCAAATCACTGGAAAACACTGTGACATCAGCCATCAACAAGGCACAGAGTGGGAATCCAAGCTGGGGGGGCTACCCTAGTATCCATGCAGCCTACCAGTTCCCCAGTGCTCTCAAGCTCCAACAGGGCAGCATGGAGAAGAATTCCCCACTGAAGTTCTTGTTCAACGGAGGGGATGGAGCATTGTCCTCCCTTGCCAAGAACCAGCCCCTCATTTCCCCACCACTTAGTCAGTCCTCCCCCTTCCCCAGCAACAACTTCCAGGCAATGGAGGATTTAGTGAAAAAAGTGACTGAGAAAGTAGCAAAAGTAGAGCAGAGGGTGAAGCAGTTGTCTCCTAAGATGGAGAACCATCTCTCTCCCTGTAGTAGTGAGGCTGGAGAATCGTATAAGGGAGGAGAGGCTGACTCACCTCGGGAATGGAGGGCAGTCACCCCAGCCAATAGCGACAGAGGAAGCCATAGCGACAGAGCATCCCCGGCAACAGAACCCAAGAGAGAGACAGCAGTCAAATCCCCGCTCGCCTCTACACTGAGATGCAGTACCGCCATTATCACTGGCCATACTCCTCCAGAGCAGCCCTTTGTCAACCCTCTAAGTGCTCTTCAGTCAGTAATGAACATTCATTTGGGGAAAGCAGCCAAGCCCTCCTTGCCAAACCAAGATCCCCTGAGCCTGCTCTCCAGGCTCAGCCAGAGCATGGCTGAAAGGGCTGCTGTGGCCGCCCCTCCCTCACAGACCAAAAAGCCGGAAAGTGTAGTTGATAATCGTTTTTGCCAGCCCAGTGATGACCAGCCTATGGACCTCACAAAAGGGAAAAGCGATAGAGGAGGCTCTGTAGGCTCAACCCCCCTAACCCCTTCATCCACAGCCTCCTCCACCTCCCCCTCCTCCCTTGTTACCCCTGCAAAGCTAACAGTGGTCTCTCCCTACACCTCCAGCAGCCCTCTACATGAAAACGCATTGTCGGATATCTCAGACATGCTGAGGAATCTGACACAGTCCCACCATGTCCCAAAGCCTCCCTCACGGTCCCGGGTCACAGATAAAGCCGAGATTGTGGGCTCTACTCATGACGATGACGACGCGTCCCTGCATGGCCACAAACGCAAAGGTCGCCACTCTAACTGGAACCCCCAGCACCTCCTCCTTCTGCAGGCCCAGTTTGCCTCGAGCCTGAGGCAAACATCAGAGGGGAAGTACATCATTAACGACCTCAGCCCACAGGAAAGAATGCACGTGTCTCGTTTCACAGGCCTCTCCATGACCACCATCAGCCACTGGCTGGCTAACGTCAAGTACCAGCTAAGGAGAACTGGCAGAACCAAGTTCCTCAAGAACCTGGACTCCAGTCAGCCTATATTCTTCTGTAGTGACTGTGCCTCACAGATCCGAACCCCAGCAGCGTATGTATGCCACCTGGAAGCTCACCTAGGCTTCAGAATCAGGGACCTGGCCAAGCAGTCCCCCAAACAGACTGTCAGGGACTCCCACACTCTCACTGAGAAACTAGTGCCCCTGGAGTCCTTCCTTTCTCCACAATCACAAGATGACTGCAGTAGTAATGGGTCGGTGTACCGCTGCCAGCTCTGTGTCCGTAAATTTGCCTCTAAGCACGCCATCAAGCTTCACCTCAGCAAGAGCCATGGGAAGTCTCCAGAGGACCATCTGCTATATGTGTGCGAACTAGAGAAACACTAAATTACTCTCAGCAGTAGACATACTGGAAAACACATGTAGAATGGCTGTTAAAAACGAAAAAAATAAAAATAAAAACAGAATATTTGAAAGTGTGGTAATGCACAAAGATGCCATGAACTACTGTTAAAAATGTCAGCACAAGGTGTTTACATCTATTCGGCCTATAAACATTTCTGATTTCTCTGTATTTCAAAAGACATTTATTTCACATCAAAATATACTGTAGGTCAAAGATAATCAGCCCGATTTGTTGTTAGCTTCGTTGTCTCCCTCACTATATGTACACCTTTGGTAATGTGAGACAAACAGAGGACAAAATATTTCATGATCATGGTGAATCTCTTGACCCGAAGGTCAGCTAATAACTTGAAATGTATTAACTTTATTGTATTTATTTTGTATTTTTGTGAGTTTGGTTTTGATTTGCTGGTAGACTGCATGTTCAACAAGTTTTACTGTTACATTTGTACAGTCCTGTCCTGTCCTGTCCAGATTTTAAAATGCCCTTTCAAACTGGTCATTTTTTAACACCTTAAAACAGCCAAATGCCTGGGAACGCTCCTTAAAAGAATCTGCCAAACAGCAAAAGTTCATAGCTTGTTTTTATAGTTTTCTCTGTACAGCCTATTGATTTTCTTGCTGATTGTAAAAGCTGCCTTGTTCTTTATCATTGAGTAAGGGGCACTTAAAATCCAGGTCTGTGTAAAAATGTATATATAGTGTATAAGCTTACAACTTGCTGTTTAAATTATGCATACTTGTTATATTTCCTAATTTAAGAGGACTATGACTATCCACTGGTGCAGAGCCTTTCAAGAATATTAAAAGGACATTGTTTTGCACAATAGTTTTATAAATGTTATTTGATAAAAAAAACACACAATACAAATATGTTAATGCCTTGTGCTTCTATGATTAAATTGAATTAACTGCTGCATAAAACATTTGTTTTCTTTCATATTTACCAATCACAGAAATTTCTAGATCAAGGTGGAGTATGAATCTCTAATTTAAAAAGCAATATTTCAACAAGCGACATTTTAAAGCTGTTTGTTAATGAAGAGAGATAACTGACACAGCACAGTGTTGTCCAAAACGTAATTTCCAAGCTGTTATCTAATTTTTCACCTGGCTTACTGGAAAATCATGCATCTTAGGAAAAAAAAAAAACTGACCCCTCCCAATTGTTGTCCCACATTGTAATGACTAAGCATTTACAAATCAGCTGACAGATTGCTCACAAGGCTACATCTGCAGAAACACTGAGCACAACTTATAAACTCTCAGCATTTTCATCTGCAGTTGTCTTCACAGCCACAATTTGTCAAGATATTCCTGGTGATTTCTGTGTCGTCGCGTTGTTGTGGGGCGGACTCGAGAGGTGCGAGTGGTGCCATTGCCTGCAAGGCGTCTGGCAGGTGGTGTGTGCTGCATGTAAACCACCAGATGTTTCTGAAACGAGCCACTGGAGGAGGAGGAGGCAGGCGGGCTGCAACAGCAGGCAGAGTGGGCTGATTACCACGGGGGCTTGGATGCCATCAGGAGCCCTGGGCACAGACAGCAGATCTGGCACACACCTGGACTCCAAGACTGTCCCTTGGAAAAAATAAAGTGGATCCTATATACGCGCGCTGAGACAAGCTGACAGTGGTGCAGAATGCACAGACAGGTGCTATTCCCTCAAAGCAGGCTTTTGGATCTAACAATATTACTGGCAGGTGTTGATGCTATCAGAGTAGTCACAATTCAGGCTCAGTGCCATGTAATGAGAAAGTTTTTTTTAATGTTTTTCAGTATGCATGATAAAGGCACCCACACACACACACGCACACACATATTTACCTCATAGATTTTCTACCATCTACCTTTGTCTTATTTGAAGATGCCCAGGGACACCATGTTCTTTCTGTTTGATGTTCCCAGGCTTTGCTTGTCATGACTGACTGACTGAGTGACTTGGGGCCGGGGAAGTTATCTGGTTACTATGGTGACGGCCATTTGCCCAGCCTCTAACCCTGCTCGCTCACTCAACAGAGGACAGCTCGAGTGCAGCACACCCATTTACTCTCTTAAATCTCATCATCTCGCTTCAGTTCCTCCCACCCGGGAACAGATTAATTAACACACACACACTGTGTCCTGACCCCGTCTTCTCACACAAACTCATTACCGCCTCAGACTTGCTCCCGGCCCTCCGACGTTTAGGATACATTGGTCTAACGTTGTGGGAGAACCCAGTGATGACTCACATCTGACAAGCAGAATAAAGCCCTTAACAAAGGATGATAATTGAAAGATGGGATTCAGACCAGTAGCCATTGATAATGCAAATGAAAAAGTCTGAGCTGCCTTATTGAATATCTTGTGAATTTTCCAAGCTTGCTGAGTCCTTGATAAAATATAAAATGATCTCTCAGACATGATCAATTTTTTTTCAACACTGTATGTGTTGATGAATGCTTTAGGCTTAGTGATGTACTCGGGGTGAGGATGGTTGGGGGCGTTAATGAGATAGTTGACACTTTGGGGGTTAATGAGGGGCTGGAGGGAGAGGGCTAAATGATTGGACTTCTGCTTGGATGAGCATTATAGTGGTGCTAGAGGAGAGCAATGTAGAAGCTGTGGATTTGCTGTAGCCAATTATTTAGCATGAAAGACACAAAACTCCTCTCAATTGTATTTTTCTGCGATAATAAAGAGGAGATTAGATGTGTTATCCATTGTTCTTTTGTCTTGACTATCCTTGAGGGCTGGGTAGTTATAGACGCCGATGTGCCTCAGTGCTCCTAAAACAAAGTCAGCAGTGAAGGGGGAAGAAAGGAGGCGGACAGGACAGGGATAGGATAGGAGGAGAATGAGTCCCCCCACTCCTCCACTCCACAGATCTCCCATCAGCTCTTGTCATCCCTCTAATGAATATCAGTTAAATTGCTCTGTGGATCTGAGGAGTTTGGATGTCAATGTGATTTGTGTGAGTGTGGCGGATGGAGGGGCCCAGACTAATGAAAGGCGAGCCTAGCCTGACAGAGTGATGAGCATCAAGCACATCAGACCAATCACACAAGAGTGGCTGACAGCACCGACAGACAGACAGCTGAGGAGGAGAGGCTATGCATTTAGGAAAACAAAATGGCTGCCAAAATAGTGGCGGATGTCTTTAGAGCACACTGATATATATCGCTCCTGTCTTAGTGTGCTTGTACAGTTGTGCAAACTGAAACAGGCAGCTGTGTCACGCACAACTATGTGGTTCTGTAAGTGCGTAAACTGTGATTTCAGTAAGATTTATAGAAGCCAGCTCTCGTGTGTTTTAATACTTCACGTTAATCAGAGAAAGTCTTAAAAATATCAACAGGTTAAGAGGATAAAATGCAATTAAAAAGGAACAACAAATAAAATGTTGCTCCAAGTGTCTCTGGCTTGCATTTGACAAACAACCATGTCGTTGGCTACAAATAAGCTTCCAGTCTCCCTAAATCCTTGCGTGTCAAGATGGAAGACAATATAAGAAGTGTTGTCCATCCACGCAGCCTCCGTAGAAAAGGTGACATGATGTCTTCTGACAGCAGCGAAGGAGTCATGGGTAGAGCCAAGTTAGCTTCACCTTGGACCTCTGACCCCTGTCTCTAATGTATGGGAGGAGTCACGCATCTATGACAGCCAGTATAAAGGTCATTGGCCTGTTTCCATTTGTGCCAGAAAGGAAATATTGCCTTTGTTTTCTACAGCATTAAAGAAATCGACTGTAATATCATTTCTGTAGATGGCACCAAAAAAAAAAAAGAGTTAAGCTAACAATAACGTGCAAAGATTTGTGCGAGAGCAAGTGGGAAAGAGATGGAGACAGAAAGACACCAAGAGAAAGAGACAGAGAGGTGAGTTTAAGGGGGTCTGATATCCAAATGTGCCTTCGCTAGTGGGTGCAGGTTTTCATGCTGCTGTGTTGCAGTGTGCTGCCGCTGCCTGAGATAGCTGTCAGAGGTATTTTGGTGTGATATCTGACAGATTTGCTAAAGACACTCGTCTCAGGGCACTACTCTATATATCGTTAGTTTAATGCACAATGACATGACCAATTATAGTGAGCTACATGCTCAAATAGCATGTCAAAACCTGTGTATCAATCCATTAGATCCTGTCTCCCATCACATTAAGTGGTACCTTTAGCTATCTGTTTGGCACGTAAAGGAAAATGCTGACGGAATGGAAAATCTGCCTGTGCTGTTCACAGAGCTGATGTCTTTTGGAGAAGGAGGCTGCCTCTCTCTCTCTCTCTCTCTTCTCTCTGCTTCTTTGTCTTTCTGTCTCTCTCTCTCTCTTTGCTGCTCTCTCGCACACTTGCTCATCCCAGCCACGGAGTGAAAAAAATGCATAAACAATACATCTAGATAATGGCCTGCATTGTTTACTTAGCTCTGAAAATGTATTTGTGCAAAACTCTAAAATGCATTTAGGAGGAATCATTCACTGTGTATAAAGCCTTGTTGACACTGGGGTGCTCTCAAAAGCAGGGGAAGTGTCATAACAACATCATATATCACTGTATCAATTGGAATAAGAGGATGTGATGATTGCTTGGAACAAACCAGTAGATTCGACCAGTAGCTGCTCTGCCTCTCCCAGTATTTCTGCATCAACCTGCTTTGTCGGCCATGACAGTGGCTGGGAGGAGGTATGTGATTTAGTGCAGTTGGTCCTAACGACCTCTCTGTCCTTGTGACGAGGACACACAGCCTCAGGGCGCTGGCATGGAGGATGTGCCTTGGACCGCCTGGCACCTCGCCTGGCACCACGCGTGGCAACACGTCCACACTCTGCCGCCGTTCTGATGGATTGGCCTGTCTCTGGTGCCACCTTCATGAAATCACTTTTTGATTTGTTGTCATGTTTTTCTCCTTTTTTTCCTGCTACTTGGGTTTTTCACGGGTAAGAACACCCTCTGGTCAGGTATTACAAGAGTGATTAAATTAACCTTCAATAAATCAGCATAATAGAGCATTACCTGCGAGTGTGTGTGTGTGCCTGCCTGCCCGACAGTATGAAGGTGTGCGATCAGGAGGTCAACATCAAATGTCCATCCATGACTACCGTATGAAACACAGTTGCCCCGTGGCTGAAGATGCTCTTTCCAATGTGCCATTTCACAGGAAACACATCAATAAGGCGCGATTACAAGGCTGACAAAATTAATCTCAACTGTCGTTTCATAGAGCTCCGGTTTGAGAGTGCTCTGATCAAGTTACATTAGTGGAAGCTACTGAATGATTTGGAAAGGAATCAAAATCCATTTGACTTCCCTTCTGTTTGGTAAGGGCTTATTATCATCAAGAACCATTTCTTATCAGAAACAAATGAAATTTATGAGTGCATTTTAATCTAGGTTCCTGAGTTTAATACATATAATGTTATAACCATGGAGCTTAGTTTCATCAGCAGCTAGTGTAGGACATCTGAAGCAGAGAACCAGTAGTATGACTTTTCCAGTGTGGGTGTACACAGGCCTGCAATGCAAAAAGTCCATTGTCCTTGCAGCAGTGGTGGAAGAAATATTGAGATCTTTTACCAAGTAAGTAAGTAATAAAAGTAGCAATACCACACTGTAAATATACTACATTAGTATTTACACAAGTAAAAGCCCTGCATTCAAAATGTTAACATTTTTTCAGCAATAACCATTCAATGTATTTACACTCTGTAATTACCACTCTATATAGTTTTTATTGTTAGTGGCAGAGTCCAACATTCCCACACTGAATTCAAATTTCCTTCAAACGCACGAGGGATTCACAGAAAACTACATATGTATGTATTCTAGTGTTTCTGTTGTATTTCTGACAAAGTAGCTGCTCAAGGAGTGTTTCTGGCGGTCATGGTTGTCACCAAGTCAACCCGGATTACAACTTTATGTAGAAGTACCAGGAAAAAGTATCACAAGTAAGTACGTACTCCTTATACAAAATGGCACCATTCAAATTGTTATAATATATGTGATTGAAATATTATAACTGATGCATTTACATGTAAGCAGCATCTTGATGATGTCAACATAGAGCAACATTTCCAACAATTTTATATATTGTTTTAATCTGTAACAATGCATCATATTTCATAAACTGGTCATATGTTTACATGTAAAATCTCAATCTGAAAAGTTACAAGTAACTATAGTTGTGAAATAAAAAGTATAATATTTACCTCTGGAGTATAAAGTAACAGGAAATTGAAATATTTAACTAAAGTACAAGTACCTTAAAATCCTACTTAAGTACTGTTCTTGAGTAAATGTACTTAGTTACACTCCACCAGTGCCTTTTAGTGTCATATATTCAATTGTAAATTTTCAGGGTTTTTTCACAGTTTACATTTCAGGACAAATAAATGTCACTGGGTACACAATAGATTAAAAGATTAAGGTAGGTAACTTACTTTATTTTTAAAAAGTGTCTCCTAAGAGGCCTACAAAACAGTTCTCAAAACAAGCTGATTTGGCAGACTTTCACACAAAAGGAATATTTTAAGAGTGAGCACTCAGCTGTGTGATTTGTTAAGACGAATAAATCCTGTAACAGAAAATCCAACACCATTTTGAACACAGAGCTTACTGTTTCTCATGATAAAACTCATTCCTGACAGAGAAACAAACTAAGCCTCAGACAACTCATTCTTTCCATCTGCGCTGTCTTCGGTGTCCTTCACGAGCAAATCTTGACAGCTCTGTCCAGAGGAGGAAGGCAAACTCAGGACATCTGCTTCTCTGCTTCACGGAGACATGGCAGGGATTTTGACACAGGGTGTCAGGGTAATCTGACAAGACAAGCCTCATGTTTTATCGCAGCGTTCAAAAAATGTGCCGCCGTCGCTCTGGCTCGTGTCTTCCGTACATCATTCTGTCTGCTCCTTGACTGTTATGCATTGCGTAGGTGGCATTGAAATTGAATGTCCTGTAAAACAGACGAAAGAGGGGAGAGAAGGAAAGACAGGGAGAGAGAGAGAGAGAGAGAAAAGAGGAGTCAGACCCATGACCTCTTCGGCCGTGCGATGTGTCTGGAGCTGGCAGGGGACGCAATTGAGAGTGACACTCCTGGTTGGAGCTGCCAAACTGCCACTTCCTGTCCTCTTTATTCACACATAGCAGGAGTTTAAGCTGGACGTTTGAAGAGCAGAGAACAGACATGTGTCTCCTTGTACAGCCATCGCTTCTGACTGTCATTATTGTGGTTCACGACCACTCCATCAACATCGCAGTCCAACACCCATCTGCCAAACAAGGACGGAAAAATGGGGAAAATGGAAGGAAAGCAGTGTGATGGGTCAAGATACAAGTTTGTGTGTGTGTTTTTTTCTTTTAATTGACTGAAATATAAAACTTTCTTTGTCGTCATTTCTCCCTTTGTTCCACTCTTTATGCCTCCTCTGGTGTATCATTGGATTTGAGAGTCCTCAGTGGCTCAGCGCGATCAAATTGCTGTAGAATTGGAGAAATTGGACTCATAATTTTGATGTTTTGTGTTGAATAACCTTTTAACTTTGTTAGGATCAAGTTTGTCACTCTTCCTCTTCTGCTCTCTCCTTTAATGGCTTTGTTTTTCTCCTTCCCAGCATCCCTAATAACGCTTGCGCCAGAGATGGGTCACTTTCACCAATACAAATAAGATTCAAAGTCATGTGTCCAGCTCCAGGTTTTCATTGAATTCTGTCCCCTTAGGTCAGGTTTGTTTTATTTCTCTGATATTCTTGTCTTTCCTGCCTTTGTCTTACCACTATATCCATCTTTGTTTCTGCTCTTATCTTTTTTTTTCTGCCTCTTTCCGCACAGACACACACTCTCTCTCTCTCTCTCTCTCTCTCTCTCTTGCACACACGCATACACGCACACATTATCCTTGGGCTATTACCAGGATAAGTCAATTTGATCCATCCAAGGCAGTGGATGTCATTTTATTCATATATTTTCAAGCCTAGTGACTTTATTAAAGGCTACTGCTTCAATCTATCCTGAATGGATGAATGCACCCACTGATGAAACACAGGAAAAAATGAGGCCCACACAGCCTGAAATGACCACAGCCAATCAGCCTGTCATTTTCAAACATGTTCTCAAATTCTGTGTTTTATATGCAATCGAAAACAGCTTGGTGATTCTGAAGCTTTTGGCACAATGTTTTCTATTCATCTGTGAGTGAAGAGACAGAGAGCTGCCTGCCCGCCTTCCAATGACAAGAGAATGGCTGTTGAGACTTCCAGCTTGGGGAAAAAATGAGATGTTACAGTCAGTGGAGGCACGGAGCAGAGAAAGTTGGAGACGAGACAAAAATGTGTCTATTCATGCCAACTGGTGTCCTGACCCTCCTCCAGGCTGCCATTGCCTTCTGTCAGGAGAGGGAATTAAAGGGCCATTCACCAGACATGAAGACTTCCACTTCTTTTCCGACCAGGCCTCACCCATTCCCTCTCACCCTGCTCTTACTCCTTTTAGGTCAGCTCTCATACCTAATAGATTCTGAAAGAAGAACCTTCCCATTGAGGTTCATTCAGAAAAAAAAAGCAGGTTCTGTCTCTTTAAGGTGAATATGGAGATGCCAGAGTGCACACAGCCAACTGGTCTTCCAGAGCAGAGGGGAAGGTCATATAGAGTTCAGAGAGAGAGCGATGACTGATGGCTGTAGAGGGACTCTGGTGTGTCTGCTGCTGCACCTCAAAGACCAGGCTCCACTGGCTGTGAACAGGCCAGGCCGAGCTGGGACTGGACCAAGGACAGCAAGGGCTGAACTTAAGTCACAGTGCATTCAGACTGCCATTAACTGGGTCAGCAACTCACGGAAAGCCTGTTCTTTCTCTGCTGAGACATAAACATGAAAAAGTTCTAGCCATCAGCTAGCGTGTCAGCTGTAAAAAGTTGACCAAAGATGATCTGGGTCTTACTCTCAAATTTTGTCCGTAACATTTTATTCACCAACTATGCTGCAGAGATTTGGGAAACACTGACACTTGTCCAAAACACTTCAATTTAATAGAAATATTTGTGTCCAACTGAAAGTAAACTGCACCTGTTGTAGTGAGCTGCATAGCATAAAAAATCCATTTTACGTCAAGGAAATGACCATTCACAGCAAGTGTTTTTTACAGTTACATTTGGCTGAAGAGGCTCCGCTCTTTGAAGGAGCTCTCAAGGAATTCAAACAGCGAAAAGGATTCCAATGGAGGAACTACACCCCCTGACACTTAATGGTACACAGAGATAGCTGTAAATGTACTTGGACATTAGATTGTGGTGGAGGAGGTTGGGTTGGTGGAGGGAGCTGCAGCAGCACGCGGTGTTGCATGAGTTTAAAAAGCCCGCCTAGTACACATGGATGAATGTGATTTTAAGTTACCAGTCAGCTGGTACTCAAACAGAAGATGCATGATACTCAGCATGAATGAGGACGCTGACACCAATCAGCTGATGTAATACTTAAATTATTAAGTATTACATCAGCTGATGTAATTCTTAAATTATTTAGTATTGCATCAGCTGTAATACTGTGCTTTGCGGGAACTAATGCAAGGCTCTATTTCCTGGGAAGCTCGCCAGCTAACTTTCCTTCTGAATTCATGTGTGCGTGACGGTTTGTTTACATGAGTGTGAGACAGCGCCTTGCTTTTGATGTTGCTTGTGTGCATGCTAGATTAGTGGTGAACATAAAAAGATGGTTTGTGTTTGCAAGTTTCCAAATAGCAAAAAAATATGCAGTTTTGATCTACTCTGACTATTTGCTAAAAATGACTGAGATGAAGATTAATTATTACTATTCACTAATTGACCCAAATATGAATAGGACTATTGTGCATGGCAAACATTTTGAAAGGGTTGACTGCCTGCACCAACTCAGGAGCTACGCCATGCAGTTTGCTACAACAGTTAAGGATTTCCGGGGGAATGCTTTCTGTGTTTACTTCTGGTCTGACTCAAAGACAACAGTTTGGGATGATTTCTAATAAGATTACGTTTTGTTTTTTTTAAAGCTGTAAGTGGCTTACACACCCCTACGGAGTCTATATTTTCTTTACAAATCTTGTAGTGGTGGTGATGATAAAATGTTTGGAGGTAAATATTTGAAGAAAAATAAGTGAGAAAATCTTGGAATTTTCCTTTAAATGGGATAGTAATAAATACTTTAAAATTATGTGTAGATATCAAATAGTTGATTAGTGCACTGTTTTTAGTGAGCCCCTGTACTATATTGTTTGTAAGTTGAGACTTTGTTGTAAATTGGGAACTTCAGCACCACCCACAAACTGTACTGTAAGTGAACACACAGACAAGAAGTGGAAGTGGAGGGACATTGCCAAGATTTCGCATCCACAGGGCGACACAGATCACATCAAGCATTTGACGACATCCCGTGGTCATCTCAGTGTTTTCTGTTTGACTTAACCACACCAAGCGATGAACCAGAGGCTCCCACAGCTGTAGAGAAGAGAGATATGTGCGAGCGTGTGTGTGTGTGTGTGTGTGACAGTTACAGAATCTAAATTCATCCCCTTTTGCCTCCGAAAGCCTCCCGCAGCCCTCCACCGCCCCTTCCACCCTCCTCAACTATCAGAGCTGTATCGTTTTGCAAACCTCTGCGGTGATGTTGTCAGGCTTCTTTCTGTGAAGTGGCCCCAGCCATAAAACAACAGTGACGTGAGTGATTGATCCAGCAATGAAGATGGCAATACTCCTCTGCATCAATATGAAGGCAGCCTGCGGGACTGGAGCCCTTTCAGACAGCTCTCTGTTTCTCCTCAGAGGAAAAATCCATACACAATTGATGGCAGTTCAAAGAGAGGCTTTATTGTGGGATATCAAATAAAACATCAGAGAACACAGAGAATGGGAGAGAGAGATAGAATGAAAGAGTGCATGTGAGTGAGTGAGACAGTATGGGTGTGAAAGAGGGGGAGACAGAAAGAGCGATCTGCATTTTGCTTTATCTCCTTTTTGCACCTGAATGGTAATGAACTGGCTTAGATGAAATGGAGAGACTTCATCGTTTCCAGAGGACTTGCAAACAGCATGTGGATGTCAACAGTATCTATGGCACAATTACACTATATGATCCTACACAAAAGCGGTATGCAGATACAGAGACCAGGTGATTGTGTGCGAATGAAGACAGCCAAGATAGGCCGGTAAAGGTGTTAAGTATTTATAGGGTTATTTCAGGGTATAACAGAGAAGTGTAAGTAAGAGGGAGAGATATCAGTCGTTTCCTGTCTGTTCTCTGCAGGCTGGCCTCCGGCAAACCCCGTTATGATTTCATCAGCACTGCTTCTAATCCACTTACTTAATGAAATACATAATTAACACAGCTTAATTGTGGTAGGGACAGTTTTGACTGAAATCATTTCCTGTGGCCACTGTTGCTGTAATTGAATGTGTTTTTCACACCCGATCGAGACCTTTGGGTTGAAGCAGAGGTTTGTTGGTTTTCCCCTAATTTGTTTTCTTATTTGGCGAAATAATAAGACTTATGGTTTCATTGGTGTTGTTTCTGTCTGATTGTTTATCCATTTGTTGCATGGGCACACAGCAATCCGACTTCAGTGATCAGATTTTGGTATTTGGGTTACATGGTATAAAGTTACACTAATTAATCAAGGCTGGAACATTATTTCTTAAATGTTCCATGTTTTGTTTGCATTTTTTTTGTCAAACAACTGATCAGATTTTGACAAAATGTATATGACTATCTGTTTTAATTAAACTAAATAGTCCAGATGAGATGCCAAAATTACAAGTCAAAACAAGGTAATATATTGAGTCATTGACTCTTCCTCTCTCGCTCTCTCTTTCTCCGTCTCTCTTTTGCTCTTTGGTCATGATTGATCGATGTGTCAGGTATGATGGGGCATCATGGCGTTAGAGCGGGTTTGCAGCTCAGTCATGTGACCGCAGCAGATGGCACAGCTGAGTATTAGAGTGGGTTCACCTGCTGTTTGCTCTCCTGCTTCCTGCTTTACTGCTATCAAATACCACCAAGGGAGTGCGAAGGAGGGAAGGAAGGTGCAAGGGAGGGAGGGAGGGAGGTGAAGGAAAAGTTGCAAGCCAGGGAGGGAGAGCAGGTTTAAGAAAGACAGAGCAAGAGGGGGGACAGAGATGAAGAGATGGAAATGAGATGAAGAGAGGATGAGGGAGGTGTGTGTGATTCAAACAGAGGTGGTGCAAAAGAAAGAGGTGCAGAAGGAACACTAAAAATTAATATTCTCTTTCTCTTATTTACCCTCTGCCTTGTTCTTCCCTCTCCTTCTCTCTCAGTCATAAGGCTCAAATCATAAGCTCATAATGACGGGATGTGGTCTAGGATCCATTTAACACCCGTTCCAGACCAGCGGATGAGTACAGATAGAGGGGCTTAGGAGACACACAGAGTAACTATGACTGATCGCTGAGCCTGGTGACTCCAAGGGACATCCTCTTTGTAATTCTCTTAGTGTAGCATAATATCATTTATCCCACAAATAGACATATGACCCTGCAGTACCCGTGTCACTCAGAGTTCAAGACTCGGGGAGTGCACTCGAAGGGCAGGACACACACTCATAATTACACACAATGTGGTTATAGCACAGGCATGAACATACATTACATTTTACACACATGCCTGTGCTCTGCACTAATGGTGCTGCATGAGCACAAGCGCACGTAGACGCAGATAAGAAACGTCATTCGCACATATACACACATGCTCATTACATATGCATAACCAGCATACAGCGTTGAGGGCATTGCTGACTAATAGAAGCACTCTATGCGGCCTGCAAACATAAGCATGTTATCAGTGATGAATTCCACCACACCTACCCACCTTGACAGCAGTCCAACCGACAGCCTCCTCGGCTGCTATCTGCCCTCTACAGCCCTGCTCCTGGGCTGTTTGGGAATGAGTGGCAGGTGTGTGTAAATGCTGGTGCCGATATGTCACAGGCACCAATCTGCAGTCCCCGGGGATTCTACTGGGAGTTCAGCCTGAGTATCACACCGCGGAGAAAACAATTTCTGCTGCCAATACTCCGGCGCAGATGAGAAATGTTTTAATATTTGCTGCTGCTTTATGGCCGCGGCTGTGACAGTGATGGAGAAAATGTCAGCTTTTTCCACCCTTAAATGCCACTCTTTGTCTCAGTCTGTTTCTTTTCATTGATCTCTGCCTCTGCCTCGGAATCAATAAGGTCCACCAAACAGGCGCTTGTCTGAGAATGCATTGCCGCTTTCCCCCTCTCAAACCTTTCAGCGATACAGGATTTCGCTCTTTACTTTCTTTGCCTAATTAGTTATCCAATACGGGCCCAGCTTGTGTAAGGCAACATGTACAAAAGGAGAAATAGCATTGCAATTCCACAGCTTATTTAGTTGTCAGTCACTGGAAAGAATGTGAGCCCCCCACCACCACCACCACCACCAGAGAATAGGCTAATGCAGACATTGTGTTTGGGGAAATTTGTATTCTCACTTTACTTTCTTTGGCTCTGAGTTGTAGTTTTGTGTGTTTTGTCTAACTGCAGTAACATTTACTCCAATAACAGAAGCACAAAAAAAAGACAACAATACCCCCCTTCTTCCCTCCAGCTACTCCAGAGCTCGACAGAGGCTTGTCGATAGTAAGTCACCCAAACTTGCACCCTCACGGGGTGAAGGGTAATTCAGTCAGTCTTGCCACTCAGCTGCAGTCCCTCTTCAGCTCTTCTCCTCTGGTGCTGCCGTAAAGAGGGAAGAACAAAAGAGATAGAGCAGTAACAGTTTAAGGCTCGACCAGGATGGTGGATGTTCTCCATCGACCGTGGCCCTTAGGAGTAGACTGCTCCTGGAGCCTGTGTCAATCCTGATCAGATATCTGTGATGTCAGTTAAATAGACACAGGAAGTGATTTAAACAGACTGTTTTTTTTAAAGTCACATACACATTTCATCAGATGACTGAAAGGTTAAGATTAAAATGTGAGCAACAATAGGTCCATTTAGCTGAATCGTTGATTCTGGGGTCATCCAGGGGACGTCAGGGAGAGTGATGATATAATATAACGCATCACTTCCCTTACATGTCGACAGGGCAGACAATTAAAGGTTTGTTCTCACGAGAAATGTCTTCCATTCCTGAGGGTTAGAGGAGGAGGAAGAGGAGGGAACATGAAACTGATCCCTCCTGAGACTTACTGGACAATGTATTGTCTTTATAGACACGTGTCAATACACACACACACACATTCAGTGTTCGTACTGTACTATGGCACACAAAAACACACAGAGAATTCACATAAGCTTGTAAAATGTAACAATAAATATACAGTCAATCTTGTTAGTCATCTTCAGTGAAGAAAGGAAACAGATGTACAATACCTGGAAGCACCAAACTCTATACTTACTGCAGGAAGTTACAGGTTAATGTTTAAACCAAACATACCACTTACAGTAAAGGGCTTTACAGCTCACTTTAACAATTCACATGTTTTCCCCATGGTCTACTACAGTTCAATCAATAGTTACAACATGAGCAGCTGTCTCCCAAATCCTTTTTCTGACCTTTCATGTTATCCTGACTGTCAGTGTACAAGCAAACAAGTTGTTCACCTGCTGTACAATGAAGAAGAGAGAGCTTTTAAACAATAAATGGCTCACTGGTTTCAGGAACCCAAAGAGAACCACAGTGAGGTTTTATACATAATGAACTTTGTTTTAACCCTTCAAAGGAATCGTTCCACATTTTGGGAAATACACTTATTCTCTTTCTTGCCGAGAGTTAGATGAAAAAAATAGATACTACTCTCATATCTGTCCGTGATATACAGGCTAAAGCTACAGCCAGAAGATGGTTAGCTTAGTGCAAAAACTGGAAACAGCTAGCCTGTCTAAAGGTAACAAAATCCCCCTACCAACTCCTCTAAAGCTCACTAATTAACATGTTACATCTCTGTGTTAAAACAACCACTTGTGGTTTTATGGAGGGTTATGTGCTGGGCTACTTCTTGACCGGGCACAGTGACTTCCTGGTGTCTTGACTTCAGGAAAACAACAACTTGCCATTTTAACACTTCGGTTTTTGTACACATTAAACAAACAAGATATAATGTGTTAATTCGTAAGCCTCAGAGGTGCTGGTAGCTGGTAACCTTTGGACAAACTTGCTGTGTACCCCTGCTCCAAGTCTTTATGCTAAGCTAAGCTAAGCTAAGCTAACAGTCTCCTGGCTGTAGCTTCATAAATAATGGACAGATATGAGAGTGGTATTGATCTTGTCATCTAACACTCAGCAAGAAAGTATATTGCCCAAAATGTCGAACTGTTCCCTTAAGACTTAGCCCCTTGTATACACAGTATTTTTAAGGTCTTAGTTGTGTACTCTGCTGTGCAATGTATCTGGATTCATTTTATGATAAAGCTTTATCTTTAAGAGCAGGGACCCTTGGAGTCACAATTTCCATATTTCTCATTGATTCTCAATAGAGCTACACCACATAATCACCACAGAGTTGAAGCAGAACTACTCTGAGCTTCATAAAGGTAGTATTTATTTTCATCGCACTTGTGTTTCTGATGTTGTCTACCCTGTAAACCTTCCCTTCATTAGTTCAAAAATTTGACTATATCTTGTTATTAAAGATATTTTACATGCATGCGATCACCCACAAAAATGTGTCTAAATGTTTTAAAAAGTCATTGATATTCTCTATTAGGACTGAATAACTAAAAGAAAGTGTAATTTTCTATGACACACACACACACACACGCACACAAACGCACAGCCACAGAGACAGTCTACATGAGTCCTCGAGAAAACATGAGTAAGAGAAACTGATGGTGTGTGTACACGAGGTCTTCAGAACACTTCAGCTAAGGTGCTACAGCTTGTCAAAGCAGCCCAGTGTCAGGTGACAAGGCATCACGCCGCCTCAGACAGAAATGGCCCAGTAATGTCTCAGCCGATGAACCACGGGCCACAGCTTTGTCCCTCCATCACAGCTGAGTCCAAACAGCAGCCTGCTGCTGTCACTGTCTGTTAATGTGTCTCCGCATAAACACCTGCCTTAACCGCGTCAATGCTTCACTTTCATGTGACCCGTTATCGTTATCGCTTTGTTTCAGCTGGCTTTGGGTTCTGATTTCGGATGTGTGCTGGTTAGCGTTAATGACAATATGACATTGTTTTGGGTCTATGTAGGAAGTGAAAAAACACTTTTTTTAAATGTGTCAATATAAATAGTAGATTTTAAAGGATAATTCCAGTTAAATACAACTCGGCTCATACTTTCGTAGTTATGCCATTTGCCATACCATTCATATTGGTAATAATAACATTGTACTCCAGTAGTGGAAACTAAGTACATTTACTTAAGTACTGTTCTTAAAGTTTTAAAGTATATCTACTTCATAATGAGCATTTCATTTTTATGCTATTTTATACTTATACTTTACTACATTTCAGAGGGAATTATTGTACTTTTCACTTCATTTATCTGACAGCTATAGTTACTAGTTACAGATTCAGGTTTTACATACAAAGCTTTTACAAACATGAAAATGCTGCTTACACAGTAATCTATCAGTAAAAATAAAACAATATTATAATACATATATAATAATTTAACACTGAGAGGGGCCATTCTGCTGCACAAGGACATTTTTGCTGTTTATACACACTTTTACTGAAATAAGGCTGCAGGACTTTTACTTTTACAAACAGAAAACATTTATATTGTAGTATTGCTACACTTACTTTAAAAAAAAAAATCACATTAATTGCTTGGATTAACATGGCGATGTCACTGTAAAGAAGTCCACCGGGACAACAAACAGTCATAAACCCACAGGTGGGCTAAAACCTACAGTTTACAGACCAGATTTCCTGATTCAACTTTGACCTACTGCACTTACCGTACATTGCACACAAATTTGCTGGGCAATGAGGGATTTTTACTGACATTACTTTCTTTACTTACTTTAAGTTTCTAATCTCCTAAAAAGTGCTGTAGATAATCTGGCTAAACCGTTGGCTTGTTTACAATCTGTCTGATCACTTGACCCACTTGTGTTTCTTGCCTGACTTTGTTGTAGCAAAGATCTCAGCAATCACTTTGGTGAGGTCAGTGCTACTGTATAAAACAATGGCCAAAACTATGAAAATTAGACTCAAGTTGTAATAAACCCAAATTATCCTTCAAGGAAAACTGTATGTAGGTGGTCTTCCTGTAAATTATAAACTGTTTTATTGTGTTTGCTTGAGTACTCAAACACCCACAAGAGCCAGTGTCTGAATATGACCAAATATGGTCCTGATCTCAGACTCGTGACAGTCTTTGTCATTCTCATTGGCTTTTGCTTGACTATGAGCAACAATATTTCCCTTTGACTTTTGCAGCTAAAACAAAAGAAAACAATAGCAATTTAGGTGAATCTGATTGAGCAAACAAATCATCTTTTAGAGGAAAGGCTGGTTGAATAGCGTTTGAATGCTGGTACTGTACAACATGTTTCCTCTGCCACACATCTTCATAGTATTCTGCCTAATCCTCTTTTCCACAGTCTAGTCTGAAAAAGGCCTTTCACTCTGTGGCCTAAGGGACATGAATAATTGTTGATACAGAGGCTGTTTCATAAACTCCTAGCACAGTAATCACACTCTGACAGATGTAGGCCTACTGCATATAAGCACACACACACACACACACACACACACACACACACACACACACACACACACACACACACAGATTTAACCCCCTCTGTCTTTTTCCCAGTGACTCACTGCTCATATCAGCATAATGACCACAGACTGATCCAGCCCACAGGGGCTGAGGGTTGCAGCAACACTGGATTCTGAATAAACAATAAATGACGTGTGAGTAGGGTCTGTATGTGGTCGTGAAGTAGTGTGTGTTTCACAGCGTAAAAGGATACTCATAGTCCACAGACGCTGACCATACTGCGCTGATGTGAAAACAGGCCTGCTGGTGATTACAAGACTCATCTGATTCAACAAATTCCAGAAAGAAATGTTTAGTTTTTCACATGAAGGACTTTCAGCTCAGGACAGCATCTGTTCAATCCTTTACACCTCCTGAAAGTTCAAATTTTCTGTTATTGCAGTGGATTATGAAATGAATGACATTTGACCAAATTCAGAACAATAGCTCGCAACCTAACCTTTTGTCCCTTGCTAAGTGGCAGTATCCTGGTATAGATTCTGCGACGATGAAGCATGAATAGTAATTGTTTACCTGCAGTTGGTACAATGTCAACAGACTAATCCATCACATGGACCCTGTCTACTTATTTATAGACAAGGGGAATAAATCAGGCGAGTGGATGAAAGTTGAAAAGACAAACACAAGGACACAAATAGGAGTCCCATAGATAATCCTTTAAACATTTTTAATCAACACGTCAGCAACAGGAAAGATGAATGAAGCATCCATCTATCTGTAATTAAACTTGTGCATCATCATAATGTAGATATAATGTGATAAACAGCCTGACAGTGATATACTGATACTAATAGTGCAGTGAGTGATTTGAGCTTCATCATCGCTTGAAGTTTGCATTGTAATACTGAAGGTAAATAATTCTAGCTATATTGGCATTATGGGTTTACACTGTGAAACTTCGTGCTGAATGATATAAACTACTGTGTATCTTAGGTATAATTTAGTGTTGCAGAATGGATGATTTGAATTATCAACACAAATTGGACTTTCTGATGAAGCCCAAGCAAAGCAAGCTCCTGTAAATATGACAGGATTCCTTACTGTTAATACATTAAAATGTAGATAATCATCTTACTGTATCATCTGACCAGTGGGAATCAGCACTTCACTGGAAGATAGTGTCATAAAAACTTCCCAGGAACAATCATCTCTTGGAAAATCTGTTGGCAATATGTTTATCTTGTGATCCCTCAGATGCATTGCTTTCACTGTTCACAAACCAGACGGCCCTCCATCATTCACTGGGAACCCCCTACCCTCCCCTCATTTGTTTATGCACAAGAGATAAGGAAACACTTCAAGTACTTATGAGGAAATTGAGCATGGGTCAATATTTTCCACATGAGCTTCATCTTGACATTTTAAAGAAACGCTCTGTGTCACTTGTTTTGAGTCTCCCACTCACTTTGGGATGTGCTGTCAGGAGGTGTTCTCTCCAATGTCTTTTTCATCAAATTCGGGGGAACAGGAGACAGCACAACACCTTCAGACATTCAGACATACAGTATGACGGCTGGAGAAGAAATGCAAAGAGACAGGAAAACAAAAAAAACACTGTTAATCTCTGCCAAGTGTGTTTCCTTCACTGTGAGGAAGGCGCAGATTTAAGTTGATGGGCCTGATTCTATCTGCTCCAAAAAACTCCTGGTACAATACTAACTTTCAATGTCATTGGATTTGTCTGTGTGTTAGGAGAAGGGCGGGGCAGGGGTGGGGGTGTGGGTGGGGGCTGAGATTACAGTGAATGTCACCCTACCTCCTCTCTCAATCATCCACTTTCAATCCATCGCCGTCCCGGGGTTTGCGAGACAGCTTGGCGATGATGCCAGTAAAATGGGATCAATAGCATAGGGAAAAACGGACCAGACAATCTCTTACCCCCTTGAACTTCTGTACCCGTGATTGATTTGTCCCCTGCCACAGCAGAGGAGACATTAGAGACAAGAAACATGTGTGTGGCCGCACATGTGTGTGTGCTAGTGCACCTGCGTACGTGTGTTGAAAGCATGTTTTTTGAAGTGCGATGTCTACGCATGTGTGTGTGTGTGTGTGTGTGTGTGCGCTCAGTGATTGATGATCTGAAGCACACACACATCATCAGCAAGGCATTTGCGAGGTGTGTGAGTCAGGAGCTGTCATCCCCCTCAGTCTCCCCAAGCAGAGGCCTCGGCTGCTGATTTATAGTAAATCATTAAAATCTGCTTATTATTGCAGCAGCTCATCGCCCTCCCCCCTCCCTCAGTCCCATAACCAGCCCCCCCCCCCCCTAAAAAAAAAACTTGCCACACCACTGCAGAGGCACACAGAGAAGGAGATTCTCTGACCAGCTCAGCGACACTAACTTATACACACAGAGTGATGGTCAGCAGGTTCTGGCACATTAAATCCATTTCTGACACGCGTTTGAAAATAAATACACCAGATGTCTTGTTTCATAAACATCGGCCGAGGAAGCCGATGAAAGAATCTGGCCGAGTTCCTGTACAGCAGCTGGAGCGGAGTGGGCCTATCTATCCACAAAAAACAAACAAAAAAAAAGGGATGAAGAAACTTTCTTATGGGCACCCATGCTCACATGTGCATAAACACACAACCCCCCCACCCACCAACCCCCCACCCCACCCCACACACACACACCTGCACACCTCTACTGTCTTCTGTCTATGAAACTGAAAATGTGATGTGACTTGAACAATGACAGGTGTGTTTGTCAAGGATGTGGCTGTCACTTCAAATCAATGGACGGGAGCATCTTCCCAGGGAGACTTTCCACTTCTTAGGGTTTGACTGGCTACACTGCGCTTCAGTGCAGATTGGAGAACAGTGAGTTGTCAAAGTGGCATTCAAGGAGCCCTGCTTGGGTGTCATCAGATCCAAAAAAAAAAAAAAAGAAAAATCACCAGAGTATCTCATTTTAGCTTTTATTTCATCAGGAAGCTGTGTATAGGATCCAGTGGCCATTATATACTGACTCATGTAGTGGAGAAGGAAATCATTATCTGGGCGTCTATTCATCTGATGATCGTTAGCATGAACAAATCCGAGGATCACTGTTTTAGAGACGTACTATTCAAGCAAGTTGTGTAGGGCGCAGAATATAATGATGATAATCATTTCCACTGAATAACTCAAGTGAGAATCACAGCTTGTCTATTGTCGCTTTGCAGTGCGTGGTTTGTCAAATGCTTTTCAATTACAGCCTTTAACTTGAGGCACTATCACATCCCCATGAAGTGATTTTAATGGAGTTTGGTGCAATTGTTTGTTATGCGAGACAGGTCTTTTCAGTGGAAAGCGGAGAGGGAGAGAGAGAGAGAGAGAGAGAGAGAGGAGGCTTGAAACTCAAATGAACTTTGGGCGATAACACGACACGAGCAGCTGAGCAGGGGAGTAGCTGTGGGCTTAAATCTAGTCACTTCCTGTCGCTGGCATTTAACTGAACACGTGTATTGTACGATGTGAGGAGGGTTACTCTCCTACATGTACGCCTAAAAACTCAAAACATGGGTGCTGGCATCTGATTTGGCAGATACAGCATTCTGGGGCCTGATTGCTGTCTCCAACACCCCCAATCAGTCTGTCCTGTCCCACTTTTCTCTTGCAGCCCTCCCTCTCTCTCTCTTTTACTCCCTCCCTGACACATACAGTACAGCCTCCTCTCCATTCTGTCTCTGAAGCTCCTGGATCTTCGGAGCACAGGTGCAGGACTGCAGGGCTGCAGGCTCTGGATGCTGAAACAGGAGAGGCGAGCCGGCACACACGCAGAATTACAACGCCTCCATTTCTCACACTGACATAATCCCCATGTTTTATTTGTCCCCTTGTAATTCTTTTTATATCTTGGGCTTATGTTCTTTGGCATCCGTTCAATCCCAGCCTCGGGACACAGGGCTCTACCAGGCCCATATGTGTGCCTTGCTCCAGTTAACGCATATTAGTTCCTTTGTAACTGTGACTAAACTGGCACGTCTCAGCTGGGAGATGTGCCGGCTTTGACTGACAGCCCATGTCTGGATCCTGTACTTTGTGTCTCACGCAGACTTGTCAAACACGGGCTCTGTCAAAGCATCCCTCACTCTGCTGTCAAGCACAGGAACACGGAGAGCTGCAGAGGGTTCGCGGCTCTGGCCACATGTCTCTGAATTACCTTACACTCTTTATGTGTGTGTCTGTGAAGTAGAGAATGAATATTATCTCACACTCTGCTGTTCCTCAGTGTTGCTTTTACCAAAGCTGAGTCTCAGACGCATGTTGCTGGCATGTTACTTCTTTTCCTAGAGAAAAAGAGTAGAGAAAATCCTAAGGGGAAAACTAAGTGAAACATTTTTCATGCTTGCGTTTTGGCAAGATTGCCTGCGAGAGAAAAAAAAAAGGGAGACTTGTATACCCTGATCAGATCAGTCACTAAAATTACATCGAGAAAGCTTTTCCAATAACAGCTTGATATTAGGACTTCAGCGCGGTGTTGATGTATGTTGTCGGCGGAGAAAATCTGTTAAGTCTGTGCCATGTGATGCCAACAGTCTTAAATATTGTTTTCACAACTGTGCAAGCTAATTACCTTTAATTTTTCATCTGTGCTCCAAGGGTTGTAAGAGACTGTGATTAGTGATTCATTACTTCTCATTACCTGGCCTGTCAAACTGTTTCCTTTACTTATTCAGGCTGATTAGCTGTACATGGCCCGCCTCTCTCAATGAGGCTGAGAAAGAGACCTCAAACATGGTCTGCAGATAAGCAACTGTAAATAGCAATAATGATGAGGAGGATAATGATGAGGGGATGAGCATGAAGAAGAGGAAAACAAGAAGAAAAAGAGGATTATGGTGACAGAAAGAAAAGAAAAAGAAAGAAAGAACAAAAAGATCGAAAGACCGATTGGTTATGTTTATAGCCAATTAGCATGTTTCAAAAGTTAATTTTCACTTAACATCAATTAAAAATGACATGATTCTGATCGTAGGTTGTTAGATAAACCCCACGCCGGCAGTCTGTGAGATGACATGTCTGCCTTTTCTCCAGAGAAGGGTTATTTATAGGTGTCAGAGAATGAGGAATGATTTACTGCAGGTAAACAGGATGTCATTCTCAGCAAAAGGTCAAGGTGAGCCAAAGCTTATGTGGATAAAATACAGGAATTTGGCATCTGTATTTCACCTGTCTGTCAGGCCACTCAGGCTGTGAAGGCATGACAGAACTCGATAACATGCAAACAGTCTTTGTAGATGAAGCGGTGACACGATGCGTCCTTGAGTTCAAACGTAAAACAACACTGGGAATGATGAAGAAAAAAAAACAGGGTTAGAAAAGATGAGCCCTTACAAAGCAGCAAAGAGCCTAGGAGTATGACATTGACTATGGTAGTAAGACGTTAACTAAAACATTCATCACCATTAGTAGTAATTAACAAACTTCCCCAGCATTAATTAAAGGGCCCTGCTTTAAGGGAAACCAAGCTTAATTAGGAGGTTTGACAGGATGAGGCCTTAGGGATGATCCATATCCAGAGGGCTGTTGGAGGTGTACCAGTGACAGAATATCCACAAAAAAAGGTGTGAGCTTTTGGAGCATTTCCTCCACTCGCCACCAAACTCTGTGCCCTTGGTCAACTCACAAGATGGTCTGGTCTGGCCTGATTTAGCTTGGCATGGCTCTGAAAAACTATTGACAGGTATGACAGGTCTCCGATTAGCCAGTCAGCTGGAGGCCCAGACCTTGTCACCTGTCAGGTAGAGAGATGAAGGGTGAGTGAGCAGAGGAGGAGGAGGATGGGGAGGAGGAGGAGGAGGAGGAAGAGGGCGGAGAGAGAAACTTAAGGGAAAAGGAGAGGCGAGAAACGATTGGTGACAGTGGCATTCAGCGCTGACGGGGTACACACAAATACAAGAAGCAGCGATAAAAACCACATGCATATCAGGCCTGAGTCACCTGCAGAAGTGTTTGTGAAGCACTCCATTACAAAAACCAGAGGGTTCGAGGATGACAAATGTGTACCCAAAGAATCTGTGATTGGATCAGGGATTAAGGGGCTGTCGTGTCTCTGAAGGGAAACAGGCAGGAGACGAACAGGCAGAGAGTGGAAGAAAGAGAAAGAGATGGAAGGGTGGAAGGGGGACAGTAAACGAATGTCAGGCTGCCCAGGCAGGGAGACAGAGTGGCAGAGTGGGTGGGCTTTGACAGACACATCTCACACAGGCTGACAGCTCCGTCAATAGCCCCAGGATGGCCGCCCTGATTGACAGCTAGCAGGTGGCGCATGAATGGAGTTGTCACGCCGACTGTCAGTCAAAGTCACATCGCTGTGGCTACAAGGCCCCGGCTGAACAGGCACACAGCTGCCCAAGGTGATCTCTGGGTGTACGGGCAGACTTTTGGCACGGGAGGCCGAGGCAACTCAGATCATGCTAAAATTACCATACATGGCAGAAGCAGCATACAAGAGCCGTGTTGATTGGGTCTATTTTACACTAGTGGGCAGATCTGGTATATACACAAATGGGTGGTTCCACTCAATTTACAAAAAAAGTAGAAAAAAAAAGGATTTGAATGTACTATCAATGAATCTCTGCAGTTTTTCCATTTCCTTGGTTCCCCTTAATTGAGCATTGTTCCAGCACGAGGACATGAAGCATAGGAGTTAATGGGCAATAATTATATGTGAGAGAGGCTTTCTCCCTGGAGTGGAATCCAGAACAAATGGAAGCTCCGATGTGCAACATTCTACTTCATTACATCTGCCGCGATTAAAGCCCGAACATCTGGCACCATATCCTGACAGATAGACAAGACTCCTGGACTGGAAGGGAAATCGAGCGATATTTACAAAAAAATGTAACACAGGGTATTTACTGGATGAAAGAACAAGTGCTTTGGGCAGGCACGGTACGTTCTCCCTATCAGACAAGTGTTGAACTGATAGATGCATGTAAACACAAGTAAATCGTTTGGACACTTTTGACAAAATGAACGGCACTAAATACCCTCGCTACACTTTCACATCACAATGGACTTTATTATTATAGGCAGCTTCTTTGCTACAGATAAATACGCACTGTGGCTCTTCAAGTAAACACTGGAATGTACATCAAGGTTGGTTGTTAACTTTTTTTTTTCTTTAACAATCTCAATCATCCTAACCCCTTTGAGGTGAAGCTAAAACAATAATCATAACTGTCTGTATCTGCTGTTGCCATGACAACATCAAGTCCCACACAGTGATGCCATGCCGATCTGGTCTCTTCCCGGTGCACGATTATCTCCTGTGATGCTCTGAGGCAATCTGGAGGGCCTCTGGGGCGTGTGTGAGCGCCGGAGGCGGCGGTCAGGGTAGAGGCTGTTGTCAAAGGGCTTGCGGTGGACACAGAGGACGTGGGTCTTCAGGTTGCCCTTCTGGGAGGCGCTGTAGGGGCAGTACCTGCACTGGAATGGCTTCCGAGCTGGAGAAAGAAAAAGAAGGTAGACAGAGAAAACAGACTTAATACTGATACAGTTTGAAGTCATTTAACCTCTGCAGGGTCTGGAATGACCACCTGGTGAATGCCAAATGTGGCAATGTATGTCTTTTAAAAGTAAATCAATGAGCATCAACTCCAATTGGACGATTTTTGAGATGATAACATTTGACTCTTTATACTGTTTGCGCTCAAACATCATCCCAGCTGACCTCTGTGAGCCAGTCAAATTAAAACAGACCAACAGCTCTGGCTCTTTCACACAGTACAGGTTTCAGTTCATGAAAAAGCTTTGTAAGATTGAATTCTGTAAAAGAAAATGTATGTTTATAATTCTAGACCAGATGTTGGCAGGTGAGAAGTTAAATTTTGACACTGACCCTCTGAAATGCCAGAGAGGGAAATAAAACCACACACACACACACATACATTGAACTTTCAATGGGGTTCAAACACGTTTCCTATTAGTTATAGTGTGCTAAAGTCACTGTGGTTTTGCAGAAAAATGTAAAAAATAAAAATACCAGTCTAAACTGTGCCATTGATTCGGCCTCATAACAACAATTTGCACTTTCTAACACTCCAACTTTACCATAACACTGTGACACTTCATGGGCTGTCAGGTTTTTATAAGAAAGGCCAGCAAGTTCTAATTCATTGTAACACATTTCCTGTTCACCACAGCCACACACACACACACACACACACACACACACACACACAGGCAGACACACACACAGACAAATAAACACGCACACAAGTGTTGAGTTGAGGAATGACAGACGTCTGCAGCTGGGAAGCAAGGCATGCCAAAACGTCCTGTCTGTCCCCCTCTTTAGCGCCCGCTACATAACTCCACTACAAATAATGTGAACCAACATGACACAGCACAGAGTGTACCTTTAAGATAGAAACACCAAAGCATGCCGTTAATAGCTTCCAGAAGTTTATCTGACCTCAATAAAAATCAGTATGACACCAAAGCCGGAAGGTGTTGCCAAGATCAAAACAAAAACTCTGTTGGTTGACTCATTTACCTGTCTACTTAGACAGCCATGTGTCCTTGTTCACTGCCGTGCTATTTTGAGATGTTACCTCATATAATGACTGTCTCTTTTCCCCTCTGTCTAATACTTCAATGTGTTTTTCTGTGATTCATGGTTACAGTAAACCATTATGTGCTGATGTCATTTGACATCACTTACCAAAAACTGAGGGCTGTCTCAGCCTTTTCACCCCACCCTCGCCTCTTCCTCTCTATTTGCTCCTCATCAGAGCCGAGACAGCTGTAGGCAGCTGAACACTCGCTTTCACATCTACATAAAAAAGGTGTTTTTGGGGGGGAAAGTGGGAAAACTCACAGAAGGTGTGAGCAATAAAAGGTAATGCTCCATCTGTTGGTGTATAATAACCTGATGGCCGTAAAGGACACACATCGACATTCACACACTAGTCAGAGAGAGGATGAGGCTTGACACATCTGAATATCATCAGGATGGCACAGAGGGTTTTGTATGTGTGTGTGTGTGTGTGTGTGTGTGTGTGTGTGTGTGTTACAGAGAGAGAGTTAGAGAGAGTAGTCTTACTGGGGGAGGGGAGGGGGAGCTGTCTGGGAGGAACAATAGTAAAAGAAAAGCTTTGTCAAAATCCAGGTACAGAGCAGTTTGCGGTGCGTGTTAAACTCCACCTGTCTCACTTCTCCAAGCATCAATCAATGGAGGTGGAAAAACAGGCAAATAGGGAAAATAAACATCTCTAATTCTGTGCATTTCTTAAACTCCCTTGTTAAAACTTTAAAGTTGTTTTCTTTAAAAAGCTTAAATCTTTAAAAGTTGCAGCCTGGCATGTAGGGAACTGTAAAACTGTCATTCCACTTTCCCAATTTTTATTCTTCCATCCATTGTGACTTGAGAGACTGAACACATTTCCCTCAATCTTGTTAAAATCTTGTAAATGCACTCAGACGATGTGAACAATCCTGTAGCCTAGTAATTTCATAACGTCAGTTAATAATAAGCCAAAAGGTCTTGCGTCTACATCAGTCGCTTGTTGCCCTGCTTGTCTTCCCCTCTCTGCCTCTATCGCCTTTTTTTTCTCTCCCTCCTCGTCTCCCTGGATCTGCTTTTCTGTGTTCCCTCCCACCAGAGGAGAGGGGAGGTCCAAGAGAGGGCAACCTCCAAATAAGTTCCATTAATCACAGGCCAGAGTCTAATGTAACTAATATTTTACAATTAGAGGAGACAGCAGTGGGCTCCAAGCCATCCATCTCTTCACCACATGATCCTCCATTCAAAGGCTGCTCAAGCCACAGCGTCAGACACACACACACACACACACACACACACACACACACACACACACAGACATACATGCACTCCTATACATGTGCACGTACACAGATGCACAAATAGACTGGACAGGAAATGAGAGGGGTGGGATTGTGTGGTGTTGAGAGGAAGAGTGAAGAAAGAAAAACAGAATGAGTGATTACTGACTCTGACTCTGTATAATACTGACATTGGACTGTATTAAAGGACAATTCTTGTTTATTACAACTTGTGTCTTGTGTAATTTTGGCCATCATTCCATCTGTTATGATAACATTGTACTCACCAAAGTAATTGCTGAGATCTGGGAACACGGCACCATCACTATAACAAAGTCAGACAGGGCAAGAAACACGGGCAGTCAGACAATCAGACAGGTAGTTAACACGCTAACAGTTAAGCCAGATTATCTAAACCACTTTATTTGGAGGTTAAACTGAAAGTGAGCACACATACAAATAATAATAATCCCTCAATGAACAGGTAAATTGTGTGTGCACACAACTATAGCAAGTATGCTAGGTTATAGATGAACCAGGAAGTCAGTCTATAAACTGTGATGGATGTTTACAATGGGCAGTTTGGGTAATAATTCTAGCGTTCACCTTATACTTTGTCTTTAAAAAAAGTTAAGCTAACCTGGGTGTTTGTTTGAAAGCTGTACGATCGTTTGAGAACTTGCGTTTCTTGCCTCCTCAGACTTATTTTAGCAAAGTCACTGCACCCGCCAAGAAAGAGTCAAGTGCGTCTCTGTAAAACCACAACATGTAACTTTAACTCTTAGGTTTAGGTACAAATTTAACAAACAAAATATGATATGTTTATTAGCGAGCTTTAGAGGTGCTGGTAGGCAGATCTTTTTTATCTTGCTGTTTCCCTGTTTTCAGTCTTTATGCTAGCTATTAGCTAAGCTAACCTTCTCCTGGATGTAGCTTCATATTTAAAGAACAGATATGAGAGTGGTATCTTCTCATCTAACTCTCAGCAAGAAAGAGAAAAAGTGCATTTCCAAAAATGTCAGACTATTCCTTTAAGTTTGTACTCTTGCCATAGGTAGGACTGTGACTGACCTCAGAATATTGCGGTACTGACCGAAATGTGTCCGTAGTACAGAGTATTGAAAACTGTCAAGTATCGAGAGTTGGCATTAAACTTCTGGTCCAATTTGTTTACATCTTTCTGTATTCTGTAACATATATCTATTGATTTCAATAATAAATAAATAATTTATACTTTTATTTATGCAAATTCTTATATGGGTTGTGTTTAGCCAATATTTAACATTTGAGAACTTTGGCTTCTTTTGTTTGATGGAAAAAAGGTTTTGAAGAAATACCCGTTTATATTTCTCAAAATAAGGTGTCAAAAAAAAAAGTTTTATTTTGGTATTGGTATTGAAACTCATATATTGTATAAGCACTAGTATCAAAACATTTCAAACCATACCCTGTGCTACCTAAGTGCATATTTGCATGAGGTTGTACACATGTATATGTTTGCACCTCCACGCATGTTTTCCTGTGTGTGTGTGTCTGTGTGTGTGTGTGTGCGGTGAGAGTGTGTTGTGTGTCACAGGCTGAGATAATGACCATGATGACAGTGGCGGGGCCGATGGGGGCCAGAGGAGCTGAATGGTGACGGATGACACAGGGCTGAGCTCTGATGGCACACAGACAGTGAGTGATGACTGCACATCCTTCCCAGTGCTCCACCCTTCATTATCTCTATGGGGAGAAGCACGGCACAAAGGCAGGCCGCGCTGCCCTCTCGCTGCCCTCAAACGACATCTGCTCATGGAGACAGCCACACTACCGCTCCTCTTTCACCTCGCTGTCGCTCCATCTATCTCCATCTATGGTGATCTTTCTCGCTCCTTTTCTCTCTCCTTTTTCTCTCGCTCTCTGTCACCCTCTCCGCGGAGGGTATACAGAGGTCAGACAATGAGATAATGACTCACCCCTTTCAACCTTTCAAATCATGGCCTTTTCTTTCTCTCTGTCCTCTGTTGTTCTTTCATTCTTAATCCTTTCTTTATCGATCTTCTCATATTCACTTGTTCTCATGCGTCTGAGAGGCCTGATCTGATGTCACAGAAGAGACGGCTGGTTTAGTTAACTGGTAAACTGGTTAAAAGTTAGCTAATACTCTAAACCTCAAGGCATGCACAGCGCTACAAGACCGTGTTCTCAAAAATAGTTGTCCTAATTGTGCCTGAGAAATATGAAAGCATGCCATAATACCAGGTAGAGAAATATTTAGAAGCTCTACAACAGCTTAACTGTTAGAGCGGTAAATGTTGCCATCTAGTGGTTTAGTTTAAGCAGTGCAGTGATGAGAGTTTCCGTTTAAAACGCAAGGGAGGGCTCAGTGAGACTAATGAGCATGCAGACAGGTTCAACCAGAGGTCACCATCTGGCCAATTACCACTGCTGGCACATTGGAGCCGACCTGAACTGTCATCACAAACACATCACTCCATGTCCAAACTGCCCGGCAATATGTCACCATGCCACTCGGCGTGCCATACAGTATGGAGAAGATGGGGGCAACAGGAGACAGCCCCATGACAAAGCCACCTGGTCAGCACTGCAGACAGGACAGGCTGCCGGGCCACCTGCTTAGTTCAGTTTTAGAGGACACTCGTTGGACTCTCAATGTCAGCTACCCATCTCAATGTCCAGTTTGACTGACAGGTGTTTATTGTGCCTTTGACATCTCCTTCCTCAGGGAGAGAGAAAACTACAGAGGATCAATCTGCAGCAAACAAAAGGCGAGGGATGCTTGAAATAACTCGTAGCAGCAAACAATACATTGATCAGATCACTGAAAAACACGAGCAATAGCCACAGTATAATATTCTGCATTTGAGTAAAAAAATGGTTTAATGATGCCAATTGTTCTTGGATTTTTAAAGGAATTTAAAACATGAGGTTTGTTCGAAGACAACTCAAAACTGCCAGCTTTTTCAATCTTATCTAATTTTTTAATTCAAACGGCATTATATGCAATAAAAGCAAGAAAGAAACATGAACAATGTGATGGCTATGACAGGAGTTGAAGTGGAGGGGTTCTTTTTGGCATATTATAATAACCATCTGTACAATCAAATAGAAAACTACATCTTGCTGTTAGAATCATAAAGAAAGGGAACAGATGTTAATCCCTAATGGAGTTGACAGGCACTTTCCTGTCTTTCACATGAACATATTGAGTTTCTGAATAAGAGGGGGATCAGAGGGAAGGTGTATCATGTTGCACTCATAATACATGCATATCAAAGACCCCAGCTGTTGGATTCCCTCTCCTGAGAGACAGCATTATTAAATCTGCACTCAGCAAGCATATCACACCAGCACAAGAGCTTAAGCCTCTCCATCAGTGGGCTCCATTGGCTTGGGCGATTTGTAACCTATCACACAAGGAGATTATATCATCTTTTAAAGTGTAGGGGTAATCAGTGCCACACACCTGTGTCTTCTTTAGCCCTTATTTGAGATCAGAGATAAGATCTGGCAAGGAAAAGAAAAAAAGCTAGAGTGCTATAAGTATAAGGGAAGTGTGTTGTTTGTAATTGGCATGATTTATTCACACACTCACACTCACTCTTCACACTTTCGCTGTTAGGTGATGAGGGCTGAGATACTGACAAAAACTTTTTTGGGAGCATATAGCAGCATCCTTGTGGCTGACAATGTCACGCATTGATTAAAAAAAACGTACAGCCATCACACTAGTCAGCCACTTATATATAGAATTAAGTTAACCAACTGCAATATTGACATCTGCAGTGGTCTATCACATTCAGATGGGGTGGTACAACGCATCTGAAAGGGGATAACAAGATGGAAAAAGGACCTATGTTTGTCCACTAGGTGGCAATATATACTTTCAAATCTAAAGGCAGCCCTGGCTACATCTTGATAACAGTGACAGCTGCATTTAACATACAGTATATGATACATAAGCTGATGCTCACCTGATGCAACATCTTTCTCCATGTCCCCCCCTCCGTTCAGACTGGCTTTGTGTGCGCCGGCAGGTGTGCTGCTCAGGTTCCCCTGGGATCTGAGGAAGGAGAGCAGGCCGCCCTGGTGCTGGAGTTGATCGGCCTGTCCTGGAGCCAGGTTCTCCAGAGAAGACATGGGAGATTCAGCCACAGCTCTGCCCCAAGGTCCCGGCTTGTCGTGCTTCTTCTCGTCAGGACCCTGGAAATCAGCGCTGGCCTGTCCCAGCTCCTCTGGCTTGAGGACATTATTTTTCAGCATCTTCCACTTGGCAGCATCGTCGTGTTTGTCCTCCCTCCCTTGCTCGGATTTCTCAAATTCACCTTTACCGTTGTGACCTGCGGAGCCCGCATTCTGTGTGTTCATCTCTTCTTTTGTTCCCTGCACCAAAAGGTCACACTGATATGCGGGTTTCACACTGAGTTCAGCTGCAGCATTAGAGTAACTTTGTAGCCTGCGGGTAATGGAGGAGGAGAGTCCATTACTAAAAACGCCAGACATCTGTACCAGTACAGCAGGAGACATGGCTGAATGAGACACGACAGACTCCGGCCTGACAGACAAATCTAAAGGCTCATACTGGGACTTCCTGGTTTGAGCAGATGAAGAGCCGTCTACACCTGCATCTTTGTCAGTGAGGTCGGACTGCTTGTTGATGAGCAGGGCGTTTTCACTGTGGCTCTCCAGACCAAGGTAGTGACCTGCAGCTGGGCTCCAGTCTTCCCTGGATCTGGGTCTGAGCTTGGGGTTGGGGTTGGGGCTGGAGCTGCTGCTGGTGGGCTGCAGTGGAGAAGAAAGATCCCTGCTGTTCTGCCAGTGGGGGAAGTGGTAGCGATCCAGATGGAAGCCGAGGGAAGCTGTCTGTGCGGCGGTGTAGTCACTGGAGAGTGGACACCTGTAGACTTTCTCACCTAACACAGACAATAACATCAAAAACATAATACAATCCAAATCAGATTAGGAAACTATGTGTATATGAGGCATACTGAGCATTTTGTTCTGAGAAAAGTATGTACCAACAACCGTTGTCTAAACATGAAAAATGTTGCAATCCCACACCAGGCTGAGTTGAATGATTTAAGCGCTGCCCTGCAGTAAATCAAGCTTGTAATCAGCTTTCAGCTCCAGTGATCCATCATTTTACAGTATGGACGCCACCACCATGTGCAATAAATACACCCAAAGATGTTAACACCAAACGAGATTCTTCCAGAAATAATAAACAGTCAAATTTAAAGCAACTAGAACAAGGCAGATGTCGCAGACAAGAACCTCATTCCATCAAAACCAGTAAGAAGGATTCCCAGTCAAAAATAACGAAGTCCAACATGTGAGCAGTTCTGATTAACCGCACCATGTACTGTAGCTGAGTTTATTTTTGCCTCATACTTGAAAAATGGTACGTTGGAACCATAATTCAAAAAGTACAAAGTGTATTATTGTGGAGAATGACAAAGGGTAATTTTTCTCCTTTTAGCCAGTGAAAAATATCCATCTGGAAACAAGATTTGATCCTGCTCACCATAACTTTTAATTAAAGGTAATTTAAATGCCTTCTTCCCTCTGTTTACCTACAGTTTAATCCTTATAGCCATCACAGAAACTCCCTCCAGGGTTAAACACACTCCCTGTGACCATTTTGAGTTAGTGATTGTCTGAGACCTCAGCCTTGCACTGTCTTTAAACAGCCCAGCTGTTTCGCTGCCATTCCAATTACAGTAAAAGTCATCCGACGCCATTAAGCCACAAATATTGGCAGTTTATTGCCCAACACTCTCCTGGCATTTGAAGGTCAGGTCATACATTATACTGTGTCTTTTAGGGATGCGTCTGGGATACGGAGATAAACCCACCACCATTAATTTAATTCTATGCATATTGATGCCTTATTGTTCTTCTTTAATGGACTAATATCTGAGTTACAACAGTGATTCATCCCTGCCAGAGAAATATCAATTTCATACACCTCAAGATCTGACCCTGAGGCAATTCTCTGAGGTAAATCTAAATCTAATGATCTGTACTTCTTACTTTACTTTGTTTCCAACTTTAATAGAAAAACCACCTTTGCGAGCTGAATGGTAGTAAAAGGAGGGCTGATTTTACTATTTCAAAAGTATGAAACCGTAAAATAACACCCACATATTAATCAAATAGAGCTGAACCTAATGAAATTGAAAAATCACTGCTGAAATGGCAAATTTGTGTCCTTGATCTGAAGACAGTCACCCCTGTTTGTACTGTATATGTGTTTGTGTGTTTGTGTGTGTGTCTACAGCGGCTACAGTATGTTTGATTTAATGTGTGCGTACATTTAATGTGCGTGGCGACGTGTGTGGGCGTGCAAGAGCGGGAAAGAGACTTCAACAGTGCCACACCCTTGTCTCCAGTAACAGACAAAAAAATACAAACAGCTTAATGGAACTCTTTCAGACACGCAATATATCTCAATTATTCTGTGGCTTAAATTACGATGACATTACCGGCCAGCTCCAAATGCAGAAAACACATATATCTGACCTCATCTTTCAGCGCGGACCTTCCTAAACCCATTTGCCAGCCTACATGAGAGCGGTAAAACAACACAAAGACTGAAGACTCTGCCTTTTTTCTCTTCCTTTGGATGGGTGCCATCTTTGTGATTGCCTGGTTCATGCTAACTTAATCAGTTTAAGATTTACTTACACTGCCGAGGCTCACATTATGTGAGGGGAGTAATTTTAGAGCTTAGATTTATCAACCAAAACTCCAATTACTGCATCATTACAAACCCCAGCCTCTCTCACCTAACACAGAGCATCTAATGAAGTGATGCGTATGAGTTATCCGCCCTTACTGGATGTGCAAAGCGGAGGAATAAGGTAAATAAATAAATAAATGCCTCAAGTGAGCTGTGTCTATGGAAAAAGCATGCAGCTGGGCTTGGACAAGTGATTCATTTCATATGGAAATAAGCTTTAAGATTTACAACCATACATCACCGTCAATGCAATCACGGGCTCACATACTATATGCTTACATAGGCATTTGGCAGTTATATTGTAGATATCAAACTCTATATACAGTGGGGCTTTGGGTCTTTCTATAAATGCAATCAAGCACCTGAAATGCAAAGCAGCGATACATAGTGGCTGGTTTGGTTTAAGATGAAACAGAGTGAGAGTCACACACAAGACTAGTGAGAAAAACAGGGGCACCAGATGTTCTTTGATGTTTATAATAGCATATATTATTAATATTAATTAGACCACATAGTCAATGACGCATTTGGGACGTTTCCAAGTCAATTAAGCCAAATGGCATTCAGGAGACGGTGGAACAATATTTCAAGGCAGGTGTTCAGAACTCCCTGGGTAAATCTTTTTATCTGCATGCTAGGAAAACAAGCATTTTGAGCTTAATTTGAGCCTCATATCTGCAATAATAATTAAAAAGAGGATTAAAAGACAGAAGTGAGAGGGAGACAGAAAAGCCAACAGGTAATCAGTTTAGACAAACCAGTCAGACTGACTCTGATCTCTGAATAAGAGCTGAATTTGTTAAGCCAGACACAGGACCGAGTTAGATAAGGACCTGTTTAGTTAAAAGATGCTTTTAATGTCAGCAGTCACAAAGAATAGACTGATGTGACTGGAACAGCCAAAGGAAAAGTGATACTCTGTGCAGCAGCCTGCTTTATCTGTGTTTCTGGGTAAACCTCTGCTCATATTACCATTCACAGTTTTACAGACGTTTATCATTTCAGGCTCTCCTAACTGTAACGCTTACAGTAAAAGAAGTGTAAAAGCAATGAGAGAAAACACATGTGGGGACAACATCATTACATGGTGTCTGCTCATTGACCTTGAGGTTAAGAGTATTGAATGGGACTAATTAATAACTGTCAGAGCATTTTATGTTTGTTAGGCATGTTTTTATTCTGAGCTGGGATCTAAGTGGTCCAATGTAGGTCAGAGGCCTGAAGCATGCACCCTTCATTAGTTTATCATTTTAAGAAAAGTCGTTCCTCTTAATCTCAGATTATAATTAAAGTCAAAGTGCATTTTCAAATCGGTCCTGATGAGATATTGAGAGAAGTAATTTTCGTGACACACGCCTTCTATTGAAATCAAAGCATGATCTCTAATTTAAGATGCTGGGTATTTGTAGTTAAAAATCTAAATCCAGCACTGTATCTGGATGCATCAAGCAAAGAAGCCGTCTCTCACTCTGACAGCCATGACTGTACTATATTTGCTATCCATATTGAGAACATCAATAACTTCATGACCACCATAGGCTGACTATGAATAATGCAGCCAGTAATTCTGGACTAATCAATGTTCCTCAAGCTGAACATCTGGCAGTGGTAATTCTTCCTCAGCATCTCCGCTCTCCTGAATTAGAAAACACTCGCTCTCTCCCTCTCTCTTCCTCCACGTCCAAACCATCGAGACCGACAGACTTGATCAGTTACAACCCCCCACCTCCGAAAAAACTTATCCCTGTTATTAAACCCTCATCAAGTGGTGCGTGTTCTCCATATGTGTAGGATTTACCTATCTGTCCCGCAGCAGACCTGTGTGTTGAGCCAGGGCCAGCAGCGTGTGATTGTGTTAATTAATCTGTCATTGTGAGCGCAGGGAGCAGCTGCAGAGGTCTCTGGGATATATTGTCAGAGCTAAACAATGCGGTGCTAAGCCCCCAGAGTGAGTCTACCATTACACAAGACTAAGAACAGAGAGGAGAGGAGGAGAGGAGGAGAGGGGGAGAGAGAGCCTGCCGGATCCATCATTGACTAAAGCAATGACGCCTGACCTTTACAATGAATTAGTTTCCATGCTTAATATTGACTGAAATTAGAGTCTGATACTGAATGTGCCATCCCAGAACTGTGTGCACTCAAATCCTCAGCTAGCCAGCTATCATAAATGTTTCTGGAAGTGACACCGTATGGTCTTGGAGATAGGGGAGAAGAGGGAAAGTAAAAACAACAGAGCTCGAATATGTTTCTTAAAGAGCAACCAGAGAGGGATTTGGCCGTAAACTGTGAGCATTTACATGTAAAAATGCAGATACCAGTATGTGTGTACAATATGGAAACAAAACATCTAATGAGATTAGACCTGATCCATTTATCTCTGCTATACGGCCATCATTTAAGAGGATACTGCATCAAATCCCACAAGAGCACATCAGACTGAGATGTACATAACAGCAGTGCCCCAGCAGAAAATAACCATAGTCATAAGCTGTGAAGAAACAGAACAAAAGTTTGGATTTATTCTTCTTCTCTTAACAACGCTGTTATAGCAGTAATTTCGGCTCATGATAACATGTTAGCAGGATGCCATGACAAGAAAGGCATTTACCCAGAGAGTCGAATCATCCAAATCACCAGGTGGAACAGAAGACTATCAATAAAAATACCAGGTGGTAGATCAAATCATAAAAATCACTGGGTGGTGTATATCAAATCATTAAAAACACCAGATGGCATGCATTAACATCTTGTGCCCCCGTAGGCAAGGGGTGGGGATGTGACGGATAAAAAATAGAGGGTACTAATTATCCCTACAATTCAACATGATGCCATTATCTTTAAAAGGAAGACAAAGTCCTTGTGGATGACAGTAATATCTGTGGTGGTGTTGCTGACCCTGCACTTCATGTCCACCTACACTAAGTGGGAAGAAAGATGAGGCCACAGCTGTCACTTAGCTATCATATTTAAATTTAAAAAAGAAAACATATAGAAAAGATTATGAGATGCATACATTTGATCCTTTGTAGCGATAGACCTCATATCAATACTCAGACTATAAACATGTAATCCTGCAAAGAACTGAGAAAATATTAAAGGGTTACTCCAGTGATTCAGTATGTTAAGAAAGCAACAGTCAGGGTGTCACAGTAGCCTACGGGCTAAAGCATGTAAGTTTCTGGTTCAAATCCAGGCAGGGACCTTTGTTGCATGTCATCCCAATCTCTCTCTCTCCCTGTATTTCCTGTCTGCTTCTCTGCTGTTAATTAAAAACAAAATGCTCCAAACAAGTTTAAAAAAGAATGGTCAAAATCGAAGCAGCAGAGGCCAATATCTTCTGACTTTTAGTTCCTAGTATGGATCAAGCTCCATAAACACTGGATCTTACTTGTACCATGATGCAACAGGACAGTGTCATTCATTAGATCCTGATGACATCATCAGGGTAATTTTTTTCAAACTTTGGAAAGCTCCCTCCAGAGCCACAAAATACATTATCCAGCTATCTTCACAGGCTGAGTAGTACTTCTGGTGTCAAGTAAACTGAACTTAATGTGTAAAATCATTGGAGTGCCTCTTTAACAAGATCTTAAAATAGCCTCGGAAAAAAAATTAGCTTTCCTTGACTGAATTACCTGTAGCTGGAGAAGAAGATTGTGGTGGATGGTCGAGGGCGCTGCCAGAGTGGGAGCTCCCCGTCTCTGTGGTGATCTCTGTTGGCCCATGATGACTCACGCTGCCTGGGCTACCGGGTCTGCTGATGGCCTTGGTGTCTGGGTCACCGAGACACACTTTCCCATCGTCTACAGGGAGACATCTCTCAGGCAGGTAGGAAGAGCGCTGCTGCTGGTCTTTCGGACTGAACATTTGCTGTTCAACAGGTAGCGCCGGTGTCATGATCTGCCAGCCTGGGTAGCTGCTGCTGTTGAGAGTATCTCTGTTAGAGATGACTTTCTGCAGATATTCCATGCTAGTGGAGCTCAGTGGAGGGTGGAGATGATTTAAACCCAACAAAGAGGAGCTCTCCGCATCTGTCAAAAGGCCTGAACCTGAGGAAATCATCCTCCCTAACATCTCCCTAACCTTCATGTCAACGCCTGCTGTGGCAAGTATCTGATTATAATCTTGATGGTCAGCTCTCTCAGCCGTGAGGAACCTGCTGTGAATGCGCGAGATGTACTGCGAGTAGAGGTTGCTCTGATGGTCTTGCGTTAGGTTACTCATGTTAACAGAGGTGTCGTGCTCAGCAGGGAGGTTACGCTTAGCAGCCAGCTTATTGAGGTGGACCTTCATGTGGTTCTTGAGAAACCAGGGTTCTTTGAATCGACGGCCACAGATTTGACAGCAGTGCTCAAAAGAGTCCTTGTGTTTTCTCATGTGACCCTTCAGGAACCAGGCCTGGCTGAAGGTCTGGCCGCACACCTCGCAGGGGAATTCACCGATGGGCTTCCTCTTGTCACCGGCCCCCATCGCAGGCTTCTGCCCTGAGCCTGAATCAGCAGTTATATGAGTCGTCTCAACGTGGCCAATGAGCTCCTCCTCATGTGAGGCAGCAAACTCGCACAAGGTGCATTTATAGGGTTTATGTAGGATCCTGATGTGGCGCTCAAGCTCCTGCTGCTTCCTGAACTTTCCTTTACAGAATGAGCAGCGGAAGCCGGTGGGTTGAGGCTGGATGGGATCATCATGGATGGTAGTCACCTTAGGAGATGTGGATGTATGTGGCAGGCTCTCTGCAGCACCAGAGGTGGTTAAGAATGGCGCTTGTATTGGGACAGCCTGTGGCAGTTGGGGCGTTTGAAGTTGGTTTATATTAGATGTTTGCTGTTGGCTAACATGACCAGCTCGCGTCTGCCTGTCCCTTAGTATTGCCCTTTCCTCAAGCTCATGAAGCAACCTATTCTCCTCCCTAATTCGCCCACGGCCTTTACCCAGAATGCCTTGCTTGTGAGTACGGAGGTGTATCTTCAGGTTGCCCTTCTGCGCAGCCCTGTGGTCGCAGTATGGGCACTTGAAGGGCTTCTCACCAGTGTGTGTGCGCATGTGAAGGGAAAGGATGCTGTTGAAGCGGAAACGCTTTCCACACAGCGGGCAGGGATACTTCCTGTTCTTGCGGTTGTCATCCTGGGTGGAATTTACCTGGGAGACGATGCTTTGATTGGTAACTCTCAAGAACTGGGAAAGCTCTGCTCTCCCGTTCATACTGCTGAGAATTCTTGCATCCATGATTTGATTGGCCAGAAGCGCCATCTGGCTCCTAATTGGATGGGTGGATGGGGTAATGAAGCTGTCCTTTCAGGGACTGGCTGATGTTACAGTATGGTGGTCCGGGGTGTTTATGTGGTTCAGTCCAAAAGTTAGCAGTGAACTGTATGCTGACTGTTTGCACTTATTCAGTTGAAACAGGATGTGGATTCATGCTGTTCAGATGAAATGTCTGTTTGTTGTAGCGCAGATCTAAAGAGAAAACAAAAGGAACATTAAGTGCATTCAGTTTCTGCCAAAACAAATAAATTATTCAAATACATTCATTTCAAGCCCAGAACAGGTGAGTAAAATGTCAGTGAGGTTATGAGCTGTCAATTAAATGTGTAAATCTGTACTTTTGCAACTGCTGTATAATGCCAGTGATGCACCACAAATAGGTCAGGAAATAGAGCAAAGTAGGTTCTGACTCTCCTCATCCTGTGTTAAGTATGCCTGTGGTTTTAGATTATTGTTGGAGACTGACAAAATGCTGATTAAGTCTAACCACAAAGGCTTCCTCAACAAATATCTCATCTTTACTAAAGGGTAAGGTGAAAATCGTTGTCTTGATCTCATTTTGTACTGACACACAATACTAAGGCAGCACAAACATCAAAGACTGTCTGCTGCTACTTGGCCTTCCTTTGCATTTCACAAATCTTGAAACGCTTTAAAAAAAAAAAGATTAAAGTAAGAGAGTTAAGCTTTTTCAGCAGGTCTATTGCATATTTGAATAAAACCATTACCAGGATAATTATGTCACAGGAGTACTAAGGAAAATAAACAACTTGATGATGCAAAAATGCAAACTGAAGTTAAAGGAAGAATATCCAAATGGAAAGCTAAAATATGCTTCTATGCAATTCTCTGCCCAGCTTCCCTTTTTTTGATTCAACTGTAGCAGCAAAACAAAGCTTCAAATTCACATCATGCAACAATGGTAGAGGTCACATAAGCGAGCCCTGCACAGCTCTAGTGCAGCACCAAAGGGCACAGAACAAAGCCTGCACTGTCCACACTGAATTAACACAGGCTTACATCATCCTGGACTGCAATCTCAGTCAGTCATGAAAATGATGTACACAAAACCACACAGATAAAGAGCTGGCAGGCTGGCAGCAGTGGCTGGTGTGAGCCTGCACTGAGCTGTAGATCAGAAATCAATGTAACCATATGGTAGTGACCTAATCATATCTGACAGGAAAAAGTGAGTAAATTATATCATAATGTTGTAGATCTACTTCATATTTCTTAACCTGCTATTCCTTAGCAGTCAAGCCAAAACAGAGGGAGGAGCAGAGGATGCACCCCCTCCAACACCTCCCACCCACTTTCAAGGTTTACGGTCATTTGCACTATTATTGCATTTGCCTCTATTAATGTCATCACTGTACTGTAGCCTTGGATGTGTAATATTGTACAGTGTATCCAATCTCAAGGCTGCGCCCAATCAATAATGATTGATCAAACTCAACTTCAAATGGCTTTGCGTCTGCAGCATCTTGTGAAATAACTACTGTATAAATGTGTGTTTCTGTTTCTGTTATTAAACAATGCATGTGTGCTCTTTCTTACCTGTCTGTCATACTTATCTAGCTGAAAGCACGAATGAGGCCAGTAATAAGAGAGTAACCCAAACTAAGCACAACCTTATTCAAACTCAAGACACTAGATTTAACGTAACTAAAGGCCTTCCAAATAAAATGTCTGACACGGAGCCTGAGCCACCTGCTGCAGCTGCTGCCTATGGTCTATAGCAACCTCAGTCAGTCATGAAAGTCACAAAACCACACAGATAAAAAAGCTGGCAGGGCTGCAGCCATGGCTGGTGTGAGCAGCATGTCTGCTCTGAGCTGAGATCAATGTACGCATACGGGCCTGACCTAATCATATCTGACAGCGAGAAAGTGAGCGAATGATATTAGCATACACTAGATCCACTTCATATTTGCTAAAGTGGTATTCCTCTGATTAACTAAGCATGGCAAGGAGGCATAAAACCTTCATCACTTGTGTGTGGGTGGGTGTGGGTGTGTGTGTGTGTACTAGGTTATGTAGGATCTGGTGGAGATGGGAGCGGCACGCAGGGCCATCAGGTGTTTTCTCTGTCAGAGTGGATTAGGCTCTTTTGGTGCAGATTGAGAGAGAGTTTGATTGTTATTAAGCATCGTGTCACAGTAGCGCCTCTTAGGTGTGGCTGCGCATAGACGAACAAGGAGCAGGTGTGATTTAGCACAGGCAATAAAAGGAAAAAAATGTGACACACACATACACAATTAAACCAGCCACGGGAGCTGTGCATTCTGGATGATTTCAGTTCTGACAAAATAATATAAAACATCATTACATTTATTTTTACTGCAGTCAGACTAAGGATTCTGTATTTCAGTATTTAATCTACAGGAGGGTGGAAGTGTAATCTTTTTACTCTGTAGTTGCAGCATATTGTCAGCTAGGATGGATGGACAATATTGTAAATCCATAGAGAGGTGACACTGGAATGGAACACACGACTGAAATTTATAGATCAGAAGTGCATATTTCATATTTCTTTTTAACAGCAGTTAAAAAGCATTAATAATTTATGTGGATGGTTGAGCTGAAAGCTACAATGAATGCGCCACAAACAGCTACACGCAGTTAGCCTACAGTAACCCATCTAATGCAACCTAAAATAAATATAATCTATTAGCAAGTAGAGGTGGAAAACATATCTCATATATACTAACAACTGATGATGCTATACATATTTGTTGATGTCCCAGATTCTTTGTAATGTGGTCCTGCCTACTTCAAAATCACATTACTTTCAAAATTCCTGGAATTCCCTGACTTCCCAGCCTGCAGATAACAACAGTGTTATTCATTATTTCAGAGTAGGCCTATGTGCAGGCAGTAAAAGCCTCATGGCATGCATTATGCCCCCTGTGTCTCACTTCACCCACGCGCCCACCCACCAACTCAGCCAGCCAACCATCCTGTGCACTGCCCTGTCAGGGGATGAAGAGGCAGCACAAGGAAGAGGGCAGTGGTAACACAGCTGCCCACCATGACCTGTACAAAAGATAGCACCCATATACTTTCTGACAGCCAGATTAATGAAACCCTATAGGAGCTTCTCTGTTGGCCCCCCAAAAGCCTGACGGAGACAGAATAGTCTAACCAGCACCATTCATTACTGCGGGAGTACAGAGCACAGAAAGAGCACACACAGCACTGACAAACTAGCTCCTTGTGAGTAATAGCTAAAGAACTCATAAAGGAATACATACACATTTGTTGTGGATGCAGTAAATCTATGCCACTCCTTTTACAACTATCAAAAATCTGGCTTCTGCCCTGTAAAAATAAATCTGGCGTGCATGTGGTACAGTGGTGATGTGCAGCTATTTGGGAGTCAGCTATTCCACATGTTCAGCGAAAGGGGGCTTTCGATTAATTTTGTTTGTCTCATTCAGTAACGCAGATTAGTGGCCTTGAATGCAACAGAGGGAAAATAAGTTCCTCTGGCAACATACTATAAGCTACAGGGTATAGAAACTGCGAGTCAGACCGCAAACAGCAGGTTTGCTTTGTGATGACCAGCTGTATTTGTACCTGTATGAGTCTGTGGAAAACCCTCTAATTCACTGCAAGTCTTTGAAATGACAAACTGTTCACAAATCACATTTATGCAGAAGGCAAAGATGTGAAAATGACTAGTACATGAGTGTTCTGGAGGAAACATGCAGTATCATAACCTCATTACGCTGTGTGCATGTGTGCTTGTGTGTGTGTGTGTGTGTGTGTGTGTGTGTGTGTGTCATAGTTAAACTTCACATTCGTGAGCTTCCTCTGATGCTTTCAATAGCGCTCACACACAGCGAAGCGCAATGAAATATAAACACTGTCTCCTCAACTCGTCCTCATCATTCACATGCAAAGACACCCACTCTCACATGCTGTCTCTCTCTCTCTCTCTCTTCCATACACACACACATGCACACACACACACAGGCACGCGCATATAGAATGTATTTTAAATCACTAATGTGTAAACAGTTGCTCTTGTTTGCACAGACCACCTGTTCTTTCTGGACACAAACAAAGCTTTGGCGTACGATGGGGTGTGTTAACAGTGTGGGGTGCGTAGGGGATGCCTTGCACAAGAGAAGCCTATCCACATGGTGTAGGCTGCATCAGATGGTTGGGCCCTGCAGGACGGCTGCCAGCTCCAACAGAACTCACACAGATCTCAAAGAATGGAGCTTCTTCAGTCCGCAACATACTGACATGTTTTGCTTTCTTAGAAAGTACAGCTTCCCCCCGGTGCAAGGAAAGCAGGGCTGCCAATTCAAACCCTTGTCACTATATCATTTAAAGAGACAGGATCGTTTCGTTTTTACATCACATTCGTCTTCTACATTGCCCAATATTTGCAAAACTGCTAAAGAGGTGGCAAAAATGGAGACGAAACTGTGCCTACTTTCAGTTGCTAAAGCACTTGGAGGCACTAAAACAAAAGTCATTAAACGAGTCATCACAAAATCACAGCAGGAGTCTGGTAATGCCACTTACAGTATCTCATTAAGCTATGGCATCTACAGGAAAAAACTGACAAACAAAGAGCATAATCCAAGGCACATTAACTGGGCTGATAATTCAATGAACTCTCATTTGGCAGCCATCTTGCCCTTGTGATGGTCTTTTTTCAGCCGCAGCAGCCGAGCACAGACCCCCTCATGAAGTTCCTCTCTCTCTCTCACCCCTCTCTCGCTCACACACACACATATATATTCTTCCTCACGATCCCTCTCTCTCTCTCTCTCTCTCTCTCTGTCTCTCCCGCGCTCTCTAAAACAACAAAACATCCACCATTAGACAACGGGGTACCAGCGTAATTAGAAAATGACTTCCTTTGCAATCCTAGCTAAGTAGTTTACACACTGTAATTACAGGGACAAAATCATCTTTTCATCATTTCACTGATTGAGCTCATCAACCCAGTGGGATCCCAGGACTGTGCTCAGGCAACATCTGGGCTAAGAGAATTAGCCCTTAGTTTAGCAGGCCTTACTCAGTGGCAAGCAACGCAGCATGAACACCGGACATGGCCGTGGCACACATCTCTAATTGAGACTGTTTTTTGCATTGTGTATCGGATTGGGTGTTAGATCACAGGCCTTATCAAACAGCCCTCGTTCACCAGCGTTTACTTATTTTAATACAATAGGAGACCATTCAGGAGGAGGGCAAGGTCACTGCGCAGCAACTATCTCTATTTCCCACACTCCCAAAAATGCCACATCACACGTTGACTCCCCTTCAGCGCGCTCCTGCACTTGTGAATTGAAGCATTGAAGATTGACCTTGGCGCACAACAACATGCCTTTTCATGGGGCGCTGTGTTTACTCTAATTCTCGGTGTGCCCTGAGCCTTGACTTTCTAACAAACACATGTGGTCCTGGAGTTGAAGGTGAAGTGCTTTCGTTCGTCTCTGTCCTGTGGAAGGGCTCTGACTCTGTGTGTTGGCAACAGAGGCAAGTGTTTAATGTGGCAGCTGTTAGCCTCGTGGATTTTCACTAATCACTCTCTCCTGATTACTCTGATGAGTGTATGATGCTCTTAAATAATCAACCCGCAATGAAAAAAAAAAAAAAAAGAAAAATAATTATCATCATCTCCCTAAGTAGTGCAGCTGCACCCGCCTGCAATAATTACAACTAGAACAGGGCGCCTTCTCTCGTCACTTACAACCACTTATTATTAGAGATAACGCTAATTGGTGCAGTGGTGGGCGACAATTCTTCATGGGGTTCATCATAAAAAGCCAAACCTTGAAAGTTATGGCACATTAGAGGTCTTAAAGCCAAGGTACGGCACTAAACATCCCATGCTGAGACACGCCAATAATCTGAGCCAGGGGAGTAGTAGACGTCCTATCAGTAGCCCCTTGGTTGCCTCGCTGCCTTGCCCTCACTCCACCCTTCCCCCACTCCTGGTATCAGCCTGGCAGACACAATTAACATTTTCATAAAAACAATTCCCTGCCTCCAATAGTCCAATGTAATTTGTTTTCCATCTCTGTTCATTAATCATTGTTTAAATCGGTGAGCCATCCCCTCCACTCTGCCATCTGCACTCAGCTGTGTTACAGATATGACACCTTCCCCCTTAATGGGAGCTGACAGCCAAGAGAGGAGGCCTGTGGAAAATAGCTTCCTGCATGTGCACTTCCACCTTGCATACTGCCAGCAGGTGAGAGAGGGGTATTTAATGGGTTCTGATTAATCTCGAAGGCAAACAACATTACACTACAATATCATAGAGCATGCAACACTACAGTATATACGCATACAACACAGCAGCAAAAGAAGCGTGCAGAGCTACAGTGGCTAGAATAATTAGACCAAAACTCACGCAGATAACAATGGCGATGCATTCCAGATTTTGTCGAAGTTGTCGACTGTTTTTTTTTTTTTTCTTCCTCCTCTAGTTAAATTAGTGCAGTGTTCCTACAATATGCTATTGTTTTCCTGGAATTGGGAGCAAGGTTATTAATTATTCACTGTTGTGTTCTCATATGAGGGGGCTATGCTTTTCACTGTATTGCCTCATAGCTCAAATACTTAGGGCCATGGTACTCGGGCAAATTTCACGAGGCAACATCACAGAGATATTATTATCACACGCCAGACACTTAGGAGATTAAAAGTTTCCTGAAGAGTTTGAATGATTGGAAAGGTTCAGACTTTTCTCTGATTTCAAAGTTCCAGGATTTCTGCGGCCCGCATGGGAAAAGACAAATCAAATAACTTTTGCATCAAAATTTTTTTCCCCCTTTCAAGTGATTTTAAGCCTAAGTCTAGCTTAGGCATTTTTTTGGGGGGGGGGGGAGAAAATCCTACTCAATGTGGTGGTAAGAGGGTGCCAAAAAGTTCATCTGGCCTGTTGATTTCAGCATGGATTATAGATATTCAAATCATGTGCCTCGTGTTCAAACAAGTGCCTCTATTTGGGGAGAAAGTTGCCAAGCAGAGCTTTGTCATGTAAGCTGTATGAATTTACTGCAGCATAATGAGAAAACGGCTGTGGCGCTACATTTAATACAGTTTCATCCACTCACCCTCCCTCTCTCTAATTTCCTCTCATTTATGATGATAATAATTTCAAATACCCCTCCAGTCTCCGTAAAGGGTATGGTTTTACATTTAAAAAAAAAAAAAAAAAAAGCTGGTGTCACCTGAACATACACAGGCCCCAATTTTTCATCAGGAACTGTGTCACAGCGTACACATGGTCCCAGTAACAAAACGCCTCAGACAAACGCCCCAACTCTTTTTGGGGTGTTTCTAACAAGGACAGCAGCAGCAGCGGCAGTAAATGATGTGTATATTCAAAGCTGAATATTTCATGTTGATTGATCGTACTGACTGCCACCCACCTGCTCCTCCTCCTGTCCCACCGGAGCTGGCATGAGGAGAATTCAGTAATTGAGAAGAGCAGAGCATGGTCTCTCTTTGCTCACATATGACAGATGGGGCATCATCGCTTCAAAGGAGAGCATTTGGAAACAGGAGGAAAGGGGGGGGGGGGGGGGGAGCAAAGGGTGAGGGTGGCTTTGAAAGTAGCTGTGCCACTCTGTACAGGTGACAGTAAGAAAAAAAAAGGTTACAATATCTAAAGCATGGTCACTCACAAACTGTACTACAACAGTAAAAGGTGCAACTTTAAAAAAAACCTGTGAATAGTGTAATTAATTTAAGGATACTCGTCTTTAATAAACATTAGGCACACTGTGCATTGTAATGTACAGACACCTTGCATCAATATTCTCAGACACAACCACACAACTTCATTAGCCCATATTTTGTATGGAGTCTGGTGTATCTCATATTTTCTAATTATGGTATTTATGGTTCTAAATTGTAATAAGACATTAACACAAATGGCTTAATATAACATGATATGATAGACGGTCGTATGGAAAACATTATGGAACATGCTCATCGTCTACTGTACACACAACATATGTACAAACAAACACCCAGGAAACACGCACATTTGCTGTTTTCCACATTCCTCTGAAAGACTCTCGCCTCATTATTTACAGCAACGTATCGAGTTGAATTCTTTAGTAACCTTTAAGCCCTCGCCATTACTTTCTTTTTCACCCCCCAAAAAAAGCCAACAGTGGCAGCTCTGGGAAACGCGTGTCTATCAGAATCCGACTCGTCAGAAACTTAAACTCACTCACTTCTCTCAAATGACTTGAGTAAATCTTCAAGAGAGGCAATGATTTCTCTTACCTGGCCAGTTCTAGGAGGCGCGGAGGACACGAGGTGACAGCTGGAGTTCAGAGGAGAGGGATGTTGAACTGGATGACTGACTGGATGACTGACGGACTGAACGCTTCACGAGCTTTATCATAACCGCCCAGCTCACAGTCGGACCCAGATTTCCTCTTGAGCTGCCGCTTCCTCTCTTAAAAAAAAAACCTTTCAAACGCTCTCGCCAGACGAAGGCGGCGGTGCGCTTTGCTCTGTAGTATTTCCAGTTGAAGAAAAAGGCAATGAAATCTTATAAAAATTACTCGGGATACTTCGACATGTCCCGAAGCCGTATGTCTCCCTCATCTGGCCGCTGGTGTGTAAGTGTAACAGACTGGCGCCGTGCGTAAAATGTGCACTGCCGTCTTCAGGACGCAGACCTCATCAGTCCTTCTGAGATGCATGCATGTGGAAGTATTATGTGGTGTTATGCATGTCACATTTGGTTAAGGTGATTGCCTGCAAGAGTAGTGCTTTTATATTCTTTAAAAACTTCTGTCAAACATGATGGATTCGCCTGTAACGGCGGCATGATCTTTAAACTTGCTCCCTTTACGGACCTAAAAATGATGCAGGTTTTCACACAGGCTGATCCTGTGTGCTGTGTTAACACTTATGTATCGCAGCAGCTGCTTCTCGCTTTACGTGCCCAAACTGTTTGTTGGCAATACTGTATAAAGGAAGACAGGATGACTAAACCGAGTGTGTGATCCAGCATTTCAGTTGGAAAATGGCTCTGTTAAGGAAGCTTAACTGGATGCTTGTAACATCCATCACATTTCTACCATCCTCCTGAGCTTCACTGGAGATTTTTCTCCAAGAAAGTGAGGGAGAGCTTTAAATAAGTGAATGTGTTACAAACATATTCCTCTCAGAAAAGATCTTAGACAAAATAATAATCAGAAGTTTAGAAATAAAGCAAAAAAAAAAAAAAAACATTAAGGACACCAACACAGCAACAGGTCCTTGGTTTTGATGTTGTGGCATAGATTTTTCTGTAGTTTCCATACAAAATATTGGGGCAGGTGCTTCATTTTATGCTTTATTCTGTGTTTTTCTTGTATTGGAAGTGAAAGCACAGTTTAAGCAGTCCACCTATATTTAAAAGTAGTCATATAATGATTAAAGTTGCACCTAATGGTTATTTCATGATTTTCTCAATCAATCAATTAATTGTTTGGTCAGAAAATAATGAAAAAAGCACATCACAAATCCCGAGAGCCCAATATGATGTATTCAGATAGCATGTTTCCTCTGACCAAAAGTCCAAAAGATAAAGATACTTAATTTACTATAATGTAAGACAAGTAAAGGCAGCAAATCATCTCATTTGAGAAGCTGAAACCAGACAATGTTTAACATGTTTGCTTATAAAATTAAACTTAAAACGATTAGTTATTATCAAAAAATGTTGCCGATTTATTTTGTCGATCAGCTAATCGACCGATCGTTTCATCTCTAATAATGATTATTTAATGTAGTTATTGTCTAAACGTCTAAGTGATTTTTTGATGAATATTGAGGGTTTTTTTTATTTTGCCAAAGACACATTAAACATAAGAACATAAGAAAGAGCAAAAACAAAAATCAGTGAACTCTGAATGCCTTCAGCAGTGTGAGGAGGAAAGTGTTATGAAGCTGCAGAGCTGTGACATCGCTGTGGATCACCTGAGCATTTGTTTGTCTCTTGTGATTTCCACCTGAGGTTCATTAGCAGAATAAGCAAAGAACAAAAAAAAAACCCCAAAACAGTTCCTCTTATAGGCCGTGAGTGTAAATGATGTAGTTACGAGACACTTAGTGGTTGGATCTTTAATATCCTATGTTCAAATAGCAGTGAAGCAGGTATGCTGGCTGCTGTCTAATCCGTTCCTCTGACATTTGGAGCTAAGTGCAACTCTTCCTCTCCCCCTCTCAGGCCCGAGCACCTGTCTGGACAACAATACCTGCTTGAATCCTTCATCACACAACTCTTAAAATCCCTCTTAATCCCTGAAATGTAGATCTCGTGTGCGTTCTCAGAACATTACATAGTTTGTATGCTAGATTTCTTTTTGCAGTGTAGTTCTACTATGTTCCATATACCTTCACAGCTTAACCTACATAAGTCCATTGATCCATGTCTCACCAACACAACGCTAGCATGTTAAGCATTGCCTAATCTGTCTCATGCTACCTGGATTTTCAAATTGGAGGAATAATCCTGATGAAGGGGAGAGGGGACGGAGGGGGGGCAGAGTCACCTCAGGACCTGTTTAAAAGCTTCTTATCAGAGGCCTGCACTCCCACCATTTCACTAAAAGGGGAGTGATAGCCTTTCAACTCACAAGCTGCAGCTTTAATTAAAGCTGCTTGTGGGGGAGATGAAGTACAGTGGTGTGTATGAGTTGCCCCGCTAAAAATCTAAATTACATCAAACAATACAGCTCAGTCCAGAGTTCACTATTAAAGAAGGAAAAAAAGTCTTCCTCTGGTTCTAAACATATTAATCTGGGCTGAAAATGATTTTATTTTTGTAAGCAACTCCAAACGTTCAGACACCATACCAAACTGTCAGTGGCCAGAAGAAAAATAATAGTTAGTTAAACTATATATATGTAGAAATAAAAAACACCCAAGGCAGCTTTGAAGGAATTATAAAACAACTTGTCATGTTTCAGAAGTCTATGAGTTGTTGGCAGCTCCACCAAACAGACATCCTCCCTCTAAACTTCTCAGATGGTTTCATTTAACTGTTTGACGTGCAAAGACGTACAACTGTCCAAAGTTTCAACAAAAAAAGCAAAGATTAGAGAGAAATACAAATTTACCTTGCAGAACGTTTTTCAGTTTTTTTCTTCTTTCCTCCCCCATGAATCATCATCTCACGACCCCTCAGATTTACCTTGTGACCCTTCGGAGGGGGCCTGACCCCTAGGTTGGGAACCACTGGACTTAACTACTCAGCTATATTTAATGCAGTTAAAACCATGTGTAAGTGATACTTACACATGGATGCACGTGTTAACAATATAATAATGTAATATATATTAATATATCAGTCACACAAGTACTTTTACTTTTGAAGTACATTTTGCTGCTATTACTTTTGTACTTTTACTGAAGTAGGAGTTTGAATTCAGGACTTTTACTTGTAATGGAGTATTTATATATTGTTGTACTGGCACTTCTACTTAGGTAAAGAATCTGAATATGTCTTCCACCACTGCACTTAACACTTTCCCCACCATTTAAAACATTTAAGAAAACTCTGCTCACAAAGTATTTTGTGATGTTCAGTTTGTTGCATCTGAAAGCGTTAGTTTTTTGGACCGCTGAAGTTCATTGTCCTGCTAGAAAAATGAAATCTCTTCCTCACAACTTAAATGCAGAAGGGATACCATGCTTTTGCAAAATCGAGTGGTACTCCTCTTGGTAGTAGGTGAAAGATTCCCATGCCAGGATATTTTCATTCTCATCTTTGCCTGTAGTGTTGCATGTTAAGGGTGTTGCTGCACTGCTGTCTAAGCGCTCAGATTTGTAAGTGTTTCACCTCAGTCAGTGTTGCTATGGCAGTTTTATCTCCTATGCTTTTCCTGAGCTCCATGAACCATGAACCGCAGACTTCAATCTCTAAATCAGACTTTCTTCTGGTCCTCAGCAGTTCAATTTTGTTTTTGGGCCTGTGCTAAATTTGATTCGTTGTCAGAGTGGTTGGCTTGGAAATTCCCTCTCTCTCATTAAGGCTGCCGTTTGATTGTACTTTTACTAACTGGAAATGGCATTTTGTGTTCACTTTGCTTTGCAGCTTTGATGAAATGTTATTGCTCACTTACAAAGTTTTGGCTGCAGAGATGGTGCTTTACTTAGCTCTTCAAATTTTAATGCACAACAGGAAATTCAGAGTAACAATAATTCATAAAAGCCCATATTAGCTCAGTCAGTATCTGGTAATAGCTATTTACAGACCAAAACAATTTACACTAGGTATCAGGAGCAAAAATGTGTGACACTGCAGAGTAATGGTGTTTAATAGTAACAATTATTTGAGAAACTCTTTCCAAACCGTTTCTAAGATATTCAGATACAGAATGAAGGCCTGTCTGCAGAACATAAATGAAATATAGATCCATCCAGAACAAGAAAATATTTTCTTTTAAGGAAGAAAGTGGAAACAAGACTTGTAGCCAAAACCGTTTATTTTCCTTTTAGTTTCCATCAATATTCTGTTTTTGTCTTTACATAAAGCTTGTCACAAAGGAATACATACATTCATTAGGCAGGTCAAGAGAAGGTAAAATGAGAGCTAGCGGGCACCTGATTCTGTTTAGTGATCAATACTTGGAAAAAGAAACAAGGCAACTCATCCTAAGTGGCAAAGCTTAGAGTCTTACCTTAACTGACAATGGCATGGATCAACAGAAAAGCAGACGACAGGTAAACACATGGCAGACAGCGATCGGTTTAAACAAACCCCACAGAAAGATGGACAACTGTTAAGTGCCATTTGTTCTGTAGGAGTAGATAAGCAAAAGAGACTGCATTTACCACTGTTTGGAGCGAGTTAAAAAGCAGTGTTACACACAAGGCTGACTTGTTAACGTTGCTACTGTGCTTTTTCCTACTGAACAGTCATACTCAATGACAGAATCCCTGTATGGTTAGAAGTGAAAGACAAGTGAAAGAAAGGAGAGGATGGTCTGCGGTCTGTCTAGTTCATCAGTTGTACAAAAGAAAGAAAGGCTTTAAAAAAAAAAAAAGAAGAAGAAGTTACGGTGAAATATGGACATTTGCGCGTTAACAGTCACTTCTGCTGCAACCTGGCAGCTTTAAACTTCGACACCCTCTTCGGGGCTTGCTGGGGCGGGGCGAAGTCAGGCGCCACCTCCTCCTGTTTCCTCTCCAGTATGGTCGGCAGAGCTGGTGGAGCGATGGTCAGATGGGGGACAGCTGAAGGCATGGGGTCCTTTTCTACTACTGTGCCTGAAAACGCCTGGAGGAGAGAGAGAGGGAGAAATATAAGTAAAGAAACAGGTGTTAACTTGGTATTCCATGACTGATCACTTTCATCTCACTGAAACTGAGCGTAGGGGAAAGGTTTAGGGTCACAAAAGAGTTTATAATGTTTCCATGCTGTGTTTTCTTGTTCATACTGCCTCTTGTGACTAACATTTAATGATTGTTTCGACCACATGCAGCTCCCATTTTAGCTTAAAGAGGCTTCGGTGGGAGTTTTGTTATGTTCTCATTAAGGGATCTGAGGCTCAAAGGTGTAATTTTCATAAACCGTTGCATAATATAGGTACATTACAGATTCCTTCACACTGTAATTGAGATTAAAGACTATGCAGTGAGAAGTAAAACCAGCCAACCATATGTCGTTTACCTCAAATCGGCTGGCGGGGTGCAGCGGGACCGCTGTGGGACTGTCCTCCTCCGTAATGCCGTCACTGGTGTCGCTGTGCGTCGCCTCGTCGTGGCTGAAGCTGCGTCCAATCATCCGGCGCTCTTCGAAGTCGGCCGCGCTGCTCTCGCTCGTGTCGCTGCATACACTGTTCTCTCGGCTGCGTGACTTGAGGATGGACTTTCTGGGGATGAGTTCGCCGTTCTTCACATCCACAAACAACCTGACAAAAACAACAGACCCGTTTCAGCAGTCAGAGCAGAGGGACCTGTAAACAGACCTCATAACTGTAATCTGTTTTTTTTTTTTTTTTTTTTTAAATTGTGATATGTCTAAATTTAGTCAGTAAGAAATTCATAATGTCGGTAATTCAAAAATTGTGGTTTACTGTGTTGTTTTTACCTGTAAATGTCTGCTGGTGTTGTGATTTTGTGAAGTTCGTGATGGGAGTGTCCGTTATTGTGGCCATTTTTCTTTTTCCTCTTCGAGTGTTCCTTCTGCTCTTTCCTTTCACTGAACTTCAGTGTGGTGTTTTTTCCTGTGTTTATCCTCACCTGAAGCAAAAGACAGAGACAGGGTAAAGAGAAAGTCGCCAAAACGGAATTTAACTGCGGAATTTGAAAAAGTCATTTATCCCTCTGACCTTCTTAGGTTCGACAGTGTGAGAGAAAAAGATGGTAGGCAAACAGCTGCCTTCCTCATCGTCTTCTTCCTCTCTCCTGTCTACGCTGGGTGGCGCTTTACTGTGGGGCACGGAGGTCCAGCTGGGCTTCAGACTCAGTCCATTTACCGGAGGTGCAGCATCTCCCTCCTTCTCCTCTTCTGAGGAGGAGGATGTGTCCTCACCATTCACGTCTGCATTATAAGATAATCTGGAGAAAAACATTTCCATGAGATGTTTTAATTTTTCCACGTTAGAAAACATGCAATTATTCCTCCTGCTAAGAAAACACCCTGGGTGTGTTCATCTACCTGTCCTGCTCGTCCTGTAGCTCCTCCAGTTTCTCAAGTTCATCCAATCGAGCCCACAGCTCCTCCTCAGTCACGACGCCTTTTTGGCTCCCTCCATTTCTGCCCTCTCCCTCATTCTCCTCATCCTCCTCTTTTAGATCCAACACGCTGTCCAACTTGGGCTTAGACTTAGGTTTGTGAGCTATTCTTTGCTTTCCTGTAAAAGCAGACAAGATGGGAAAGAAACTCCTGAACCTTTTTGTTTTTAAGCCTAAATGTCAATCTGAGTTTGGTGCAGAATTAAACAATGGGTTAAAGGCTTTCTTTGCTTTCTCATAAGCCAAGATGTACAAGCAAAATGAGGGCAGAAGAAAGGCTGACAAAGATACCTTTGGTGACAGCAGCGTCAATGTTTCTGGCGTCTTCTCTAATGTCAACATAGTCTCCTTTACTCTAAAGAAGAAGAAAAGTCAACACATCTGTCCCATTTATGCCTTACGCAATATCTTATCTGCGAGACGACTTGGAGTAATGCAACATACATCTGAGATGGTTTCCAAATCCTCTGCAAACCCAACTCTGGCTTCAAAGTCTTTCATCGTCTTTGACAGATCATCTAGTTCACTCTTCACATCTGCAGAAAACAGGTGCATTATCATTAAAATGTGCATTCAGAGAGTCGGAGGCAGACTGATAAAACCCAATGTGCAAAAACTGGCTGCAGGCTAACAACAGATTTACATAAAACACTGAATGCAACAATGACAACCAGCTGCTAAGGAGTTAAAAATCCTGAACAAGTTGGGGGGAAAAAATTGAAAAATGATGACACAAACAGTTCATAATATCTTCTGCCCTGAATACTACTCCGGATCATTAAATCTTGACAACAATTAAGCCCTTTTACTAATAGCAGCAGAGGGCCCTTGTTTCCATGGCGATCGGGAGCCCCTCCAGTCATTGCATCAACTGGAAGTGAGGAAAGGTCAAACACAGAAGGCCTGACAACTCAGCCGCTGTCTGACACATTTCAGCTAGCTATGTTTGTATTACAGCACTTAGCTCTGTAATAGCGGGGTGGGCAGGGTCAGGAGATAGGAGGGGGGGGGGGGGGGGGCAGACGGCTGCGGATGGGCTGTGGCAGCACATTTCTGCTTCACTAAACACTCTAATAATGTTCACATCAGAGATCGTTACTTGGGCCCATTTGACTTGATATGAGATTTTCAGCCCTAGAATGAACAGCAGGGAAAACACGGGCACAAGTGTGGCTACACATAACCCGTATTCCAACTAACATTCCCTCTACAAAGATTTCTTGCGCTCGATCATACAATAATGTTTCATTTACAGGACCTGATTTGACCACAGGAGAGACAACTTGCAACAGAGGCAGTGACAGCGGTGATCTGTAACATGTGAATGCAAGAGCAGCACAGCAAATGAGGGATGCAAATGTGCCTTGCACCTTGCAACCCTTTAAAAACATGTGAAATAAAGTACCCTGGGTATGTCAAAAATCATGCATGCTCCAACATTTCAGTGCAGTTATTAGAGGCAGCATTACAGTTCACTAAACATACACCTGAAATACTTTACGAGTATCTGAAAAGTTTCTCCCAGAATCTTATGGTAAATAATGGTTCAGCTGAAAGTAAGTTTGTCACTTTAGTGCTCAGACTTCAGCGATCTAGACTTGATGCAGCAACACCCTCTGCTGGATGAAGAAGAGCAGTGTTGAGTGATCAGACACTAAAATCACACAATGCCGTCTTTTTGAGAGAGGACAACAAACAGTCTTTTCAAAAACAGGCTCACATTTCATCCTGTGATCGACAATCTTCTGAGCCTGCTTGGCAGAGCACTTGGCGAACCAGTTGTCACCGAGCAACGCCGTGACCTCGTTGGTGTGCACCAGCTTCCCAGGCATGAAGGCCAAGGGGCCAAACGGCACCTGTATATAGCACAGTGGATGGAAAAAGAGCAGAACGAAAAAGAAACCATTGAGATAAAGCAGGTGGCAGAATGTGGACATGAAAGTAGGAGAAAAGAAGAAATAAAACTTTCAGTGACAGCAGTCAAAAATATATATATTTTAGGGTCAGCTTCTGCAAAGTTAAAAATATCAACCGTTGATAAACTAAAAGCCATTTGCAACAGGAATTCATTTTAAAACTATCCCACAATGCACAAGTTGTGTGACTGTGTCTGTGTGTGTGTGTGTGTGTGTTTCCTGTGTATTTTAAACAAGGTAGGCCCTCACCATGATGTCATAAGACAGTTGATCTGGAAGAGTTTGAAGGCGGTCATTCAGGGCTTCATAGTCACCTGACACCTTCTTCCTGCAAAAGCATGGATTTACAATCATGTTAGGTCAACAACTATTAAAATAGATGTTCGTTTGTTTTTCCATTTGAAGCCATGACTCTCCTCTGAAGCCATTGCTGTCCAAATTGGTTTGTTTGGCTTATTTTGGGATGTTAAACAGAACAATGGGAAACAAACGACAGTTACGGAGTAATAAGGAAGTGCCCGCTTCCCTGTCAGGGGGAGAGGGGAGGCTTGGTTAACACAAGTGGCCTCACAGTGTCGCTGTTATTCATTTGTATCTATTTGCTGCTGGACAATTCAAAACTTCAGAGAAAATCATGACAACAAGAGTAACTGACAAAAAGCAGCTAACACTATACTCTAGTACTATACACTGTAATGAAATTGCAGATAAAAAGCACAATATGTACAGTTACTCTAAAAGTTTAAAGAAGCCTTTCACAGTTTTTTTTTATGTTTTGAGATTGCCTACTTTCCCCTGTGAAAGTCACAACACCAGTTTGTATAGTTTGTAAATGTCACACCTCTAGGAAGTTATGCGAAAGCCTTTTGCAACATAAACAAAGTGTGTTGTAGCCAGATGAAAGCAATGTGCTTTCAAAAGCTCCAATTATTGACTTTATCTCATAGATTTTCCTCACTGGCTGCTCTGTTGTGATCTGCTGGAATAGTTCTTTGTAAACTCAGACCTCGAGCAGGGCTTTTCAAGATTAAAATTCAAGCACTTTTCAAGCACTTTAAAAGGTACCTAAACCAAGAATTTCCAGACTCTTGATGCCTTTATCATCACATATAAATTGTTACTATAAATGCCAGGAGACAACAAACAAATAAGACGACGGGATCGTTTCATTTCAAATATTAAAAGATTTTGGTTTACATGAGTGATTGTGCAAATGAAACACCAGATTATGTTGAAAATCAACCATTTTTCAAGGAGTATATTAAAGCATATTCCTAACCTTGAAAACATAACGGTTCAAATTAAGCATTTTCCAGACTTTCAAGACTTTGTACGAACCCTGATTTACACAAGCTTTGCATTTGATAGAGCATTTTAATATGGTTGTTGACGTAAAGTTGTTGTATGCTGCTTGACATAAACATAAAACAAAGAGTGAGAAATTTGTATCATGAAAAATAAACTTTTCCACTTGTTTCAACCACTCGGTTTGACCAAGTGTGCTCGACCCCGTCTGGCCTCACAGCACTTGAATTCACATACTGGCGAGAACAATTTGACAGTGTTTTGTTGCTCTTTTTTTCCCCTTAAAAAGCCACCACTTAAGTAACTCGTATTAAGGGGCTTATTAGTCCACTGTTAAGATTAAAAGGTGGGCAGAACTATGTTGGGAATTACATAAGCTCACAGGACTCGATGTACCAATAAGAACGATAAATATGTCATTTGTCCACAGGAGAGTCAGAAAGATGTCAAGCACAGTCTGTAGACGCCCTCACAGTTCAGAGAAGAGCTCTAATCAGCCAAATAAGTGAAATCACCTGTGTGGGTGTACCATGGTTGGGATACTCATGACTGTTTTGCTCAACATTGAGATATGTTTTACTTATCTCTGAAGAAGCGTTTTATTGCCCTTAACCTGAGGGACAGCTGCCTTCATTTCCACATAATACTTAATAAAACTAACTTTCATCAAATCTACAAATCTTTCATTCTTCATGTGAAATCAGAGATAATCTTAGACCTCACTGCTGCTTTACTGCTACTACCTGTATTTGTAATCAATACTACTAAGAATACTGATGGTAACCCACGGCTTGCAATCAATGAAAATGAATTTACACTACAGTAAAGCTCCTACACGGTCGTGGTGCGCTCACACAGGTGTTTCCACTTAATCTGCCTGATTAGAACTCTTCTCAGGACTGAGTGTGTCTGTTCTTGACTGACGTCTCCCTCACTCTCCTGTCAGCTTTCTTGCGTCTGTTTGGGGCTGGACAACTAACGAACACTTTTATCGTTCAGAGCCCTATTTCAGGGAAGACATTTTTAACATGTCACAGTAGGAGAAGCGCAGGTGAAAATAATAAAATGACTGATGGCTGAATTCCATTTAGCTGCTTCGGTTTCAGGGTCCTCGTGTTGTGCATGCTGGCTCACTATCACTCTGGCTTAGGAGGACACTTGAATAGAACAGAGCCATTGTTAATGTTATCAGTAACACCTGTGCTTTTCCTACTATGCCCAGCCCCAACTTGAACCTGAGCCGAGGTCTAACGGAGCGGAACAGAATGGACTACAACTTTATTGTCCACAAAAGGTGGGAAACTGTCTTTGGCCCATCCGGCAGTTCATTAGACAATCTGACAGAATAACTGAAAACCACTGTGTGGGTGTGCAGGGCCTTTAAGGCTGCCTGTGTACTGAAAACGCTCCTCCTTGCTACTGCAACTGTGTTTGGGAATCAGGAATAAACAGGCTAATTACGGCATACTTGAAACAAATGCCTCTGATTGGTCAGTGAGTGTCTAATTTGTTGATTTTGACCGGAGCTGGCACTCTAAATGCAAAGCATCAATATTGCACAGAATCATGCTTGATTAATTGTGGAAGCCAAACTCAAGGTTATTATTCTAAAACAAAGTATGCAGCTCTAACATGGAGCTATACCAACTGTGTCTCAACTTAACACAGACTTCACTGAAAGAGAGGAGAGTGGATAATGACAGAAGCTCAATTTCTGGGTGAAATATCCATTTAATTTCATGTCAAAATTAGTTGTATTCATAGAAATGGATCACTCAGAGACAAGCAAGTGTAGAGCCATAAAATCTTGGCTGTGACTTACTCGGAGTTAGCAAGAGTTATGCAGAATAGAACATTTACCAAGTCAATTATCAGAATAATACTGAGCTTTTGCTTTGTGTGACATTAAGATATTGTATTGTGTACTCAAAAGCAAGCAAAAAATTAAAGAATGCTATCACCATTCAACTGTTGAAATAGTACATGGGACTTTCGTAATGCTTACCAGTGCTGAATCCGACTTTCACAGTCTTTCACCACCTGTTTTTAGGACAAATTATTTCAATATGAATCACGTTGAAAATCTATGCAACTTACACAGTCTTGTGTCGAGGATTTAATAGCGTAAAGGAGTTATGGTAAAGTGGCAAATTGGATTATTGCCACAAGCAGATTCCCAATTCATGCTAATACTATGCAAACACACAAATTATACATATTATTTCGTCACACACACACACACACACACACACACACACAGGGAAACAGACAAAATACCCAACCAGATCAAAGAAGCAAGAGAGGAAGACAAACACAGCTGTCAAAACGACATCCAAATGGCCAGGACATCTGCACAAACACTGTGATATATGGTGGTGCATACAGTTTATGTAAACCAACAGTTTCCAAAGTTTATTGCGGTCTCCATGAACACAAAATGAGAAATATTAGGATACTTTTAACATCAAATAGCCTAATCTGAATATTGGACAGGAAAAGGATGTGCTAGAAAAAAAGCCTAGTCTGATTACAGTTCCAACTTTCTCTTTATGCAGATTAAACTGATTGTACAGAAGTGAAACTTCTCAGCTCGTATTGTTATTAGCTTGTATGATCTTGGGACTTCCCGGCTGAATATCTAGATTTACTGGCTAAATCACCCACCGTTAGCTAGCTGATCGACAACTCATAAAGACGTTAAAAGTCAGTTTCTCAAAGTCTGGAGGAGGCCAACAAATCCGAGAAGCCCATAAGTAAAACTATCGAGCACAGAAGTGCAAAGAAACGAAACACTACCAGGCAAGTTTAACATGTGAGTGGCTGCAGGGAAGGAAGCTTCTCGAAAACGAACAGTCAAAACAACTGACTAATGTGACATATAGGTTAGTACAATTGGTGCACAAACGTCTAACGTTATATTTAATGTAAAAAGCACTTCAGCAGACCCACTCGTGGTTCAAAGACCCTTGCTGGTCCACCGCGTGGCCAGTAGCTGACTGTGGTTTGGCTAACGTTAGACGTTAGTTACTAGCCAGCAAAATATTTCGTATCAACTGCTTAAAATTACCTTCTGGTGTTCCTCTCGGAGCCTGATAACTCCGCCGAGATGCTCTATGTTCATTTTACCTTTTTCAGCCATTGTCAACCCACGTGCACAACAGGAATATGTGGTGTTTTGTGACCCCAAAACAAAGCTCAGGGGTTGTTGTGAGTCCTAAAGAAGTGTTTATGAATGCAGCAGCAGCTATTCCTGAGACCCGTTCTGCTCGTATTCATCAATGGGGCGGTGATAGTTATCCTCACTCTCGATAGTGATACCATTTCACACGCTCATTTCAAGATTTCTGCATGATTTCCAAAAAGATCCACGGTTTTAATATTCCCAAGATTAGCGAATATTCCTCGACACTCTCGCTGCGACGTGCACCTCGGTCCAACGTCTAGACACCAGAAATGACAACGGAACTTCCGGTCAAAATATTCAAATTAAAAGACCTCATTGGTATGTCGCTTTTTAGTCTAATAAAATACTAACTTAAAATTAAGAAAACACCTAGGAATGAACAATGATAAACCTGTTATTGAATTGGTAAATTAACAAAAAAGAATACCACACTAAAAATTAAATTACTTCATTACAAGTTAAACGTCTGCATTCAGAAATTTAGTTCAGTTCAGGATTCATCTGCTGGGGGGCTCCAGGATATAAATGGATTGCATGGGCCCCTATTAGTCCCCTGTTCCTCCCACTCTCTGTGCAATTTGTACAACATTCCTGCGCTGGAATATTACACAACCCCATGTTTGATGTGTGATCATTTGATTAAACAATAATTAAGGACTGAAGGTAATGAAGGTCTTAAAAACTATAGATTTTAACACAGGGTCCCTCTTCATGACAAGACCTCAAGATCAGGTAATGAAACAGGACCCACCATAAGCCCCTATCCCCATATTCCAACACAAAGTTACAACTAAGTAAATTACCACAAAACAAGTGTCACATAGTAAGCTCGGGGCTTCTGGGGCCCCTATGGACTCGGGGAAGTTGCCAGCTTTTACCAGATTGGCAATCAAGACTAGAGTAAATATTGTCAGCAAAATGTACTAAAAAGGTCAAAAGTAAAAATACTAATCATACAGAATGGTCAGTGTTAAATTATTGTTGTATTATGATGCTTTTATTGTATTGCTGCATGTCATTCTTATTGTTCATGCATTCATTAACCTACTGTGGAAGTAGCATTTTAATTTTGTATGTGGTCAAGGTGGAGTAATTCATTAATATACTCTTGGATAGTCTAATCTACAACAATGCACTGTGTTTTATAAACTGGTCACATTTTCTTTGTGTGTAAATTGTTAATATGCAGCATAACCAATACAGTTGTCAATAGCAATACAGTTAAACGTGCTTTCTCTCGCTTGCTGTCTGATCTTCAGTCCCGTTTCATACTTTTATTTTGAAGATACAACATTGTATTTTCCGTTTCCCAGCCACATGAAGCGAGCTTGACGCAGCTGTTCCTGTGTCTCCCGGTGTACTCTGGGTAAATGTGGACAATTGCACAAATGTAAACACTCAACATACTGTAGCGAGCTAAAATCCTGCTGCATTACCAACACACGGTAACACAGTGACAAGCACAACCATGTTTCAGAGATGTATCTATTAGAAAGTGTCAGTGAAGTTTACTTCCTCATGACATGGAGAATCTGCCTGTAGCTGCACAAACATCGTAGTTACAGATAATATTTAAACACACATATACATATAATAGCCCACATAGCTATTAATAGAGATAAATGAGCTCAGACAGGGCAATTGTGATGAACTAGTTTGGTTTCAGAAAATTAATCCACCCATGGTCCCAGCCCCCTTGTTGTTAAACGCTCATTGGCTGTCTTTGTTGCTTTTACTTGCTGTCGGAAATATCAATAATATCAGTTTATAGTGTCAAAGGGAAATTATGCACTGTGAAACAAGAATCAAGAATCCCTTAAAAACATCAAATAATCCATATTTTACCTCTTGTGTTTGGTATTGTAGCCAGAGGTTCCTTAATTTGGATTTGAAAAGGCAAAAACCACACTGCTTTAAAATATGTTCATTTGAAAAAACTCTTACAACAAATTAGGAAGAATTTAAGGGGTAGGCTACATGACTTTCCCCACAAATTACACATTAATTTGAAATATTTGACAAGTTTAAGACATTATTAATGGTTTAAGCGGGTCCTCCTCAATTAATTCTTAATTTACCCCTGAAAACACACACCTTAAGTTTAGTAGCCAGGTAAATAGGTTCATCAGCAAAAACAAAATGCCCAAAACAACACCTTAACAAAAGATCCCTTTATTAACAAATGAAGATTTATTTTGCTGCTATAGTATTATAATAACGAATTCTCTACTTCGTCTCAAAAACGGTAAAATAGTTGGGGGTTTTTAACAGTAAGTATGTGATGAGCTTTTTTTAGTGCCTTCCTTTTCAGAATTGGGCAAATGTCCCTGAACGCAGCATCATTGCTGCTCCCATCAGGCATTGCGGTCATAGTCATGCAAGCTCAGAAATCAGGAGTAACCGACTGATGGAGAACATAGTTGATATCATAATATCATAAGAATAAGCAAGTAGAATAAGTAAGTAGAAGGGGTAATATTGTGTAGAAAGGGGCTGTAAATGCCACACTGTGTAACGTTAGCTTATATCTTATGATGCTGTCTGATGCAATCAGCACTATTGCACTATCACACTCGTATCTGTAAGTTAGATAATAAGTAACATCAAATTAAATGACTGTGTGCCACAATATTTAACATATGCAGGACCGTGTTTAGTCCTGTATCTTTAAAACTGCATGGTGTCTGATGTGACTTTGTCAGTTGTTGATTTGTGAAGAGCTAACAACAAATACCTGTATCTGAAGTATTTTAGTTGACAGTATTTTCCTGATTTCTTATTCTATGCTTATTGTTCGACTGTTGAGTAGCTTAAAGTTCACAGTTCTGTCATGTCTCCTCCTAAAAATGTATAAATCTGATCCACAGTATGTGTCATCGAGTTGATGATGTCATGAAGCTGTGTTGTGAGTTATCTGCCAATCAGCAAATCCAGACCACAGTGAAAGGCTCAGGGAAGGGAGCAGCAGCAGCTGGGGGACTGGCCTTCGCTGGAGGGCTGGTCGGGGGTCCTCTTGGTATTGCAGTTGGTAAGTGGAAAAATGCAACAGTTCCTCTAACTTGTAGAAAAACATGTACAATCATCTTGACTAATTTGTAACTACTTGTATACTAAAATTCACCCCATATATAACATACAGTATTCACTGAGGCAAATGATTTATTGCTAACATATGTCGGTCTGCAGGACTGATCAATACTGATGCTAAATTTCACAATTTTGAAACCCTCTTCCCATGTAGGCGGTGCTGTTGGAGGCCTTCTGGGCTGCTGGCTGACCAGTGGGCAATTCAAACCACTTCCTCAGATCATAATGGAGCTCAGTCCTCAGCAGCAGCAGAAGCTTTATGGAGATCTTATGGCCATCCTGGGAGACATTCAGTGGACAGATTTGGCTCAGCTAACTGCTCTAGTGATGGGCAACGCCACTCTGAAGCAGCAGCTCACAGGCGCCCTTCTCGGGTACGTCACCAAGGAGCTCCAGGCACAGGTGCACTATGTGGATTAGTGTCTGTGGAGCTGATCCTGAGTCCTTGAAAATAATGTGAACTGTTTTATTGAAGCTGGAGAGACTCTTTATCAAAGGGGAAATGGCACAGACACCATCACAGTCCTGGTAACAGGTTACACTGGTTAATATGAGGTTAGCACATTATTGTGAATTAAAACAGCTGTATAACTGGATTAATTTATTATGGGAAGTGCACTTATCAGTTGAAGGAACAATTTATCCATTAAGCCTTAAATGGCACTGATAATCATGTCTGGTGTCAAAAGTTACTTTGAATTAAGGTCTGACTGAATGGTTCAGCTACAATGAAGTACTGTTTTCAATATTATAATTTCAGTAATATTTAAATACAAAAGATCATGCACTGAATGAGCGACAACTGTACAGTGTGAAATATTTTCATTTGATGTTAATTTATCAAGTTTAAGAGTAGGAATTTACCAGCATCTGTGTACAGTTTATTGTATTGCCATCACTGAGTCAATTCAAACCCTTTATTGCTTTAAATGATTACATCATTAAAAACAAAAGTTTGTGTATTTCACTGGTTCATACAGTTTTACATGGCACACTTTATTCTTCAGGATTAAATCTGACTGTAAACCAATTGTGCTTTCTGTTACTGGGTAGCTTTGAGACACTCCTTGCTACTGCCATTGCCGGTATAAAAGTGTCATCTCATCTGATCTCAATACAGTTCCTTCCAGTTGTTTAACACACTGACACACTCCCTAATCGGCTTACATCTTGCCGATACTTTTTCAGGCTGCCAGTGGCTTTTCTAGATCATCCCATCATCGTATCCAAATAATTTTGTTCCTCAGCCTCTTGTAGTTTGTATGTGAATGAGCACTTAAGACAACTCAACATTATGTAACCATGGAACAGGCCCCAACAGCCCCCTAAAAAAAAAAAGGTAGAAAAACAGAAAGCTACTGTCCAATCTGGCAAATAAAAAAAATTGCATCGTCCTCACTTTTATTCTGTTTGCAATCAATGGGACTATAGGTCTTAAGTACAAAATAGAACTCAGGCTAGTGAAACTCATTTTTTAGTGAAGCCTTTTTAAGATTTCGTTTCATTCACCTGTTTCAATTGTTGATTAGTTCTGCATTTTTGGATAGTTTTTCTCCTGTTTTTAGCGTTTTCTACCCTCAAATTTAGCCTGACATTAGCTCCATTTTGCTTCCTTTTTCATTGTGTAACTTTGGAACTTTTTGTGTTAGATAAAGTTATTTGCAAAATACTTAATGGTAAAAGTAGTGTGGAATGACAGAGATCCAAAGATGTCAAGCTAAATGATGAAGATCTATGGAAGGAAAAAAAACCCCTCACTTTTTGAGAGTGCAAAGATGAAATGACTAAATCATAGAGTTGGAAATGTTTCTTTATTAGTAAATACACACATTTTATGTCACCCCCAACTCTCACACAGAGCCATCTAAAAATACATATTACAGAGAGGAACTGAGACAGCTCCAGTATTTACCCCACCACCACTGTGTCATCATCTGGGAATTCATAGTAGGGAACCTCCAGGTTAAGAGGAGCAGGTCCCTTTCTTATTCTTCCCGAAGCATCATAGTGGGAGCCATGGCAAGGACAGTAGTAGCCGCCGTAGTCTCCAGCGTTGGCGATGGGCACACAACCCAGATGGGTGCACACACCGAGGACAATGACCCATTTGGGGTTAATCACTCTATCCTTGTCATGCTGGGGGTCACGCAGCTCCCCCATATTCACAGCCGTCTCTGTGGCGATTTCCTTCTCTGTGCGGTGACGGACAAACAGGGGCTTTCCTCTCCACTTGAAGGTCATGTTTTTGCCTTCGGGGATGTCGCTGAGCTTGATCTCAATCTGGGATAAGGCCAGGACATCTGCTGACGCGCTCATTGAGGAGACAAACTGGCTGACCACCGTCTTGGCTGCATAGACACCAACCACAGTGGTCGCTCCTGTGATGAGGTAAGAGAACGCCCTTCTTGCCTCACTGCTCCCCTGGGAGGACTGGTTAGGGTTAGTGACCTCAGGACGACGGTAGTCTGTAAAGTCAGGAATCTTGATATCTGTGTGGGCAAGGCGGATTCCTGCAGGAGCTGGAAATGAGACATGATGCAGTTTTCAAAAACAAAAGCAGCAGATCGGCAAATAGATGCATTCATGTGATCTTGGAAATTGGATAACTTCACTTTTAGCATGGTAAAGAAATGTTAGAAATTCAAATTGTGGATTAAATCAATACTGATTTATATACTGTATCCATAAGCATTTGTCTTTATAGATTACTGAAACCAAAGAAACCATTTTAAAAACATCATCATGTCAGTCTAAATCAGGATTTGAATGTTTCCCCACATACCATGAAGCACATCAGATCATGTCTAGATCTAGATCTCATGATACTGTCAGTATAGCTGCTACTAACAATTATGATTATCGATTAATGTGACGATTATTTTCTGGATTAACAGATCAAATCGTTCTCCAGAGCTGACATCTTCAAATTGCTTGTTTTGTCCGACCAACAGTCTATAATCTGAAGGTATTCAGGTTGCCATCATTGAAAACCAAGAAAACCCACATTTAAAAAGATGGAACCAATTAACATTTGGCATTTTGCTTTAAACAACTGCCTACACAATTACTCGATTATCAAAAATGTTGACGAATAATTTTCTGTCAATCACCTAATTGACAAATTGTTTAACTGAGGTAAACAAACCTGAACAAGATAATCACAGGAACTATCTATATTTTAATATTTTCATCTGCACTATAACCACTAATACACCGTATTCTTTGACCTAAGTATGCATTTCACCGTTGTTGGCGTCATGCCAATGCAAACCATTTTTAACCATGGTTACATACCGTACGTTTATTGTTGTTTACCACAAATGTATAGGGTCACAGATTAAGATTGATGTTATAGCAGAAACTGGTGGACAGCAGTGTTAAGGTCAGTCTGTTGAGCTCTTAACATCTCACTAGTCTATATTTGGTAAACCCGTTAAGACTTTTTATACATTCTTGACCCTGTCTGTCAGGTCACAGATTTCAGCTACAACACCTCGGCTATTTCCTACTAGCCACAGCAAGCTGTTAGCAGTAGCGTTAGTTTGCAGATAAGGACGGTAAAAAAAAAGATGCACCAAATTTACACGTTGTCTAACATGGAAATGATAACTAATCAGTAAGATGTCAGTATGTTAAGCTTTATCGTTACATCACGAAGCTCAATAACACTACCAACTCTGCCCAACGTTACTAGCCACACGTCCGTCTACGGCCTTACCAGCAGCAGGCACCAACTCCTTAGCTCCAGGGAACGCCAGACATTTAACTGTGTGTTTTGTTGCCTGCAAGTACGGGTAAAGAGCCCCGGGACGAGCGGCTATGGACATCATCTTTGCCCAAAATAAGAGACCTCCACCCCGCAGCTGGGGACACGACCTTGCGTTTACAAATCTTGAGTGCACCTCTCTAATCTGCTATACCAGAAACCCGCTCCGCCTTTAAACGTTCCGCATTACGTGAGGTCTGACCGTGTCAGCGAATATATCGCGCTATTATAGTTTTACAGTTATTGATTAATACCAAAATTACACTTATTATAATCAGCGTTGACATATGGGGATGTTTTAAAATCCAAAATGGTAAAAACCATACATAAATTGAAATAACGGCTAATTTGGTACAGGCATATCTCAAAGTAAGCTTTATCCAGGGGTCCTCGTGATGTAAACAAGGGTCCTTTCACAAAATATGGAGACGAGCTACACAATGGTAACCTGAGAGAGAAAAAAAGAAAGACAAGAAAAATGAAAATACCAAAAAGAAAACTATTCCTTCTAATTATTTTTGCGTATGTGGCATTTTCACTCTATGCTGCTTACAATGTCTTCTTCAGCACCAAAGTAATCTCCCGCGTTCACAGGGTGGTGAAGAAAGAGACAGGAGCACCCTCGGGTAATTTCACTTAACACAACCGTTATCTAGCCCCAGATAAGCTGTCTACAATTTTCATAAATTGACAGTTAGAAACTCGTTTCTTTTTGATTGCAGATAAAGGAAATGCATTCCCATAAGCTGAATGGAAATTGTGTTGTTTTGTAGGTGGTGTCAGAGACGGCGGTGCTGCTCCATTTTTAGCGGATGATTGGAATCCGTGGGAGGATGAACAGGTGGAGTACAACTCTGCTCTGATCAAAAAGAGAGAGGCTTTCAAACAGCACCTGGGTCGAATTGATAAGAACAAACCCAAAAGATACAGGGTTCAAATCTGGGGGAAAGCTGCCATAGGTAAGCCACGGTATTATGAGATGTAATTAATCTGTCACAGCCTGCAGAGAAGGTCTGTGTTGTGATGTGATAGTACAGAACCTTTTTAACAGTTGTTTTCATAAATTGAATTAGATCAAATCTGAAAATGTGTTTTTCAAGTCCTGTGATTGATGATTTACTTTGACTTCTGATTGTTTCAACTTTAAAAAATATGCCTTTTTAGTTTAGCATTTTTCTAAAGTTTAAGGTATCATTTACTCATGTACATTTACATAGTAGAACAGAATCTTATTCCTCACTGAGGCAGAGGGGCAAGAAATACAGGATGTGAGCAATACAACATTAGAAATGGACAGTACAGTCCAAGTGTCATGTATAAAAATTATAAATACAACTGCACATAATGTAAAAGCTTTATAAATAACTACCAACTTAGAATAGTGTGATGAAAAACGTCATCAAGTCTAACAGCGGAGGAAAAAAGCTCTGGTGCATTCTGGCCTCATGTTAGTAGCCCCTGCAGAGTAGCCATCATTTTTAACTCTTATTGTTAAATCTCACACAACTTAGATGATGGGAACAACCAAAACACTTTTTAAATTCTGATGTATGTATGTGGTGAGGATATGGAGAAGTTGAATACATATTAAAAATAATGTATATTATTGAAATGTATTAAATTCATAATTAAACATATTAAATTAATGTGTTAAATATAATAGAGAATCTGGATGTTGTTCTTACATTACAGTTTGCAGTGTAATTGCAGAGGGCAGGAAGACACTTTGGTGATGAAGGTGAACAGTGTTTAGACAGGGAAAATTGTATTTTGCATATTCTTTAAACAATGAAATAGATCCTAAAACAAAACATAATAATAATGTAATCAATGTTAATAAGCAAAAATCTAAGAAATCTTAATGTTCTTAATGTCCAGAATAAAAAGTAAAGTAGATGTAGTAGCAGATTAATCATATTGGTGTAGCTCAAAGTGTAAATTATTGTCAACCAGCAAATATCAGACGAACACACACCGAATGAAACTGTTTCTCAAACTTGTTTTTAAGAGTTTTCAATAATCTCTCTAACTCATAATTCTTCCTTCTTGCATTAGAGAGAGGGATACAGCGTTGATGGTCTCTGTGAGAAAATTATATCATTCTATTTACCATTTGGAATTATTATTAAGGCTTCAAACGTAAACATTTATTCATCAAAAACAGTTATAGTAAGCTTTATTTGTTTTTTTTAGTTAGTTTATTTCCCTCCCCTTTGCTGCTAGGTACATTTTTTACATGCTTCCATATTTCTTGAGTCATTAAGTTAAACTGGGGCCCAATCTTGATAATACCAGGAGTGTCCACATACATAGATGGCGCTACAAACTACATAAAGCTGATTTATACGTTGCTGCAGAAGCCTGTGGCAATTGTACAGAATGGCACTGCACACATTGGCATTTTGACTCTGGTAGCAAATTGCATTGAACTCTTCTTTTCTCCTCAGGGCTTTACCTTTGGGAACATATTTTAGATGGACCTCTCAACCCGACTGACAAGGTAGCACAATGGAGAGAGGGAGAGCTGCAGTCAGGAAAGATTGATTTCAGGTAACAAGTCAAAGATGGGATATTTAAAAACTGTGAAAACCCAAGCATATAGTCTGCTTTTTTGAGAAATACACCACATCATGTAATAACCATTTAATGAGACAGAACTATCAAATTGACTTCCTCCCTCTCCTCTTGCCTCTCCATCTTTAGTTTCTACACAGGTCCTGCTGTGGTCCAGGGTCATGTCCCTCTGGAAATGAACAGCCTGGTTCTGGTTCTGAACGGCCGCGAGCAGCAGAAGGTCTCTTACTCCACTCGGTGGCTGGAGCATGTCCAAGCTCTGGTACAGTCCCACACAGTGTCACATGTGGCCGTGGTCCTGCTGGGCAATGAGCACTGCAACAACAACTGGATCGGCCCGTACTTAAAGAGAAATGGTGGCTTTGTGGAGCTGCTGTTTCTAGTGTACGACAGCCCCTGGGTCAACGACAAGGATGTCTTCCAGTGGCCTCTTGGTGTCGCCACGTATGTCTTTTCTTAGTTGTCCTACGTGTGCGTGTTTACATCATTAGTGCTCAATATCAGTACATTAAACTGTGGAGGTTGTCTTTTTAAATGAATAACATTGTCTAACATGTTGCTCTGTTTTGCTTGTCTCTGTGCAGATACAGGCAGTTTCCTATGATCAGGCCTAATGCCCAACTGATCACCTCCAACAGGCCATACCTCTGCAATTTCCTTGGAACCGTTTACAAAAATTCCTCCAGGGAAACTCTGATGCAGGTGCTGAAACAATCTGGCCTGAATAAGGAATGCTTCACCACTGCCAGGGAGAAGTAAGTCATTATTCAGTTGTTGAGTCATTGTTTAGGACTGCTATGGAGGAGTAAAGCTTTTTTGCGTGTTTGGCCATTTTAAATGTAGAATTTATCTTGTTTTTTGGACTTATTGAATTATAAATGGAGTTGAGGTGAGATATCTACAACATGAATTGCATATTTATTACAGTAGCTTAAACTCTGTTGGCTTAAGTATCCTCTCCCTCCTCCTTGCCTCAGGTGGCTCCCTCAGGAGACCGCAGACAGTCTGAGACACTATCAGACAGCTTTGGCCCAGAGCGAGCTCACTCTCTGCCCAGTCGGGATCAACACAGAGTGCTACCGCATCTACGAGGCCTGCTCTTATGGCTCAGTGCCCGTGGTGGAAGATGTACTGACACCTGGGACCTGTGCGGCCGGGCCCAGCTCCCCACTACATCTGCTCAAAGCTGCGGGAGCGCCCTTCATCTTCATCAGTGACTGGAAAGAACTGCCGGCCATCTTGGAGAGGGAGTGGGGGATGAGCCAGGAGCAGAGGGTGGACAGGAGGAGGAGGCTGTTGGAGTGGTACGCCAGCTTCCGTCAGCAGATGAAGGAGAGGTTCACTGAGGTCATCGAGGAGACTTTCTTCAAAAACGGCTGACTTTGGTGCTCAATTAACAAACCTTTAAAAGATAAACAGGGGTAGACGTTCAATATTGATTTAATTTATTTTGTGGTTTGTGGAGAAATGTGACATACTACTGGTGTAGTGTACCTGATTATGTTCAGTGTAATATTCCTGTGCAGGTTAAACCATTTATTTATGTAGTAAAGTTGTAAATCTGCCATTACTAGTCAGTAAAGGGCCCATGACATTACTGTATATTTATCATCTTAATGTTTACAGTGGTGGAATGTCCAAATGATAAACTGCCTTTGCATTTTAAGGTCCGTATGTTATTTCAGCTGTGTTTTATATCTCGGTTTGTATGCACTTAATATTGTGATTTTTAGGAAACACTAAACAGTGTAGAATGAGAAAATGATGTGGTTTTAGGCCGTTTGAAAATGGTACATGGAGCTATTTTGTATTGTGAGCAGCTTGAAAATGGATGTTGGCGCTGTGGCATGTGTCGCTTTTCTGATCAAAACATAACAAAAACATTTCGTCTTTGTTCTATTTATTTCAGTGCAGTCCTGCATGGATTGTTTTTTTTAAGAAAGTGCAATAAAATAAATTGGAGTGTTGTCCTGAAGAGAAATCAGTGGATGTGCTCGTCCTGTGCTTTTACTTTTTCCTGCAGATGGCGCTGTGGACCAGTTGATTTTCACTGGATGCAATGATCTCAGTTGAAATGAAAGGCAAAAGCTTTTTGAAGTTGGGCAAAAATGAAGGGGAAAAACTTCAACTTTTGACTTTGCCAAATTATAACAGATCAAGTAATATAATGGCGCAAAATAAAGGTAGTATGTTGTAACTTTGTTTTAGAGGCTTTAACTTGGACTACGACAAATAATGTATTTACTGTCTTTGGAATATTCAATTTGTAACAACAATAAAATGTATGTATGATATACTACCTTTAGGGACACACCTATATTAGCTGTAGCCTATATGAGTGCATGGGTGTAGCTAGGAAATATGGGGCCCCGAGCGTATTTTAACTGGGCCCTCTGCAGCTGTGGGCCCCTATACATACACCTTTTATTCCCCCTTGTACAGCACTGGATGTCTGTATATCTGAAAATGATATATCTATCTTTCTTTTGATTAAATAAGGGCAAAAGTAACTGCAAATCCTTAATGTCTTAATGTTATGTGAATTCACCTGAAATACCACATTTAAGCCTGGGTATTTGTTACGAAATAAAAACACTTTACATATAATGTTTTTATTACATATAACACTAAGGAAAACCAATGCGTATAAATTGCAGAAGCCCTGAGTCACACTGGATGTTATATTTTGCTCGTACAGCTGACTAATATGGACAAATAAAACAAGCCATCAGATTTGGGAGCAGGATGTGTCAGTCCACTGGTGTCCACTAGCTGTATGTGGGTGCAGATCCCTCCCTCTTCTTCCTCTCCTTTCCCTGCCGGGCTCCAGCAGCTGCTGTGTGCTGCAGTCGGCCTGCCCTGTCTGCCTCTGAGCCTGCTGGGAGTTGGAGGGAGAAACCGTCGAGGGAGAGCGAGCAGGGGGGAAGTGTGTGTGCTGGTCCCAGACTGGAAACCACTACCTAAAAAGCACACACACACACGCGCGATTCAGGACTTTAAAGCCCTCCGGACGGATTGTTGGCACTACTTTACAGAGAGCTGTGAAAAGCCGCCACGGAGACCCTGAAACTTGCGTGATTGTTTTTTCTTCTTCTTCTGTGGTAGCAGCAGTGCTGTTGCGCCGCGCGGACTGCTCTGATACTTGCGTGGATCCATTGGTTGGAGCAGGATTGCGCATTGGCCCTGCTGTATATCCACTGCTAATCCAGAGGGAAGAGGGACAATGAAGAACTAAACGTTTTCTTCTCGCTCCAAGTCGAGCTTGTTGCAGACTTAAAATCCTTTCCAAAGTGTCATTTTGTCTCGCGCTTCTTCTTTTCTGCCGCGTTCATTTTTCTCGTCCTGTGTGCGGGATGCGTCGGCTGCTGTAGGATCCCGCTTGTTGACAAACAGTTTTTACAAGAAGTTTACAACAAGCTTCGGACACAAGAAGAGAGAAAATGTCCACGCCGAGGTTCAAAAAGGATAAAGAAATCATCGCAGATTACGAGAGTCAAGTCAAAGGTAAGAGAGGGTGAATGTTTCGCTTGTTGCAGCCGCTGGAAGACTAATTGGGACCAGGCTAACGTTAGATCACCACTACCTGCATGTGAGTCATAGCCAGTGATGTGGTGTGTTTAATTTTTAAAAAAGGTTGGCAAAATGTGACCTCCTATTGGTGGTTACCGCAAGGCAAACAAGCACACGTTTAACCAGAACATCCAATCTTCATGTAACTTAGATTTCTGTTAAATTACTTACAGGCCTGGTACAATTGAATGGTAGTTATGTCAGCATTACAAGGACGTGAAGTTAATTAGCAAAATAAAAAACTTGGTAATTTAGTTCAGGAGGAAGCTTTTTAGCCTTTTGTTCTTTCGTTTTGCACGTGAAAGCCACTGAAAGTGCTCAGCAGATTCACCATAGGAGAGATCACTATCTTTCACAGGTATGGCCTATCAAGTAATCTGTTTTAAATGTTCAGGTTGTATGTCCATTCAGGTTGCAACCTTTATCTGCTGAAACTCATTTTTACTACTTCTTGGTCTGGTGCATTTTATTATGTTGACGTGTTTAACAACCCGTTACTATCAAGGTTACTCACTGAGCTTTTCTCAGTTGGTGTGAGACTTTTTACCGCATTGTTCCCACAGCATTACAGCATGAAGACAGGAAGAGCACAGGTTCAGGCAGCACACCTGCATGAGGATTCAGTGTGGTGCTCAGGGGCACTTCAGAAGAGATGGTTGCTTGCCTTTTTTAATTATTCTATACCCTCTCAGTTTCCAGCTTAATGTCACAAGCCCACACACTCACTCCAGAGCATAAAACTGCTTTTTTCTCTGATTTAGGTAGGTGATTTAGAGGTGTGCAAGACACCGTAATGGTGCCACCCTAACTTATTTTGTATCCTTAAAGCCCCCCCCATGCATGCAGAGCAGAGGTATATTCCCAGACAGACCAGCACAGAAAAGAGGCAGTTGCTGCTCCAGGGTAACCATGGGGATTTGGCCCCCAGCCAATCAGCTCTGTTCTTCAGCGGCGTTAGCATGCTGAAATACCACCTATTCACGTCCCCATGTACAACCTTAAATCCAGAGGAGGGGGGGAGGTTAGAGCGGGGGTAGAGTGGAGAAGGGACCAGTGCTGCTTGAGGAATTAAAAGACTGCATGAGGTTGAGCACAAGCTCTCATTTGCAAGGAATGTTCAGCACCCTTTCTTCTCCCTGCGAGGATGACTAAGGGCTTTCAGCCTATAATAGCGGATGATGCACAGTCATAGGGGATGCTGAACAAGAGATGACGAAGCCTCCTATTTGTCAAGCAGAACCCAGCGGGGTAATAACAACAACCTGATGCTGCTGAGAATAGCTGTTGCTTAATAGGACCACCGGAGCCCCAGTAAATCAGTGTTAAGGTGTATTGTATTGTTTTCTTGAAGATGCAGAATTAAATTCTGAGGGTAATGCACTGAGGCTTGTCATGCATTGTAAATACTCCTGTGAGGGTTTTTTTTTCTTCTTTACAGGAACATCACAGGTAGTGCCTGGCTATTTGCATAAAGTACTGTACTTGTTCTTTTTGCATTGCAAATAGCCTGCGAGTATTCAATCTGAGAGTTGCTTTATTTATTATTATTCAAATTTATTTTTTGGACAAAGACATATTTGAGGATGTATGAGGATCATCTTTTGTTAGATTTAGCATTGACAATATATCACACTCTTTCTGTCTTTATACAACCTCCACTCAGTGGAATTAACCACGGAGAGACTTTGTTACATATTTTCACGACATACTGTATTATCCCTGCAAAACTTATATGTTTATGCTTGATGTCCTGCATAACAATGAGAGTCTTTAGTAGGTCAGATGACTCCTGCAAATGCAGACCCTGTTTGTTTTGGAATAATAGCTGCCAGGCTCTTTGGGATATGAGTAGTTGGTAGTGGAAGAAAATGCATTCAGTCAACATTAAGTATTCTGTTTTAGAGCAGCTCTGATTTTGCAGCTGTAAAGCCTTTTTATGAGGTAGAAGTTTGCAGTGATAATGAGTGGAATCACATCTGCAGTGTAGCTGTGATGGCCAGAGGCAGATTCTGGTGAACAGACATTGATTACTCAAGAAGCAGAACAACAAGCAGCTCAGAAAACAGCCGGAGCTGATGCTTGATCTTTTAGCCCGCATCCTCTCTGTCTCGCAGTTTAAAAATTTGTTTTAATTCTCACAATATTTCGACAAGTATCTGGCGGCCAGTTTTGCCTCATCTTACGAAACCACATTGATCTGTAGCCTGAAGCCCTCTGTCCCCATTTTGACAAATTACACGTGCACTGTGGTCGTTTGCCACTATCCGGCAGTAATGCAGATTTACACCAACAATTCCCATTTCTTTCTGAGAAGCATCATTTTTATACCCATGCATTTTCAGTATTTTCCAAAGCCATGACAGTAACAGTGTGCTGAGTGGCATTGTTATTCAAGTCAGTAGATGTGAGGTATTTTAATGTAGTTTTCTATGGTGACTGTCTGTCTGAAAGCCTCCCTACGATGGCTGACACTACTGTTCTCAGGCCCGACTTGTCATTCAGCTGACATTCCCTTAAGTACCCCTCAGCTTTTTTTTTTAACCCTCCCACAGATGAAATGTAAATGGATGTCATTTTGGCAATTCAAGGAAATTATCCTTTTATTGAAAGAGCTGTGTAGCATGGGGATTTAATTTTTGCTAATTGCTAAAATCGGCATCTACATCAAGAGCCAGCTTGTTTTGGAAAAACAAAAACATTAAGAAGATTGGGTTAAGACAGTGGAATTTGTTTGGGCTTTATGGCGCACATCGGTTGCAGTCAATTGAAGTCATTTTAAGAAGGCTGGGGAAAGGCTGTGGGTACATTGGCATTCTCTGTGGGCCTCTGTTTCTGTGGCCTGGTGGATCAGGGCATATCCGTGTTTTCTCTTGGGCAAAGTGTTGGTTTGATGTCAGACCGTGGCTTGCTGTTTGTTGCCTGGGGGTCGTGACTCCGATGAAAGGACCTCTCGAGCCTCTGTCAGGGGTCCTCTCCCAGATCATCATAAAGGCTGCCCCCTTTAACCTGCCTTCACTGCTGTTTGAAATCAGAGCCCTGCCCCTCTGCATACTCAAAGAGAGAGGTCTGCCCATGTTTGTATGCAGGGGGATTAAAGGCAGGAAACTGCTCTGAGGTGGTATGGTCTTGATTATCTTTCAAATGAATGGGATTTGTCTTGTGGTTAGAAGTCATTAGTTTATTTACATTAGTAATAGTGGGAGTTAATGTTGTCCAATTGCATGGCAGAGGATGAGCATGTATGTGTTGATCACTGTCCATTACACATTGCACACATATGTGACATCTGGATCATGCAGTCAAAATTGTAATTTAGCTTTAAATCGGTCTTTCATGGTGTGTCACCAGACCAGTGTGGTGTGCTGAAGCTGCCTTCTCTTTATTTAGAAAGGGTCTTCAGGCACATCTTTCTTAAAATTTAAATAGTCTTATAATAGTCTTTGCTTTGGGTACAAGCCCATCTTTATGAATAGATACACTTTGATTATGAAAATTACAACAGCTGTCAGACTCCTGTGTCCTTATGTCACCTTTGCCTTCTTGATTAGTAAATATTGTCATTGTGAGTTTGGGAGCGTGAGCAGACCTGAAGCCAGCTGTCACTATAACCTGACCTTTTGTCACGGTCAAATTTTGTCCCATTAAATCACACCGTGCTGCAGCCACATGATGGAGTGCCTCTCTCTGCATGTAAAGTCATCCAGGAATCTCTTGGGGAAAATAGGATACCTGAAGGTGAATGGAAACTTGGAAGATTTTGCTATCGTGGGCCCATGAATGTTGCATGTGATATTGGACTATAAATATACAAAAGGCTCTAATTTACCTTAACTTTCCTCCACTTTTCTTGCTGTAGTAATCTAAAACGCCTCAATATGCTATCTCTATGAGCAGATGTTGCCATTATGGCACTAAAACAAACTATTTTACACTTCCTGTAGCAGTGAAGTTGTAGCTAATACTCCATAGTGGATACTGGCTGATCTGTGATGCTCCGTCCTAACAGCTTCTCAGAGGTGTTGATGGAGGTTAGAGGTTGAAAGACTAACGGAATCCCGACGCCCCCTGGAGCACTTCTTCACAACATCACACACCCATCCACACACTTACCATCCGTTTTTACTACCCCCCCTCCTTCTATAACTGTGTGTGTCTGTGGTGTGTTTCCACCCAGTGGTATGGCATTGGGTGTGGCATTGGTGTGTGTTTTGTGCATGAGCGTGCGTTTGCATGGGTGGGTGAATGGTTATTGACAGCACCATCTGTGGCCACTCACCCTTTTTGCAGTTTTAATAAACTCTGCAGAGCACAAGCAGGGCTTCACTTTCCCTGCTGTGCTTTTCAATGTAGCCACAAAGGCCACCAGGACACCACCTCCCCCTAACAAAAAAAAAAAAAATCCAAACCAACCCCTATCCATGCCCCTGCATCACTAAACCAAACAAAAAGACAAGTGGTACTGTTGCAAGTGATGACAAAACAAGAAGTGTATTGTGTCCAGTTGTAACTGACACTGTTTAATTACATTTCTTCCCAGAAAGGATCAAGTCAAACCCACGTACTGTTCTTTTGACTAAGTTGCTGCACGTGCCATGTTCTGCTGCTAGTCCCCCCCACCCTCTCTGTTGGTGGTGTCGGGGCAATAGAGAAGAATCTCTGTGTGGGACTGGAGTGCCTGGTAATGAGCTGGATGAGATTCAGTGTGTAGCTGTCCTGCATTAGCTAATAGGGGGTGCAGAGTGTTAATGGAATTGGACCATGCTTAGAGAAAGTAAAACAGAGGAATAATTAAAACTGAGGGGGGAAAAAGTGAAATAAAAGGGAGAGTTGAAGGGGGATTTGGAGAGATTTTGGCAACTTTCTAGACAACGTTAATTCCTATGAACCTCTGCTGGGGCCCAGCAGATGGACAGACAGGAAGGCAGACAGACACAGTTTGACCATCAGGACATGCTGCTGTCTGCCACCCAGTAGGGCTGGATTAGGGGGAAGGAGATTGGGGGATGGGGAGGAGGTCAGTGCAGGAATAAGTGAAGGCGGAGGTCATAAGCTCTGACTTCGTTGACTTGTTTTAATCTGCGTCTGTGTGTGTGTTCAGTCGATTCATCTACCGAATGTAAGCCGTTTATGTGTTAAGCGGTGGCGGGAGCTTTTTTAAGATGTAGGAGTGTAAACATGCTTTAAGTGAAGTCTCTTGCTGGTTCTTATTTCCTGCATTCAATTAAACAATGTGACATCTGCCACTTTGGCTTCTTCTTTTCTCTGTCAAAGCTTTGACTGGTCACGGCAATCTGTTCACAAGATGTGGCTTGCTGCTTGGCTCAGGTGTCTCCAGTCTCATCAACCTTTCTGGGAACTGAAGCTGAGCTTTATAGGGTCCCAACTAAAGTCCTCCATCCACTCCCACTGGCAAAGCCTCACTATGCTCAAGATGTTACCTCAGCTCTATACGGGACTGCTCCTGGTTACATTTACTTTGGATTTATTTATAGGTGAATACTTTTTTCCCCCTGGAACTCTGAACAAATAAGCTCTTTGTAAAGAGCTTAATTTCTATGTGATGTAAACCAATGAGTCATTGAGTCAACAGATCAACTACTGATGTGCTCAGAGAGGAGTGTCATAAGCGGATGTCACACTGCTTGTACACCTACCTCCACTAATTTGATTATGACCCAAGTAAGGCACTTCTCTGATTATTCCAACAGGCATGTTAACACTTTAATCAGGTTATCCTACTTGCAATTGTAATTGTAGTAAGCATAACTAAATAGACATTGGTGTTCTTATCAGTCTTTTGAATTACAATCGGCATGTGTACAGCATAATCTGGTTTCTGTCTACATTGTGATTTTTCGCATGTGCCACAAAGTTCACGGCATAAAATGGATACAGTACAATGCAAAAGGATATCTAGCAGTGGTGGAAAAATGTATCCAATATTTTTGGGAAACAGCAACAAGGCGGAAGTCCACGTTTTTATATTCATATTTCATATTAGCCTGCAGATTACCACATAACCCTCCAGAGTTTTCTTGTAAACAAAGACTGGAGAAAATGTAAAATCCGTATTTAAACTACTACTGTAATCTGGGTATCTACAGTACTTGGTTGTGCGCATGCAGTGCAGGGATAGGATACATTCTTAAAGGAAAACTGCAGTTTATTGCAGGTCGCCGTTTTAACTAGATTTCAGCAGTTACTTTGTTAAGTACAATATCATCATAACCGATGGAACCGGAGCCGGACTTATGGAAATAAACCCAACTTGTTATAAACTTCTAAGAAATGGGCTAATTTTAGTGCCAGACTGAGAACGTTTCCCTCTTTGTTCCACCTTTCTGTCTAAAATGAGACAAGGTTCTGTGTAATATTTTGACTTCCTTAGAGCAGCGAGACATAAACAATCCCAAACCAAAAGTGATAAGAAATGCCTTATTTAAAAACTGAAAGATGCACAGTCTCTTAGGAACAACTGAAGTGCCTTATCTGATCCTGGGCCTTCACTTGTGCCTGTATATCTCTCTACTTCCGACAGCCTTCAGCTGGCAGGCTTCCCAGCCTTCCTGAAATAATGCAATTCAAAACAATCAAATGTTTGGCAGGAATGACAACCAGGCGGCTTTTATTGTGCTGACAAGTCAAACCTCGTCTGCGTTCATCAAATGGCTAGTCATATTTCCTGCACCTGACAAAGACGGGCCAGATTACTTTAGCGACTTGGAGAAAGACTTGTAGGAAAATGCTTTTTCTTATATCATTCCCACTGTATGCCCGAATTAGTATATACTAAACGTATTGATATATGTCAGTAGTTTGCAATTTTGTCCAACTCCCCAGTGTTTCTGCAACAAAAGTTCACATTGGAGGAATGCTCCTAAAATTAAAATTTCCAATCAATTTTAATTTCTGCATAAATACTCTAATTCTGAGCCCAGGTCAGACTAAATCAATCCCTGATGTCAACAATCCAAAGCTGTCTTCTCATGCAGACCAGTCCAGACCACAATTTATTGCAAATTGCATATAACTTTTTACCTCAGTAACCACACACATAACACAAAAAACTCTCAAAGATTCTTCTGGGTCTGATAAGTGGGAGGCATAAAATGCAATTTACATGAGGTGTAAAGTTTCACACAGTGTTTCTCCAAAACAATTCCTCCCTCCCCCCTCTGTCGTAAACTGTCTTTCCCATCCACCCATAACACTGATGAACAGAAGTTTAATTTACTGATCACGGAACTCCTCCTGCTCCCCTCCCCCCCCCTTTTTCCTTTCTTCTACCTTGACCTCGTGACCTGAGGGGAGCAGGCTTCGAGCTAGCTGCCCTCCTAATCAATAGCCAGAGACCACCCCTCGAGGCACGGCTGCCATGTTGGGCTGCTGCCCTGAGGAGAAGTTTGAGAGGGATGTAGTGTTATAAAAAGAAGCGGTCAATGAAATGTCAACTAAAGTCTTCGTCCCCTTTTGTGTCTGTAAGCTTGATTGACTATAGCTTAAAGCCAAGAAGCCAACCCTGTCTTTTATTTGAAAATATAATGCAGTCTCCCAAAATGTCTACACTGTTTTATGTGGTCACCTCTCCCTCTGTCTCTGGTTCCCTCAGCGCACTCAGTCTGTTTTTAGTTGTGCAGAGAGGACTCGGAAACAGTTTCCCATGGTCTCAGCTCTTAGTTTATCAGCCTCACAATAAAGGCTCATTGTGGCTTGCAGCAGGAGGAGGCCCGAGCCGAGTGTGCAGCCATTGCTGGTGTCTGAGCAGCCACAGGCAGGTCTTGTGAGTTCTGGCCTGAACTCTCCTCCACCCTCCCCCCGAGATGGAAACTGGAGCCATAGCTGCGGTTCCAGCCACGGATATGTGGGGTGCTTGGAAATTTAAAAAAAAGAGCCATTTACAGATAAAGATCTGTCAGCCATGTTCCTCCGCTGCTCACTGTGTCCCTCTGCCAGTGGTCACACATGGAGAAAGTCTCAGTCCTCCTTTGGCTGTGTTCTGTCCCTTCTCACTCACTCAGTTTCCAAGCTTCAAAGAGTTTCTTCATGGCTAACATCTAATGTTAAACTGTAAAATAAACTAAAGGTGAGTGTTGAACATGAAGTTATGTATTTATAGTTTTTTTTTTTTTTAATCTTTTGAAGCCCTGAAAACTCTCCTAGCTCTCCTAGTTGGTCAGCCGTTTCCATAAATAACACAATTATTTCATTGTCATGAGACCTCATATCATGCGGTTATTATGCAATAGATGAAATAGCTGATATCTCTTTGTATCTTCTTCTTGCCCGTGGTTTACAGTCAGATGAAAGAAAAAAAATCCAACTGAGTCATCAACTATTTCTAGCACACTTACACATTTACGCACACAGCGGACTAATTCATGCTAGAAGTTGATAAGTAAAAGGCCCCTGCTGGCGGCCGTCTGTCCAGGACAACCTGACCCTCTGGTCACCAAACCACTGACCTCTGCTCCTTGACCTGAATCCTCGGACCACAGCTCTGCCAACTTCAGTTAGATGGGTGTGCCTGTCGTGCTGACCGCAGGGATTGTGGGTGCTCCTTGGCCATTCAAAGGAGTAATTAATGAGTTTTCAATCCCATGTTTTTCAGTTAGAGATTTACATTTTGCAACTTAACTGCAAAGTAACTTGTAACCGGCAAACCTGTTCCTGGAAATTAGAGCTCTTTTCTTTTGACCAAATTCTTCCAGGAAATATGGAGCCACAGGAACTAAACAAGAAAAAGAAAGAGCTTAATTTCTGCTTGTTTTTTTTGTCCCACCACATCTTCACACCGTGAAGGTTAAATAAAATAAAAAAAATAGTCTGATAACGTATTAAAAGATGCAGATGATCGTTTTGTTCTTTGTATTCACTGTGGCACAACTCTGATGTTTGGATGAGCGTAATGAATGGAAACAATCTGCAAATTAAGATTTGTTTCTTGTGTTCACTCGCCAGCTCTCTAGATTACTGCTTCCTCTCTCCCATTCGTGCATGCTCTCATCTCGTTAGCAAATGCACACACTCTCTCTCTTTCTCTTTAAACTAGTCAGGAAGCCGACGGCATAACTTTGTTTTAAACGTCAATAATCATTACAAGTCCATTCCCCGTCCTAATATTCATACCAGTGGCAACCGAAACTAAATTTAGTCCCTGGTTTCTCCGCTTGAAATGAATGTAAAGTTTCTAATGGTTCCTGGGCGGCAGGAAAAGTTCCTACTGTGGCCATTAGTGTTTCTCCACAGTAGAGTGAGAGACTGGTTTTTAGCATAACAAAGTCATTTAAAGCTTCTGTTTACCACATTTCCATCTACTAATTGTTTTTAATGATGTCTATATGAGGAAACCCAGTAAAGGAACCAGCCTGGCAGAGCTCGGTAGCACTGCAAGTAGCAAGGATGAAGTGGAGCACATTGCTCTCTGCAAGACGTCCCTGCAGACTCCTGACAGCCCATTTTATTATAGTTTAATAGGAGTGGCATGAGCTGCAAAGCAAAGTTAGTTTTTTAGATCAGACTGGTCTGGAAATAGAACGAGCATGATACTGTCCTGGTTTGCCCCTTTTCTCATAACCCCAAGTAGAGCAAAGCATATCTTACACAAATGGTCTTGAAGAAAATAGTATAGAGGACACTTTTTATCTCCTCCTTAATTATAGATTGTGATCTGCTCATCTGAGCAGGATGACGGAAATTGCTGAAGCACCATTATAGGGGGAATAAGATTGTTTTGAACAATTCAAAAATGTCAGCGCAGTTTGTGTGTGTCTGCATACACTTGCTCAGTCAGCTGCCCAGCATGGACACAGACACTGTGGACATGCCTCATATATCTTACTTTTTAATCAGGCAGTGTGGAGGAAGCTACCGTCTCCCCTGGGGTTCTGTGATTTGTCCTGGTTAATGGCGTGTCACAGGGGTGTGATGCATGGCAACCTGGCTGGGTCTGTGGCACATGCATGACTGCACAGTGGGCGCGCACACACACACACACATACACACACACGAAAGGATGGCCTCTAACTCCCGGCTCTGTGGGAGACAGAAAAGAGAAAGCCCCAGTCTTGCTCGCTATAGTGTAGAGAAACAAAGAGCAGTGAAAGCTGATCTGTCTGTTCTTTTCTTCTTCCTCCCTCTTTGTCCCTCGCTCTCGCACTCTGAGCAGCTGCCCTAAGGTCGATCACATTCTGTGGCCGCGCTCGGCTCAGATCTCACGTGGTAATCCGAAAGCATTGGTGTGGCGTTGCCCCCTGCAGGCAAAACTGGCGTCCGATTTCACCTGTCCAGTCTTGTCAAGTTTGTGTTCATGCAGGCAAGATGACAAAAGCTTTTAATGAGATATTCTGACGGACATTTTTTCGGTGGAAGACATGTCATCTCAGTGCCTGAGAGCCAGACTGAGAGCCTGCTCTCAGAGTCAGCCGCTGGTACTTAGAAAAGTGGGAGAGGATTGGCAGTTAAAGCCTCCCTGAGGCTAGGTCGGAGGAGATAACCGCGTGTAACTCTCTGTCACTTCCTCCATATTGGCTTCCACTATAATTATCTGGAAATTAGGTCTTTGTGAAGCCTCATTCTCTCGTCCTCTCTCTACGTGTGTGTGTGTGTGTGTGTGTGTGTGTTGGAGCTAAGCATGTTAGCCTGTCTTGGCCTTTGGTGTCCTGTGAGGAAGGGTGCTGTGGGGGGTGTCACTGTGGACTTCCTCATTCTCCACGGCTTGGCTTTCACCGCACATGCTTTGTGAGAAATCAATCCCTGCTGGCTGGGACTGTGACAAGGGGCCTGATTGGGCCTCAGGCTACAGTGCGGGATGCGGCGAGGGCGCTCAGTCTGAAACCTGAGTAAGGTGAAAGATTAGGATGTGATTTGAATCACAGCTACGTCTTTTCCAGCAATGCTGGACACAGGGAAAAGACCTAAAATGATCAAACTACACACATTATGGTTATAATGCTTACTAAGTAACTGACATAAAACAAAAAAGCAGCAAAATATAGGATATGTGATCTTGTGTGTGTGTGTGCACACACAAATCCCCTGTTTATATTTAAACAGGCTTTCCAGTGATGTCAGATATTTTGTCATTTACTCAGGCCTGGAAAATTACAGTTTAGAGATGACAATGGCTTAACATAGAAACAAAAGAAAAGCAAAGCTCAACATATAGCAGACACAAATATGGGTGAATGTCAGCATTGTTCATTTATTCATTAAATTTTTGCTATTTCATTGTATTTGTCAAGTTATTCCTGTCTCACAAAAAAAAAGCTACATATTGTAGCTATAAGCTAAATAAGACTAAGAGTCTGTAGCCATGCTAGCAGCTCTGTGAGGCTGTACTTAGGCACAGCGGTGAGCTAAATGCTAACATCAGCACGCTAACATGCTCACATTGGCAATGTAAATATGCTGATGTTTAGCAGGTATAATGTTTACCAGCTTAGTTTAGCGTGATAGCATGCTAACACTTCTAATCAGCTAATCAGCCCTAAACACAAAGTACAGCTGAGGCTGATGGGAATGTCATTAGTTTAGCTGGTATTTGGTCATAAAAATGAAAGCTTTGACCTGATGATAGTGCTATCCAATAGTTGTCAAGACATTTCACTAAAATCCAAAAATGTCTATCTTATGGAGACGCTAGAGGAAACGTCAAGAATTTCATTGCAATCCATCCAATAGGTGCTGAGATATCTCAGTCTGAGCCACGTCGCTAACATGGCTAAAATGTATTTGGACATGATTCGGCCACTCCTAGTAAACAGTAAATTTAAGTTTTGGGAAAAAACTGTTGTACAACAACTGAGAGTTTCCCTTGAGAAATTTTCTCTGTTGCTCGTGTGTTTAGTGTGTAGTCCTCTGACATAAGCATGTAATTATCCTGCTTTTTCTGCTCCCCCTTCTTCTTAAGATTCCTTTGTCAGGTGAGGGTCTCTAAGGTTGATCTTAAGGTTTGGGAAGAGCAATGTGGAGCAAATATTTATCCATGCCTCAGTTTAAACCACCAAACTCAACTGCACTGCAGTGAGCTGTCTCGATCAAGGCAGCCTCATTATTATGCCCTTGCAGTGCGGCTTTGGCCTTACAGATGTTGTTGCATCAGACTGAGAGCAAAAAAAAAAAAAGAATCCTCAAGTACAGCATAGCATTAAATTCTCCCTCTTTTTTTAAGGTTTGCTTTGAGCTGTCAGTTTGGTTAGTTGCAGCTCAAGAAGCATGGGGCTCCACTTAATATTTTGTTCGATTCTTGGAACGTTTGAAACTTGCATGATAATAAAATGATGATGATTGTAGGCTTAAGATGGTCCCTCTTTCTTGGGCTGTGATGATTCATTCACAGCTCTTAAACAGCCATTAAAAATGCATGTGTGCATATTTGGTTGAAACTCTGAAGTGTATCAGATCAGCATAATTATATGTCTTTGAATTTAGATTATGCTTTTGCTTTGAAGTTTGGCTCTTGGCAAAATTTCAGTGGCGTTCCTGTGGCTGTAGGAAGAGACCCTCCACAAATGTCTGTGCTGGTGGAAATAAGCTTGAATATACAGTTTCATTAGTTCTTTCAGTTTTCATTTAATGTCAACATCGGCAATAGTGCCTTTTAAAGTCAACAAAATATCTGTTCATTTTCTTGTGAACCAGTGTTATGTATCCATTTGTCCATAATATCATTATTCACATCAGTTAATCAGATTTTGCTTTGTGCACAAGTGGACTCACTCCCAGGGGAGTCCTTTCCTCTTGTGTATGGGAAATGATTCTTCTCCCAGCTTAAACCCCCTAGCTCTTAGGCAAAGTCCCCCCTCCACTATCCTCCACCTGCCCTTAATTCTCTACCCTCAATCTTCAATCCCAGCTTTAGCTCACCCTTCCATGCACCTCATTACTCTAACCCCCAACCGGCCCCTCTTATAGCCTTAACCCCTGTGCCCTCAATCCCCAGCCTGTGACCAGCCACACTGAAGGCCAAAGTCGTATTGATGCTCTCAGGTCTCAGGTCTTTATGTATAGAGGTCATTTGTGAGTCTCCTTAGTTTGTGATCAGGCCCGGTTTAGTTTGGTTCCAACTTCTTGCACATTTACAGGACTTTTTGTTAGCATTGTAGACTTTAAAAAACAGTTGATCTGTATATAATCAAACTACAGAGCAAATTCAACCAAGAACAAACTTAAACAGACCAAACTAATTTCTTGCATGGGAATTATAATAATGCAATCACAGAATCACTTCACCCCTTTTTAATCAAACTGAAGCACAGTGTCGTCACCAAGCATACCCCACAATGGAGGGAGATGGCTAAATGAAGAATGTAGGAGGCAGACTCCATCTGACTCATCTGGCTTCAGGGATCTTGGCTCCAGCTCTCCCATTCTCCTCATGGGACGGCAGCTGTCCAGATCCGTCAGGTGTGTGATCTGCCTTTACTCTGATCCCCATGTCCCACTGAGGTGAAGTCATCCACTGTGCACAGAGATGACCACGTAACTCTGACTTGAGTAACCGCCCTGGGAACCAATGTATAAATAGTTTTCAGTTTAGCAGTTCAGATTTAATTAAATACATTTTGAGAAATCTATTAATGTTCCTCAGTGTACTAATATGATCTGTGGCAGTTTGCTCATTATAATCTCAATAAATGTATTCTCATTCAGACATCTCAAACACTCTGAGGAGTTTAATGAAGACGGTATATTTTAGTACAGTTGAAAGACAGCTCTTGTATCACTCTGCCCTTCCTGCCAGAGATCAGACTCCACATTCCCCAAAGTGAGTATGTTTACATGAGGCTGAAGCCATCTCCACGAGTGGATTATTTCAGCTGTCACAACTCTGAGCACCAGGTGGGAAAAGATGAACAGTTTTTTTTTTTCCTCAGAGGGGGGAAGTTTCTGCTTCTTGTACAATGTTTTCAGCACATCCACACTACAGAAAAGTTTAAAATAGGAGGTTGAATGCCTTTTGGTTGTAAATACTGGAGTTCTCTTCCCCTGTCCCTGTTGCCACTCAAAGCTAGACCAGAGCTGGTAGCTGGCTACGGTTTTATCTTTATGCCATCTCTTTGTATTTTCCCAGAGTCAGTTGATGTCACTGTACTTGTGATACATGTATGTGTGCTTCAAATAAATCCACTCCATTACTCTGGAACTTCTTTCTTGAACTGCAAAAACCCTTTTGGTCAAATGTTCCATCATTTATTGACGCAAAGATTGAAAAGATGACAGATGGGAGTATACAGACAGAGACAGACAAATAACACACACACATCACATCACATCACTAAACAAACATTAATGCATCCAATTAACATTCACAAGGCTACCACACAAGGCTCTGTGTGCTACTTAGAGTCTAATTTAAAGGCATTACCCTGGTAATCAATACTGCCTGTGTGTAGACACAGTGGGGTTTGTAAAAGTATTTTTAGAGAAGGCTGAATGGGCATATGTGTCTGTGCGTGGTGTGTGCATAGAAGGCGCATAATAGTACAAACTTTCAGCTGTGCTTTGTCTCAGCCAGCTGCTCCTTTTACAGATAAGACAAGTTATCCATCTTTTCTGACCTTGAAAGTAGCCTCGTCTCTTTTAAACTTGTCCCATGAAGTTCTGGATAGGAGGAGACTGGAGCTGATGAAAGTCTTCTTCATGGGATCCATCTTTGTGTTTTATTTAGAAAATGCATGTCTTAAATTTCATTTGGGGACATTTTCTTTTCCAAAACCTTTGTTTGAAGTGGGAGACGAGCAAGATGAGGAAAAGAGGGACAAGAGAATCTACTAAAGCAATCCTCAGATTCACAGATTAGCTAAAAGAGAGCAACAGATGGAAGCTTTTGTGTACAATTGAGAAAAGACTCCATTGTTTGTTGAGGCGTGAACATTGACATGTGCAGTCCTTCTAACTTTCTGTTGAACTCTTTCCCACCAATGAAACTTTCTGTCCTTTGCAAATAGACTGAAACATCGTGCATCGTCCTTCTTGTCTGAGAATTTACTAGAGCCCTCAGTCCTCAGCCCTCTTCTCCAACACTTTTTCAACTAATAACCAGCCTTGTACCATTTCTGCCGTCTCTCTCTCTGTTTCTCTTGATCCCTCTTTCTCCCCAGTGGGCTTGCAGCACATGTCCTTGCCTCTGGAATTACAGGCCTGGTCTTGAATAGTAGGGTTGTTCCTCCTCGGTCCCTCCAGCTCCTCTGCTGGCTTAACCCTATCAAAGGCCCAGAAACCACACATCCTGCGAGGTGCTGTTTTTTGTGGCGGGGCGAGGGGAGGGGCGCAGCGAGGGGTGGTCAGTAACGAGAAGGAAAACACATGAGCGGAGGATGATGTTTTTCTTTGCTGTTTAGTGGATACAGTACAAATCATGAAGGAATGGCTGATGTTTCCCGTGTGGGTTTTTGCTCTGAATTCAGGGTATTTGTGCGCCCCTCTGATGTTGGCCCTAATGTACTCCACTGTACAAGTTTGAGGCTGGCCGCCGCTCTTTCCTTCTCTGGCACACACGTGCTGGCTGACCGTTTGCTCTCCTGAAGGGTGTCATCAATCATTGACCCAACCACAGAAAGAAATGAGGAGGAATCAAACAACATATCAGTTGAGATAAATCTTTTTCCTCCCTACTGTAGGAAAATAACCACATACACTTTGTATTTGACAGTTATTTTCTTTTCATTCACATTGACTGTTGTGACCTTTTTGGAAGAAATATGCTCCATATGTTAACATGTTTCATTTAAAGCAGTAGACTTAAAGTTTGCTGTGTGGACTAATTCAGAGGTATCCTTTTTTTTCTTAGCTACGCTAGCAGCATGGCTCTAGGGATGGCAGTGTCAGTCCGTCTCTGCCTGTCTGTCCACACATAACATATATTGGATGGATTGACATGAAATTTGGTACATGTATCCATGCTGCCCAGAGGGAGGATCCTAATGACTTTGGTGATTCCCTAGACTTTTAATCTAGTGCCACCAGCGGGTCAAAGTGTCACTTATACAATGAAATATCTCAACATCTATGGGTTGGATTGGCACAAAATTTGGTACAGACATTCGTGGTCCCAAAACAGTGTATCCTTATGACTGGTGATCCCCTGACTTTTCCTCTCAAGCAACCATGAGGTTGACATTTGACATTTTTGAAATGTTTCGACAACTATTGGTTGGATTATCATGAAACTTGAAACAGACACTCATGCTACCCTCAGGATGAATTGTAGAAACTTTGGCGACCCTCTCACTTTTCATCCAACGCCATCATCAGGTCAAATTTGATAACCTGAGGTTATTGAGCTAGTTGACAAATAATTTTCAGTTAATCAGCTGAAATATTGTAAACATTATATGTGCTAAAATTCAGAATGTTAGCATTGTCATTGTCAGGATCTTAGCCTGGGAACATAAGCATTTAGCTCAAAGCACCGCTGTGATGTGACTGTAGACTTTTAGTCTTGTTATCAAATTTTTATTTATATTAATATTTAACTTTTCTGTCACTCAGCAGTGAGGTATATCCTATACCTGTAGATGACGGATCATAAAAGGAGATTATGCAATTTCAGCAATAGCTTGGAACCATTTGGAAATACTGTTTTCATCCAGATGACCCCAGCTTAGACAGTGATAATGCAGGCTATGACTTCAGGACAAATCTTGATTAAAGCTCAAACCACTTGGAGCGTGTTAGTTGCTTTATTGCTGTCTTGTGTTGTTTGTGTTTTTGTTTGTGTTCTTAAAACCCAGGTTTGAACCTGCTCCTGCATTAACATATTTTTGAAGTTCACAGCCTCCCTTCATCTACTGATCTTTTCTTGGAGTCATTAAAAGATGGATTAAGCTAATCGCGGGCCAATCTTTTTGCGGGTATTTGTTTTCATTAAGTTTGGAAGATGAAACATTTGAGCATCAGAAGGAGAATGAAAAATAGCCCCTAGGTGCGTTTCCCCTTCCTCTGCTGCAGTAATATGTCATCCTCATTCATATTCATTTAAGAGAGCTGTCCACTAAGATTGCATTAAAGACCTCAACCTTTCTGAAGAGTCTGAAGGGACACATCGAGGCAGGTGTTTATGGAGATGGAGTGTGTAAAAAGGGGGACTGGGAGGCTTTAACAGAGATCTCTGTGAGGCTGGGACTAGTTTCTCTAAGCTCCTGAGCCAGCGGGCTGTTCTAAACCTGGATGTAGCAAGCACTCAACAATAAACCTGTTGCTTCTTAGTCTCTTGCATAGCATCCTTCATCATTTGCTTTTTTTTGTGCTTTGCTTTTCAGCAATATTAGATGGATCTGCTGCATGAGGCTCAGGCAAAACACTGAACTGAAGTAACTGAAGGGAGCTCCTTGGCTTTGAATGATGGGATATAGTTTTCACTGGGTCAAAGTTCATAGGAAGCTGAATGTGAACACACACACACACATGCACACACACAACTCGGCTGTAAAAAACATGATTATGCCTGTAGGTTGTGCAGTGTATGGCAACAAAATGGAAAGCCAGCCACATCAAATTAAGAAGTTGATGATCTGACTCCTTTATTGAGTTACCAAGTGCATTCTTCTTTTTTGTTGTATGTTGGCTGGGTGGTCCAGCTTTGTCAGTGACACCTCAGCTGTAGCTGTATACAGTCATCTTCTCTACCCCCCCCATACTTTCCTCTGGCCCAGCGGTGCCACAGTGTCCCGAGTGTGGGAACACGTTGTCAACCCAAGCTGGCAGCGGCACCAGCTGGCTCCGGGCCATGGATCCTGGTGTCCCTGCCCAGCTCTGGTGTCTCCACGCTGATGTGTGAGAAGACAGACAAAAGAACAGGCCTTTGAAAATAGAGGTGTACACACTGTGAAGAAAGGCAGATGTACAAACACATCGGGTGAATAAACAGCAGGACAGAGAGACAGACAGACAGATGGCATAGGAAGGCAGCTATGTAGATCGTCTGGATAGAGACAAACAGATGGAGGACAATAGATGCAGGTAGGCAAACAGGCTGACAGCGTGAAAACAAACATTCATACAATCAGGGATGCATCAGAGCATCAACCCATCCAGATTTGGTTTATTTTTGCAATAAAGTTCTATATTAAAGTACAAAAGTTAATGTCTTAAAAGTACTTCTTGTTTTTGCATGTGGTTGTTAATGTTTAAACACCAACTAAAATCATAGTTAATCTACATTTTTAGTGATAGAATGAGTTTATTACATTCACTGCTTTCAGCTTCTCAAATATGAGGATTTGGGCCTTTTTTTCTATCTATGTAAACAGAATATTTTGGGGTTTTGGACTATTGGGTCTATACACATTGTATTGCATAATCAAAAAACATAATAAATAGATAAAGCAATAATAAAAATAATCTGTGGTTGATGCACTACACATTATTATGCACCTTCATCTCATCTGAATTCAGTGCAGGTAAATTCACTGTAATGGAGACACCAACTAACTGACTAACTGACTTACAGACAGGAATAAGCAGCAGAGTTGGAGGGCAGACCTTGGCAGCTCTGAATGCCATCAGAGGCCGTTGACAAACCTGACCTGAAACTAAACTGTCCAGTGCGCAGTGGGGGGAGACGGGTGGAGGGCAGAGGTCAGGAGATACACGAGAGCGTCTGGAACTGATGGCAGGGAGCTTGTTGGTGTCAGAGCTGTCAAATTGATTCATCTCCCCCACTGAAAATGTCTCAGCAGTCTGCATACCTGCAGGTAATGCACTCAATCCCCATACAGGTGCACACACTGCCCCCTCTACCTGTGTGTGTGTGTGTGTGTGTGTGTGTGTGTGTGTGTGTTGAGAGTGTATGCAGGTGCGTGGGTGAAGAGCCACATTGTGTGACTATTCATTTATATGCTCTCTCTGTCTCTTTCTCTCCTTCCTGCCTCCTTGGGGCCCACGAGGAGGGAATATATCCACAGTCTCTTAGAAACAACCCTCAGGCCACATAACTGCTCTGCCATTCTTTAGGTTCACCTTTCAGAGTTTGTATTATTCAAGTCTCTGCCAGCATGCTTCGGTTTCCATTTGTTTACTGCGAGGGGAAGTAAATATTCCTATAGATGAAAGCGTGTGCGCCTCCGTTCCAGATGTTTCTCGTGTGACACCCTCTTTTAAAGGCATTTATCTCTTCAGCTGTCCGACCGCAGAATTTTCATAGTATTGTTACCCCAAACAAACATCCCAACTGTAAGAGCTGTAGGCCTGCCCAGCCAAGTCTTTTGCCTGAGGTTAGCTTTGTTGAGAATGAGAGGTTGCCTTGACATATGAGCTTTAGCCCCTTTATCTCTCCCATCACTAATATCTCCAAACAAAAGGACAAAGGCAGGCCAGATACAAGGCGAGGTGTCATTTTTCGTTTGGAAAAATAGAAAAAGTCTGCATGTCCAGTGTCGTTTTTTTAAACTCCAGTGTACGGACAGGCCTTTAAATTAAAACAAGCCTTTGCAGAGACTGGTTTTCAGTATACAGATTATCTACGTCTCTTTTTCTTTCTTTCACACACAAGCACCCACACTAGTCCCTTTAGGGCAGCAGACAGAGCAGCTGGGTATGGTCTAGAGATGAATGAGAAAAGCGGGTGAGGTCTGGCCAAGAGACTGAAAGAGATCAATGTATTTCTCACAGATTCCTGTTTGTCTGATGTTGAGCCACACAGATGTAACCGCTTCCCGTCTTTAGCATTACTTGTCCACATTCTTATCGTCCTCAGCATGAAGCATTAAAGCGAAGCAGCGTCTATCATTTTATCTCTCGTTCTGTTTGGGATACTGTGCCAAAAATCAATTTTTTTGAGTATCAAGTTCTCACTCCCTGCAGGCTTTAAAGGTGTCTCTGAAAAGTTTGTAGCTTGCTTCTTTGCAGAGGCCTGCAGCGGTGGTCTGCTTTGATTCACAGCAATTACAAAAGGATTCCACTGGTGACCCAGAGTTACAGCAAAAAAAAAGAAGAAAAAGCAAATTGTCCATGGAAACTTTTCAAAACAGCTTCTGTATAAAGGCCTTTTCACATACCAGTATTTAAAACATTTTTTCAAACATTTCACGAATCACTGCAATCAGTTGATTCACTCGTGTGGTACATTTGCACAAATTTCTCATGTTAAAATCAACTTTGGTGACCTTTGACACGTATTTTTGTGCTATTAACCAAAAGCAAGCCATTTTGACAGTGCTGACCTCTGAGGACGGACAGCTGGAGAGTCCAAAATGGAGGAAGCTGTTGTAGCTTATCAGCTGTGTTGCACCATTCACTTTTATTTAACCTTCTCTGTTAGAGTGTAAACTGCTCCACAAACGAGGAATGGTTTGCATACAGTTATAAGACAGGAGTCGATGATATAAATATGTGTTTTGAATAAATTGTGTGAACTCCTGTTAGCGACCAAGCTAACTAGCTTGCTAACTGCAAGGAAGGAAATATTTGGAGGGAGCATTTGGCTATGTTGTGGAGAAACTGAGTGTTGGGGAAATGCGGATCAAAAGCGGAGAAGTAGATTATACTAATGTGAAAAGTTTCTGTGGATGTTTTGAGACGCTTTGACACTACTCTTGAGTTGCAGTTGCAATCCATTGTTACTGTGTGCAGTTTCGGCTGGAAGGAGGAAGCTACAAACTTTTTAGAGCCACCTCTAACAGGTGAAGCATTCCTTTTTAAGAGTGTAAACATATGAACATGCATGCATATACCAACACACTAACACACAGAAGCAAACTTACACATACTCAAACCGACACACAAGCACACATCCAGCCACACAAATCTCAGCCAGTCCATCTGACCGACCAAACACACACCAGACTGGTGTCCAGATCAAACAGAATGTCTAGATGTTAACCAGCAGCTGAACAAACAGCTCTGTCTCTAAAGTGTGCTTACTTCTCCCAGCATTCAGCTCCTCACTCTTATTTTGTTTGGATCAAAACGATGGTCCTCACAGGCCACCGTAATGTCAGCGGTGATTGATCTCTCTCCTGCTCGCTGCAGGCCTCTCGTCTGTGGGGGCGTTGCCTTAGCAACCGTGGCTTTTTGGCTCATATGCCATTTGGCAGAGCTGAATATAATTGGCAGAGATTATTATATTTCACTTATTGAAATTACACATTTAAATATTACCTCATTAAATGGAACTGACATAGATTTAAGTGTTTATTTTGCTCAGTTAGAACTGTCTAGTCTAACATCTGTTTTTTGACTGCTGGACTGTATTGTGTTTGAACAGTAAGCACAGTTAGCTGCCATGGCTGAGCTGTTTCTGAATCAGACTGTAAAAAGCCCTCTTTGGGTCTGCCGCCCACAATGCTCCTGGGCCCGAGAGAAAACACAAGAACTCAAATCACAGCCACTACTGCATTTCCTGTGTGTGTGTGTTGGAATTGTTAAGAGAAGTAGCGTTTACGTGTGTGTGTGTCCATGTCAGAGGAAATCATCATTTACGTGAGCTAATAGCAGCTCATAGTCTTCTCCTCAGCAGTATGGATGTGGCAGCAGTGACCAACAAACAACGCTGCCAGTGCAGATAAGCTGCTGTAAAACACACCTCTTGTAAGTCCCTTTACATGGGTAGCACCATACTCCCATTGGACCATAAAATATCCCAAAGGACGTTGGTTCAGCTCAAAGTGTTTGAAAGAAGCAGAGGATTATGGGCCAGGCTCTTTTCCACTCTGATTTAACAGTCATTCTCTGGATCACAGTAGCCTACAGTACTTCCATTGGAACTCTCTCTGTGGTTTTGGAAGCTGCTAACATGTGAGTCAGATGTTGTAATGGGGCCCACATTGCCAGTTCTGTAATATCTTGAGATAAAATGCTTTAGTAAAGCTGGCAGTATGCTGTGCGTAGTTTGGCTGTGCTTTATGTGATCGGAGGGAATCTGTTCAGCCTTGTTGGCAAGTATGTATTACTTCAGAAAGACTGTACTATTCCTCAAGTCGTAACTGTGTCTCTGACAGATTTATTTCAACCAAACATGGGATTTGTCACCTTTTCAGTGCTTTATATGTTTTATGACAGACAGAGCGGGTATGACACATGTTGGTAAATAGAAGGAGACCTGGATATCAGTAATTTAACCTCAGTAATGATGTAATCTCACAGGAATCGGTGACACATTCCAGCAGTTGTGCCCAGATATAAGGTAGAGTGGGTGGTAAGGTCCAACAATGTCTGACATACCAAGCACATGATGAATTTCTTACTGGTCCCACCAATGTAATGAAGTCATTTACAAGTCCTCCTTCACAAGGATACCATGTGATTTCTATAGCTTTAGTCACTGCACTGTTTTTTACAAGTTTGTGTGTGACTGTCTGGGTCATGACTTGTTGGCTCTGTTGAGTCAGGATGTCAAACTTGTCCCATCTTGGAGACTGTTGAGGATGGTACAGCAAGCATGATACGGGGCAAGTGACCAGTGGCTTACAGGCCACCATTGGCTGAGGGGTTTGACTCGATGTTGTTTTTGAGTTTTCATAAAACGTGGTTAAAATGTTTCCGTTTATGTTCAAAATAATATTTAAAAAATTGTTTGTTGTCTTTTTACCACAGTACCATTGTGCTTGGTCTGCACCTCCATTATTATTGTCACTAAGCAACAAAAATGTAATACATGACAAAACAAAGGATAGAATATTGAACTGATGAAAGGTGACCGATTGATGAATGACCACTTGTTGACACAGCACAGTGTGCTTCTAGTAAATTCCTGGTTTGTTACATTTGTGTTACTCATTTTCAACTTTCAAGAGCAGTTGTGTTGTCTGCTCCTCTGATGATTCTGCTTGGTCTAATCATTTTGCTTTTTTTGCAACTTTTGTAGCCTACCGAAAAGCCATCGTCTACCTCCATTGGTCACAAGGCGCTTGTCAGTGCTCGTCGTAGCAGTCCCTCAAGTGTCTCCCCATTTGGTCCAGGGCCTGGCACGCCATGTGTTGGTAATAAAGCGCTCCATGGCAGCCTAGTGGAACAGTGCTGGTAAAGAGTCAGTCACCCTGCGGGCCTTTAGTTCACATCCATCTGCCTCTCGTTAATGGTGTGGCAGAGAAGGCAGAGAGAGCTTAAGGTGAAGAGAGAAGAAGACAGCCAGGAGGTTCAGAGTTACAGTAGTGTATTTTACATCTAGGTTTCAACATGCAACCAAAAGGAATGAGCCTCATAAGTTTTCATCAGTGGGAATCTCTTGAACACTGTGACTGTGTGGATTGTGCTGGTAGCTTCATTGGCACAGGTGTGTGCCATGTGTTTCCCTGTGTCCAACCTTATATATCCCACATTCCCATCTACAATCCTTCCTGCATGTTTCTACTCTTTAATATATAATCTAAACATGGCATTGTCACATGGTTTGCATTGATTATTCAAAGCGAATATCTTCTTTTGTCCTGGCACATTAATGTATTAACAACAACAGGGTATTCTTCACTGGCAGGAATGCAAATGAGTGTATAGTCCATTGTTTGAAAAGCTCCTAACAAAATGTGTACAGACATTGGAAGGTAAACCAAATCAAACAGACCCCTGGTTACAAGACAAAACCAACTCACTGTGTAGTGAGTCAGGCTGAATGGAAATTAGCAACGTGGTAGGCCCATCTTTTTTCCAGTCCAACTGCTTGGATGAAACTACTTTTTGTATAACTTTTGCCATATGGTATCCATATATCAAAGAAGCAAGAACATGAATGATAGCCCTGCTATAATTAAGTATGACAGTAGAGCCTTGTTGGATTATCAGAATACTCAAAAAATGTCAGAAGAAGACGTACTGTAGATACTCAGCTCCTTCTGGCATGTGATCCCACTCCAGCTGTAATTGAAAGCTTGTGCTCCGTTAAAAACTGATTGGCCATTTCGTAATTACCTTTGATGGTATTTATCCTGTCTTGTATCCAGCCTCCAGAAGAGGCAAGGACAACTCCCCCAGTCCCAAACCCTAGATCTCAAGCAGATGGTTGGGCTGGGTGCCCTCCTGCATCGTCCCTCCCCAGGCCTCAGCTGCTATTTCAGGTGCTGCTGATGAGCCACTCTGCATGTGGAAAGGCAGCCCTGGGACTGATGTGGTACGGCATGTCCCAGATAGCTGTTGGTGGAGACTGTAATCAACAAGGAGAAACTGTAGAAACTCTGAGAGTTTGTAGTCTTTTATGGCACCCATAGAGGAATATGTTGCTGCACTCAGCAAAAGTAACAGATGCTTTTTAGACAGATTGATTCATAGCTAGGTTAATTGGGAGCATCAGGGGAGAGCATGTTGTTGGGTTCAAGGGAGAAAGAAAAAAACTTAGCTCTGTGGCCCTCTGACAGTGGGTGAGTTGTTTTTACTGAAGCCCAGTTTCTCTCTCTGGAGGTCAACAGTGTGGGTCAGTACCCATCCTGCTTACAAGGCAGTTTCTTGACAATAGAACAGGCCTATCTGGCAAATCAGAAGCCATTCTGAACTGCAACTTTGGACATATTTGTCGACATGAATGTGGTTATGGGAAGTATGTGATGTGGCCTCCAAAGGAGCAATTGGATAACATCCAGTTCAGAAACAAAAGGGCTTTGGTCCAAACTGATCACCACAAAGACCAAACAGCGCTCTCTCATTGTCCATATCGACATCATGTGCATTCTGGGCCACAGTGGCTGGATGTCCATCAGTCAGCTGGAATTGTTGCTGACAACTTTATAGGCCCTGCTTTAATTCTGCAAGCCTCTATCCACTCATGTCAACATGTACCTGGTTATAAAAGCCTGTGGAGCTAGATAAGATTCGGCAACATTACACTGTTGTTTCTTTCTGTAACCTGTAACGTCATTTCTCAACACAGTGCACAGGTGCTCTCATCTCCCCTCAGCTCCCCAGTTTGAAAGGGATCACAGAGGGCTTTGATGCCCCCCCCCCACATACACACACACTCTCCCCACACCCAAATCCCTCGGCACAGAGGCCTCCACACGTGTTTACCATACAGATTACCTCAGAATGACAGGAATGCATCCTCTAATAGTAGAGGAACACTTGCTATGACAGTAAGATGGATCTAACTTGAGAAAAACTTTGGATTACAGTGGTTATATTTTTAAAGAAGTGCAAGGTCCCATCTGACAGTTTGCTGGTCATGTTAGTTTTGTCAGAAACCGGTCAGACAGCTGATATTGCTTGCGGCAGGGGATTCATATGAAGCATCAGTATGATCAAAGGGAGCTAAACATTAAAGTGGCTTAGTTATTCATTGCAAATATTTGCCTATGGGATTAGATGACGTCTCTTATGTAATTGTCAGATCATAACATAAGCTCATGTCCACATTAAGGAGGATAGACCTGACAATACTTTTTATATGTGAAAATTACTTGGTCCACGCTCTTTTTGGATCGTTTTTGTAATTGTTTTGGTTTTTTCAAAATTGTTTTACTCTATTTGGTTAGCAAATAAAACTATTGTGCATTACAACCATCACCTGGTGAGAGGTGAGACTGATTCCCCTAAGTTAAGGCTGAAACATGCCTCTTCTGTCTACACCTAGGCAAAAGTGCACAGAGGTCGTTCGGAGACGTTTGCATGGCTCTTACTCTTTTTTTTACTTGTCAGTACAGTACAACTTATGTAACATTGACGTATACTTTCTTCTGTTTCGAACCCGCCTCCTACAAGGACTTGGATCAACTAATCAGCTTGCTTCATGCGCATTTCCACATGACGCATTGTTGAGATTTGAGAGGTGTGCGCGTCAGCTCCTATGTGAGCCTCTGTGACCTACAGTTACCCACAACACCCCTCTTTGTGTAGGTTCGCGTTTATGCATCTACGGAGAAGCACAAGTCCAGCTTTGCTTTATTTGGCCTCTGTATCTTAAAGCTCCTAGTCCTGATACTATTATTGTGTTTGTATCATAGTCAGACAATTTATTCACACAATTTAGCTGTCCTCATTGACACACTGTATTTTTCAGTGTCTTACAAGTATACGTTGTGATCATGACTCATAAATGCTACCTATTATCCAAGATGAGCGGTAATTCCTGAGCGGCTGTAATGTAACCATTGATTAAATCCCTATTTTATGTTTGCAGATTCACCTGACAGCAGTAACAGAAAAACAGATAAATGACAACAGCTGTGTTGTGTGATTCACTATATTGAAATTCAAAATCAGCACTCAAAGTTGCCTTCTCAACATGTGGATGCAGGCATATGGAAAGCAGTTTTAAAAAGCATTGATTTCGGGTTGAAAAACACCAGCTTAGCTTAGAAAAAGAAAATGGTGCATTTTCAAATGTATCTGCCTTACTGTAGTCATGGCGCTGGTTGGCTCCCTTTTCATAGCGCATCCTAGTTTCAGGAAATGCCAAACCTGTAATTTCCTCTAACAGGTAGTTTGCCTTTTAACATTAATTGCTTCAAACTTCAACTTGGTGTTGCAGCTTCAATGGCCAATGTTTGACTCGGAAAATGAATGATTTAATGAGTTTCTGTGTGCAGCCATGAATGTAATTGTGTTAAATGATCCAGTACGCTCCTTTGTGTCAGTGCCATCGTAGCTTTGTTTTAATCCCCACATCCTCTGGAGATGGAAGCAATTGCAAGGTTTAACCATTCATCAAAAAGGCCTTTTGGACTTGAATGCAGTCACATTAAAAACCGACCTCCTTCTTAGTGCTCGTCATTGGTGGTCTCCCAGTTTTGTCAGAGGCCTTAGTGTTCTTGATGTTGAAGTTTTGAGTTCTTGATTGCAGGCAAGCCTCTGCTTTGCTGTTGAAATCCCATCGTCCACGTTAATGATGTTCGTGGTTCACTGTGGTTGAGAGTGTAACTGCTGTGATAAGCATTCATTCAGATTTAGTACTGCTCAAACACCTCCCCTGTGTCCCGTCTCTCTCTGTCTAAGTGGTTTATTTCCTTGTGAGTGCCAGACAGAAGGAGCTGCTACTTGGAAATGCAAAAAATAATCAACTGTTTGTAATAGACCCGATGTAAATCGTTAATTTATCAAGATTGTGAGAAGATTTAATGCTGATGAATGGAGCGGAGCGTTTTGGTAATTTGATTACTGCATTAAGGACACATGCCCATACATTCTCACACATACACACCCCTCTTTGACTGGACGCTTTCTAATTGAGTCAGCAGTTGATTGGCCATTAAGTAGCTTGATGTACTGAAGTATTGATGGTATACCATAAAGGCTCTTAGGGATCTTTTGGCATTTTTACAAAGGCATTTGTTTCCGTCTAATTGTCTTGTCAAATAGGTATCTTTGTTTCAGTCCACTTTACTTACATATTAACGAGAGTATTCATTAAGCAGCAGGTTGGCCAAACTCTTGGACAAGCATGCGTTTTCACTGTTGCGGTTCCCCTATCTCTGGTTTAGTTTAGTCTCTAGTTAAAGCTGAGTTTCTCATGGAAATAAACAGAAAGCATTTTCCTTTATCTTTATAGCTCATTAGGTGGTCAGATTGAGTGCTATTGCCACAAACAGGGAGGTAGACAATTACAAGAGCAACTGCACATGAAAAAGGATTTCTAATGTTGCAATAACTACGGCAAATCCCAATTACAGAGACTGCTACACAAGCAGATTATTACAGTAAGTTGGAAAGTGCATGCTGGAAGCAGCAAGTGTCAGCAGTGAAAGATGTTACAGTCATCAAAGGAGGAAAAATAGTCAGTGCCCAAATTACAGTCTATTGGCCACAAAAACAACCAAATTATTTTATGTGGCAGAGTCGAACCTCCCTGTCAGGGACTGACGGACACTCAATAGGACAGTTTCTGAACTATGAATAACCAAAAGCAAAACTGATACATTGCAGCATTCAGAAAGCTGATGATTGTGGCAGAGCTGCTATTCAGGACTGGCCTACATATGAAACTGTGCAGAACTGCATGACCTGCTGTAAGGAGCAAAAACTAGAAGACTGCAACATAACATAGTAAGATGGTTTAATGAGGAGAACTTGTTCATATGGGCAACATTTATATTACCATAGCATTTGAAGTGCAGACAATAATCTTTTGAAGGCTTAAGAAGACAGGGTTATACCTCCATTTAATATAGTGTTAATGGTCATTTCTCTGAAGCCCTTCCACTCATTTTGCTAAATAAACAGCTAACAGTTAAAGCACTGGTAATATTCCTCCACTGCACCAGGTTTATCAGGTTTATAAAGCGATAAATGCCCAAGAAAGCTGTGTTTAATTTGCAGCACAAGTATTCAAATGTTCCAAAATATGTCTGTATTTTAGGCAATGACAAAACGCGTAGTGCTCTGGTCACCATTTGTATTCCTGCATTTGTAGAGAAAACATCAAAACAAATTGAAAATTGCTGACATTAACTTGGAAGTAAAGATGCCTAACAGTTCTGTAAATTTCATAATGGAGAGATCATGGTGGCTGATCAACTAGTGATCCAGACAGCTGGGATCAGACTGACACCAATTTATAATTAATTAGGTCTGCGGTATACAGTATCTCCGTGGTTTACTAGCAGAAAGTATTGATACCTTCAACCCATACTGACTTCAGTCAGAATAATAGACACTATCAGACAAAATGTTGCTTGTGTGTATTCATGTAGTAGCCTATCCCAATCAATTCATCCTGTCCCGTTTTGGGACACTCACTGGCAGCTCCTTCTCCCACATTTTTTGTATAATGGACAGGTAATATGATTCATTTGAAGAAAACGGCTATATGTTATGGTGCAGACTCTTTTCTGTCTCAGTGTTTCCCATATACCAGGATGACACACAGCTAAATAAAACCAAGAGTGTATTCATAAACAATGGATAAAACACCTTTTATGACCTTTTTAAGAATCACCACATATCTAACTCAACCAGATCAGAGCTGCAGGTTTTGCCTCTTGAGTGATGGTCCGATATTCCGCTACATATATATGTCACTGAGGTTTGAAGCTTTTCTCAAAGGGTGGCAATAATACCCTCTGTTGAGTACCTGATCTTTATATATTAGTGTTTGCATTATCATTACCACATCAACTGGAAGTGGTGGACAATGCGATGCACATTGAACTTTGCCCTGAAACAATTTTCCTAGTCCTGTTCAGCTGATCTTATTACTGTTATTTTCCATATTCTGTCGCTGTGCCAAGAAACAGCCAGTAAGGCCTTACAAGCTGTTACCTTTTTTTAATAATGACACCCAGTCCAGTGAGTTGTACAAATAATTTGTGATGGCATGTTGCAGCCTTAGTGGGTTTTTTTTGCCTTTTAATATGAGGGATCACTCTGTGCCCCTCTTTATTGGTGTCCGCATGCCTCTAAATCACCTCATTAATCTGTTTCCTCTGCTGAAGATGTCTGGCCCAGGCTACCTTCCATTAGGAGAAATCCATTATACATGGCCCTGGCCAGAGAGGACGCACAGACGAAACAATTTCTGTGTAGCTGTGTGCGTGTATTTGTGTGTGTGTGTGTGTGTGTGTGTGTGTGTGTGTGTGTTATGTCCCAGTTGTCCTGTTGTCAAGGTTGTAAATTTAAATGAGGGGCGCTCTGACAGACGTGATTCCTCAGAAAGGACCTCAGAGGGTAATTTACCTGCACATACAACTTGTTTAACTGAGGCCTTCTGTCGCCCCTCTGCTTTCGTAAGTGGCTTGGATTTTCAGTCACAGGCACTGATGAGGGTGGCTGTGTGTGTTTGTGTGTGTTTGTGTGTGTGTGTGTGTGTGTGTGTGTGTGTATAGCCTGCTCTGTGCTGTAACTCTGGGTGTTATGGGAATCAGGTTCATTTCATCCTGGACTTATTTGCAGCCTTAATGAAACACCTGAGACCAGTTTTGCCAACCTCACATCTCTACAAGAACTCAGAAGGCCCACAACTGAGGGGTAATAAGCTGCATTGGGCTGTTCTGTAGTACTGATGTGTACATGTACTGTAATACTCATCTTGCTGATTCTTTGTCTTTTTTATACCAATCGATAGATTTTAGATGTATAATGTTTGCATGCTGATTTGTTTATCTGGGCTGTTGTTTTTAAATTTGAAGATCTGAAAGAGTGTAATTCTCCATTTGCAAGAGCTGTGATCATGTCGTAAAAGTTTTAAGAGGTAAACATCATTATAACTGATTATAACAGCCAAATTTAATCATCTGTGTGTCCATGAGTTGGCCAAACTAAAACATGACTTTTGTCTGGTTGTCTGGCTTTGTGTGCTGGTGTCTTTACTACACTACCTCCTCACTCAAAAGATGGTGTCTTCGTGAACAAATGACACAGTACATGATATTTCTACCATGCAGACCTAGAGTTGGTGTAGCTCTGATATTCTACATTTCTAGAATATATAAACCTCGTTCTCAGCCTTCAGGTTCTGGCTCCATCCTAATCTATTTGTTCTCTTCCTGTGTCTCCCTCAGAGATCCGGGCCCAGTTGGTGGAGCAGCAGAAATGTCTGGACCAGCAGACAGATATGAGGGTCCAGCTGCTGCAGGACCTCCAGGACTTCTTCAGGAAGAAGGCAGAGATTGAGATGGAATACTCCAGAAACCTGGAGAAACTGGCTGAACGCTTCATGGCAAAGACTCGCAGCACCAAGGATCACCAGCAGTACAAGTGAGAAGACGCTGTCTAAGTGTTTGTCTGTGCTCAATTTGTTTATGATGTTATCTGGGTTCATTTATGGGCCTGAGAATACTCTTTGATAATCAGAATGAGGGTTGTCATTCTTAGTCTGCTGGTCTAATTTATTTCTAAAAACAAAGGTTATTTTATTGTGGCAGCCAGATGGAAGTCATATTGGATTTCAATGTAATGTTGATCGGATCTTTATGTTCTAATGGGATTACTGTGCTAATGAGCTATATCACTCTGTTTGATATTCAAAGGCAGTCAAACAAGACTGAAAAAGCAGCTCAGTGGTTACATTTTATTTTCGTCTCTGTCATTTATCTTTCAATCATTCTCAAATTTCTTTATTGCAAATAGTACGTCATCTGAATTTCTGATGACTTTGTTGCTGCCCTATGTGCCAGCCGGCGAAATGGGAGTGACTGACTGACTGACTGAAATTCTAGTGCTCTCTTTTTCTTAGTCCTATCTTTACCTCTCCAGCATAGGCTTGCTTGCTATTTTAAAAATTCCAAAAAGGTTTTTCCCATTTACAACAAAGAAAATAAGTAAATTTGTTCTACAAAACACCTTTTTATTTAACAAAATATGCCAAACTTGTTAAGGCGTCAGTGTTTAATGTGTAACACAAGCAGCTGTACCAGAGCATTGCCTAAATAAAATACAGTCTAAAATGAGCAGTTATGATTTAAGTCGTGAAATATATGATAAACAAGAAAAAGAATTTGCCCAAGAATTCTCGAAACCTGACAGTTGTTGATACTTTTGTACTTCAGACATATTTCGGTCGATACTGAAATACAGCTTACTGAGAATAGACCGGTGTCACCGTGGCTCCGTCATTATGAAAAAGTATAAGAGAAGTGGAAGAAGAAGCTAAACCTTAGATTTAATTTGGTCTTTGTCTCATAGAGAGTTATCCTGGCTGTGGAGGTCTAATAAAAAGAGATTCTTTATCAAACCGTTTGTCACCTTTTCCTCTCTCTATCTGCCTCTTCTTTCTCTGTCTGCCTCCCTCACCTCTCTCCCTCTGTCTTCACGATGCATCACAGTTTGACTCGAAGCCTTTTTGAGGATCTTGACACAGTTAAGCGTGCTGTAGTTTTTGGCCTTATTACACTCTAGGAGTCTGCTCATGGAAAAAGCCGACATTAGCATATTGTTTGAACTTGTGGTGGGAGCGAAAATAAAACGCATGTTTGTCCTTGCCGTCTGCAAATAGCCCCTGCTCTCTGTCTGAAGCTCAAATAGCTCTAGCAGCTGTGTGTGTAACTGGTGAAGGGACTCTGGTATGGCGTTCTGTGGTTTTCATCGCGTGATGTACAGTCTGGTCACTTCATTCACAGGTTAAACATTTGGCAAGTGCCTAGGAGCATATTTCTTAAGTAAATACAAGACGTCTGAATAACATTAACAACCTTCCTGTGGGTTTTAAATCATGTGGCCTATATTTTTGTATTCACATAAACAACACACTTACAGTAAGGCTTCTGTGTTCTCCATATTCTCTAGGTTGTTTTCATTGGACAGATTTGTCTGTGGTGTGAAAAAGTGTGTTTTCATTCTGTCTGTAGCCGTAAGCCACTATTCATATGACAGGTCAGCTTTGCAGAGCAGCAGGGCGCTAAAGTTGCATTAAAATGAGCAGCTAAATCTGTGGGTAATTAGTCTAGACAAGCTGCATTCAAAAGGGGGGGCACTGATGTGGCTGTCAGTGGAGCTGCATTTTTTTGAATCTGGTTTACATAAGTGATGTTGAGACAAGCTGACAAGATGTCATTCTAACAGTCAAGAGTGCATTAATATACACTGTGTGTGACACGTTTAGTTTGTTTGGAAGACAATTTCCCTGGTTTCTCCCTAATGCCCAGCTCCCCTGCAGACAGCCACATGCCTCCTCTCGATATACGTGGGGTATTTGTTTCAGCTGCCACTAAGAATCTTTACCAATCACAGGAGGAGGTTGCCGCTATCCCTCCGTGGTCCCACCTCCCTCCATACAGGCCATGTTGCTAGTGAAGCTACAAAGACGTAATCCCACACTGGCTTCCCACCAAGCTGCTAACATTGCCATTTGTGTTTGTTGGTATTCATGCATCACTACTGGAGACCGAACCAAGGTCTCTGCTGGTGGAGGGCAAACATTTCGCCCTTGCACCACCAATATGTTGTGTCTCATAGACTACATCTGCCTCTCTCTCGTGCTCCGTCGAGCTAGGAAAAGGTTTTGGCACAGTAGGAGTTCAGTCCAGAATCCTCTACAGGAGTGAGATAAAGTGAGTGTTCGTCAGAAAGCACCAACTTTATGTGCCACCTGTGGGAGTATTGCGCCAGCTCACTGCTGGAGAGGAAGTGCCATGTGTTGAGCTGTACTTTATTGTCTGAGTGTGACAAAACTGGTGGCAAGTCAGCGGTGGAAGATGGATGATGCCAACTCTAAAGTAAAGTTGGATGTTTTCAAAGACACATAGACTTTGTCTCTGACATAAAGATTTGGGGGATTGGAACTACAACACTTTTAGAAACATTCAACATGACACACAAAAATCAAGACTCCATATCGTTCATATTCTTATTTTTATTTTATTACACCCCTTTAAAGAGGGAAATTAAGAGCAGATTAACAAACAGATTCCTGTCTAGAGTGGTGGTCTGTGATAGCCTACTGGGAAATACGTCTCCTTTTTAATAATTAATAGTTACTGAATGGCGAGTGTAGCTCTACTAGGTTGTTATGATTGTAAGAATATTCATTTTTTCACAGGGATACATAAGCACAATAGTTAATTATAAGAGGTAACAATGTCTCTAGTGTGAGTCTAGTGTCTTTTCCACATTCAGAAGCCACTGCTGTTTGTTCTGCTGCAGGTTTGCTTTACATGCTGAAAATCATACTCTCCACTTGTTTGCAAAAACCCAAACAAACTCCTTCCTTTTAAGTAACATGTATTAGCCTACATTTTTACTGGCATGACTGTGTTAACACTACATTGACTACAATTACACTTACATCAAACATTTTTCTTCACCGTTAAACTTGATAATTAGCTGTTATAAAGTGTAGTTAGGAAACTCTACAGAACACATGCTGTTCAACATGATTTATTATGTTGGTCAAAACAGCAACATGTCTCAGTGAGGAAAAAGGAAAAAGTTCAGTTCCACTAGTGTCTTCCTCCTTCCTTCCTGTGAGGAAACAAAACAACAGACCCACATCACGGTGTCCACAGCAGCAGTCTGTTGGAGAACCATTCAGTCCTGTCTGCCTAGTCCGTTTGTGTTTCAGTGGCTGTTTGCAGAACACACACACACACACACACACACACACACACACACACACACACACACACACACACACACGCACACAAATGAAAAAATATGGGCAAACATTCTCCCCTCTCTCTCTCGCTCTCGCTCTTTCTTAAACCCACACCCATACACACACATGCACAAACCAGATACTGTATTATGCAAAGTTTGTTCAGGGAGGGACATGGAGATGGTGAGCAGAGGAATCATTGAATTATTTATAATGGCAAAGCCACAGCTGGGATCATCTTAAATATGCTGCTTTTATCCAGAATTAAGTTCCTGGTTATGGGACTTCCTCTCTTTGTCTGTGAGGATAAAAAGAAGGTGTAGAACATGCTGCAGCTGCATACTGCATATATATAGCCAGACATTACTGTCTGCAGTGCGTTCACCTTGAGTGGCAAAAAGGAGAAAATTGCTGATAACATTCTCATTTGCCTCAAGTTTAACACCATTTGTATTTAGACTTATTCACAGAACAAGTTGAAACTAAAATTATTAATTAGGCTTTTGCACCCTGTTGCATGCTTTTAAATTTACCTTTACAGGATAGGCTTGGTCCAAAGTGGACCAGCAGCCGTACGCCTTCATTGCAGGTGAACGCCAGTCACTGTGCTGCAGCTATGAAGGCCACTGTAGTTCATAAATGAAAGATGTTATCAGGAAGGAACTAGAGGACTTTGCCATTTTGCCTCTGATGCTGATAAGGGCTCCTATTTCAATACCCTGCATGCTGAAGTGGCAATTATCCTTCAATGTCAGCATCCTGCTACTGAATGAGAGTGCAAGTATGTTGCCGTTGTCCCAGTGACTCTTGGATTTAGACTGTATGAATGGACAGAACACACGCATGTACACACCTAGATAGGAGGCAGTAAGTTGCTAATGAGTTCTTTTTTCACTCGCCTCCCTTCCTGGCCTTCCTGAATCTCAGTTTCCCCTTTCATACCTGTGTTTTAGCCCCGCTGGGGCCCATCTATCTGTCTGTGAGTCTGTCTGACCCAGTTCCTGCCCTGGCTGAGGGGGAAATTATGACATTGAGAGATTTTCCTGCCATTATGTGGGGTAAGCAGCTCCCAGAGGTTATTTTGTCGTCACGGCCTGTGTCAGTATGCCCCTGGTTTTCTCGTTCTGTCCTCTTTTCACTGCAGGCCTCCTGTTTGATTTACTAGGTCAGCCCATTAACAAACATGCAAGGTACTTTAAGAACTGTTGATGTGCTCGTGGGAACTCTTGGTTACATCAATGACTTGCCCCGGAGTTCTGTAATTTTGCCAATTCCACCGTGTGACACAATTTTGCTGACGTGTTTTTTCTGTGGCTGTTTCATAATGAATCCTGGGTCATCCTGTGTTTGATGTAGCCTTTCATTAAAAGAAAATGGACTTCATTTGAAGGAATGGTGCTACTTTTGTTGACTATTATCTATTGTGTGACATTCTGAATTTCTATAAGACCTGTGCATGTACTGATGCTGAATTAGGTCAAACTTTTCACAGTGAGGAGTCCTGCTGTGCTTTGGGGAATAAGGTGGGTTGAAGCAAAGAGGAGAACAGGTCAGGCAATTCAAGTCCTGACTGAACATTCTCTGGTTAATCCTTTCAATAGGCTGTATTCACTTGAGCCGTTTTGCATCCCCAGATTAGCTTCATTTTTTCGCAACTGGGACAAAATGGTCACAGATGGAAAGAGGGACATCAAGCAAAAGCAAATGACTGCTTTGGAAATCCAGGAGGTTATTTTATACACTTCAGCAGAGGCTCATGATGTAGGCCTACTATGGCCAGCATCATGTCAGTGGCCACCTGGACATTATGCATCTGCACATGCAAAAGTCAGCATGAATTAATAAACATACACATGCACACACACGTGCTGCCTTCACATATCTAGATTCAGTGCCATAGAATATAAGTGTGTGTGTGTGTGTGTGTGTGTGTGTGTGTGTGTGTGTGTGTGTGTGTGTGTGTGTGTGTGTGTGTGTGTGTGTGTGTGTGTGTGTGTGTGTGTGTGTGTGTGTGTGTGTGATGCTGTCCAGCAGTCCCGCTGCTGCAGCCCTGCGACCGCCTTACTTATTTTCTCCTTTCCTAGCTTTCTCTTCCTTCACACGTGTCCTGCAGCCTGGGCATGTGGCATCAGTACATCACTCCGCTTTTAGCTACATCAGTTTTTTCCTGCTGTCTTTGAAAAACGACTGTGCTCTCGGATGTTATCATCAAATGTAGTTTGCTTCCTGTTTTTGCAGATTCTCAGGGAACATTTCACGTGGTTGGTCTCCTCCAGTAATTCATTTGGAGAAATGCTTTGTTTTTTGCTCTTGCAGACTAGTTCAGGGCTGGGTCACTTGCCAAGTGCAGAGTTTCACCTGTTGTGTTGACAAGTGCTGCCTGTCTATGCAAACTAACTTTGTGACGGTAGAGCAGAGGCGAGACTCCATATGGTTCCTGCAAGACTTGACCCCAGACCGAATCATAAAACCTCACCCAAACACACACACACACACACACACACACACACACACACACACACACACACACACACACACACACACACACACACACACACACACACACACACACTTATATGTGTGTCTGTGCTGCTGTTAGCAGGCAGGAGGAATGTTATAGATTAACCCAGAGGAAGTCAGCCTGCAGGCCAGTGCTTACGCAGGGCCCCAGCGTGCTCTGGCCTGGACAATGTCCTACAGTTAGCTTGGAAGCAGCCAGCACACAGCACAGGAAACAGCTCTCAGACTCCACTATTTTATGCTTTTTTGCGCTCAGATCTCTATCTTTCCCCTTTTCTGGGACCACTCTTCCCTTCCTTGTCCATCCTCTGCTGTCACAGTTCATACGTAATTCCACTTTTCAACTTCACTTAAAATACATCCATGGCTTCTCCAACTTCATTCCGCTAAGTGTATTTAAAGCCTGTGGCACGCTCTTCCCCGGTTGTAGGACGTCAGCTCAGAGCATTGCAAGAGCTCTGCCCCAGAAATGTCACAGATACAAAGTATTTCCAACTGCGTAGTCCATGTAATATATGGAGAGCTTTTTAGGCCCAGAACCAGCAGTATATGGGACATTTAACGCCAAGGGAGACCTATGATGCATCTGTCTTGTGCTTCTGTAACAGGCCCCGGTGCACTTGAGGTGTTTGTAGACATCCTGCTAGTCGAGGAACTGCCACAATCTCCTTGTGAAAATGACAAATGTTGTATAAAGAAATTAGGGCTGAGACATTGACGTAGATACAGACACATGGGAACATACAGGTACATGCACATGCCTGCTTGCTCGTCTCAGCAATACTGCCAAACTATGGAGTGTGTTTTTAAGTCTGTGACCATGTGTGTATTTGTTTATTAATGTGTTACACATTTAACTTTACAGACAAGGTGTGATGAGCCATTAAAACATCCTACACAACTATTTACTCTCATACACACTGATGCTTCCTCGTTCTAATTCTTATTAGTAACATGTAATAAATGAGACACCAGGATATTCATTTTCCCACATGGATCCTTGACAACTGATCTGAAACCTGCCTGTTTCCCTGGTTTATTTAGGAAAGACCAGAACCTGCTGTCCCCAGTCAACTGTTGGTACCTGCTGCTGAACCAGGTGAGGAGGGAGAGTAAGGACCACGCCACACTGAGCGACATCTACCTCAACAATGTCATCATGAGGTTCATGCAGATCAGTGAGGACTCCACACGGCTGCTCAAGAAGGTATGGGTGGAAAATACATACACTATGATCACACTTAAAGCTAAATATGATTGCCTAAAGAGAGTGCTTACACATTTCGGTCATAAAATAGAGTGACAGCTGTATTCTACGAGTGAAGTGACTACCTTGTTTTAATGGTGATTTATCTATGGCCTCCAGAGCCACAACGGACAACTTGTAATGTTACAGTAGGTATGATGTAATCTTTGAGGACTTAAAGTCAGTTTCCAATACAGTTGAAAATAGAGGTGCTTTGTGGCTGGAGAGGAGGGAAATAACATGGCTTTAGGTGTTTTGGGCTGGGAAGGGATCCAAAAGAAATTGAACAGACTGAAAAGAAATCAGACGATATTTTAAATAAAATAGCTGACGACAACAAATTTGCACAGGAAGTCATGAGAAACGTGGGATATAACATACAGGGTAAAAGAAGGTAAAAGCTTTCTTGTGCAGTATGTTAAATTCACTTTCATTAATGAATGCAATTACCAGTTCGCCTGCTGTCGTCACGCACTTCTCTGTCTCACCATTTCCTCGTCTCTTTTACGCCCCTGAAGTCTCGTTTTGACTGCTTCAACCTGTTTTTAACTTTCTACTGTACTGATGTTTGACCTCCACTAGAAGAGGTCAGATGTCAGATGTGACTTTTCTTTGATCAACAAAAACAGAAGTTTGAACTCACCACTAACACAATCCAGATCTTTCATGGCGGTCAGATCGGGCAGCGGTGTCTCCAGTCACTCATGTTATATAAACAGTCTTTCACTTTCAATTAACCCATTCATTTGACAACGAAGTATATTTAGTTGCATGCTGGATATATACAGTATATATTCAGCTCTGCGCTTGATGGGATGAAACTGTGCTGGGCTCCTGTGGTTTAGTTTTGTGAATTAAGAGTAATGCATGGAGCCTCGGTCACCACAGTTTCAGATCAGTATGCCTTCACTCTCCCGTCTCAAGACTGTGGCTTCATGACTGAAACCGGGCCTCTGCTGCCTTTTCCCACCACAAAGACGACAACTCCCTAAAAGATTATGAGCTCCTATGCTGCAGGAGTCACATGAACTCACCGCAGGCCTAAATTACAAAGTGGCTTTTCTTCAGAGGAGCGCCTTTGTGTCAGTTAAGCTTGTGCGACTTTTTCTATCTCTATCCCCCCCCACCCCCCCCTCTCTCTCTTTTTCGTTTTTGCTCTACTTTACTGCAAAACCCTGACCATCTAACCTCCAGATTCAAAAAGTAAAAGTGAGGCTCTTTTATTCGTTTTTCAGAGTAATTAACATCTCTTGATGGTTGTGGTTTCATCTGATTGTATGGGGGCGTGGTCTTTAAATACTCACCCGAACCCCCAACGCACAAACAGGAAGCTGCGGCAGTCATTTCCTTTTGATAGTGTTTAAAGGCTTATGGTTCTATTAATGAGGCCAGATGTGAAACAGACAGTCATTTTTCAGATGTTGCCTCCCCTGACTCAACACACTTTGATGATCATAATGATAGACTGCCTTCAATGCTGATTTTTAGTGCAACTTTGAAAACACTTTGCCAAATCCTCCTGATGTGCAGGGTAGCGTACCCCCACACCAGTCTTATCATTGCTCCGTCCTGCCGCATCATTATTGCTGTGGAATCTGCAATCTCTAACTACATTGTGTAATAGTATGTCCCTTTTAAAGTTTGTAAAACAGTTTGTCTGCACAGTGTCCAGGTGACACTGTGCAGACAAACGGCAGACTGGTGGGAGGTCCTGGTTCATAGGAGACCTGAGGCGCAGCTCGCCCTCTAATTAAAGCTTCCCTGAGCCTTTGATCTCAGCAGAGCTTCAGTAACGAGGCACAAAACAACAGAGAAGTCCCCCATGTTACATGGGCTCCCTCACAGCTTCGAGGAGACAGCTGTACTGTTGTCATCCTTCCAGCACATCAAAGACCTGTGTTTGTATTTCCTTGTATGTTGAGGTCTCATGCTGTGAAGTGGAACAGCAGAGGAGGACCCCAGAGTAGCCCTGGTGTCTTCGTCAGCATCCTCCGGTTGACCTGTTTGCCGTGTGACGTGCATTTATTTCTTCAGTGCTGCATTGTGGCCACTTTTTCAAACAACTACAGCCACAAATTCTTTTAGAAACAACCCATTTTGGCCTTTTTTTTTGTTTGAATACAAGAGCCAAGTAGTGGACCTCCCTTTCTTTCTTTTTGCTCGGACAGATCTTATCACATGTATTCAGTTTTCATTATTCATACAACCGGCTCTTTGTTTTACTCTGCCCTGTTTTATTTATGGAAGTCACGTTCTGTGGCTGCAGCTACAAGGTGGATTTCTCAAACCTTGAGGCAGTCTTGAACTTTTCCACAGGCAAAGCAAAGCATGTGCTGGGTAGAGTTTATTTTACAGTAAGCCTTTCTTACAGAAAATATTGATATAATAATTAAAATAAGATATAATTAATGGTGGCTGAATTCCATTTAGCTGCTTCAGTTTCAGGGTCCTGGTGTTGTGCATGCTGTCACACTGTCATGACTTACTGGGGCACTTGAATAGAACGGAGCCATCATTAATGTTATTAGTAACACCTGTGCTTTTCCTGCTATGACAGGTCAAAATGTCTGCTGTGAAAAAGGCCTATCGTGCATTTAAAACTGAGATGAAGCCTGCACCAGGTGTTTGGTTTTTCACTTAAGTGAGGATGACACACAGTGGTGCAGTGTATCTTAAAGGAATAGTTCAACATTTTAAGTCTAATTTTGGAGAGTGAGATGAGACAATCAATATTAGTCTCATGTCTGTGCGGAGCTGAAGTCAGGATGTGTTTAGCCTAGCTTAGCGTAAAGACTAAAAGTGGCAGCTAGCCTAGCCCTGTCAAAAGTAAAAAAATATGCCTACCAACACCTCTAACGCTCACTAATTAACTAATTTGTTTAACCTGTACATAAACAGAAATGTGAAAATGTCAGTCTGTGGTTTTACAGGCAGTTTTGTGTTGGAATTATTTCTTATCGATTAACAGCCAGGTGCAGTGAGTGTGCACAGCTCCCACAGTCTTTTTTGTCACAGTGAGGTTGCCAGGTTTGGTACCATTCTGCCTTTTTGTTGAAACAGAAACCTGTGCTCACTGATCGTATCTGGCAACCTGCTCCATAGCCAGAGACGTTGCACAGAACTGCATAAACTGTTGGCTTAAACACGCAACTCACTCTAAAACCACAAGTTGGCGTTTTTTGTTTTTTTTTACATTTCTGTTTATGTGGGTTAAACACACAAGATACACTGTGTAAATAAGACGGCTTAAGAGTTGTTTGATGTTGGAGAAAGCCAGGCTAGCTGTTTCCCCCTTTTTCCATTCTATATGCTGAGCGAAGCTAACCACCTCCTGCCTCCAGCTCTGTACTCAGTGCACAACCATGAGGCTGATATCTCACTCTCGTAAATTGAACAAGTAATTGTATTTCCCAAAATGTTAAACTGTTCTTTTGACATTTAAATAAAATGATTACATATCTGTGTCATTTGGTCAAAGCTTGTTTTTATGAAATACATCAGCTCTTGTCAGACTTCCTGCTGTGTATCTTAACTGTGTGTCTGTTTGATAGTGACAAGACACTCAGATGTATGCTGAGCACCACACATGCACAGGCCCCGCAGGGTGTACAACTGCCATCTCTAATACCATGATTAATGTCAGTGGCAATATGAAACCCACCACTCCCCAAAGGCTGACTTGGTTTCTCCTCTCTGGGGTTGTTTCATCTTTCTAATGTGGTTGGAATACAGATGGTATGAGCTTAAAAGGGGAAACCCATTTGTAGGATCTTTTTAATGAATTTAGACCAAATTGGAAACCCCCCAACTGAGATTCCTTTAAAATGAAAAGGGGTAAGTTGTGCAAATGAAATCAACGACATCAGTTACACAACACAGCATTTAGTAAACAGCGCTTATTGCATGTAATTTGAGGTAAACAGTGTGTGTGTGTGTGTTACATTTAGTGACACTTTGAAAAGAGATTATTTCACAGAGTTCTTCATGTTAGCTGTAGCTTTTCTGGTGAAAGAACTCTAAACATGTCTTGAATGTAATGCCCCTTTACTTTCATCTCTGTCTTTACTTCTCTCACACAGACACTCTCTCGCAGCTCATGTGATCCCTGAGAAGGCTTTTCATTGAGCTCTGGATCACTTCCCAGCCTTCTCAATGGAGAAGAGCTGACGAGCGTTAGATCTGACAGATAGTCAAAGGTTCTGTCCTCTGAGCTGACGGTTGCTAATGGATTTTCCCACAGGAGAAGGCCTGTGTCTTTCTGATCTTTATGATATGCAAGAATCCACAATTGATAGGCAGTTTACTTAAAATACGGTGCTGTCATCTTTTGCAAGATACAATTACAGATGTACTATAAATTCAAGGACCAGATCATGCTGTAATTTTAGACTCAAGACCTTTCTGTAGCTCCCTTATCTACACTCAGTTCTCAAACATGCCTAAGTTTGACTCTTGCCAAGTTTGGTGCTTCTAAAGGTCTGGTTATCCCTCTGATTAGGTGAGATCTACAAATCAGGGAACTGACAGACCAGCTGGCAGTTGGGATGATGCTGCCAATCGGCCAGGTCACCCAGCATGTCACTCTAATTTCAGACACCGACCTGGCAGCCGGTAACTGAGAGTGTAATCCTCTTTGCTCTCTATTCACATGCTTGGACATCGTGCAGCTTTACCTGTGAGCGACTTGTGAAGAACAAGAGTGAGGGTTTTTGTGCACACAAGTTTTCATGAGATTTCTTCGGTCTTGGTCTGTTGCATGTCGGCAGTTCTTTGACAGAGTCCGTTTTAGAGCTGAAAATTGGCGTAATTGTGCGTCCGAAGGAACATGTTTGTAAACTCACCTGGATCAATGAGGTGTGTGACCTCAATAGAGCCTCTTATCTGTTGCCAACGCCCACATGAGGCGACACGTGTGCGAGGCAACAGAGAATGTATGACTCATCCCAGACATTGTTCAATGTTAGGGTATTATTACCATGAACACTGGTCAAATGCAACCAAATGCATGCAATGTAACACGCTTGTGTTTATTTAGCCCTGGTGTTAGCTGGTTTGTTTCAGCTTACCTCTGTGTATGTACTGGACCCTGCAGCTAATACCAGCAGATGGACAGCTCACAAATTCTGGTTGCTATAAATTGCAACCATTATAAAAACATGGCTCCAAAAATAAAATTCTCATAAATGCTGTGTAATGCATATTTTATAAAGCTAATGCTGTTCAACAATCAACAAGAAGCCATACACATTTTTCCTATTGACCTTTGTGTACTCTCTGTGTACAACAACGTCTCTTAAAGGTACTCTCTTATATTTTAAATCTTGCATTGTCTACATCCACGTTTGCCTGTTTGCGTACGTGCATGATAAAAACATAATGGGTGCCCACTCACAAAAACATCACTCCATAGCACTACTATTGGTGAAAGACTCCACAGGGTACTTTTAATGATGGCTGATTGCAATCGTAGATGTTGCTTTAGTTCATTTTTGACCATTATTGCCCTTTAAAAAAATCTGCAGTGCACTCCATTCTTGATCAGAAGTAAATCACCTCTCTGTCCCACTACACTAGGTGGTTCAATACCCTCTCAGAACCCTCCTACTGCCTTTTGCTGGGAGCGGCTCCCAGAATGAGATTTGTCCGAGGATAATTGGGTTAGAGAAAGACCTGGAGTGCGGGCCAAGGCTGTAACATCATCCAGGTAGCAGCGCGTGGTATCAACTGTAGTAGAGAGATCAAAAATTCAGTGTCATGACTCATAATCTCATAAACATGTGATACAGTATACGAGTCAGTGTGAAGGAAATATGGGAGCGCCACAGTTAAATTAATAGTGAAAGCCCCTCTAAATCCATCACGGCATCCCGGTTAAACTGTATCCCACAACCGTGAGATGCATTAATGTAGGCGTGTGTGTGTGTGTGTGTGATAGTATTACTGAGTCAGCCTTGTGGCATGGCTGATTGAGTTAACATATTTGGGAAAAATCTTTCACATTGAGGCGTAGAAGCCAGATAATGTGTTGAGCATGTGGACAGTGAAACTCGAGCTGTGTTCGAGGATTGGAGTGGAAAAGCCGTTGTGTCACCGATACCACCTTCACACAGAAATCCTGTATCTGACACAGGATGATAAATCCACTCTTCTGTTTTGTATTTGTAGCATTCAAACCACGGGTCAATGTCTGGTCGCTGTCCACCATTCATATAAAACCTAATATACTGTACTGTACAGTACAACGGCGTGCATTTGCTAAACAGACTTGACAAGTTTAAATGAAAGTAGTTGCTGCAGTGTTTATAATGGAGATTCAACTTGGCAGACGGTGCTGACAAAATGGTGCCACTGTGTTGGTTTGAAAGGGGTATTAACTCTTAGGTATTAATTTATGCTTTGTGTATTGTGTCAAATTACTGATTTGTTGTAATGGTCTCATTGTTTTTTCTTCTGTGTTTCTTTTTCAGAGCAAGGAAATAGCCTTTCAGCTCCAGGAAGACTTAATGAAGGTCCTAAATGAGCTGTACACAGTAAGTACTAATGACTGCCAATTTTTTATCTAATGCACTTAAGTACATTGGTCTTTGCTGTGGTTGAGACGGGTTTATAGCACCGAGCTAACTAGCTTCTAACTGTGTGTAACAGCTTGAAGTCTTTAACCATGTAGCTTAAAGATGTCTGACGGATCAAATATTAAACCTTAAAGCAAATAGACTACTAACAAAGATTGCTCAAGCTGTAGGGAAAGTCTGTCTAATTTCTTTTACAGCGCAACATTTTGAAACACAATCTCTTTTATCCTCATGAACTCACTATTCAAACTGTGAAGTATCAACTTTATGTTTGCTTGGCTCATTAGAGTTCATATTCTCTGTTTTTAATGGCTCTTATCAGCTGTGTTTTCATGCCAAGCCACACCAGGGGGTTGGAGCCAAATAGCAACTTGCCGTATACAATTTCTTTCTTTTTTATTTGAAGATTTTTTTTTTTTGGCATTGTTGCCTTTATTCAATAGTTGACAGCAGAGACAGATGGGAAGCCCGGGGAGAGAACGAGAGAGATTACATGCAACAAAGGTCCCCAGTCGGAATCGAATCGGGGATGTTGCGATTACACGTCATGCGCCCTAGACCACTAGCCTACAGGGACACCCACCATATATATTTTGAGAAACGCAGATTTTTTAACCTAGAGGTTACATTTTCTCTATGCCTTAGTAAGTGCCTAACTACATATCTGCAGTTTGGTTTCTATAAAGGCCATTTCAGCTCCTCTGTTCAGTGACTTTGCTGTAAGTAGTTGTCTGAGTGTAGCTCTGACCTTGGTGGAGAAAGGCACTTAAATCATGAATCAATAGCTAATTCCACTGCCGTAATTGCCCCAGTCGGTCCTGCTAGCCTGCTAGCTTTAGTTTAATGCCTCACACAGGTGGTTGTTGGACATTTAGATGCTAGTGTGTTCTTAGACAGGACAACTGGATAAACTCAAGGCTTGATTTTATTGAATGTTGTGTAAATCAGAAGGCATGTTGCTTATATATGATTGCTATGGGTTTACAGTGTCATATAAGCTACCTTAGGTCACTCACAGGCATCAACAGCAACAAACACTCATCAGGCAGTATGATTTCAGAAAAACATGTCACTAAAGTAAAAGTATTAGAGAAACAGATATAACTCAGACATACTGTTAATCTGCGTGTTTTCTGTCGATCATGTCATTCCTCACTAACAATCAATGGCACCGTGTTAGCCTCCTCATTACTCGCCATGTTAACCTGGGATGTACACAGATGGAGGTACAAGTCGAGGCAGTTGTTGTTGCGTCCCAGGAGATGGGAGAGAAAAGCAGCTCAGTTTTTTGTTTCTACAGTCTCCGTTTACTCTCTACAGAGCATTACAGTGGTTACACTTCCAGTTGATGGCTGCGCTGCTCCAAACACAACAACGTGTTACTCCAAACTCAATGTGTGTCACTGTCACCACAGTCCACACTGCAGATTTGACCTGGTTTAGCCCCTGTGGGAAGACACGAGCACACACACATATTCACGCACTGGGTAGCTATTTCATCAGACAGCCACAGCCCCAATGTCAGCCTCCGCCAATGAAATAACAGGTCTGCTCCGTCTCTAAATATGTCCCTCTAAAAGAAACACCAAAGTAAACACAGCAGCGGCAGACTCCAGACCAGTAAGTGAGGAGTACAGGGCCCAAGGTCAGTCACCCATCTCTAAACTGGTTCCAGTTAGGCCAAACCCCACCAAAGGCAGAGGGCTCGTTGCTCTGTTGTTCCACTCATACAGAAATAACTCAGTTTGGGTGAAAGATGTTTAGATTTTGAGATGGGTGAGTCTCCATTTGTACTGAAGCTGATGTTTTGTGCAGAGAAGTGTATTGCACACACAGGTTGCGGAGCTGTAATTTGCTGGAGTCGGTTCATTCCAGGTTAAACCACTGGTGCTCTATATTGCCACCTCCTCCTGGGAGTTTGAATGTATTTTCTGTCTTTGTTCTCAGTTCAGTACATTTGGACAGCTGCCATGAACCCAGGCTCATATAGCTTTAATGATAGAAAAGTTTGATTAAATGTAACACCTGATGAGAGATTCACACAAGATAGTTAATTTGCTGTTTTGGAACAAATTAAATGTAAAAAAAAAAAAACAATTTAAAAAAAAGCAAATATTAAGAAAAACTTAGACAATTTGCCCATTTTTAATGTTGGGTTGATTATTTGAAAAGATTTAAAGATGGATCTGTAGAATAGAGTAGAAACACCTCTCCTCTCCTCCCACACTCATGCGTCTGTGACCTCTCTAAGGTCTGGATTAGTTTGTATTTTGCAGTTGACACTTTGCAAGTCGGCAGCTGATGGCAGTGAGGCGTCAGAGGGCAAATGAGATGAAACGTTTAGCATTTGGACGCAGTTTTCTCTTGATAGTGCGCCTGCTTTTTGCCGTTTTATACTTGCATACCTAACACCAGAACTCTGTTTGGGAAAATAATCTGCAGTTTCTAGGCGGCAGTGGATGGAACGCTACTTTCTTTTGCAGTCCATATACTTATTTTATATAAAAATCTATAATAATACTGTAAATGCTAATTGGTAATCGTCATGCATCTGTGAGGGTCAGTGAGTTCTCTTGCTGATGACTCCATGTTTCTCCCACAGCCAGTGATTCATCTGCGCTGTCCTCAGAGCTCCCAGATGTGTGTTTGCTCTCCCTTCTCCCGACGCCGTGAGCCAGTGTTAATAAGACTTCTATAATCTTTCCGCTCTCTTGGAGAACTCATTGTTTGTGTTTCATGGTTTACCTGCTACTTAACGGTTGAGTCACTGCTAAATGGATCCATGGAGTATGTATGAGTAACGCTCACACTCCAACCTGTTGTGATGATGATGATGACTCAAACTTTAGGAAGTAGTGCTAATCAGCCGTTCACCATCAAGATAATGCATTTCCCTTGTGTTAAATAGCTACAGTGTGATGACACAATGGGCGGAAGGGGTAAACTTAGTTGCCATTATAGCCTTCACAAAAATAAATATTTCTATTTAGACATATTTAAGAAGCACATGCTACATTTTAAACAGAAGTTAATATCAATTGTTAGAGCCAGCAAGGTGCAACACAGGAATATCCTTTTGATGTTTTAAAACACAATGATATAGGCATAAAGAAAATTAAATAAAATGGTATATACAAAATAAATGTTAGCCCTCAATTCCCAGAAGTCCTTCCTGTGGCATGGATCCATTATGGCAATATTTGCGGTCCAAAAATGAAGCCGAACTTTAATACCACCATGTGTTGTTCATCCCATTTACTTGTTTTGACTTTAATTGTATTGACTGCAAAGACAGGAGCTGAATTGTGACTCAAAGAGCAGTCAGCCTCCCTCTTAATAACCTCATGTCAAAACCAGAGGGCAAACCCAAATCGTCTTTCTGAGTGTATTCGGTTTTTCAAACACAGAGCAATGAAGGCAGCATGTTAGATTTAGCTGTAGTGATTTGTGGTTCTTGTGGTCGTGCGAGCGTCTCATATTAAAAGGCTGGAGAGACTCTGTCTCTGGTTTGTGGTTTAGAGAGAGACGAACCGCCTGCTGTGAGATGAGTTGAATCGATTTGTGATGAATGAGCGGGTCAAAGGACCGAAGCCTTAGTTGTGGGTTGTAAAAGGTCAGTCTCGACTATGAAGATGGATCATTCCGACCCCTGACCTCACAGAAACTGACCTGAAACTCGATGTTTCTTTAACTAACGCAGCGTGGTTTCAGGGTGTTGCCCTTTGCCAGCCTTGAAAAGGAAATAATGACAAACAGGCCTTAAAGGATTCTTTTCTTTTCTGCTTATTGACGCTTTTGTTCGTCTCCAGGTGATGAAGACGTACCACATGTACCACTCGGAGAGCATCAGTGCAGAGAGCAAGCTGAAGGAGGCTGAGAAGCAAGAGGAGAAGCAGATCGGCAGGGGAGATCCGGTCTTCAGCATCCGAATGGAGGACAAATACCAGAGGCGCAGCTCTGTGAAGAAGATCGAGAAGATGAAAGAGAAGGTAGAACGCCAGGGGTTCACATGCCTTGTGACAATTGCTTTAGAACTTAGTTAGCAGTCACACCATCCACTTTTCCATTAGGCGTTTTCTTTTAGTAGTTTGAACACGACAAAACAACTCATCAGGATTTTAAACACAAGAAAACCTCATTTGGGCCGCAGCACAGCTTTTTCTCAGTGGTCCCGCTGACCGCGTAAAGGAAAACACACTGTAAGCACTGTCACAGCCAAACGAGCAGGCTTTGTATTCTCAGCACGGGCCTGTTTTCTGTTAAATCTCTGTGACAAATGATTAAATGGCCTTTTTAACATGCCTCTTCCTGGAATGCATTCAGGAAGTGTTAAAATATGGATGATTTGGAAGTGCGTGAGTCAGAGCCCTTTGGTCAGTGGATGGTGACTAACTTGTGTTTGTCTGGTAAAGAGGAAGTGTAGGACAAAGACAGATGGCTCAGACTGAGGTATCCTAGTTGAAGTGAAGGACACAGGCTGTTTTTAGTTTAGGCTTTTCTTCTTTCGCCCTTGTTCCTTTTTTGCTATTTTTAAAAGAATTAAACTTATTTTTCCTCTAATGTTTATTGATGCTGCTGTTTTGCCAGTAATCCAGTCTCCGCTCTGAGACGCCCAAACATAAAAGCACTTGTCAAAAAGGCAATTCTCGACTCATCCTCCCTCGTTCGCTCTGTTGTTGTCTGTTTCTCATTCTTTCCTCTAATTCTCTCATCAGCGTCAAGCCAAGTACTCGGAGAACAAGCTGAAGTCGATCAAAGCCCGGAACGAGTACCTACTGACACTGGAAGCGTCAAACTCCTCCGTATTCAAATACTACATCCACGACTTGTCGGACTTAATTGATGTAAGTATAAAACCGCATGCTTTTGTCAGCCGTGTTCTGTGATGGCTTCTTCTTCTTCAGCTTGTTCGTCTCCAATGAGACTGGGAAAAGCTGAGGACACTCTTACATAAACAGAAACAGTCGTCTTTCTATGGGCTGATTTCTTTCCCCCCTTCTCCTAAGGTAGATTTTATTATGTTTCTTTGTGCTCCTCCTACAGAAGACCCATTGCCATTCAGGGGCATTTTCGCAGACCTTAAGAAGAGATTTAAAATTATGATCAGAGGAGAGACTGATGACTTTAGCAGCCGGGCCCGATATAAAAGAGATCTTAGGACACCAGACTGTGGGATGGAAATTACAGTGCAGGACAGAATTAAAGCAGCTTATTAACTTTTGTGATGAAAACTATTCTTTCCCCTTTTCCTTCTCTTAACGTCATTATTGAAAACCCCACATATTATATTCAGTTATCCTGTGTTTTCCTGACATTTTGTCACTGTTTTGAAATGTTTCCACATCTTTCAGACTGTCTGAATGGAGAGTGGGAGTGGCCGTGACCCTGAAACCTAGCTTTATTTTTTTTTGGTCATGTACATCTGTGGGCCATCGCTCCATTCACTACAGCACTCACGTCTCTCTACTCTGCCTTGCGAGCAGATTTCTTTGTTTGACCTTTTTGCTAGCGTACCGATAAACATGACTTATTTATGGCTCACCTGGGTTATTATTGTTTTGTTAGAGAAATAAACGTACTGCACCATTTTCTGTGGCGTTTCTAAGGAAATGGGAGAAGCCCGGCGTTTTGTATTCCAGACAGGACTGAAGGAGAACAGAAATGCAACCTCTATTCAGCGGCATGCTGTGTGCTGAAATTACCCCTCTCCCTGCTTTTTCTCACAAGCCTTCACAACTCTCCAGGATGTGTGTGGGTGGGAGGGTGGGTGGGATGTGCTCTGCGTGGGTTGTATGTGCAGGCTCACACATTTGTTTATTGATGAAGGAGACTTTTTATAGTCAAACAAAGTGTACAAGCTGGCTGGTAGTGCTCGTGTTTGCCTATCACTCAGGCCATGTCGTGTGTGTGTGTGTGTGTGTGTGTGTGGTGTGTGGGTGTGGGTGTGGGTGTTTGTGGGTGCCTGGGGCGTGCATGTGTGTCTTCCCAGGAGAGACCTTGGCCAAAGTTTTAGTTATTAAAAATCAGCATTAGATCCTGGAGGTAACATTATGTAACACGGAGGCAACACTGCTGGCTCAGAAAGTGCAGGACTGTTTACTAGTGAAATTTACCTTATTTAAAGGTCAATCTGTTTTTTTTTACCATATAACAGTCAATTACAGCTATAGTTGCACATTGCACACAGTTTAAGACAATTATAAAAAATAAGGTTTGTTTGTTGGAATCGATCATATGACATTATTAGCTTGTTTCTCTAGCGTGCAAACATTACTACTATAAACAAATCTTAAATGGCATCAAGAAATAGTAACTTGGATTCAGCTGCCGTCTAGTGTCGAGCTGCAACGACTAGTCGATCGGCAGAACATTGATCGGATACTATTTTGATAAATATTGAAGTCATTTTTCAAGCAAAAGTAACAGCATTTCTAGTTTAAGCTTCTCACGTGATGTTTTGCTGTTTTTATTTGTCTTATGTGATAGTATATCAATCATTTCTGGGTTTAAGACAGTTGATCAGACAAAACAAGATTTTTTGATCGACTGATCAATTCATCAAGAAAATAATCAGCAGGTTGTTAATGAAAATAAGTAAAATAATCGTTGGTTGCAGCCCTAGTCTAGTGTTAGTTTGTGTTTTGTAAGACCTGTAGGATCATTTGTGTCCCTGTCCAGTGTGTTGAATTTTGGTGGCGGAGCGGCCCTTTTGTATTCATGTGGATCATGTGGATTCTACCCTTTAAGGTTGCTGCTGGAAACTTGAAAAAATATTTTAAATTTTAAATATTTAAATTTAAATTGTAACTACTCATCTTCCTGATTGTCCATCTGACGTTGACCCTCCTCTTTCCTCTCTTCCAGTGCTGTGATTTGGGGTACCACGCCAGTCTGAACCGGGCCCTGCGGACCTACCTGTCAGCCGAATACAACCTGGAGACATCACGCCACGAGGGTCTTGACATCATAGAGAATGCAGTGGACAGTCTGGACCCACGAAGTGACCGGCAGAGGTTCATGGAGATGTACCCTACGGCCTTCTGCCCACCGACAAAATTTGAGTTCCAGTCTCATATGGGAGACGAGGTACATAGTTCAGTCAACGATAGTAGCTGTGATGATGAAAATATATTAATAATTGTGCATTTGTAATATGGTTCATAATTAAATTGGTTGATTGGTAAATTGCCAGAACTGTATTTGGAGAAAGACAAAAAAACTGCGAAAATAAACCTTACTTATATCATGAGTTTTAAGATGTTTTGTTTCCAAGACACTTAACAACATGGAAGTGAATTTAGAGTTGATTAAAAAAAAAAGTCTCAGACTTAATGAGGTCTGATTTTTTTTTTAGCGGCTTAAGTGCTGCGTTTTACTGCGCCTGGGCTGCTGGATCAGGTTTTATGGGGCACTGAATTTGACAAATCATGTGTTAATTCTCCCCCTGCAGTCATGTAGCTCAACATGTGTTATGAGTTTTAATGTTTGGCTGGCACTACCAGCACTGATATCATGTCTGTTTACTAGCTGTTGTTGTGTGGCTGTCTGCATTCAGTTGGCAGAAGTCACTGCGGTCTGCTCTGCAATTGAAGAAGAATTTGGATGCCTGCGTCCTGTTTAAACCAGAGGTTACGTGGCCTCCATCCTTCACAAGGTTGTAATTTCAGATTCCTTATCGTTGACAATGTACTTCCTCTTTTTTTTTCTCCAGGTGTGTCAGATCTCAGTGCAGCCACCGGTGAACGGGGAGCTCATCCTGAGGTTCCAGCAGCTTCAGTCTCGCCTGGCGACTCTGAAGATCGAGAACGAAGAGGTAAAATGGCACAAATAAATTCAAGTCATTATACAGGTATTTGTGGTGTGAGGGGGTTTGTCAAAACTATTCCCTGCTGCTGCTGTGGTTTTGTTGTCTGCCAGAGATGCAGGAGTCTGTTACGCTGCTGTTTGCTGGTTGCAAGATGCTGACAGTTGCAGAGCATTACAGCTACTAAAGAAAGTTAACTTTAGCCAGAAGTCATCCAAGGTGAGACAGAGAGTAGTTGCTGATGATCTCTGAAGAATCAAAGTTTTTTTTGTTGCATATACACACACCACACACAGACACACACATGCACACTCTGTATTTTCCTCTCTCTCATGCCCTGCAGGTAGCCATCAAACCCTCTCTGTGAAGCCTCCATTTCTGCTCCCACCAGTAGAATTTACTGTCTCGCTTTTATTTGCACAAATCCACCCTGCGCGGCTCTGTTTTCACACTGGAGGTGCATCTCTGCTTCTCAGGCTGTGTTGTTTTAATCTGTCTGCAGCACGCTTGACTAACTCCACTTTTCTTTTTTTTTATAAAACAAAAGCCAATAGGGGAGAAATGCCACGAGTGTCACAGTTTCACAGAGTGCAATCACGTCCATCAGACTGGCCTTAAAGTCATTAAAAATGACTGACAGATGATGGTTAGGATAGCTGTATTTTTGGGCTTATTCGAGCGTGCTAATTACTAGAGCTAAAACAACTGGTTGATTAATCGATTAGTCAATCGACTGAAACTTAATCTGTCACATTTTTCATGAGCGATTTAGTCATTTAATCAAGCAAAGGTGCCAAATATTTGCTCTGAGATGTAAGGATTTGCTGCTTTTGTGTGTTTTATATCATTCTAAATTGAATATTTATACTATTTCTTTTGACATTTTATAGACTTAATGATTAAGATGAATTGATAATGGAAATAATCCCTAGTTGCAGCACTACTAAGTATCATTCAGACCCAGTGTGTTGTTTTATGCCGTGTATCAGGGCTGGTCAGGGTCCTGCTGGTGTCATCGCAGTTCATGCTGCCTGCAGTATGTACAGTATTTCTGCAACTGGGCACAAACACATGCACCCCTGTGTGTGTGTGTGTGTGTGTGTGTGTGTGTGTGCGTGCGTGTGTTTGTATGTGAGAGGGTATGATGACAGGCCCTGGTTGCTTCATGTCCTTTTCCGTCTGCCTCGCTGAAGCGGATGTCCTGGTGGGTCAGAATTGGAGGGCGCTGCTGCCTTGTGTTAGGATCACCAGATGGCCTCTCTTCCCGGGCACAGCGTGCCAGATACATCCTTGAAAAATGAACTTTCAGAGCGCTGTGACGACCTACAAGCACGACTGTCAAATGTACAAGAGAGAAAGAGAGAGTCTGTCTTCATCCGGCCAGGAAAGGCTGCAGGGCAGTGCTTAATAGAAGTGCAGCTGTTTCCTCAAACCTCTTTGACTCCCGTGAAACGGTGAAAGAAAACATTGCTGAATAATTTACTCTGCATCAGTGGTGGGTGGGATTGCGACGTGGGGAGAAAACTCTGGATCTCACTCTAACTAAGCCCTGCTGGGTGCCTCACTGCAGACATTACAATTGAATTTTTCTTCATTAAAAAAGTCTGCTCTCCGAGGACATTGTTCATTTCAGCTCCTCAGTCAGTCAGCGTGGTTCATCTCTTTTTCAGATGTAATAATCTGGCCATTTAGATCTCGTTTGCCTCCGTATGAAAATAGCTCACAGACTGATTCTCCTCCTCGGCTCTTTTTTCTCTTTCGTCTCACCACATATGCCAGCACACTGAACGGTTATTCTCAAAACGTTTCACGCTAACTCTGGCAATCTAAGACCATCTCCTTTGCAGGGACTGTTTGTTTTTCCTCAACTAAATCTCAGGGAGGCACTGTGTGTGTGTGTGTGTGTGTGTGTGTGTGTGTGTGCTCATAGCGGGATGATCAGCAGATTACACACTTACTACAGGGTCTGTTGAAAGCTATGGACAGCAGTCTGCCTTTTGAGACGTGATGATAGATGTTGAAATAACTGTTAGTGATGTTGTACCGCTGCCCTGCAGAATAACATTGGTTTTAAAAAAGTGCGACGAGTGGAATTGTTTTTTGGATTTTGACAGTACAGAAGTTATTTTCAGTCCAGTGAATGACGGCTGTAAGTAAGCCAGACTGACACTTAGCTCCTCATATTGGTGCACTTTCTGGATGGAAATACCTGAGTCATGGTCCTTTTATTAAAAATAAACAAACTTAATTCAATCCCAGGGACTTTCTTCAGGTCTGTTGTGCAGCTAGGGGCTAATGGGCATATCCACCGAGTCTCACTAAGAGCTCCGTTGTAATTGAGCCCAGCAGTGAACACTGGTAACTATTCGTCTGCTGAATAATGGATAAACCCCAACAGCTTTTTCACTGGGAGCGATTCTCTCGCATGCATGGGTCCTGTCTCCATGATGACAGCTGGGCCTCTCGCCTCCACGGGGGCCACCCGGGATGAGGCTTCCAGGGACACGGAGAGAGGGAGACCAAACTCACCCAGAAGGTGTAACTAATGACTGTGTGTTGCTGCAAGTTACCGATTTTCAGGACCTGATGTGGATGAAACCACAGTGCATACATGTGAAGCGATGGTGTAAGTGTGTTTTCTGCGTCTATTGTTGGAAGCAGGTTCTTTCTCGTTCTCGTGCAGAAAATCACTCCTTTGATCACCAAATGACAATCCCCGACTGTTGTCCCAAGACAGGATGATGTTTTTGCCAAGTTTTATGATCACAAAATCCCCCATTTCCTTTTCCACACTGTCATTAGTCGTGTTCAAACCTGTAGTCTGTTTTTGCTTTGGGATGGGATGGATGACACTGTAACTACATCCACATTGTGTGCCCACGCATGTGTGTCAGCACTGTAATCCATCAGTGTAGCACATGAAAGAGATGAACTCCATCTTGCTTTTCAGGTGGGTTTTTTTTTTCTTTTTTGAAGGCCAAATGAGTCACAGGTCAAGCTGTTTAAAAACAGCAAGCTGTAATCCACTGTTGTCTCTGTGTGTGTAACAGCTACAGCAAGAATCCACCTTGTTCTTTCATTAGCAGCGGGGTCAGACTCACTTAATAACTAAGAAATGGGGTCACTACCTTTTGAGGGGTCCTGGCCATTAAGAATAATTAGGAGGAATTCCAGCTGCGTCTCACTCCGGGCCCCGTTGACCTGTGGTGCCCCCACCTTTTAAAAGCACACACAATTGGGCTGCGACGGTCACAGCACTCCCCACCCCCCACCCAAACCCCCACCCCCCGTGTGTGTCTCTGTTGAATGAAGAGGAGCGTTTTTTGCTGAATTTTTCCTGAGAGGTGGTTGTTGGTGTTTCTACATCAGTCACTTTTCCTCTGTAGCTTTTCCGCATCAGTGATTCATGCTCACACTTGACAGTCCAGACTCTTCCTCCTGGTCTGTTTGTCTCCTTTATCTTTATCTCTCTCTCTCTCTCTCTCTCTCTCTCTTCCTATTTCTCCTTGTTCTTCAAATGTTCCTAGCCTATATGGCTCTATATTGGTATTGTTTTAGTAAAGTGGGTGGTTAGTCAATTAATTTGAAGGATTAAACATCAGGCACAATAGTCACAGTGGAAGGATTGCCAGGAAATGTGGTACATTCATGGACCCCTCAGGATAATCTGTAATAACTTTGGTGATCCCCTGACTTTCCATCTAGCGCCATTATCAGGTCACAATTTTAATTTGTTCAAGATATTCCCTGCAAAACTAATGACATTCCCACCAGCCTCAGCTGTTAGCATGCTAAAATGCTACACTAAGATGGTGAACATGGTAAACATTATACCTGCTAAACATCAGCATGTTAACATTTGCAGTATCACTGTGAGCTTGTTAGCATGCTGACGTTAGCATTTAGCTCAAAGCAGCACTTAAGTTAAGCTGCTAGCATGGCTGTAGACTCTCAAAATATGGCTTAATACAACTGAATTCTCACAATACTTTTGTTTGTTATTAAAATTCGACTTTATTCTTCTCAGACACTGTTCACCTCTGGCCCCTCTGAGTGCATGCAAATTGATTGGTTTGGCTGGGAGTCATGTTCAGGGGCTGGTGGATTTTTAGGAATGTGCGTCTTGTCAGAAAACACTTGAATTTTTCAGAGTGTCGGGGGATAGCGAGAGAGGCTTTTAGGGAGTGTGATGATACAAGCCGCTGAATATGCTGTAATGGTAACATCGTGTTAGTGAAGAGACGACATCTAGCTTTTAAGCAGGCTGTTTTTTTTTTTTTGTTTTTTTTTTTTTTGCTCTGACCAATTCTTCAACTCTTCCTCATCTTCCCCCTCATCCCTTGTGTCTCCAGATCAAAAAGACGTCAGAGGCCACCCTGACCACCATCCAGGATATGGTGACCATCGAAGACTACGACGTGTCCGAGTGTTTCCACCACAGCCGATCCACCGAGTCGGTCAAGTCCACTGTGTCGGAGACGTACCTCAGCAAACCCAGCATAGCCAAGAGGAGGGCCAACCAGCAGGAGACGGAGCAGTTCTACTTCATGGTGAGTGGAGATGTGTGCTTTAAGAAAAAAGGGTTGCTGGTGGATACGAGTGAGCAAATACAAAGGGAAAAGACTTCAGAGATGTCTTTTATTTCTGTATGCAAATAGAAATAAATCTCTCTTACAGACTTTCTTTGATGCCTTGGTTAGCTTTTTATACTTAAAGATGTGAAAATGCCCGATTTCTCTTGTCTGATTATGTACTATCTGAACTCAAAGCTTTTATCTGGACTTTAAAACGCTTAATCCGTGCATGTAAATTCGATTATTGAATATCATGCACCAAGCCCCTTTGAAATCCTTGATCAGCTGGCAGAGAGGGGTAGCTCTACCAAAATATTTCCATTTTGTAAGGCTAACTGCTATCCTGTTCCAGTCTGAAGATGGACATGCTCTGATAAAGGCTTTAAAAAGACTCTCAGCATGTCCTTTGCCCTTGGCTTTCTTATCGCAGATTGCTGTCTTAAGAGCGGGCGCTCTGGCTGGCACTCAGGGCCGCCGTGTAATTACTCTCAATTCTCCACAGAAATTCCGAGAGTTTCTGGAGGGCAGTAATCTCATCTCCAAACTGCAGGCCAAACATGACTTGCTGAAGAGGACACTCGGCGAAGGTACAGTCACGACCCCTTTTCTCTCATAACCCAGTTCCTGTTGTCACACCGTGTCGGGCGCTTGCTCTTGATTCTTACCTCTCAATGTCAAATCCACTTTCACCAGTCCGTGTGTCGCCTTCCTCCAGCCTAAACGAGGATGTATTAGCCCTAATCAGTGTCCAAACAGGCAACATAACTAATAATTGTTTGTTTAATTTTGTCTTTTTATATTCTGCAGTCTTACTGAGCAATTTCAGCCTTTTCCGTGGCAAATTTCCCATTGTTTGCCTGCTTTTTCCACTACTCAAAGCTCCTAGATTGTAATCTGGGTTTTAGCCAGGCAAGCCAGAGCTGAGGGGGATTGTGAATTTGTATTATCCGTCTTAGCGATTGATTTGCTCCCAACTTAATGGACTGCCGTGTATTAGAGGGGTGGCGGTCATTACCAACGGCCTCTCCTTGTTCTACATTGGTGGGATCTCCTCGAGGCCTCAGCTTATCTTCCGTCAGCCCAGAGCGTGTCTGTCAGTCATTGTTCCAACCGGCAGTCCTGGTGGTCTCCGTCACACTGTCCTCTTAATGAGTAATGATGCTAACGAGGAAGAGAAAAGCCTCCTGCTTCTCCCACATGCTCCTTAATCATATTGTTGTCAGTGAGCTGAAGTACAGTATGAGTCACTCAGACACCGACAGGTCAGATCCTGTTCATAGGAACAGACGGCCAAACATTCGAAACTTCTCCTGTTCTCCAAAACCATTTGGAAGCTATTTTGTGCTTAATCTTACTTTGCCTGTCCAAACATGTAGCTCTGTGTGTTACTATAACGATTAGTGTGTCTGTGTGCCTACGTCAGTTGTGAACGTACGGCTGTGTGCCTGCTGGATGTTTGTTTGTACTGTTATTGTAATGTAGCTAAAGTGTTGCCTGTAGAAGTCTCTGTGCGAGCTATGAGCTGCTGTGTGTTTGTGTGCGTAGGTGCGTGTATGGGCTTTGTTTGTGATGCTCAAGAGGCCAGCGGTTGCGGACAGATGGCAGGCTTCAAATGCTTCACTAGGCGTATGCAAAATGCACCGCAGGGACCTCAGCGACAGGTCCTGGCGTGTCCACACAATCTAACTTCCCTTGTCATCTCTTCTCTTTTCTCTCTTTACCCGCAGGCCACAGAGCTGACTACATGACCACAAGGTAAAGTACACACTCGCACTTCAGGACCTGTGCATATTCAAGTTACACATCCAGTCCACTCTCCTCTCAACTGCAACAGAAACTTTCTTGACGTGTTGCAGCTCATGAAGGCGAGGACAGTTTGCCTCAGGAAATTCTCATGTGAGGTCCTCTGTGACCATGAAAGCAGAAGAGTCCGTAGTTAGACTCAGAATAAAAAAGCCCCCGGAGAGCACTGAGCAGATGTGCCGGCCTCCATGTTTTCTAAGCCCAACCTGGTATCGTGTGGTGGTGGATTTACTGTACTTCCCATTCCCAACAGCACCGTATGTCAGGCCTTTAAAGAGAATGAGAGGTGGTGAAGTGGAGAATGTTTAACCTAAGAAACGAGAGGAGAGAAGAAAGAATTTGCATGAAATTTAAATGTTTTAGAACAAAAGAGGAGCGAATAGAAACACATGGGTCAGTCGAATCTGTAGTCTCAACTTCTGCATCTTTGGAAAAAACAGATCATCTTCTATGTTCAAGTGTGGAATTAACTTATTGAATATACTCCCATTACTGTAATTAAGTTTTAAAATGCTTTTCACTTTTTTGTTTCACTTTTTCCAAAAAATGACATATATATATATATATATATATATATATATATATACCCTATTTTCAGTTCCTCCTGAGCAGTGTAAACAGTTACGGAGCCATTCACAGTGAATGGTCAGTCAGAAGAGAAAATTGATTTTACTTTGTCTCCTCATGCTGTTTTGTCTTTTTTTTAATTTTATAATCAAAACAGTCTAGCTTGAAGTTTATTTTGCCCTTGAAGAACCGCAGGTGAAACGTCACATCCAACAACGTTCTCTGTTCTGAAAAGAAACTCAAATGTTTCTTCTGTGTACTCTTTAAAATGGGGTTCTTTCTACTTTTGAGTAAACATCTCTTGAGTAGTAGATTAATTGATTAGTCGATAGACAAAAATAAAAGTCTGCTACTATTTTGACAAACCAAACGATCGTTTAAGTTATCAAGTCAAGTTTTCAATCAAAAATGCCAAAATTCTCTACTTCCAGCTTCTCCATTGTGACAATTTTCTGCTTTTCTCTGTTTTATATTCTTGTAAACTGAATATCTTTTGGTTTTGGACTGTTGGTCGGACAAAACAAGACATTTGAAGACTTCACCTTGAGCTCTGCGTAACTGTGATGGGTGTTTGTCACTATTTTCCAACATTTTATAGACTAAAAAATCAACATTTTTGGCAGATTGATCGATGATGAAAATAATTGTTGCAGTCCTGCTCTTCAGTAGAGATGAACACCAGTATTTGTAATCAAGTAAAATGTCAGTAAAGTAACAGTGCTTTTACATCAGTAGGCCTGGGGTGATGTTTTGCCAAATGACAGTTTTATTCATTTTGCAAAGATTTTTTGTGTTGGCATGATCAGATATTTAAACATCTTCAGGCCTTTTTTAGCAGAGAAATTTTGTCACTGTGATTGAGCAGCAGCAGAAGAAACCAAAGTCACGGACTCGTTTCATCACAGGTTACAAGAAGCCAAATTGCATTAAGTCACACACACATCCACACAAACATAGAGAGGCGATCCCCTGCAGGACCTGTCATGAGGTGGATGCTGACACATACGATGCTCCCAGCGGGTCTGATATTTCACTGGCCTGTGATATCTTGCTGAGAAAGAAAAGGACGGGATTATAAAGAAAACGTTCATTCACGGGTTTCAGCAGCATCTGAAAATACCCTCATTCACCTGTCCATCATCTTGAGTCGAAGGGTTTTAAAGATTAGTCAGCCTCAACTTCAGTTCAAGTTGGTGAAGGACATAAAGGTTACTGGAGAAAAGATAAACCACTCTGAAAGGAAAACTGCATTGTTTACTTATTCTCGTGCATTCTTTGTATTCTAGACATCCCAATGGGCCGTTCAAAACCCACACTGGCACCCGGCGGGCTAGACCCCGCTCTGTTTTTAATGTTAGGTTATTTAATGGCAATTTGGAGTCATTTATCAAGGTACTGATTACCAGTCCGCCCGCTTGACATTGCTCCTCCTCCTATCTATTTTCTGTCTTGCTCTGGCTTTCTGGCCATTTTGGTGGGTTCCCCCAAAGCATCTTAGCTTTGATTTATCTTTTACCAACAAACAAAAAAAACCCCAACATATTTGTGCTAAGATGGATTCTGGAAACCTTCCTCATGAGTCAGTGAGCTCTGGCGGTCTGCGTCTTGAGATGTAAGGGTGGCACTGATAGATTTGGAGGGCTGCAGGAGGAGAGGAGCGGCAGTTTGAGGGATAAATGTTTGTCTCAGTCAGCTCCCCTGACTCACTGCTGACCTGGCATCAGTGCACTGCTCTGGCAGAGATATTCTCTCCTCCTCCTCCAGAGCGAGAGCAGGGGCCAGTGAAAAACAGCAGGATGAATGGCAGTCAGGGAGCGGATGCCAGACTGATAAGGCGTGCTGCCTCCCTCCTGCGGCCTCTTCACTGCCTCTCACTGGTGGCCGTGTCAGGTCCTGCCTGGTCCTGTCCAGTTCCCATTGTTTACTTTCGGGGTTTGATGCCAGCACAGAGTGGAATGAGGGTGCGCACTTAGTAAAAGCTTTGGTGGGCAGCTGCTGTGGTCCTAATCTGGGTCTTGCTTTTCTCTCTCTTTCTGTCTCTCCGTCCATCTCTGGCTCTTGCGACACTTCTCTGTAGCCGCGGACGACGGAACTCGCACGCTCGACACCAGGTAGACACCTTGAAGCGTCTTGGGGGGGCCCATGCTGCTTGCCTGCGCTCATTTCCTTTATCTGTCCTGCCTTAACATCATTTTCACCTCCACGTTGTGTTCGTCTACATCTTGTTACCTGACTTCTGTGAGTAGACTGAGACAGACTGAGCTGAAGGTTTTCTCCTTAAAAACAGAGGTGTTGCAGCAAATTGTATGCATGAACCGTTTCCCAACTTCAAAATTGGTACTGAATTAATGTGATATAAAGCAGCCATCCCAAGTCTCACATATCCAAAGGGATAGTATTACATAATCCTGCAGCACCAGACCTGTGCTTCAACCCTCACGGCTCCACTCCAACGATAGATAGTCGATTTTGGCATGGTCGCTGTGTTTGGACCGTGTGTATACTCCCCGAGGGCTGTAAACAGATCCACTGTATCATTAAAAGCATGTACTGAGTCCCTGTCCAGCGCTGAGCCGCAGGGGCAGCTGGCACCGAGGCAGAACAAGAGTGCGCGAGAGGAATGCATTTTCTCTGAAGGGGACGGTGCTCCTCCTCTCATCTCACCACTTCTGCCCTGAGCTCCATGCTGAGTGTGTGGCTCTTCAGATAAGTTATCGTCAATTTAAACACAGTGTGCCCTCGATATCTAGCATAACAAGACATAAAGTATATTTAGCAACACTGGAGGCCAATTGAAATGTGTTGTACAACAGGTGTGTACATGCCTGTTGTTGTTGTTGTAACTTTGTGATATTTCAGTGAGTTATTATGGGAGACTGGGCATGAACAATCAAACAGCTGGTGAAGTCAGAACTCAGTCTGTCTCAGTAAGGTAACCCTCACTTTGTATCTAAACCTACCAACTTCACTTACACTGGGTGTGCATGTTTGTATACTTTTAACATCACGTTAACCAATTTTCTGTTAGAGCCCGACCGATACATCAGCAGGCCGACATCATCGGTCTATATCAGGACATCACAGATATATTTTATTTTTATCTGTATCTGTTAAATTTACTTATCAACATTTAACATTGTCTTATATTTACTGGTACTGGTTATGTTTGTTAAAAAGGTTTATTGCGCAACTCTTTTATTTCCTTTTTATCTTTACTTTGAAAATATCTTTAGCATAGAATGTATTTTATTTATTTATGTAAAAAAAAAAAAGCCAGTACATTGTATTAGATTATTATTATTCTCAATTGTTGATATTGATGGCGATCTCAAAAGTCCAGTATCTGTCGGGCTCTAGCTCTTGTACGTGTAATAAAAACAGGCGAGTCATACATGATCTGACATTTGGGTATTTTTGTTTACTTTGCCTTCAAAGGACTCTGGACAAGCTATCCCCCGTGTGGTTGAAAGCTGCATTCGCTTCATAAATTTGTATGGTGAGTTGGTTGTTGTTGTACAGTGTATAGACATTTTGTCACTTCAGTTAAGCAAACATAAATTAACAAGTGTAATTATGTTGTTTTTCTGTGATGAATTCTTTTCATAAATCAACTGTAACCTGCTTCTTTTCCAAGTCTATCTGATTTTGGTGAAAAGTGACACTTCAGTGACTTCCAGGCGTTGATTGTTTGGGCGTGTGCATCGTTTTTCATGTCGGGGTTTCAGTGTGTTCCACTTCAGCTGCGGTCATGGGAAAATGCAGATTCCATCCTGTTTACAGCGGTGCGGCCCTTTTCCACCCAGCTTCCCAAACATACCGTGAGACAAACCGACAGACAGACAGCTTAGCCTGGCACGAGTGATGAGTTACAGTATTGGTTTTAAACCAGACTGAAAAAGAATGGAAAGCAGTAAAGCTGTGACAGTAGTGAGATCTCGTGGTTTGCAGGCTCGTCCGCTGCATCTCTGATGACGTACGGAGAGAAATCTAAAAAAGACAGCGGACTAATCATGCCTCCTCCTGACCCTTGACCTCTCCCCTTATTAAGTCCTAATCCCAGCTGAAAGACACTTTTGTAAAGCTTGATTGCAGTCTCCCTGACTCATTAATTATCCTTAATTAGAAAAGTGATGGGGCTTAACGAACTGGATGTGCCTCTTAGGTCCACTAAAACAGGCTTTATTTGCTGAGTGAGGGAGTTTCTTTCTGTGACCGTCAGAGTGGACTTAGTGTCTCTTGCTTTACCTTCTGTTTCTCCTTCTTTACCCTCTTTCTTTGTCTTTCTCTGCGCAGGCCTCCAACATCAAGGAATATTTCGTGTGTCTGGATCCCACCTGGAAGTCAATGACATCAAGAACTCATTTGAAAGAGGTACATGGTGTCTGTTAAACAATATTAATTACACATTATCATCTATAAATGATCTATAACTGTTTTTAGTTTTTGCCTCATTGTTATCAGATCCAAAAGTTTGATACAATTAGGAACTAATTATCACACATTATATCAACCATATTTAGCCAGCGGGCTGTTTGAGTTTTTAATTAAGTGTATTTCACATTAAATCATGTGCATTTTTTATAATTAAGGACGTCCAACTGACCTGCTCACTTGTCTGTGTCTTAGGAAACGACCCTCTGACGGATGACGAGAATAATCATGACATCAACTCGGTGGCCGGCGTTCTCAAACTTTACTTCCGCGGTCTGGAGAACCCTCTTTTCCCCAAAGAGAGGTTCAATGATCTGCTGTCCTGCATCAGTAAGAACACATATTTTTGCTTAGTATCAGTGAGGTAGTTGCATCTCTTTGTTGTTGACCATGGCATAACAACTCAGTGCTTTTCTGTTGAATCTTTAATTTTATTCTAGTTTTAAAAGATTTTCTTTTTCTTCATTTAAAAAGCAAATTAATCTCACTCAGAGAGAATGTGGATCCTCACAGCTTTTTATGTGTCTGTCAGATTAACTTGTAGCCTACAGCACATATTTCCACAAACTGTGTCTAATTGTTTTGGAGCATAATTTTAACTATCATCCTTTAAAATGCGCTTGGCAATGCTTTTCTCCTCTATACCATGTTTTATACCCCAGATTTCCCCAACGTTAGACCAGTTTTGATGGATTTACTAAATTATAACAAAGAAAAAGTTGCACCTTTTTAATAATCAACCTAAAATATAAAACTTACATAATGCTTTTCCTGGATATTTTTTATTATGTGGTTGAAGCACTGTCTCAAGTCTTTTCTTTATTATTTGCCAGTTTTCACCGGGACTATAGTATCTGCAGTAGCCTTATTAGTTAGCATCATTCACACAGTGTGTATTCCCCATCATATATAGCCCTCAGATGAAACAGTATAATTAACCGTCTGTGGTGTTTCGACAGCAGAATGGCTCTGACTTCTCCTTCTCTGGTGGTGGAGCGCTGAGAAGGATATTATCTGTCATAAGTGGCACAAAGCTGGCCACGCTTACAGGATCATGGTGGAATGTTAAACATCCACAGCACTGAGCAGCATCTGAATCCAGAGCTGAATCTACACTGAAGTCCTCATAAGAATAGTCACATTGTCATTTTGCTGCGAGTCAGGTCACACGGATCAGTCAGCTCTTTGTGTGGCTTTTTCTGATCTTTTGAGACATTTAAAGGGGGACATTTAGCCTCCATTGAAGAACAATTGAACACGCACAGAGTCACATGGACACAACGTGTGCTGTAATTCCTTGTGCAGCTTTGTGTGCGCCATGTGCACTGTGTATGTTTTTATGTTCTTTGTGAGTGTGCGAAGTGTGTCTGTGTGTGTTTCCTGGGTGTTCTCTTACACATTTGTGCAGGATGAGTGATGGGGATTCCCTGTTTACATTCCCCAGTTCAACATGCCGGTGATTGCAGCATGGGCTGAATGCCCAGCAGGCTCCATATTAAAAACCCTCTGCTTATTCCATATGGAGCGGCTCAGACCAGCTACAAGATCACTTTTCCATTTAACTACTCTCAGTTGACTGTGTTTTTTTGTTTTTTTTTGCCACCGCAGCGTACTGCAGCTTCTGATATCTTTCATTTTGGAATTTGTAGCAAGGATGTGTTGCGTGGGTGTGCTTACACGTGTGTTTGTAGGTGATGTATAAGCGTACATTGGAGTAGCTCTTTAAATAGTAGCTTCTGAAGTGCTCAGGAGCCTTGCAGAATCCTAGTTAGGTATTCATGAAAAATGAAATACATCACAAGTATCCCAGAAGCCCAAATCCCAGATGGCACGGAGTGGCTGGAGGGTGACAGGGCTATTTTTAGCAGCCAGCAGATCCCCAGCTCAGCCAAATAAAATAGGCTGCTTCAAGTGCCACAGCAGAACAAATGAGATAGTAATGAAAGACATAGAGGTTGGTATTCTGTAGCATGTTGATAAAGCACAATATGAGAAAGATTTTTAAATGCTTTTGTTTCCATTTAAAGTTATGATGTTTCTGCAATAAGCATGTGTATTGCAGAAACATTTATTCCTCTGTTGGTAATATGCTCATTTCTGCAAGAACAGGGTGAAAGAGTAGAAAACGTGACAAAATGGATTTAGAAAGATGCTGTTTTCATTTAGAGCTTCCTTCTCCTCTTCCTCTTCCTCTTCCTCTGTGGCTGAGGTGAAGGTCACCACAGCTGATGCATTTCCTGTGGCCTCCACACACACACACACACACACACACACACACACACACACACACACTTATTTTACATGTCACTGCATTAGTAAATCTTTGCTGGTCCTCCAGAGACTTACAGTAATTCTGATCAGTAATTGGCTCAGCTTCAATATGCTCTTGTATTTGTGTGCTGGCACGTGGTGTGGTGATAATCAATACGTGGACATCATAAGATAGATGAGTAAATAAACGGCTTTGCACGGTGGTGCATTTGACGTGCAGCAGAGGTGAAAGGATGGAAACAAAGCCTTTATTAATTTAACAACATTTTTCTTCTTGTATTTCAGCATTTTACTGTATTAACATCATACCCTCTCTGTCCTTTCTTTGCTGCTCTAGGAATAGACAACCTGTATGAGAGAGCGCTGTACATCCGTAAGATCCTGCTGACCATTCCCAGATCAGTCCTCATCGTCATGCGCTACCTCTTCGCCTTCCTCAACCAGTAAGTTTGCAGACACGAACCAGTAAATCCATCCTGTATTTCACTTTCTAACGACTGACCCCCTTCATGGAATGTCATTCTAAGTTATGAGCGTCCACTGCTGTCAGTCACGATGTGATCTGAAATACTGTCCCCAGTGCTGTGTCCTTTTCTCATTCAGACTTTACTTGGTCTCCTTGTCCCCATCTCCCTTTTCCACCCCCTCCCCCTCCAGCCTGTCCCAGTACAGTGACGAGAACATGATGGACCCGTACAACCTGGCCATATGCTTCGGCCCCACGCTCATGCCCACACCAGACAGCCAGGACCAGGTCTCCTGCCAGGCCCACGTCAACGAGATCATCAAAACCATCATCATCCACCATGAGACCATCTTTCCTGATGCCAAAGAACTGGACGGGCCCATCTATGAGAAGTGTATGGCTGGAGGAGACTATTGGTGAGGAATGATGCGTGCAGCCGGTATCGCTATTGATTAATTATCCAGACATTAAGCAATTCTTCAGGCCAGAGTTCAGTTTGAAAGAGCCAGATGGCTTTTTCGCAAATGGTGTTTCAACTTCTGATCTTTAAATTACACGACACACACTGTTGAGCTACTGGGCCGCCCTGTCACCGGTGTCTGAAGGTCACGTTGTGGGTTTTCCAGGATTAAAAGTGGAGACGGAGAGCATTCTGATGAGGTCACTTCATGCAGCTGCACAGATTTACACAACGAGATGTAGGTTTGAGAGTCAGACAGACGCTGGTGGGTTTTGTTTTTTTTCATCCCATTTTCCTTTATACACCGTGAATGGAACAAAGGCACGCAGCCAAACCTCCTTCATTAGGGACTCACTCAACATGCAGGTATGCGTGCGCTCTCAACGCTGCAGCTGTGTCAGTAGTTTGTCAGTGGAGTTGATACGAGTAATTACACACACACACACCAATTAGGCGTCTGTGGTTAAGGAACGTGACAAGGTAGAGTGTGTTTCAGCGCTGACTTTAGATGGTGGACTGTTTTCTAGGTGAGGCAGGCTGAAACAATCACTTTAATCACCACGATCACAGCAGGCGGAAAGAGAAAGGTCACCTGGCAGGGAAAGGATGATTAGTTGAATTGCAGCACATACTGAAGTCAAACATATCAAACCCGAGGCCCTTTGCCAGCTCCACATCTGTAAGCAGTGCTTACTCTTCCTCTTCCTCTCTTTATCTGTCTCTATATTTCTCCTTTCCTATGCCCCCACATCACCGCAGGCTGACAGGGATTTATGCCTGGCTAGAGCTAATCAGCCGTCTCAGCACGACCATGTCCCCCCGGCAAGGCACATGGTGCCCTGGGGAGATTTGTTGTCTTGGCTGCCTCTCTTTCTTGCAGAAGAGGAGGCGGCTGGTGACATGTTAGCATGGGAGGAGACACTCAGTTCCTGGCAGGGGTAATCTGTGGATGTGTGTGTGTGTGTGTGTGTGTGTGGCATTACTGCCAGCTCTCTCACCACGATGCCAGAGGAAGACCATTAAGGACAAGAGGCCCAACCACAGATAGAGGATCTAATACTGACAATGACCACTATTTGAACTTCCTCTTGGTCTTATTGTTAAAAACTCATCTTCACTGTCATCTTCGCTGAAATGAGATTTGACTGTTGATATTTGAGCAAAAGTCTTATGTTGCAAACTGAATTAGGAGAGAAAGTGTCCTCAAACTACTTTTACTTCGAAAGAAGAAAAGAAGTGAAGGGAATAAACTACACGAGGAAAAAAAATCTGGCTTTTTGCCTTTATTTGAAACTGTCCCTTGACCCCTGACCCTGCCTTGGCTGTGACCCTGATGGTTTGCATGTTGTCCCCCACAGTGAGAGCCCCTACAGTGAGCATGGAGCCCTGGAGGAGGTAGAAAACGAGGGAGGGACAGAGACGCACACCAGCGAGGACGGTGAGTAACTATACAAACATTTATGTATGCCTGTACTACTTAATTACACAAATACTTAAATGAATGTGTAACTTTGTCCTTTTTGTGCATTTGCTCCCTTGTGGTTTTCCACCTAACTGCATTTTAAACGGTATCCTTCATTGAACATCAAATTAATTAACTGTCATGCCACAACACACACACACTCACACATAAAGTAAAAGGCTGTGCTGTCCCGTCCATATGCTGTGTCCAAGTTTAAGCTTTCCCTTGTGTCTGTGGTGCTGCGAGGGTTAAACCCAGCCCTCTGCAGCTAATCCTGCCTTTCAGTCTGTTAAATGCAGTAACCTTGAAGGGCCAGGGAACTGGGCTCCCAGTGATGGACGGCCATTCATATTCTAATGCTTCTGCTTCTCTCTCGGGGCCCCTGGACACTTCCACATCCCCCTTGTACAAATTCCAGGGTGGTCTACACCAACTGGATCCCTTGGGAGGGAAATCTTTGTTTCCCGTGGGTCACAGTCTTGGGTTAAAATTTTCAATTCCCTTGATTTTATTTTTTTTCATTACCCTGTGATAAATGAGTGTTATAGTAATTTGTAAAAGAATAGCAAATGGAGTATTTGTCAAAAGTGTCAGGTTTTAATAGCTTTTTAAAAATGATACTCTTTGTTTTCTCTCCGTTTAACTACATTTCCATGTGTCCAAGAGAAATATGAAGAAATAAAAAATAAAAAACCCACCAGGCTCATATAGACACTGGAGGATACAATAGACGTCTATTAGACATGGTGGGATACGGTGAATTTGTGTGGTCATACATGTGGTCCTTTGTTTGAGTGAAATGGAAACGGCTGGTCTGGTTCCAAATCAAATAGTGAGGGAGTTAGTTGACACCAAAATATCAGCCGGGGTCAGACGTTTGCTGTTAACATCCAGCGAAAAGCAGAAAAAGACAATAAAACTCCCGGCTCATTAAAAAGTGATAACGTGACGGAGAGCTGCCCAGATGTAGACGATGGGAGCGAAAGAAAAGAGTCAACCTATAGTTGAGCGAAGTCTTCATATCTTACCTTAGTAACAGACTTCCCTAAACCTGTTTCCATGGTGACAACAACGGCCCCAATCCTGTCTCCTTTTCACACCCAGAGATGATTTTTAGTGGCTCCCTGTCATCGTTCATCATCAGCCTCCATAGAAAGAGTTTGGAAATATGGCTGATCTCTTCTCATTACATCTGCCGTTAATCACTCTGCTTCCAAATTTAAGTCATCATCCGGACGTCCTTTATAACTAAAAAGGACATCTGATTAGACAGGGAAACTTCTGCATGTGAGGATTCCCACTGTAAAACACAGATGGCAGCTATCGACTCTTTGAGTAATTAATGGAAGATTATGTTTTCCAGAAATCCCTTGCTACCATGGTTTTGTTCCGAAAAGCTTCTCTGAGCGGACGGGGAGGAAGTCCTCGCTGACTTGAGTCCCTCCCTGTGGAGTCTTGAACTGTGGTCAAGTTATTGTCATCAGTTATTTTTAAATCCCCATGACCTCATTTGGATTTCAGACACAAAAGCAAACTTCTTTTCCTGTTTGGTTACCAGCACTTGATTCTGCAGACTGAAATAGTTATGTGTTTACTCTCTCCTCTCTTCTCGAGGCTCAAAATGTGTTTGCCCTCTTTGCCCCCACAAGACAGAGAGAGAGAGTAAAAGTCATTCCACATGTTGGTCTAAGTAGCTGTCCGGAAATGTTCTCCCCCCCTGGAGTGTGTTAGAGCTCATTAGCTCAGATAGATGATCTGGACTGGCCAGATTTACACAGAGCACACAGAAAGTAAAGCTAAGTGATTGTTGCTTTAATCAGGTGTTAGGGGGAAAAAGGAAGGGGAGGACAATTGTGTGGATGACTGTTGTTTGTTAAGATAAAGATGGTGTCATGGTGGGTGTTTTATAAAGTCTAGCCCCAGTTTGTGACTCTTTGAAATCTTTGAAAAACCCAGAAACTCATTTAACACTTACCACTGTTTCCAGAGTCCTCAAAGACTTTTCTGACCATCTGGATGAAAAAAATATTCCGTCTGCAACACAATAAAAAAAAACATTTTTAACCTGTTTCCCAGTTCCGCAGCTTTTTCCTGTTTCAAACAAAGATGGTTGCCAGAAATGACATTTCTCCTTGCTTAATCTGTACAACGTGAACCAAAAATAAAACATTTATTATCAGTTGTATTGATGTTACTTTCCTATATATATATATTTCTTTTTTTTTTTTATATACAAAATAACGTGTTAATATTTTGCTTATGTCATTTCGGGCTTCCTGGGTTAGGAAATACAATAGCACCTTGAGAAAGGGGTTAAAAATCATTATTTCCGTGCAACCAATGAAATAATTATTTATCCATGTGGTTAGAAGAGTCTTTGAGGATTCCTGAAATACCTTCAGAACAGGGATACGTGTTGTTAAATGACCTTCTGTGTTTTTCAAAGATCATCAGGAATATGTATTTTTCAGAAAATCAGATGCTTATTTCTTCCAGTTAAAGTAACAATGTTAATACATGAGAGGCTCAAACTGGATATAGAGGATAATAGAGCCATACATTGTCCCTCAGCATATTTCTGCTCAGTGCTGACACACATGACAGTCTCATGGACCGTGGCTGTCATGCCTGGAGATTAACTGCCTGTTTTTGGAGTGGCACTTCTTGTACACCGTCAATACATCGATGTTCTATCTGCTGGTAAATTTGCTACAAGGTCAAAGGTGAACTAACTGGCGCATTGATTATATATCACTTTACAGGAGTGTAGCAGAATGTCCTTGTTGTCCCAGAAGGCGTACTGTATATTGGATTGCAGATGTTAAAGGGCAGTGTATTTTACTGTACAAGAAGGGTCATCCTTTTTCCCCATAAAGAGCCGTATCTAACCCACTTTCAGCTTTTCAAGTTCAGCATGAAGTCTCCTGCTCCGTTTGTAGCAGCAAGGACCTGAGATTAATATTTGTCTTCAGAGAAAAAAGGGTGGATAGAAGAGAAAAAGAAGTATTGATCCTAACCATATCTCACACCAGGCGTCTGCTCCCCTATTTCTCTGTATAAACATGGATGTAGAGCAACATCCACACAGTCTCTGCTCCACTGGCTTGTGTAAGACATCTGACAGTTCGTATCTCTTACACCACAGGCCTCCAGCTCTCACAGTTCAAGATTTCTTCAACTCCAGTCGCTGTGTCTGTGTGTGTATGTGTGTAACCTAGGGTGGTTGGGTCTGAAGCCATTCTCAGTTATAATTGCACAACATGACAGAGGGGATCCTTTACCGCACTGAGATTTGAGTTTATGGCCTGATGCTTTCAGCCACAGCCACGTCACTGCAGTGTTGGTGTGTGTGTGCCTTGGATAAACATTTGCAGATGGATGGATAGGTTGAAGTGAGAGAAAAATAGAGAGGAAGAGAAATCCCCTGCACCGATAAGGTCTTCCGTCAACTTTATTAACAGCCTCGTCCGCTGCAGTGCAGCCCAATTAATTCAGGCTGTAAATTCCTGCTTGTCACATCCCATTGGAGCCACGTCACATCCACCCTGTCAATCCTGACAACCAAGTGAAGCAAGGAAGGTGGCAAAATAAAGATTGGGAGAAATGTATAATAGAAATAAATGAGGTCGAAATGAAGGAACCTCCGCTCTGCTCAGAATCACGTCCGTATTTCCTCCCATCTGGGAATTGCTTTCAAGCTCGTATGAAAGATATACCATGATGGCTTTTCACAGCCGATACAAGCTTCAGCCATTTACTCTGTTCCCAGTGAATATAGAGAGCCTGCGTTAGGGTGAGGCTACGTCTGTCCAGGGACCCCCTGTCTGACTTGAAGTGAGAACGGAGGAGGACAGAGGTAAGAGTGAGGAAGGAATAAAGAAGCTATTTTTAGATCTGTGTTGCTGTAGCGCATGCATATTGGCTTGGAGACGTGTACCTTTTAAATAGGAGAGTCGACTGTAGCTGTTGTTGAAACCACAGATGTTTTCTTCAGGATAGACATCAATATGAGACCGATTTTCAGTGATTTTAAGTGAAAAATAGTGGACTTAAAGAGAGCAGTCAATAAAGATAAACCGGAATAAAGCATATTAGTAACTGCTCAATCTACCACTGGTTAGTATTGTCTGTAATAACCTTTCCTGGTCTCTCCCATGTTCATTTCCCATGTCACTGATCCAGGGCTCTGCTTGTACAGTTATTGAGTAGGTATCAACCCAGTCTAATGATCCACACAGTGACTGACATGCCCCTGAGTCATATAGATCTCCTCTCCCCAGCTTCTATAATTATCCTGCTAAAGCTCCTCGGGGCCTGTTGTGGCCCTGGTCTGCTGTTGTAGAGCCAGGTTACTATTGACTACAACTAAAATAAACAACTGGCTCATCACACTTAAACTCTGTGCGCACAAACTGTCACACATGAGCATCCACGTGCACAAACATGCCAGTATTAGACCTGATACTCTCCTGCATCAGAGCCAACATGCATTTTAAGTGCATGTGTTGTCCATCCGGATTAAGATTTTTATTTCATAAGGCTGCACCGCTTGTATCAGTCAATACGAATGTCTGCACATGCGATAATAGCCGTCTGTACTTGATGTCTTTGCCCTGTCTGACAAACCTGACCTGTGTAATCCTCTCTCCGTTGACAGAGGGCGAGCCCATTGAAGCCATTGCCAAGTTTGACTACGTTGGGCGCTCTTCCCGAGAGTTGTCCTTCAAGAAGGGTGCCTCCCTGCTGCTGTATCAGCGGGCGTCGGAAGACTGGTGGGAGGGACGGCACAACGGCATCGATGGCCTGGTGCCACACCAGTATATTGTGGTCCAAGACATGTGAGTGTTTTTCATTGAGCATAATTTTAGATATGACTCCACTCAGAGCCTTAGAGTTGTGTTTTGCAGAATAATCCTCCAGCTCTCCCTGACGATATCCCTGTGGGTTAAACAAGATACTTGTCCTGTTGACTTTGCTCTACAAGAGGCCGCGGGCCATCAGTTGACTGTAGGGTCGTGCATAGAGGACCTTCCGCCTCGTTTGTCCCACACACCGCTGTCATCCCCACCCAGCTGTGGAGCGTTCTCCATCTGCAGGGCCCTCAAACAGCCCTTCTGTCACTGTCTCCCCCTCTCAGCCCTAACAAGCATACACTCTGCTGTGGTGACTGTTGGTGCCTAATGGACTGGATTCACTGTCTCGTTAGGACGGGAACAGAATCACTCCAATCACTTAGTAGCTGGCTGACAAAATGGCCATTTAGAATGCCTTCCCCTCTTCCCCCTTCTCTTCTTTCTCCTGCTGCTGTCCCGTCAGTGTGCCTCTATCAATAATTCACCAGGAGGGGCACTGCTGATGGGGTGTCTTCTTAGTTAATGAAAGAGCAGGGGAATTTACAGCCGTACGGGTTGTCCCCGAGCGTAGTAACATCCTGCTCTCTACTTAAACAGAGGAGGCTGAGGAGTGTAAGCGCACACGGGGTTGTGATCTTCACTTGTCCCATAAAAGAGCCCAGAATAAAACATGCAGAGAGGCGTCTGAGAGACCACTTCAGCACAGGATATCTCTCTCAAGACTCGACTGTCAGGGTGTTCGAACTTTCTCGCGTCTGTCTGGAAATTTTGTTTATTGCCGCCTCCGCTTTGGAGAAGTGCTCGTCCTTGCTCTGTCTGTCTGTCTGTGTGCATTCATGTGGGTACACTAAATAAGTGACTGTGTTTTAGCAGTGCAGCTCAGTAGCTCTGATTACTGCCACCTGACAGGCACCAACTGTACCCAGTTTTCAGTCACACACCTCACTGAAACCCATACAGCTGGTGTATGTATGTGTGTGTGTGTGCTTGTCACCACCACAGTGCATCACCAGAATACTGAGAGGCCCAGGAATATGACTCATCTGACTCCCTGGACCTTGGGGGAGAGAGGGAGACGTGCTGACTCGCAGGAAACTGATATCAAATACTGTCATCGAAGAACGGTGCAAACCATGAAAGATCGACTGATTTGCTGATTTTTCCTTTTTTTTTTTCTTTCTGTCACTTCCTCTTGCTCTTTCCATGTCTCAATGTCACTCTGTCTCTGTGTCCCAGAGATGACAACTTCTCAGACACTCTGAGTCAGAAGGCTGACAGCGAGGCCAGCAGTGGCCACGCTGGAGAGGATAAATGCTCGGGAAAAGACATCGGCTCGCCCACTGACACCAGGATCTCTGAGGCCTATATTACCAGGTTGGTTTTCACACCGCTGTACAGCTGCGCTATATTGGACTGCAATATTAAAGCCTCTCATAAACAAGTTATATAAGGGACCTACATTAGGAATCTAGTATTTTAAAATCTTTGCATTCTCGATACAGTTAACAAAAGTCTAAACATCTGCTGTTTTAAACACCTGGTGTTGTGTTGTTGTGTAAAAGGATGAGTTTTATGTGTTTGTCTGGGTTGCACAGCAGCAGCAGCAGTGATCTGTTTGCAAAGGGAATGTTAGCATGAGAAGTGATCGACAGTACTGCTGATACAGAACAGATACAGAACAGATACAGAGCACCATCTTCAGAAACTCACACTTAAATCCAAAGACAAAGACGTCCCAATACATGACGAGAAACAGCCAACATTTTACCAAAGTTCATAAAGGTTCTTGCAGTATTTTAGAATAACGGTGCACATTATAAAGATGGGTATTTAGGATTTCTTACTGCACTCAACAATGCAGTAGACATTAAGACACAGGTTTTCAAGGTTAACAAACATCCCACTGTGTTAATTAGTGTCAGTCCTCCTGTCACTATAGCCACCAGTGTATGACCACAACACATCCTGGACTTCACATTGGCTTTATCTAATGAGAGATGGCCAATCCAATAACGACTGACAGTCTAGCAGCATGTCTGCAACAACCTCAGTGTTGCATCATCCAAGATGCTTAAATAGCTTCAGGTGTGAACCAACACACACACATAAACTCAAGACACTTGAAAAATGAACAAACTTTATATTTTTTTATATAGAGCTTTCCTTAGAGTGACTGGGACTATTTTCACTGGAAATAATCCTTGTTTTCAACCTTTTACTTCAATGCAAGCTTGCACCGAGAGCGCTTTAATAGCACGTGTGTGATTTGCCCGTTATATGAGCGAGACTGAAGGGAGCAGGAAAGACCGGTACAGTATGCACCCAATCCTCAGTGTCATGCTGCTTCCCCTTGTCTTTCTGTATCCTCAGCTCACCTCTCTCAGCCTAATTGCCACTGGAGGAATAAACTTCTCCCACTCTATTTTATTCCCAGTGACCAGACAGTTGTAAAGTATGAGTATTAAATACCCATTTCACGGTGGTGGTGGTGGTGGCTAGTTGTCAGCTGGTCACACTGGAACATACTGTACATACATATGCACAAGGAGGGATGGCACACAGAGAGCAGACACACACATATCCAGTCACACCTCAGTCTTTTTGGCAGCGTCTGCTGGTTGCGTGCCAGTGTTTTGTCTCCTGCTCCACTCTTCATTGCTGCATTTCTGGTGGAGGTGGAGTAAGCGACCTTGAAGCGCCTGTTACCGGCTCTTGCCAAACACATGAACAAGTGCTATTTTATTCAGAGCCACACTCACACCCTCTACTTCACTGCTGAAATGTTGATGATTCATACTAGAGGCAATATTTACACCGCTGCAGGTATTTTGTATGCAGATGGAGAATATATCTAAATGAATAACCTTTTTTTTCACATCAGCCTTAATGAAAACTTCTCTTAACTCCCAAAGCCAGTGTCTACAACACTCTACCTGTCACCAGCTCCCAGGTGACACCCACCTCGCCCTTCATCTCCTGTCTCTACCTCCCACTCGCTTTTCTGCTCTTCCGTTCAAACAATCCTCATAAGTGTTGAATCATTTATATCCTGAGCTTTATTTGGATATTTTCCTCTCCCCGTGTGTTCTTAATCAACAACACGCTCACCAGACGGGACCTCTAGTAGAGTTTGGCATCACGATCATAGCAAGCGTCGGTAAACAAGACAGTTATGTTAGTGCCTCGTTTAGCGGAGAGGAAGCGCATTGATGGGATCACGCCAAGTATTACAGCTGGTCCGTTTTCTGCTCTGAGGGAGAGGAACTCATGGAATGTCTTGTGATTTACATGATTATTAGCCAAGGCCATAATGAACAAAGGGTGAGCTGTCAGTGTGGTGACAGCTTGCAGAGTAAGTTGCAGTGCCTGTTGTTGTACACTCTGTCCCAGAGGAGGACTGGTCTTGTGAATGTAGACTGCTCCCCCTGCAGGTTGTCACTGGGTTTTGCAGTTGTTTACTAATCCTGATTTCTCACTGCAGTCTGGAAAAAAAACAAAAAACATTTTTCTCCCACCAGACACACCAGCCTGCACCATTCCACCAATGAGTCTCTATTTTTCAATGTCTGAACTATCATCAGTAGCTATACATTTTTTCATTCATTCATATTTTTACATTAAGACATTTTGTTCACACAGTGTGTTTGGGTTTCAGGGTCTTACATAAGCACACACGGCCGTTTGGATTGACCTGAAACTTTCTAGTTCATGTAGATGTAGTTTTCTGTGATGAAATGATGGAACTGTGGAGACACCGCAGCACAGTGGCTTTGCGCAAAGAGCTGCAATTACGTTCTCTGAAACCCTCACGGCCCTTCACATCCGTCCTCATTATTGCTTTTTGTTCAGCATGGTGATGAAGCTGCCTGTAAATCTTAATGGTAATGGCTGAGACAGCATTCATTAGGTAGACGTAAACTCTCAATTGAAGCCATTTGCCTCGGAGAAGTGATTAAAGGATGAGTAATTCACTGCTTGTTCATCATCACAAAGAACCAATAATGCGGGATTAAAATAGTTAATCTGACATGTATCAGCTTTCAGATGTTATTGATTTAATATTTCAAGTTGTCGCCATTTTGGAAAATGTTATACCAACTGAAAAAGTGACTGCATAATCATAAAATTATATTATCAGTTTCTTTTCTACCTTAAAATAATCATCTGAATTTCTGGGATGTCATGTAATAAATATCAGGTAACAATATTATTAAATTCTCTAGATTAAATTCTAGTTCTTTGCCAACAGTCAAATATCTTTTTCAGTCATTAGCTGCTAAACTGAAAGTGATGATAGCTGCTTAGATTAAACATTACAGCTCTTGACTCAGGCTGTCTGTAGCTACTGTAGTCGTAGTCATAAATATGCAGAGCAGAGCCTATTAGAGCCATACTGAGGAGGATGTGCTGCTCTATTGGCCTTTTATGGAGCAATGGAACCGCTTCAAGGGAGGAGATGTTACTGTGGAGAAACATCATGCGTAACTCAGCAAGCACGCGCCTGTGTGAGCACGAAGCAGTGTGTGTCTGATCAGACACACGCATTCGTGTTCAGCTCTGTCTCCCCATGTTTCAAATGTGTGTGTCAGATTAGGTGTGTATGGTGCTGTGCTGGTCCAGGTTCAGATAGAGGACAGAAGTACTGCTGAGGCAGCTGTAGCTTCTCCCAGGGAGCCTGTTTTGGTGCTCTGACGAACCACAGGCCTCCCTCCTCTGGCTGATAGCCAGGTCCACTCTACCTGCTATCCAAATAAGCTGTTATGCACTGACATCAGGGTTCCTCTTATATCATTGATGTGGTCTTTTCAGAGCGAGACTCGAATGAAGTCCTTAAATAACTTCAATAATTTAAGGCTTAAATTATTGGAGACATAGCGGTCAATCCAAAAACAAGGCTGTTTTTTTAGTTGTTATAAAGTTTACATTTGGGAGATGCAAGGTGGCACAATAGCTGTAATTAAAAAGAAAAAATGCTTAACTCCAAGTGCGATGTTTGGATTTGAGGTATGTGTTAAAAAAAAGATGAAAGCTGTAATGCAATAAATAAATATTTCCCTCTCTTCTCTCCCAGCAGGCACAAGAAAAGATCAGAACCACCATCTCGGCGGCCCCCTGCCCGCCCCAGCGATGTCCATTGCATGGTGCATCCCTCCCAGCATGGTCACGGAGGACATGGAGGCACCCCAGAGATGGGTTCCCCAGTTCTAGGCCACTTCAGCCCGCGGGACATGCTGCGGAGTCGCAACCACATGCCCATGGACAGCCCTGAACGTCGGCGCCGCACCGGCCACGGCAGTCTGACTAACATCAGCCGCCACGAGTCGCTGAAGAAGATGGAGAGCCCCCCGATCCGCCGCTCTACCTCTTCGGGCCAGTACACAGGCTTTACTGACGCCCACCACCACCACCACGGCGGCAAGCCCCTGGATCCGGAGACCATCGCACAGGTCAGCGCGGGACGAGCGGCGACCCGACCGCAGCTCCCTCCACCATCAAAGCCCTGCCCCGCCCTGTAAAAACATAGTCAGTCCCTGTCTTCTGCTTCCTCTGGCTGCAACTGTGTCCGTGTGCAAAATACACGCAAAAGACTAGCTTCACAGGCAGACAGCAGGGAGCATAGCTTGACACTGGGACTCCTCACAGTATATTTACTGTAGTCTTGCTTGTGAGCATACAAAAGCTATTACAAAATACATCAATGCCTAACTGGTTAGAATTTGTGTTCAAGCAGACATCCATTTTTGCATCACTGCTGATAGGAAGGTGGTGGCTCTAATTTGACTGTTGTCACACACTTATAAATAGTAAAGCCATGAATGGCGTTTGTAGAGAGCCTCAGTTAGAAAGCAGAGGTCATAGAGCACTTTAAACTGTGCTGGGCTGTCTGTCTGCCTACTGGGAGCATGCTCAGATGAACATATCTTGTCATCTCTGCATCTCCTTTGCTATACAAAGTCATTAGCATGCAGAGGGAGAGGTGCTGGTGCAAAGTAATAGTCTCTACTAACTCTCTGCATGTATAATGCATGCTTGGTGTTTTCTTAAAAAGCTGTCTCGGTCCTCTGTTAACATCGCTTTTTATGTTTCCTACCATACCGTGCTCTACCTTCTCCCTTCTCTCACGTCTTTGCTGTTCATATCATCTCTCATCTCTCACTCTTAATTTCTCCCTCCTACCTTCTCTTTTAGTTTTCTCTCATTTTTAACCCCAACTTTCCTGTCTCTCTCTCATCTCTCTCACCAATGTTATCATCATCCTTCCATACCCCCCCTCCCCCCCCCTCCTCTCTCACATACACTCTCTCTGTCTCCTGCAGGACATAGAAGAAACTATGAACACTGCTCTGAATGAGCTGCGCGAGCTGGAGCGGCAGAGCTCATCGAAGCACGCCCCTGACGTGGTGCTGGACACCCTGGAGCAGCGGCAGACCTCCGGCAGCAACGGCGGGGGTCCCACGCCGGCCAGCTCCAGCGAGTCCCTCAGCCCCATCCATGGCGTCATGCTGAGGTCCACCGCCAACACTGAGCCACCCATCCGCCGCAGCACCAGCTCCTCTAGCGATACTATGAGCACCTTCAAGCCTCTGGTAGCGCCCCGCATGGGGGTGCAGCTCAAACCCCCAGCCTTGAGGCCCAAGCCCATGGTCCTGCCCAAGTCCAGCCAGGTCTCACAGCCTGCAGCTACATCTCCTCAGGACCCTCTGGACAAGTCCTGCACCATGTAACCTCTGGGACAGGAACCAGAGATGTGAAACAAAAACTCTCAATCATCTTCCAGAGGGCTGCAAAATGCTACCAGTGTCTAGACCTCCAACAAATAATATCTGAGAGCGTGTAAAATACATGGACCTGGACAGGAAAAGATTTTTCCTTGTGGCGTTTTGAAGTTGAAGACGAGATCATAAAGAGGACTCTGACAGGATCTGAGAGACTGATGTAGGAGTTACAATGTAGACACATATGTCTCAATAACATGTGCACAGTTATGTGTTAATATGCTTAGGTTAATATTATCTAACAAATGTCTTTTTTGAAATAAACTCAAACAACAAATCACAAAGGCTTCCTTCGAGGTTTTAGGAAATGTACACGAGTTAGTTTAGTTTCCAGACATTCATGAACTGTGTAACTTTGAACAAAACACGCTGCATGTAGCCCCTCTGTTTACCACTGAACCTGAACCTGGAGCTTGATGAGAACTGTAGTGACCACAGTGGCATTCTCACACATAGAGCTAGATTATCCTAGGTTTTCTTTTTGCTCTTACCTAGGCCTTTGAAGGTGTTGTGAACTGATTCAAAGGCCTTATTAACTGATTTCACATGTAAAATATTATAAAGGTGCTGTGACTACCTGGACAGAGATGGTTTGAAGGTTGGACTGATTACGGGCCTGAAGAGCCCTTAACAACTAACGGTACTTTGTTAATAGATAATAGTACTAGCGTGTAAACTCTGCAACTTTCTTTGGCAAGGCATACCGTCTGTTGTGTCTCAGAAATGTACAAAGATCACCTCTGTGCTGGATTCACTCACATTTATTTAAACATATATTGCCTGGAATGAGATATGACTATTGGATAAAACCACTACTTCATTATGAACTTTGTTTGAACATTTCGATGCATTCCTGAATTCCTGCATCAATAACTCATGAAGCAGGGGTAAAATATGCCTAATAACTTATGCCTTTGCATCTGTAAAACCTATGGGGAGCAGTGTGAAACATTATGACGACAATTCATCTCCTACCTACAGTATATCCAACACATATGCTATTATACGGTGTGAAACTCATGCCATAGCTTCTTTTATGCCTTGCTTGGCTTTATCTACCCAAAGACATGACTGTACAAGTTAAAGCATGGATGTTGACCCTCCATATATGATGTAGGCATTCTTCTTATGGACTGATGTGTACAGACCCAAGGTTAGCGCCCTGTGGGAGTGCTGCCGGTAGCCATGGACCTAATGACTGTTAGTGTAAAAGCCTTCTAATATGTTCACCCTGCTTCCTCTTTGTCAACGTCCCTGAAAACAGCAGCTTGCTTTGTGTCTCTCTAGTCCGTTTTATGTTCAGGTGAGAATGTCTATAATGCGTTTTTGTATTGTTCTCTGACTGACGTTGAGGCTTTCGCTGTGGATTTTCTGCATTTGTGGATGATGACACCTCTTAAATGCCTGACATGCGGCAGAAAGCAACACATGCGGAGCAGGAGGAAGTCTCACACAATCAGTGATGAACAGCCCGTGTCAGTCAGCTGATGTGTGTCCAGGTTCCAGTAATAATTTCAAATGCAATAGTAGCCCCCTAAATTTGTACGTGTCCGAGTTCCAGCTGTGTGACTGCACCCCTGTATGTCTTTTTGAAAATAACCTCTGTACTGTAGAAATAAGAG